>OZ012735.1:769859237-770459237 GCA_963859935.3 Lathyrus sativus
GGTGTTCTTGGTTATGGAAAGCAGTAAATCAACAGAAAGAAAAAAAGACACAGAATTTATAGTGGTTCCCCTCACAATCCGAGAGTACTCCACTCCCCTTTCAACATGAAAGAGAGTTTTCACTATTGTTTAAAACAGTACAACCTATCACACCATCAACCGGTGAGGCCTACTATCAAACAATAAAACTAACAAGTGTACAAGAACAATCCTCTTGTAAACACTCACCCTTGTGTCCAACAATCCTGGATCACAAGTCAAAAATAAAATAATTGTAATGAATTTGGTTTGAGAATAACTATCAAAGTGATCTTCTCCAATGAATCAAAATTCACTCTTTGTAATTTTTCAATACAAGTGTTCAATGAATATGAAATTTTCAATGCAAGTATGAACACTTTTTTGAAAAATGAATTTGATTCTAAGATAATTTTAAAATGAGTATTGGAGGTTGAAAGGTTTTTGAGTTATGTTCTATTGGTTGTTTTTCAAAAATGAAAAACTCAGAATTTATATGAGTAAAATAACCTTTCAGAAAAGGTATAATTTTAAAAGATTCAAATCATGAAAGGGTATGTTTTTAAAATAATTTTTGAACTTGAAACAAAGCAATTTTTCACTGCACGTTCAGTGTTAATCGGTTAACCCATATGGTTAATCGGTTAACACTGGTACGTTAGCCCAGAAAATTCAAAATTCAAATTGGTTAACCGGTTAACCTATATGGTTAATCGGTTAACACTGCTAATTTTCAGGAAAAATGCTTTTTTAAAATAATGTTATACCATTTTTAAGGTTTCAAAAACATACTTATGTATTATGCACAAATGATTGATGTTTTTGAACACTTGTATATCAAATTATAAAGGTGGATTTGATATACCAGTAATGCAGCCAAGTCTGGAAGAATCATAGTTCCATATGTAGCTTGACTTGAAAGATAGCTTGACTTGATCTTGATGACTTTGAACGGCTTGTCTTTTTGCAATCAAGAGAGGACTTTGAGTAGTATTGACATCATCAAAACTTGAGACTGAAGCATGCTTCTACATTCTCCCCCTTTTTGATGATGGCAATCAAAAATGTTGTGCGATATCTCTTGGTTCTTGATCTGGTTCTCCCCCTATGTCTAGCAACTCCCCCTATCTTAACAGAGGAAAAGAAATCTGCACACAGAGAGACATTAAAGGAACCAAGCTCTTCTCCCCCTTTGACATCAGCAAAAAGGAAGAGCTTTCAAAGAAATCACAATATAGCAGTATATATAGTAATAAGCACATGCAAAGCCAAGTAAACACAAAGCACAAACAGTAGTACATATAAAATGCAGCAAATAGAAATTGTACTTGTTACAATAAAACATAGTTCAAATGAAAGCATAAAAACTTAAAACTAGAAAGCAAAGCAATAAAAACAACAGCAGCAACATATTCTCTAAAAATCCTCATCCGCCATATCCTCCTCCTCTTCTTCTTCATCACTATCAACCTCTTCTTCAATCTCGTCGTCCACAACTCGGGTGCTGGAATGTGGAGGGTTAAGAATGAGGTTTCTAAGGGAGGCAATTTCTCGGGAGGTCTCTCTATGCATATTCATGGATTCTCGATGCTGGTTCATCATGGTTGTGTAGAGAAACTCACTGGTAAGACCCCCTTCAGGCATTGGATAAGCGTGATGCACAGGACCGTCATCAATATACCTGTAGGTACCGTCAGCCGCCTTGATGATTCCAGTATTCTTCACAATATTAATCTCATTGATCTCGTTAGTTGTAGGTTTCATCTTGGAGGATGGTTCTCTGTTGAGGTCAAGTTCAGTTAATTCCAGAATTCTAGAAACCAAGCGAGCATACGGCAGTCGGGTAATGCAATGAAGTTGTTGCTGCAGATGATACATAATAGTCAAAATCCAATTGACTCTGATGCGATTCTTAATAGCAAAGATCAGTTGCATTTCCAAGTTGTTGATCTGAGAGTGATTTGAGTCCTTTGGAATGAGGACATAGCAGATAATGTAGTGAAGCATTCGATCAGATACTGTCAGATTCTTGGCATAGCATAGCATACGAGCAGTGCGAGAGTTTGCAATAACGGTTTCTTTTGGGAACCTGCAAATCTGATAGTAATACTCCATTTTATCATAGTTTGCCCAGGGTCCATCTACATGGTTTACACCTTTCCTCAGGAAGCATCCCTTTGATGGAATCTTAAGGTGTCTAGCAAGGGTGGATAAATTCTCAACAAACTCATGATCTCTAATGGTGGACCGGATCATGTGGTTCTCATCCATGTCCAGATATACAGACATTTTATTCATAAAAGCTTTAACCAGATCAGGATAGATAATACCAGAGTCGGTGACGAACTTGTCGATACGCTGATATTCCAACAGAGTAACGAACACGCACTTTGAAATCCATCCGTCTCTTTTTGGTGGTTTCCATTGGAATACTGTCGTCATCTGATTCTGATGCAGAATGGTGTTCTGGAAGTTTTCCCTTGCCGCGGTTTGATGCTGAAGCCATGGATGGAGGTTTGAGAGAACTGGGGTTGTGGGTTCTGAGGAAGTTAGGGTTTGAGAAGTTGTGGGGAGTTTTTCCAACTTTTAAGAGTGGGAGAGAGAAGTTAGGATTTTAAGAGGGAATGTGGATTTTGGATATGGATGTGGATATTTAAGAGAATATGGACCACACAAAATATATAAAGAAAAATATAAAATTTTCAAAAATTTAATTAATTTTCGTTTCTGATTTTTTGAAAAATTAACAGTGTTAATCGGTTAACCATATAGGTTAATTGGTTAACACATTAAAAAATTTAATCAGAATTGAAAATTCAACAGTGTTAATAGGTTAACCCATATGGTTAATCGATTAACATGCTCGAATTTTTGAAAAATACATAAAAAACAGAATGCATACACATGAAAACATATCACAAATAATGCATACATATAATAGAGACAAATATCAGATGTCACCTTCATCAAGAATCCCAAGTTCTCTCCGAATTTTGTAGAATGATTCTTTTGCCAAAGGCTTGGTGAAGATGTCGGCGAGTTGGTTGTGTGTGTCGACGAAAGTAACATCAACATCTCTGTTTAATACGTGATCTCGAAGGAAATGATGCCGGATATCGATGTGCTTTGTTCTGGAATGCATAACCGGATTCTTTGTGATATTTATGGCACTAGTATTGTCACATCGTAGAGGAATGCATCCGAGGTCAACACCATAATCCAGAAGTTGTTGTTTCAGCCATAAAATCTGTGCACAGCAACTTCCTGCGGCGATGTATTCTGCTTCGGCGGTGCTGAGTGCTACACAAGCTTGCTTCTTGCAGGCCCATGATACTAGAGCATTTCCGAGAATATGACATGTACCACTTGTACTTTTTCTATCGGTTTTGCATCCTGCATAGTCAGCGTCAGAATAACCAACTAAAGAGCAAGTACTACCTTTAGGATACCATAATCCGACGTTGGTCGTTCCTTTGAGATACTTGATAATTCTCTTCACAGCAGTGAGATGCGATTCCTTCGGATTTGCTTGGAAGCGCGCACACAAACAAACACTAAACATAATGTCAGGACGGCTTGCCGTCAAATATAGTAATGAACCAATCATACCTCGATGTTTAGTAATATCAATTGGAGTACCGGATTCATCTTGATCAACATACGTTCCGGATCCCATAGGAGTAGACATCATCTTGCAACTATCCATATCAAATTTCTTTATTAATTCCTTACAGTACTTGGATTGGTTGAGGAAGATTCCATCCTTGGTTTGCTTGATTTGTAGTCCAAGAAAATAATTTAACTTTCCCATCATGGACATCTCGAATTCTTCTCGCATCATGAGTGAGAATTCTTCGCACAGTTCTTTGTTTGTTGATCCAAATATGATGTCGTCGACGTAGACTTGTACTAACAAGGTGTTACCCTTGATCTTCTTTATAAACAGCGTCTTGTCAACCTTTCCTTTTGTAAATCCTTTCTCACATAAGAAGTTGCTAAGGAGATCATACCATGCTCGTGGTGCTTGTTTTAAACCGTAGAGAGCCTTCTTCAGTTTGAAAACATGTGAGGGATTTTTGAAGTCTTCAAAACCCGGAGGTTGTTTGACGTAGACTTCCTCATTAATGTACCCATTCAGGAAAGCGCTTTTGACATCCATCTGGAATAACTGAAAATTCATAGAACACGCGTAAGCAAGTAGTAATCTAATTGCTTCTAACCTTGCTACCGGAGCGAATGTTTCATCAAAATCAATTCCTTCCTCCTGGTTGTAGCCTTGTGCGACCAATCTTGCCTTGTTACGAACTATAATCCCATTCTCGTCAAGTTTGTTCTTGAATACCCATCTGGTTCCTATAATATGCTTATTGTCCGGTCTTGGTACAAGGGTCCAAACTTGATTTCTTTCAAATTGATTAAGTTCTTCTTGCATTGCTATAATCCATTGGTCGTCGCCTAAAGCTTCATCGATCTTTGATGGTTCAATTTGAGATACAAACGCCATGTTGAGACAAGCATCCTTTAAATTAAGTCGAGTTGCAACGCCTTGACTAATATCACCAATAACTTTATCAATTGGGTGATCTCTGTGTGTTCTCCATTCTTTCGGAAGATCTTGATTTTCTTGAGTAACATCTTCTTGTAATATTGTTTGATCTTTTGAAACAATTTCTTCATTTTGTGAAGTATCTACAAAATCATCATCATCATCCAAAACAATATTATCCTCTTTCGAGGGGTTAGTCTCATCAAACGAAACATGAATGGACTCTTCAATGGTAAGAGTTCTTTTATTAAAAATTCTAAAAGCTTTACTACAAAGAGAGTAACCAAGAAATATACCTTCGTCGGACTTCTCATCAAACTTACCGAGATTGTCCTTATTGTTGTTGAGAACGAAGCATTTGCAGCCAAATATGTGGAAGAATGATATATTCGGTTTCCTTCCGTTGAACAACTCATACGGAGTCTTTTTGAGTAGCGGTCGAATATTCACGCGGTTGCTTACAAAGCATGCCGTGCTTACCGCTTCTGCCCAAAAATATTTTGGAAGATTTGTGTCGCTGAGCATTGTTCTAGCAAGTTCAACTAGTGAACGATTCTTCCGTTCTACGACGCCGTTTTGTTGAGGAGTTCTTGGTGCCGAAAAATTATGAGAAATTCCATGTTCTTCGCAAAATTCTTCAAAGTCTGAATTTTGAAATTCTCCACCGTGGTCGCTTCTTATGGAGGCTATAGTGAGTGACTTCTCGTTTTGAATTTGTTTTGCATACTTTTTGAATGCTTTAAACGCATCATTTTTCTGCACTAAAAACACTGTCCAGGTATATCGAGAAAAATCATCAACAATAACTAAAGCATAAATACTACCTCCAAAGCTCTTCGTTCTTGATGGACCAAAAAGATCCATGTGCAACAATTGGAGTGGTCTTGATGTAGAAACCACTTGCTTGGATTTGAAAGTTGTCTTGGTCTGTTTTCCCTTTTGACATGCATCGCATAATTTATCCTTGATGAATTTTATCTTCGGAAGCCCAACAACCAGATCATGCTTGATTAATTTGTTTAAATGCTCCATGTGAATGTGAGCAAATCTTTTATGCCAAAGCCATGCCTCGTTGTTGTTCGCCATAAGACACTTTACCTTTGAGCAAATCTTTTATGCCAAAGCCATGCCTCGTTGTTGTTCGCCATAAGACACTTTACCTTCAAGGAAGAGTCATCAAAAGAGATCATAAAAATATTATTATATCTTTTACCTTTTAGCAGAATCTCATGAGTGACTTCGTGTTCGATCAAGCATTCCTCCTTTGTGAAGTTGATTTTGAACCCTTTGTCACACAATTGACTGATGCTAAGCAGGTTATGCTTAAGGCCTTCAACAAAAAGAACGTCTTCGATGATTGTACATGGAGGTGCACCAATGGTTCCAACTCCAAGAATTTTTCCTTTATTATCATCACCGTAAGTGACGTATCCTTTGGCCTTTAATGATAGACTTGAAAATTTGTTTATATCTCCCGTCATATGCTTCGAGCAGCCACTATCAAGATACCATTGATTTGTGGTTGTCTTCAAGCATACCTACAAAACAAAATTAGGTAGTGTTAGGTACCCAAATTGCTTTGGGTCCTTGATAGTTAGTACCTTTTTCCACCCACACATAATGCCCCTTTGCAACACCAATATTACGTACATAGCAGGCATTAGGTGTGTGCCCTTTAATACCACAATAAAAACATGTAGGTTGAAAATGACTTCTATATCTAGGAATATAATTCTTTTTCTTATTAATTCTTTTCTTGTTATGATTTTGATGCTGAGTTTTAGAAGTGCTTGTCTCTTCCTTCACAATTTGTTCACTTGCTCTTACAAAAATGGTCTTATTGGTGCTTGGTTTTGAAAATTTAGAACATCCCAATCCACTTTTATCATTAGGATACCTTTGATGTTTAAGAATCTCTTCCAAGCCAATTTGACCTTTTTCGTATCTTTCTAAAACTTTTTAAGTTGAACAATTTGAAAAGACAAAGACTCACAATTCTTACATACAAGACTTTGTTTTTCATCCATCACTTTTTGTTTTTCATCTTCAATATTTTTCAAGAAATCAGAATTTTGTTTTTCTAAAAGTAAAATTCTTTTCTTTTATGATGAGATGTCTTTATACAAAGTCTTGCACTCTTTTAGAAGTTCATCTATAACTTCTTGTGCATCATTATCATAGACAGAAAAATTACTACTAACCTCATTTTCGTCATCGGAATGGTGAGAGGCCATTAAGGCAATATTTGCGCATTCATCGCTATCTGATTCCGATGATGAACTCACTTCGTTGTCGTCCCATGCGACATAAGCCTTCTTTGTTTTGAAATCCTTCTCGCCCTTGAATTTTCCTTTATTTGCGAGTTTTGGGCAGTCTGGCTTTATGTGACCTTGTTTTCCACATTCATAACATGTAATTTCTTGGTTTGATGTGGATGCCTCCTTTTTCCTGAAATGTCTATTCTTTTTAGAAAAAGAAGAAGTTTTATTATTATTGAAAAACTTACCAAGCTTCTTTACTAGAAGCATGAAATTTTCGTCTTCGGAAGATTCGTCAATTTTGTCATCCTTTGTGTCAGTCTTCAAGGCAATTCCTTTGGACTTCTTGTCTTGACTTTCATGTTTCTCAAGCCTTCCAAGTTCCAGTTCATGCTCTTGAAGTTTCCCGAATAATGAAGCGGATGTCATCGTTGAAAGACTTTTCTTTTCCGAAATGGCGGTCACCTTTGGTTGCCATTCTCTTGTCAAGGATCTTAGGACTTTTAAGTTGAGATCATCGTTGGTGAAGGTCTTCCCAAGAGCAATCAGGTGATTTGTTAGATGAACGAACCTCTTTTGCAAGGCAACAATAGATTCACCGGGCTGCATACGGAACATCTCATATTCTTGACTTAACGTGTTAAGTCTTGATCTTTTTACTTCTGCTGTTCCTTCATGCGTTTCTACCAAGGTATCCCAAATCTGTTTTGCCGATTTACACTGTGATATGCGAAAGAATTCATCCATACTGAGAGCGCTTTGAAGTATGTTGATTGCTTTCTTCTCATTCAAGATTCTCTTCTTGTCATCTTCATCATATGAGGATTTAATCTTTGGGGTTCCAACACCATTTACCACACTTGTAGGAACATGTGGACCAGTTTCAACGGTTTCCCATATACCATCTCCTTGAGCCTCAAGATGTGCCTTCATACGGATTTTCCAAAAATCAAAGTATTCTCCAGAAAAGAGTGGTGGTTTGTTACTACTTCCACCATCTTTGAAAACCGGGTTGGTACTTGCGGAAGCCATACTGAATCGTTAGGAACAGGTTACCTTAACCTGCTCTGATGCCAATTGTAAGAACAGAGTATGCCTAAGAGGGGGGGGGGGGGTGAATTAGGACTTTTGAAATTTTTCCGGTTTTTATATGGTTCTTGAAAATATACTGGACGGTGTTCTTGGTTATGGAAAGCAGTAAATCAACAGAAAGAAAAAAAGACACAGAATTTATAGTGGTTCCCCTCACAATCCGAGAGTACTCCACTCCCCTTTCAACATGAAAGAGAGTTTTCACTATTGTTTAAAACAGTACAACCTATCACACCATCAACCGGTGAGGCCTACTATCAAACAATAAAACTAACAAGTGTACAAGAACAATCCTCTTGTAAACACTCACCCTTGTGTCCAACAATCCTGGATCACAAGTCAAAAATAAAATAATTGTAATGAATTTGGTTTGAGAATAACTATCAAAGTGATCTTCTCCAATGAATCAAAATTCACTCTTTGTAATTTTTCAATACAAGTGTTCAATGAATATGAAATTTTCAATGCAAGTATGAACACTTTTTTGAAAAATGAATTTGATTCTAAGATAATTTTAAAATGAGTATTGGAGGTTGAAAGGTTTTTGAGTTATGTTCTATTGGTTGTTTTTCAAAAATGAAAAACTCAGAATTTATATGAGTAAAATAACCTTTCAGAAAAGGTATAATTTTAAAAGATTCAAATCATGAAAGGGTATGTTTTTAAAATAATTTTTGAACTTGAAACAAAGCAATTTTTCACTGCACGTTCAGTGTTAATCGGTTAACCCATATGGTTAATCGGTTAACACTGGTACGTTAGCCCAGAAAATTCAAAATTCAAATTGGTTAACCGGTTAACCTATATGGTTAATCGGTTAACACTGCTAATTTTCAGAAAAATGCTTTTTTAAAATAATGTTATACCATTTTTAAGGTTTCAAAAACATGCTTATGTATTATGCACAAATGATTGATGTTTTTGAACACTTGTATATCAAATTATAAAGGTGGATTTGATATACCAGTAATGCAGCCAAGTCTGGAAGAATCATAGTTCCATATGTAGCTTGACTTGAAAGATAGCTTGACTTGATCTTGATGACTTTGAACGGCTTGTCTTTTTGCAATCAAGAGATGACTTTGAGTAGTATTGACATCATCAAAACTTGAGACTGAAGCATGCTTCTACAAAGAATTCCACCGCCAAGCTCACTTCTTCTTGCTCTTGATCGCACTCTTCAAGCTTGCTCTTCACTTGCTAGACCATGCCCTTCTTTCCTTCCTTGCTCGTGTTCTTCCCTTCCTCTATTTCTTCCAAAATGACACTTCTGCCCCTAATACCCCAAAATTCTCTTTTTAATTCCAATAATAATATTAATCCTCATTTTCTCCTTTTTAATCCAAAACAATTCCAATTAACAAAATCTTCATTATATTAATAATAATAATAATAATACTAATATCAACATTAATATTAATTATCCATTATTATCATTATCAATTATATAATATTAAATTATGTTCCTTATATCCTCAACAATTCCCACACAAGGCATGCCGATAATAAAATAACACGGGAAAAACTTAAATAATTAAAATGGGCGTTACAACTCTCCCCCACTTTAATCATTTTCGTCCTCGAAAATACCTGATGGAAACAACTCTGGATAAGCTTCCCGCATTCTGCTTTCCAATTCCCAAGTAACACTGCCTCCTGCAGCACCTCCCCAAGCCACTCTCACTAAAGGTATCTCTTTCCCTCTGAGTCGCTTCATCTTCCGGTCCTCGATCCTCAACGGCATCGTCTCAACGATTAGATTCTCTCTCACTTGAACTTCATCTCTCTGAATCACGTGAGATGAATCCGATACATACTTCCGAAGTTGCGAAACATGAAACACGTCATGCAAGTTCGAAAGTTCCGGAGGCAACGCCACCCTGTAAGCCACAGTATCAATCCTCTGCAAAATCTGATACGGCCCGATAAACTTCGGATCCAGCTTCTTGGACTTCAATGCACGTCCTACACCGGTCACTGGGTTAACCCTCAAAAACACATGATCACCTTCATTGAATTCCAACTCCTTCCTTCGGCTATCATGATAACTCTTCTGCCTACTCTGAGATGCTTTCATCTTCTCACGGATCATCTAAACTGTCTCAGTAGTCTGATGCATAATCTCTGGTCCCAAAACAACACTCTCACCCGTCTCATACCAACACAGAGGAGTTCTGCACCTCCTACCATAAAGAGCCTCAAACGGTGCCATTCCGATACTAGAATGGTAACTGTTGTTGTACGTGAACTCTACCAACGGCAAATGAGTATCCCACGCACCACCTTTTTCCAACACACAAGCTCTTAACAAGTCCTCCAACGACTGAATAGTCCTCTCTGACTGTCCATCGGTTTGAGGATGATATGTTGAACTCAGCTTCTACTCAGTGCCCAAAGCTTCCTGCAAACTCTTCCAAAATTCTGAAGTAAACCTCGGATCTCTATCCGACACAATACTCGACAGCACACCATGAAGCTTCACAATCACCCGAATATAAATCTCTGCCAGCTTCTCCAACGGAAAACTGATATTAATCGGCACAAAATGCGCAGACTTCGTAAGCCGATCCAGAATCACCCAAATAGTGTCAAATCCTCTTACCGTGTTCGGAAATCCCGTAACAAAATCCATGGTTATACAGTCCCACTTCCAAACCTGAATTTCCAATGGTTGCATCAAACCAGATGGTTTCTGATGTTCCACTTTTGATTTCTGACATGTCAAACAAGCATAAACAAAATGAGCGATATCTCTTTTCATGCCAGCCCACCAAAATAACTTTTCCAAATCATGATACATCTTCGTAGCTCCCGGATGGATACTCAGGCTACTACGATGTCCTTCGTCCAAAATTGACTTCTTCAGCTCGTTATTATCCGACACACAAATTATGCCTCGAAATTTCAACACACCTGCACTATCCAACTTGAAATCACTACCGGAGTCATTTCTTGCTTCTCGCATCAAATCCACAAATTTCACATCCAACTTTTGATTTTCTCTAATCATATCCAAGAAATCATTCCTCACTTGCAACTTTTCCCAACATCACACCATTTGTCGTAAACTCACACACCATGCTCAAATCTCTGAACTGCTCAATTAGCTCCATCTCTTTCACCATCAAAGCTAACATATGAATTGTCTTCCTGCTCAAAGCATCCGCAACAACATTCTCCTTTCCGGGATGATAACTCAAGCTGAAATCATAATCCTTTAAGAATTCTAACCATCTTCTCTGCCGTATATTCATTTCTTTCTGATCAAACAAATACTTCAAGCTCTTATGATCACTGAATACCTCAAACCTCAAACCGAACAAATAATGTCTCCAAATCTTCAACACAAAAACCACCGCAGCCAACTCAAGGTCATGAGTAGGATAATTCCTTTCATGCACCCTCAATTGCCACGAAGCATAAGCTACCACTTTACCATTCTGCATAAGAACTCCGCCTAATCCCAACTTAGACGCATCACAATACACCACATAAGGCTCACTCGGAGTCGGCAATACCAACACTGACGCTGAAGTCAACCTCTTTTTCAACTCCTCAAAACTTTCCTCATAGGCAGCATCCCATACAAAAGCTCGATCCTTTCTTGTTAACTGAGTCAATGGCAACGCCAATCTAGAAAATCCTTCAATAAACCTCCGGTAATACCCTGCCAAACCCAGAAAGCTTCTAACTTCCGTTACCGTCTTTGGTGGTTCCCACTGTAATACCGCACTCACTTTTGACGGGTCTACTGCTACACCATCACTAGAAATCACATGCCCCAAGAAACTTACAGCCTTCATCCAGAACTCACACTTTGATAGCTTGGCAAACAGCTTGTTATCCTTCAACACTTGCAAAGCGATCCTCAAATGCTCCGCATGCTCTTCTTCCGACTTAGAATAAATCAGTATATCATCAATGAACACAACAATAAACTGATCCAAATAAGAATGGAAGATCCGGTTCATATACTCCATGAACACTCCCGACGCATTAGACACTCCGAAAGGCATCACTGTATACTCATAGTGTCCATAACGAGTTCTAAACGCCGTCTTCTGAATATCACCATCCTTCACTCTGATCTGATGATAACCCGACCTCAAATCAATCTTACTGAACACACGAGATCCCACTAACTGATCCATCAAATCATCAATCCTTGGAAGAGGATATTTGTTCTTGATGGTCACTTTGTTCAACTGACGGTAATCGATGCACAGACGCATACTACCATCCTTCTTCTTTACCAACAACACTAGAGCTCCCCACGGTGACACACTCGGTCTGATAAACTTTCTATTCAACAACTCTCCAATCTGAGACTTCAACTTGGCCAACTCCACTGCCGACATCCTGTACGGCGCCATAGAAATAGGCCTCGTACCAGGAACAAGATCAATGCTAAACTCAACTTCTCTCTTCAGAGAAATTCCATAATATCATCAGGGAACACTTTCAGAAATTCATTCACCACTGCCAACTCTTCCAACAACGCCTTGTTGTCAACAGATAATGATGCAAATAAAGCAAACACCTTAGCTTCTTCTTCCAACAAAATCCTCAATTCCTTATTAGACAAGGAATCCGCCAATGCTTCCTCTTCTGGAGTAAGAAACAATAACGCCTTCCAAAAACAATCGATGTAGACTCGGTTGAACTCCAACCAGTTCATACCCAAAATAACATCTAAACCTCCAAGTGGCAAACAAATCAGATCTACCCCAAAATCTCTACCGAAGATAGTCAGTGGACACTTCAAACACACCAAAGAAGTAGTCACTGAACCAATAGAGGGAGTTTCAATAGTCATCCTCCGCTCAAGAGTAGACGACAGCAAACCTAACCTCTTCACACAATCGACAGAAATGAACGAGTGGGTTGCACCCGTATCAATCATAGCAGTCAAAGGAACATTATTGATAAGACAAGTACCTTTGATAGCACGCTCCACATCTTCTGATTGAGTTCCCACCACAGCAAACACTTTCCCGCTGACCTGAGACGTCTGAACCTTCTTCGGCTTCTCACAATGAGTGCTAATATAACCTTTCTCACCACAGTTATAGCAAGTAGGCACATTAGTCATGCACTCCGCCATCACATGGCCCGACATCCCACACTTGAAGCACTTTATTACCTCCTTAGGACAATCATTAGCACGATGCCCCGCGACACCGCACCGAAAACAACTCAAATCCATAAATGCCCTCCTCTCTCTGAACTTCTTATCAGCAACAACCTTCTACTTTCCCTTACCAGCCGGAACACTGTAGAGAGTACCATCAAACCTCTGCTTACCCTTACGATCATTCACCGCCTTATAGTGTGCAATCCTTGCCCTGTTGTCATTATCGTAAATCCTGCTTCTGCTCACCAGCTCAGGGTAGCTCCTGATCTTCTGACAAGCGATCCCCATCTTAATCTCCGGATGCAACCCGTTCTCAAACTTCAAACACTTGGAAGTCATTGCCTCATCAGTATTATAATGGGGATAATACTGTGCCAACTCTTCAAATCTAGCAGCATACTCTGCTATAGACAGGTTACCCTGCTTCAGTTCCAGGAATTCAATCTCCTTAGCACTTCTGATGTCTTCCGAAAAATACTTCTCCTGAAAAATCGTCTGAACCACCTCCCACGTAATGGCAGTTCCCGCAACCTCCAATCTCTGGCGACTGTTGTCCCACCAAGCCACAACTTCACCCTCCAACATATGAGTACCGAACCTCACCTTCTACTCATCACTGCATCCCATTGTCCTGAAGATCTTCTCAATCGCCTTCAGCCATTTCTGTGTAGCTTCAGGGTGTAAAATCCCTCCTTCAAACTTCGGTGGCTTATTATTCTGAAACTGCGTCAAATCTCTAAATTGCGCACCCGTAGCCAGATTCTGATTGGCAACCACTTGCGCCATCGCTTGCATAGCTGCCGGCAAAGCAGCATCATTCCTTCCTGCCATACTGCTCAACCAAAACAACACTGGGTCAAAAGACACACAACCTCTATCCTAAGGACATACTCAAAACACTACACTGGCCGGACGGACCGACCTGCTATGATACTAACTTGCAACACCCCACTTCCCAAGTTAAATAAAATGCGAATAAATCAATTAAAATTATCAGAGTTTCTCTTCCAAAAGTGGGATATTACTTTTCACAAAAATTTCCACAAAACATTTCATTAAAAGATTTTCAAAATAAGCAGCGGAAAAGAAATTTGTCATGATATATATACATATATGTACATCATTTCATACATCATGTTCGGCCATCTGCCCAAAATATACAAAACATCATTCATCATACATAAATCCGGACCTACTGTCCCACGCCAACACAGCACACCAACAATGCAACATATGCAACTCGACACAATGATATGCGGTACCGACTCAAACTCAGGATAGATCACTTACGCTCCATCCGAGACATGATCTATCCCTACCATGCTCCTCCTGAGCCCATATAATCAATTTCAGGATAGATCGCTTATGCTCCATCCGAGACACGCTCTATCCCTACTACGCTCCTCCTGAGCCAATATAATCAATTTCAGGATAGATCACTTACGCTCCATCCGAGAGACAATCTATCCCTACTACGCTCCTCCTGAGCCAATATAATCAATTTCAGGATAGATCGCTTACGCTCCATCCGAGACATGATCTATCCCTACCACGCTCCTCCTGAGCCCATATAATCAATTTTAGGATAGATCGCTTACGCTCCATCCGAGACACGATCTATCCCTACTACGCTCCTCCTGAGCCAATATAATAAATTTTAGGATAGATCGCTTATGCTCCATCCGAGACATGATTCAACCCGTCCACATGCTATGCAAGACACCAATGCACACATCAAATACAAGCACCCACGATGCACACGATCCTACTGATCCATCATCATACACCACACACACACACACACACACACATATATATATATATATATATATATATATATATATATATATATATATATTTATTTATTTATATTTATATGCATATATTCCACACATCACCACATACATGTATCATGTCATACACCAATCGAAATATCCAATTCAAACAATTAACACGGAAATTACATTCCAACACCACACATACACTCTCCCTAATTCAACATCAATCTCATAATTAATCACGACCAACAAGGGTCTAATAGCACAAGAGAACAGAACAACACAACACATAAATACAAAATACTGTCATGCTCGCTGGCTCACTCGTTAGGCGAAGCATCAGCGAATGCTCGCTACTTGCTCGCTCAGCGAACTCCCTAGCGAAGCCAGACAGTGGCTACTGGAAGCACTCGCTACCCAGTTCGCCCAGCGAATCCTTAGCGAAGATTCTCTACTCATTCGCCCAGCGAAGCAGCTGGCGAACGTCTGCTATTTCAGAAAAATAATACTGCTCAGAGTCGGCAAAATGCCCCGAACTCAGCCGATTCTACTTCAAACCAGACCCCATCATATCAGACCAATATTCCACAATCCAACTACAACATCTATCCTCGATTTAGCCCAATTAAATGTCAGCTCTACTCATTTAATCAACTACGACATACTTCGAACTACCCGGAAACCCCTAAAATTGATCAAACAGCACATGCAATGGAATCAACATCTCATCAACAACTCAGAATCACAACACCAAGTAAAACATAATCATCAAACTTATGGGGTTAAGGGAAATCCCCTTCTACCTAATATTCATGCATTCTACCAATTTTAACGGATTCCCCCCTCCTTACCTCAAATGCAGTTTTGATAAATGAATCTTCAAGAATTCCACCGCCAAGCTCACTTCTTCTTCCTCTTGATCGCACTCTTCAAGCTTGCTTTTCACTTGCTAGACCGTGCTCTTATTTCCTTCCTTGCTCGTGTTCTTCCCTTCCTCTATTTCTTCCAAAATGGCACTTCTGCCCCTAATACCCCAAAATTCTCTTTTTAATTCCAATAATAATATTAATCCTCATTTTCTCCTTTTTAATCCAAAACAATTCCAATTAACAAAATCTTCATAATAATAATAATAATAATAATAATAATAATAATACTAATACTAATATCAATATTAATATTAATTATCCATTATTATCATTATCAATTATATAATATTAATATTATGTTCCTTATATCCTCAACAATTCCCACACAAGGCATGCCGATAATAAAATAACACGGGAAAAACTTAAATAATTAAAATGGGCGTTACACTTCGTGCTCCTCTTGAGACTTAGAGTAAATCAAAATATCGTCGATGAACACAACCACAAAACGATCTAACTGATCATGAAAAATACGATTCATGTACTCCATAAACACACCCGGTGCATTAGAAACCCCGAATGGCATCACTAAATATTCATAATGACCATACCATGTCCTAAAAGCCGTCTTTTGAATATCCTCTTCTTTCACACGAATCTGGTGATATCCTGATCTCAAATCAATCTCGCTAAAAACACATGCACCAACCAATTGATCCATTAAATCATCGATCCTTGGAAGCGGATACTTGTTCTTAATCGCCACCTTGTTCAACTGCCGATAATCAATGCATAACCGCATACTTCCATCTTTCTTCTTTACCAACAATACCGGTGCACCCTAAGGAGAAACACTTGGTCTTACAAATCTCTTTTCCAACAAGTCATTCAATTGTTTCTTCAATTCTACCAACTCCGATGCCGACATACGATACGGTGCCATTGAAACTGGTATAGTACCAGGAACTAGATCAATAGAAAAATCAACTTTCCTTTCCGGCGGTACATCCGTAATATCCTCCAGAAACACTTATGGAAAATCACACACTACAGGAAACACATCGAACTTAACTTTGCTCTCCACTAACAATGATGCAAACAAACCAAACAACTAGCTTCATCCGCTAAAAGTTTCTTCAACTCTTTAGTGGATAGAAAACTCTCATCTTCATCATCTTCCAAAGAAGTAAACCTCACCAACTTGTGATAACAATCTATATAAACTCTATTAAATTGCAACCAGTTCATACCCAATATCACATCCAAACCCTCTAACGGAAAACACACTAAATCCATAATAAAGTCTTTACCATACATGGTCAAAGGACAACTTACACACACCAAAAAAGTAGTTACCGACCCTGAAGCAGGAGTCTCAATAACCATCTCACCACCACAAGAAGACATGCACAAATCCAAACGCTTAGCGCACTCAAAAGAAATGAACGAATGAGTCGTCCAGTATCAATAATAACAACTAAAGGCATATTATTAATAAAGCATGTACCTTTAATCAAACGATCTGCACTAGTAGTGTCTGAACCTGCTAATCCAAACACCTTTCAGCCCGCTTGAGCTTGTTTCGGCTTAGTACACTTAGTACTAATGTGACCAACTTCTCCACAATTAAAACACTTCACCAAATTCCTTCTACAATCAGTTGTAGCATGTCCAATACCTCCACAGTTAGAATACTTCATAATGGTTTTCCCACAATCAAAAGACTTATGGCCCATGTCGCCACACTTGTAGCACTTGACGGAACCAGAACTTCCTCCTCCAGATCTCTTCTCAAAGTTTCCCTTATGCTTGCCCTTATCAACAGGTGTCACATAAGGTCCACTCCTAACTTGTTGCTTTCCTTTCCTCTCATTCAAACTCTTATAGTGAGTAGAACGAGCCTTGCTATCTTCCTCAAAAATTCTACAACATTTGGTCAAATCCGAAAATCTCCTTATCCTTTGGTATCCCACCGCTTGCTTAATCTCAGAACGCAAGCCATTCTCATACTTAATACATTTAGAGAACTCAACAGTAATAGCAGCATAGCGAGGATGAAATTGAACCAATTCCATAAACTTAGCAGTATAGTCCACTACAGACATACTACCTTGTTTCAACTCAAGAAATTCCATCTCCTTCTTTCCCTTCACACTCTCAGGGTAATACTTCCTCAAAAATTCAGTACGAAATAAATCCCAAGTTATCTCCTCATCATCTACCTCTAGAACTTGATGCATACCGATCCACCAATCGTCGGCTTCTTCTCTCAGCATGTGAGTCCCAAGTCTCACCTTATTCTCTTCCACACAACCCATGAATCTAAAGATTCTTTCAACCTCTTTCAACCAAATTTGGGCACCATCGGGATCAAATCTTCCTTTGAAGACCGGTGGTTGATTCTTCCTGAACTCATCGTTAGCATTCACATTCGGCGCACCCTGCATCGCTCTAGCCATTGCCTCCAATGCAGCAGCCATCACATTGTCGTTACGACCAGCCATATTCTGATTTAATCCCAAAAATAACAACAAGGTTAAACAACCGTTTAACCAACACAACAACGAGACAGACACGACTGACTCAACACTGACTCTGATACCACTTAATGTAACACCCCCTTTCTATACCCCCAAATAATCAAATAAATCATTTAGGCACATATAACAATTCATTTATCAGAGTATATTTAAACATGGTATAAAAGAGGTATGTCACATTATCCATGAAATTAAAAACATACAACACCTGCTCAACAAGATATGCAACAGTGGGGTAACTTTCAAAACAGAGGAACTTAGTCCTTACACCCACATCTCAATATTTAGAATAAAAGCGGAAAATCTAAACATTGAATCACTTCAAACATATATATATATATATATATATATATATATATATATATATATATATATATATATATATATATATATATATATATATATATATATATATATATATATATATATATATATATATATATATATATATATATATATATATATATATATATATATATATACATATCATTCAGTTTGATTCACATCATCATTCAACATGTTTTCATAAACATCCATCAGCAGGTACATATACAACGTATCACAAAAGAATTCTATACAATCCTAGCTACCTGGTGCTACATATCAGAGCCAACCGACCAAAAAGAATGAAGCCACGCTTCACAAAAAGACCTCCAGCAATCCTACTCTGCAATGCCTCATAGAGCATCATAAAACAGCAGAAGGGTGAGAAATATTATCATAATAATCAATGCATATAATTATATATTAACATAATAATACACATATCTCCATTCTCACCACATACATCACAATTCAATCATATATATCTATATATATATATATATATATATATATATATATATATATATATATATATATATATATATATATATATATATATATATATATATATATATATATATATATATATCGCAACATATATATAATTCACCAAGCATATTCATCATGCATATATTCACCATTCATTCATATACATTACAATGTATATATTCACACTAAACACATTCATCACTTCACATAAACATTTACAATTATGTTTATTTACCAATACACAATTCATGATGATAAATGCAACTCATAGAGACCAACTCATGACTCTATGCAGATACACATGCGGTACCGACTCATTCAGCAGGTTCAATTGAAGAACCAAATGGAACCATCGCTCGTTACCGAAGTAACTCCCCGTCGGGCCTACGATGTTCACCCATCGCTCACACCCCACATGGGCACACGATGTTTCAGGATTGCTCACACCCCACACGGGCACACAATCCGATTGCTCACACCCCACATGGGCACACAATCGTTCAGCAGATTCTATGCGGAATCAATTTACCCATTGCTCACATCCCACATGGGCACACAATGTTTAGGGATTGCTCACACCCCACAAGGGCACACAATCGTTCAGCAGATTCACCGAGGAATCAATCAGCACAAGAATGTATATCATGATGCTTCACATGCAAAATGACTCCATACACTTCTTGAAATGCATACATATTCACAAATATATAATCATGCATTCATCTCATCTAATCTCATACAATCATCATACATCCACAATCTATCGCATACAATCAATATGCATTCATAATATCATGCCAAATGGCAACAAATTCCATCACAATCACCATGCATTTTAAACCAATTTAAACAGTGCACACATATATGCCAAAAGACCACATTTCACATTCGATTCCATAATCTAGGATTCACGCCATACGGCTACCCACAGCATATCATATAACAACACACAGCTATACGTTATATATATATATATATATATATATATATATATATATATATATATATATATATATATATATATATATATATATATATATATATATATATATATATATATATATATATATATATATATATATATATATATATATATATATATATATATATATATCGGAATCGTCAATATTGGATGGAAACAAAAAAATAAAACAAGTTGCTGTCACACTCGCTAGCTCGCTCTCCTAGCGAGTTCCTAGCGAACACTCGCTACCTGTTCACCTAGCGAACAAGTTCACGAAGGTAAACAGAAGCTACTGTAAGGCTTCGCTACCTACTCGCTGGGGCTTCGCTACAGCGAACCCCTCGCTACCAGCGAAGAGGATCATTTCCATTCTGTCCAAGTATGGGACCATTCGCTACGAGCTCGCTATAGCAAACACTCGCGACCTGCTCGCCTAGCGAAGGTGCTAGCGAGCGTCTGCGATGTTCAAAACCCCACTGTCCAAAATCACACAAGTCCACAAAATCATCCGATTCAATTCCAACAAGTTCCAGTAGTCTTAGCCTAACATTCCTCAACTAAACTACACAATTCACTCTCGATTCTAACCGTCAAAACATCGATTCTACCGATTAAACCAACTTCTGCCCTAAATGGAAAAAGATGGGAAACCTCCAACAAATCCAAACACACACATACATAATCATAACCATTGATAAGATAATAAAATTTCACACCCTTACCCGATTTAATCGAAGCCTAGATGTTGTTCTTGATGATTTCCAAGTTTTCTTCTCTTTCTCCTCTTCTCCCTTTCTTTCTCTTCCTTTTCTCTTCTTTCTATTTCTATCTCTTTTCTCTCCTCTTTCCACTTATATTTCTTTCTGTTCTATTTCTCTCAAAATATCTACTAAATCCATTTTCTCACAAAATATCCAACTTAACATTAAATACTAAATGTCTAAAATACCCTCCAATCTATTTTCCCCGAAAACTCTCAAAATCGGTAAAATAGCATAATATGCAAACATAACATATTAACACATAAATTCCACAATTAAAATAATAATCACCCAATCAAATCAAAAAGACTCAACAAAATGGGAAATCAGAATCGGGGCGTTACAGATGTGATCTACCTTTAGTACTTCATCGACTTGACTATGATTCACAAGTACAACTGGGGGCGCTTGTTTGGTTTACCAGTACTCAAAGCAGTGCGAGGGTTGTCTTTAGAAGACAACACAAACGAAAGGGAGCTACACGCTGCTTACAGTAATTTACTATTACTACTACTTTCATAATTCATTTGTTACACTAGTTATTTATATTATATCTGAACCATTTTAAGGGATGAATCATCTCTCATTTCCCTCGCATCACCAGGTGAAAAGTTGTGCCTACCTACACAGTAGATTGGCCATGTGCTGCAACAATTCTTCCGTTCAGGGAGAATAATGCAGTTGAGTCATTCAAAGTGTATCTTAACCGTCAAGTACCAGACAACATTTCCTTTTGTCTATACGAGGGTCACC
Organism: Lathyrus sativus; assembly: GCA_963859935.3. Taxonomy (NCBI): domain Eukaryota; kingdom Viridiplantae; phylum Streptophyta; class Magnoliopsida; order Fabales; family Fabaceae; genus Lathyrus; species Lathyrus sativus. The sequence continues at coordinate 769,880,764 of OZ012735.1, forward strand.
ATCAGAAGCGTCAGCTGGACACCGTTTCCTTATACTTGTATGGCTGGTATGTGGACCATCTCTTATGTATCATTATCTTCCCGAGCGATTAATGCAGAGGTTTGTCTATTTGAAGATTATTCTGAGACTCCCATATGAGTCCGCTCCTCCCACCGTCCGTCGCAGAGATCTCGATGATATACTTGACAATTTTGGGAGACAATTGGTACAAGAAGGCTATCGCAGGGTACTAGCTTTTGTACATTGGGCCTATGTTGACAACTACATGATATGGTTCTATTGGGTGTCACACTCTATCATGACACCAGACATTCTTGGAAGACCACATAAGTTAACTAATTAGGAGGTAATTGAGGCTAGAGATGACCACATCGAGGACGCGTCGACGATCTGTCAGCATGTTGTGGAGATGGGTATAATTGACATAGATGCATGAATCTTTAAGAAGTCAGTCCCCACTTGACCCTCGTAGAAAGCATGATTGGCAAGTTACAAGATGTCGTGCAGTACAAGCGGAGGAGAAGACACGGGGTTAAACATACCCATTAGCTTATGCTTGGATGTACTTTTTATTGTATTTTTGACAAATGTTATCTATGGTATTGAAATTTTGGATTTACTTTAATTAATGTATGACATTTTACTTTCATTTCACTTTAATATAACTTAAGTTTACTTTAAAATGATTTGACATCAAAATATTACAATGTTGGGACAATGATGTTACTCTGAAATGATTATGGGGTTTTTTAAAGATGCATCTCTGAAACATTTCCCCTTCAGTTAACAAGCTTCCAATAACTTTTAAAGGACTTTAAGGAATATTTCAGAGATGCATCTTTGGATATACTAAAATAATATACAGAGATGCATCTCCGAACTATATATACTTTTTTTCAAAGTGGGCTGGATCTCATAAAAGCAAAGTTTTGGGTGAATTTGGGTGCGTTTGGAGATCTATCTCCAAATGCATGAAAGGCATTTTCGGATTTCCAGAGGTGTGGGACGCATCCCTAAGGGTTTAATGAGAATTTCCCTAATAGTTATCTCATTTTCGTACTGATGAGTGGAGACATTTGCATGTGATGAATATCATGCATAAACTATGTGTAGAAAATAATGTTTCTCAAACTTACCTCCTAACAAATAGTCGAGAATACTCACCCCCTCATGGGTGTGCTCCACACCTCTGAAAACTCAAAAATGCTTTTATCGGTGTCCGAAGATGCATCTCGGACGCACTTAAAATTCCACCAGCCCTCGTAGTTCATCCACCACTCTATTTTTGTCAAAATCTTGTATGAAAATTCATCTCCGTATATTTTCTAGGGTGAGTCTAGAGATGCATCTCCGTAAAACCACTTTAATGCATTCTAAGAAGCAACATTGTCCTAACTTTGACATTTTTTGAGGCCAACTTATATTTTGGTCATTTTAGACCAACTTTTATCATAAAACCATTAAAGATTGCCATAATTTGATTGAAACATACTATATATACATTACAAAATTCATACATTAATTTAATAAATTCAAAATATATCGGTCGTACATAATTTTTTTCCAAAAATACAAAATAAAAAATACAAAAAAACATAAACTAATAGGTATGTATAATCCCCTTGTTTCTCCTATGTCACATGTATTGCAAGGCACTATATGCCTCGCCAATAATGGCTTATACGAGAGTCAACTGAGGGTTGTCTTCCTCAAAAAGTCCAACCTCTATGCCCGATCTTGCCATATCCACAATACGTCGATAGAACGACAACACGTCATGGGCATGATAATCCCTAGCTTGCCAATCCTCCAGTATCTCCTGATGCGATGGCCTAGGTGGTCCTCTAGGAGTGTCTAGTATCATGATAGGATGTGATACCCTATCGAACCATGTAATGTAACTGTCTGCATAAGCTCATTGTACATAAGTTGACACCCATGTGATATTCCTCTAGCACCATATGACTATCGAGATCCTCAAGTATGACATCAAGATCTTCGTAGCAGACGGTGGGATTACATATTAAATAACTTAACTGCAAAGTAACCGTTGGCCTTGTGTTAGGGGTGTAACACCCTTTTCTACCTCACAGTTCTAATGGAAAAATATTCAAATTTATCAGAGTAAAATATTAAACTAAAAAAATCACCTCAAAGGGCGTACATTTCCCAATAAATCAAATATAGGTCAAGGCTCCGTAAACAATGGGTTTTCCCAAAAGTTATCAAAATTTGCTCAAAAGGCAGTGGAACTCAAAAAGGCATAATCCAAAGTTTTCCTTTCCTTGTACGGAAACATAATCAAAATAACAAAATCAAATAAAACATGGTTTAACTCAAAGAGCCCAACCCGATGTTACACTATCAGAGCAAGACCCTCTAAGTTAACCAAAATGTCCAACAACTTAAAACTCTAAAAAGATCATCGGCGACATCCACGGCTAAACCCGGTCATCTGCATGTTACCCACGTGGAGGCAACATTCAAATAGGCAGGGTGAGTAAAACGATTCATAATAATCAATATAGGAATCAATATATAAAATAGCGCCATTTTCATATTCAACATCATCATAATCATCAAGGAACATCAAATGTCACAACATTATAAATTACATCAAAATGTCATAAATGCAAATGCAACAAGATTCATGCATGTGGTACCAATCATCACAGCTTGATGGACACTGGGCCATCAACCCTCCATAGATCCCCATCAATAGGATCAATTCTACTCGAGAATCGGAGCACATCAAAATACCTCACATCCGCACAATGGGACTGAAGTCAAAGAAATCAAGGTCCTGAACCAAAATCTGGATGCCCATGAATGCATGATGCACACGTCAATAATCATCCTCATAATAACATCATAGGTGCATCATCATTCATCAAAATCATCATCATCCAAATCATCATCATAATTCATGTCATCATAGAATCATCAAAACTCATGGAAATATCATCATAGCTCATCAATCATTACATCAAAGAAATCATCATATAATCATGTACTAATCACATACAAATCACAGTCATACCCATATTAATTCGTCAAAGAAATCACAACATCAAACATCAAGGCATCACTGCACAAAGTCAGCATTCGCGAAACTCTACTACATTCGCTAGCAAGTTCGCTGTGCGAGTCTGGGGCGAGTTTATTCGCTGTGAGAACACGCGATTACAACAAAATATTTTTATGCACCAGAACCAAAACCAACCCAAAAGTCCACACGATTTACTTCCCTGATAACCCAAAAACATCCCTAAATCATTCCTAAGGTATTACGGCGATAAAGGCACAGAATCTACAATTTATTAGGCTAATCTCGTATCGTATTCACACTCTAATTCCCATAATTTCATTACAACTACACCACGGTCATTAGAGTTTCTCACAATCTAATTACCCTACAGGGTTGAAACCTCAACGACAGATTTTGGCCACGAGGGCCTACTTTCCCTCAAACCCAAATCGACCTCAAATCTATCAGACTATCAGTTCAAATCCCTTAAGACTCTTACACCTTAAAGGCAACAAAAGTACAAATGCTCACAAAATCTTCTACCCTTAAACCCTTAAATCGACTTTAAACACATTGAAATCACACATTGAAAATCATGAAGGCAATACTCCTCATACCTTAATTGCCGACTCTAAGTCTTTTCCTTGATTCTCAGAAGCCTTGCGAAGCTTTTGCCTCAATCCTCTTCCTCAAAGCTCTGACCTCTATTTCTTCCCTTTTCACGGTCTTACAAGAATGAATCTTAATTCCCTCAAAAATCCCTTTATGTTAAATCTAACTTTGGGCCTATAAATTGGACTTTCCAACTTCACCCTCACTAACTCCTCCATAATTGTCCAATTTGCCCTTAGTTAACTTATAATTATTTAAATTAATAATAATACTAATATATTTATATTATATACTATTATTTAAATAAATAACCCATAATCTATAATTCTCAATATTTTCCACCAACCACCGAAAATAACCAAAAATACGAATATTTATACTTAAATAAATTAAATAAATATTCCAATAAATTTGGGGTGTTACATGGGAAACATTATAAATACTCTCTTTTACTAGAGGGTCAGATATTCTATTCTTTACACTTTTTTTTATACTTAGTCTGCTCACTCCATCTCTGACTTTAGCATCGGAGTACCTTGCAGGTACACCCCTCTCCTCTTCACCACCACCGACAAATAAAGGAGCTAACGATATGTTGCTGGATGCTGATCCATTTCTGATCCGGTAAGATCAGTGGTGCTTGATGCGTGCTATCCGCAAGTATACGGAGTAAGTCAAAGTAATATAAAAGATTACCGATTCCACAGAGACCAATGTCAATCTATCAATTACTATTGTTACAGTGTTTATCTAAATTTGATGAAAACAGAGAGTATTTCGTGCAAACAAAGTTAAAAATTAAGAAATGAATTTAAATTCAGAATAAAGGCATACTGGAATGTAATTCTCATCACTCAAAAAGTACTCCTACTGTCTAAGTAGTAATACTTATGGGGCAATATTTTCTTCCTTGAAAAATAGTTAATTAAAAAGGAGCTGTCGCGTTAGCGTAATCGGAACCAGACCTGACCTTTACTCTATACCAGCTGCTCACACTACACCAGTCGCATCTTGCGTTGAAGTAACTAAGTCTTTTTTTTAAATAACTACCTCTAAGACTCACTTAAAAAGTGTCTTTGATTGGAAACTTTGAATATCAAAGGGTTTCCGGGATATGCTCGACCAACCGGATCCTAAATCTATAAACGCATCCGCAAATAGTTTTTGGAATCACTTTCTAATAATACCAAACTTTCCTAATTAATTAATAAAGCGCTTTCGCTATTTTTACCAATTAAAATCTAACCAACTCTTATCTAAAGTGTCAGACGACTTTCGATCTTACCCGATGTAGTCACAGTCATTACGCCAACATAAACACGGTCCTGTTCACGTAATGACCAATCAATTTAAGTTTAGAAAAGTTGCTTTAAAATCCAAAACATCCCCTAAAGTCTTTCTACAAATACAACATGTGGAGTACCATCGAAACGACAGTCCTCACATCCCAACACCACAGATTTAGCTGGACATGACGGTGTTAAACATAATAAGTACTTTGCTTGTTGAATAAATCATATAGGGAAATAAAACGTGCGTGATTGGTTTCGAATGAACAGAAGTGTCACCCTTAGGTTCAGTTCAGAAAACGAATCTTGGAAATAAAAGCAATATGTAAATCGTGAAGTAAAATAAATGCATGATTAGTTTTCAGACGAACACAAGTGTCACGCTTGAGTTCACTCTTAGAAAATGAATCTTGAAAATAAAAGACAATAATTAAATTATGCAGAAAGATAAAGGCATGATTGATTCCCAAAAGTATGAACGAAAGTGTCACGCTTAGGTTCACTGTCAGAGAATAAATCTTCAAAATAAAAAGCGATAAGTAAATTGTGCAGAAATTAAATGCGTGATCGGTTTCCAAAGGTAAGAACTGCAGTGTCACTCTTAGGTTCTCTTTTAGAAACAGATCTATAAAATACAAGGCGATAAATGAATAAGTGCGAGTAAAATAAACGCGTGACCGGTTTCCAAAGGTAAGAACCAAAGTGTCACCCTTATGTTCTCTTTTAGAAACAAATCTATAAAATAAAAGACAATAAATAAATAAGTTCGAGTAAAATAAAACCTGCTCCAAATCGGAGACTTGAATTTGGTACAGTGCTGGAAGGTAAATCTGACTTGAAAGTAAAATGATGGCAAGATTAAAGTTCCTATGCTACGATGATCCAACCTCAATTACAAAAATGGTGCGATAAACCTTCAATGTGACGATTTATCGCTTTAACTCTGAATATATGCCTATGCTGAGAACTAAGACTGGATGATCCAAAGTGTGAAAACTAGGTCCCATCTATACTAGTAAGATGCCTTGGAAGCCAAGTAGAAGCTTCAAAATTCATGGGAGAGAAAAGTGGTAGTCATGGGCTTCATTCTCCAATTGCCTTTGACTGAACCACCAAAATCAAAGATGGCGTCCGCCGTCTAGATATGGCGTTCGCTATGTGTATAAAAGATGATGGACGTGGTCTTATGACGGTTAGAATGTGGGAGAAACCCTACACGTCATGGCTACCCTCACGGTCAACGCCATGTGGAACACCGTGTGTGTAATTTTCACCCAAAACTCTCCGTTTTTCATCTGTTTTGCTTCATTTCTTCGCGAACAACTATCATTTGGCTACTTACCTGAAAACAAACATAATACGACATAATACTACAAAAAAATAATAGAAAGACACTAAATAGCATGTGAATCAGGTCGAAATATATGATATATTTTCACGTTATCAGTGTTGTCTATGGGAACTCTTGCTTTCCCGTTCTTTCTTATATAGAAACCCAAGAACCAAAGCACTTTACAACCTCCGTTGATCATGGCCAGCCCACGCATTAACGACAATGCTCCAGAAACCGCCTTCACTTTGTTCACCAACGGTGACGGTTACGACCCCAACGTGACTGTTCACGTCGAAGAGGGCGACCCCAGGGATGGGCACACCACCTCTCCCTCCTCAGACGATGCGGCTTTCATCACCGCCCGACGCTTTGATAGCACGATTTTCTACCAGCCAATCCCTATGCCGCCTAACACTGACCCGACCACGGTGGCTCTATTCGCGGTGATCAATCAGACAAATATGATGATTTTCCAACAGAATGAGCAAATAGGGATACTCGAGAAGGAGTGACAATCACGCTCTCCCCTGTGGAGACATCGTCGCCCCGTTTCTCACAGTCCCTCCCCTCCCCCGCGGAGGACACGACACGATGACTCTCGGAGCCCTTCTCCATGAAAGCCTGGGCATCGCCCTCGCTTGAAACTACCTCAACCCGTGGCTACCCAGAAGAGTGACCGATCCCCTCCCCGGAAGGAGCAGTGCACCTCCACTTATAAGAGGAATAAAGCTGACGAATACGTCGAGAAGCCAAAAAGTCGGCCAAGGAGTCCTCCTCAGCGGAGCATAAACGACCGAGGTGAACTTTCCCCGTCTCGATCACCTGTCAGGAGCGATGAGGACGACCAGCGCACACCGTTGTCTAGGACCATCATGGAGACTCCCTGATTTGTCGGTATGGAAAACCCCCTCCCTTGGCGACATATGATGGTACGACTAACTCGGAGGACCATATTGAAAAAATTGATGTGATGCTCGACTACTGGAACATTCGGGGAGCCATCAAGTACAGGCTCTTCTCTACTACCCTAAGGAAGGGTTCTATGGCGTGGTACAAGAGCCTCGCGCCCGAGTTCATCACCTCTTGGAAGGAGCTGAAGAGGCAGTTCTTCAGGAACTTCACCGCTTCTCGGCACCTCTCAAAGACGGAAGCATCCCTGGAAGCCATCATCCAAGGAAATAAGAATCTTTCCAAGATTACATGGAGAGGTTCAACCGAGAAGTTGTCCAGGTATCCACCTCTGAAAACATGAAGAGATTTTTGATCGAGCGATGATTGCGACCTCGCATCGAGTTCGCCAAGGGAGTCAGCATTGAAAGGCCCAACACTTTAGACACACTCCTCCACAAGGCCCATGCATACATCCAATATGAGGAGATAGAGGCTGCCCATTACGCTCGTGACTCGCGGAATCAAGAGGGTTCCAAGAGCTTCAGGCACGAGGATTCCACCGATCTATGACGAGGCAGGGAAAGAAGAAGGGAAGACCGGCCCTGAGACACCTGAGAACAGGGGGGCCAATAGGCCGGTCCACTGAGTACACGTTACTCACAGCTCCCCGCGAGCGCTTCCTGGCTGAGTGCATCAACTCGGAGTTCTAGCGAGGAGGTGTTCGCTTCCCAAAACCGAAACCCCTTAAGCCAAACGTCGACAAGTCCAAGCATTACCGGTTCCACAGGAGCCACTGGCATGTCACAGAGGATTGCATCCACCTCAAAGATACCATCAAAATCCTGATCAAAGAGGGTCACCTGAAGTAGTACACAAAGAGGAGCGAAGCCCCCCAACAAGAGACTCGGGGGACAAAAAGGGTCGAGGAGGCGACCCCGTCCTCCGGCGACAGAAAGCTACAAGTCACTCTGTTTGTTAGCTGACCAAAAGAATTCTACTTCCCCTGCAAGCCTAACACGCCTGTAACCGCTTGTAGTCCATGGGAAAGCTTCCCTGCCGCCATGGTTATATCCGGCAGAGGGTTCAACAAAGTCTTGGTGGGTTGGTGAAAAGTAAGTTTGATGAATTGGTAGAGGCGAGCTTGGCGTAGAACGCCACCTTCGAGAAGGTCTAGGGAAGATCAAACCCCATTGTCGCTACTGCGAAAATCGGCGCCGGCTGAACAGAAGAGTCGCCACCGTGCGTTATTTATCCCACGGGAGGGAAAGGAAACGCTCAGAGTAAACCTCGCACAACACGGGAAAGGTATGGTCGTCGCAACCAAAACCTGGATTCGGGAGTCGGTTACGCAAGGGGAAGGTATTAGCACCCCTCACGTCCGTCGTACTCGACGGGATCCACGCTTGTTTTCGGATATGGATTGTTATTCTATCTAAACTATAGGTCAAGGGTTAAAAAGAAAATAAAATGAAAATAAAAATGATGACTCGGCAAAGTATCGCACTTTATGCCTACGTATTCCCGTCTGGAACGAGAAATCAGAGTCAACGTAGTTCGCCTACCTACGGGAAAGGAGGGGAAGGTTGCTCGCTAGGATATCGCATCCTATGCCTACGTACTTTCATATAGCATGAAAGATCAGAGCAAACGTAGTTCGGGCCACGTACGACACAAGCTTGTCTTGGTTGATTTTATTCCTTCTGAAAAAGGTATTCTTGATTAACAGTCCCGGCGGACAAAAATGACGCTTGATGAGTTCACGTTCTTTTACGGAAGAAGTGTCTTTTATTGTGTTTGAAATCTTTATGTGTTTTTCTGTTTGTTTTGAGAAAGAAGAGACAGAACTCTAACCTACGGTTGCGAAGGGAAACAAACTAACCTAATGTTATCATGCATGGGTTAAGACCTAGTGTCTATCATGCTCCTCTCTTGCACAGAGAGAAACAGAGATCCTACGGGATAGGCAGAAACAGAAACAATAACAGATATAATAAAGCAGTAGAATGCATGGATGTAACAGTACAAGCGAGGCAAGGGAGTCCCACTCAACCTCGAACCTAGAAAACAATAGGCGAAAGTGAGCAGGCTTCACTTTCAACCCAACAGGGTAAACAGCAAACAATACAACCCAGAAAACCAATCAATACATCAGCAATGAAATATAACAGCAAAAGAAACAACATTAGCAGCTCTGACTCAACATCTAGCTTCAAGTAACCTCCAATCAGCTACAGGCTTCAACAAGCATCAATCTCCATCTTCATGGCCTTCAGGCAAGGGCTTTGATCATCAGTCTTCTATAAGCAATGGCTTTTCTTCAAGTTCAAACCTCCAGGATGAGGAATCAGTCACAAGAGTGAAGTGAATGAATGTTAGACAGTTAATTACCTACCAAGGGTGGTTCATCAACTGTTAACATTAAACAGAAAGTTTCCTCTCAAAAGTTCTATCTTCCAAATATATTCACTGGTCCTTCCAAAGGAAGGAGGTGGATATTTGAAAGAGACTTTGAATCATAGAGAAAGGATGGATGCAGACAAGGCATTCCATGTTTGAGAAACAAGCTTTCTAATCTAGAGCTCTGCCTAGCTCCTAAACCCTAGTCTCCTCAGCAGCTGCTAGCAAGAACCTCCTCTCCAACTCTGGCAGTTGATCTTCAATCTCTGGATCTCCAATGGTCTTCATCTCCTCAAGTCTTCAATCTCCCAAGTTCCCAGACAATCCCAATACCCAAGCAAGCAAGCAATAATCCCCAGAGGGCACACCACACCAGTCAATCAGACATACAGCATATTAATAGCAGTAGGGGAATCCTAGTGATTTCTAAGGGATCTAATAACTACCCATAATCCCTATAGTCCCATAACTAATCTAGTTAAACCCTAAGTCCTAAGGGAAATGAATTGATTCTCCTAAGTCATCACCTAAAACCCTAGTTTGTTCATGTTGTTCAAGCCTACATTAAGCACCTAAAATTAATTTCTAAAAATGGGAACTAAATTGTTTCTACAAGTTCAATGTCTAATCTAAACAACCTAAAAAGAATGAACAAAAAATATGAAAGCATCTAGTAGAACAAAATTAACAAAATCATGCATGAAATGAAGCTATTCAAAATGTCATTTATTTAGAAAATATGGGAAAAATATCAAATAAAAATAAAATGCAATTTTTATTTTTTTATAATTTTCTAGACATTCTAATGAAAATGTTAAAAAAAGAATGAGTTAAAAATAATATTTTTTCATTTAGTTATGATTTTTAGAAGATTAATGAAATATGAAGAAAATTAAAAAATAAAAATACAAGAGAAGGAGGGAGGGGGTGAGAATAGAAATGGATTCACGTGCAATTCACAGTGGGCTCAGGTCACGGGGGTGTGGGTAGCGATCAAAGCACTAAGCCCGCCCGTTTCATTAAATGAAACGGTGCGTTTTGGCTTCTACATCTCTCCCTCCAAATTTCAGTACGAATGAGAGCCACACGATCTTGTTCTTGGGTCAATGGTCTAACACGCAATGGACAGCCACGATTGCTTCTTCTTCCTCCTTGTGTTCATGAAGCTAGGGTTTCCACCATGGATACACATGCACGTATACACTTCAAGCTCTATGTTCTCTCTCCACAGTCCATGGATCAACACGATATAAACATGAAAAACGCTCCAATTTTCTTCCTCTACAAGACTATGGTGGTAGTTTGCACTGAAACTCAGTAAATCACTCAACCCGAGCGCATGACATTCTTGGTTCCATTAAAATACTCTGCAACTCATCCTCAAGATTCTTAATCAAACCTATACTAATCTAGACTACACTTCACGTAGATCATTCTGCACTAACAACCTAAGATTATTATGGCCTATCCTAAGAGTTCTAAGTCAAACCAGTTCTAACAACCTGCTATGAATTATCACTAAACTACTCCTAATTAACCAGAAATGCTCTACTAACATCCTACATCATTATTATACTAACAAACTAATGCTAAACTAACTGAATCAAGCAATGGCAGAGAAAATGCACCTGATGCAAAATCTTGTGGATGATGATGAAATTCGTGGATCTGAGGCTTCTAATGCTTGGATCTTGATCAACTAACTCAGTGCTTGATTCTGTTTGCAAAACCTTGATGATTCTTGCCTTGGATCTTGCTATCCACTTGAAATTGCAATTTGGATATTGATGATTATGGTGCTCGAAAATGGATCAATTTCAATCAGATCTTGGTTGATCTTTAGTCCATGATGATGATTGAATATGGTGGAATCAATATTGGTGATGATTGATGAAGATTTTGAGAAATTTGGATGAAATTGCAATGAGAAAGAATAGAGAGAATTTGTGAGATTTTTGCACAAATGAGGATTCAACCCTTGCTCAATTCTGATTTCATGAATATATAATGCTCAAATGAACCTTCTAGAACCATCTTGCAACTTCCCTTGCATTCCAAATTGAATCTATTTTGGTCATGTTTCTTCAAATGCAAGTAACCATAAATAACTTTTCTTTTTCCTTCTAAACTCAAAAAAGTGCTTGAACCATTGTCTTTGAAATGTCTTTTCCATTCAAAATGACCTATAATTTTGCATCATTTGACCAAGATATGAAAAATCTCATTTTTTAAGCCATTTTTCTTCATTAAATTCACCAATTTTGAAACCTTGTGCTATGAACTTCTCCAATCTCTCATGGTCACTTTTCTAGACACAAAATGTCATTTGGAGCAAGTTTGATGTTGTAAGTTTTTCCATTTGAGGCCTCCTTGTATGAGTTTTGGACATAGGTTAAAATGACCTGTAATTCACAAATGACCAAAATACCCTTTGCTTGCCAAGACCATAAGTTGAGCTCCACACATCATATGAGGGCATGCCACACCATTCTAGAAAGATAAGACAATGAGGAACAATTCCTATGTTGACCAGAAATTCATTTGAAATCTCCTTGAGGGGTAAAACTAGCTTGGAAGTCAAGTCACTTTCACAGACAAAATTTCAGATACCTCAGATGACCTGTAACTTGCAAGGACCATAACTTGAGTTCTATAAATCTCCTTGATGTCTTCCACCACTCAAATTAAAGGTATTGAGATCCTCTACAAGTTTCATGTTGGCCAAGAAGCCATTTGAAGCTTGCATTTTGACTTGCCTTGCTTGGAAATTTGACCTAAACTAGGGGATTTTACACAGAAACCCTAATTTAGAAACCCCTCTTCTCCTTGATTTCTCTTGAATCCTTCTTAGCATATCTCCATATCCTTCTTTATATGTCCAATGATGAACCCCACATCTCTCCACTAGACCTGAATGCCCCTTAAATCAGTCAATTGACCTAGGGTTGACCTAGGGTTGACCCAGATGAAACCCTAGTTGACTGCCTTCAGCTATAGCTCTTGTGCTCTCATCAATGACTTGTCTCCTTCTTTAAATGACTTTCTAAGTCTCTCATAATGTCTAGATACTCTCCATGCCTTCACCTCACAGCTCACAACCCTCTTGTTGACCCTCAGATACCCTCAGCTAGGAGATGGACTCAAGGCTTGATCTGCTGAACTCTTTGCTTTCAAATTCTTTCCTGATGACTTGAATGAGATTGAATTGGGATAATAACCTCTTGATAGGCTTCTAGAGATGAGAATAATGCTTGATCCCCTGTTAGATGACTTGCCATGCTATGCTACGCAGATGATTAGTCTATGTACATGCCTCTATATGCAAATGCTAATGCAATTGAAACATAAACCAAGTGAATAAGGTTGGGCAAATTTTTAGGGTGCAACAGCTGCCCCTATTCAAGCGACTTGGACCCGATTGGGTGAAGAGCGAACGGCCTTCAAACATTCGAGGTACGAGACGGTTGAATACTAAGAACCCGGAAATTTGCCAACCGCAGAAATAAACTGCACCACTGTCTGGGTAACGACATCCACTGCTTGGATCTGACTGTTCGCAGCCGCTCACTGATCTCGTAACGACCATGCTGGGGATAACAGATTGCTTGCTTGTCCATATTAGGACTCTGTCTGTCATCAATACGAAGAAATCTCAACTAGAACCTGTCCACGTTAGGACTCCACTTGCTGTTAACCCAGAAAAATCTCGGCAACTCCGCTGGGGATAATTCGTCTGCATTTCCATAAACTGAATCGTCCACGTTAGGAATAAAACTCTTCCACGTTAGGAGTAACACCTGTCCACGTTAGGAATCACCTCTTCTGTATCTGCCCACGTCAGGACTAAACCTTTCATCTTTCCACGTCAGGAAGCAATCTTCTTTCCACATAAGGAGAACTATATCAATCTGTCCACGTAAGGACTCCAATACCACTTGACATGTCCGCGTCAGGACTCCAATCTTTCCACGTAAGGAATACAACTTTGGGTTCTGAACCTGTCCACGTTAGGACTCACCTTTCCACGTAAGGAGTACATCATTCTTCCACGTCAGGAATCAACTTTTCTTGAATCTGTCCACGTAAGGACCCCAATTTTTCCACGTAAGGAATAAATCTTCTTTTGAGTCTGTCCACATCAGAACTAAACCCCTTCCACGTCAGGAATACACTCTTTCTTTCCACGTCAGGAATACAAGCCTCTTTCCACGTAAGGAATGCTATCCGTTTTCCACGCAAGGAAACATAACTTTTCCACATAAGGCAACCAATTCCTTCCGATTTGTCCGCGTCAGGACTACATTTTTCCACGTAAGGAATGCCATCTTAATCTGTCCATGTAAGGACTCCACTCTTTCCACGTTAGGAATCACCTCTTTCCACGTAAGGAATCCGCTTCTGATATGTCCGCGTATGGACTCAATCTTTTCCGCGTTAGGAATCTCCGTCTCTTTTCCACGTAAGGAATCATTTTCTCTTTCCACGTAAGGAATCTCAATCTTTCCACGTAAGGAACTGAAACTTCTCTTTCTCTTCCACGTAAGGAACACGCTTTCTTTCCACGTTAGGAATACTTCTTCTTCTGAATCCGTCCACGTCAGGACTAAACTTTCCACGTAAGGAATCTATCTTCTTCTTCCACGTTAGGAATAACTTCTTTGATCTGTTCGCGTAAGGACTAAACTCTTCCACGTTAGGAATGCACTCTTTCTCTGTCCCCGTAAGGACTCCAATCTTTCCACGTAAGGAATCACCATTTTTCCACGTAAGGAATCACCATTTTTCCACGTAAGGAATAAGACTTCGTCTGGATCTGTCCGCGTCAGGACTAAACTCTTCCACGTTAGGAATGCACTTGTTTCCCCGTAAGGACTCCAATCTTTCCACGTAAGGAATCACCATTTTTCCACGTAAGGAATCACCATTTTTCCACGTAAGGAATAAGACTTCGTCTGGATCTGTCCGCGTCAGGACTAAACTCTTCCACGTTAGGAATGCACTTGTTTCCCCGTAAGGAATCCATTTCGATATGTCCGCGTAAGGACTCAATCTTTCCACGTAAGGAATACCAACTTCTTTCCACGTAAGGAATAAATTCTTCTTTCCACGTAAGGAAACCATCTTCTTTCCACGTAAGGAAACATTGTCTTTCCATGTAAGGAGAACATCGTCCACGTTAGGACCCACCTTTCCACGTCAGGAACACCCTCTTAATCTGTCCACGTAAGGACTCCAATCTTTCCACGTAAGGAATGATCTTGATCTGAATCTGTCCACGTCAGGACTAAACTTTCCACGTAAGGAATCTACCTTCTTTCCACGTTAGGAATCTCCTCTTGATATGTCCGCGTGAGGACTCAAATCTTTCCACGTAAGGAATCTCCATCTTTCCACGTTAGGAATCTCCTCTTGATATGTCCGCGTAAGGACTCTAATCTTTCCACGTAAGGAATCAATCTTGATATGTCCGCGTGAGGACTCAAATCTTTCCACGTAAGGAATCTCCATCTTTCCACGTTAGGAACACAATCTTAATCTGTCCACGTAAGGACTCCAATCTTTCCACGTAAGGAATGATCTTTTTCCACGTAATGAATACGTTATCAATCTGTCCATGTAAGGACTCTGGCTTGATATGTCCACGTAAGGACTCAATCTTTCCACGTAAGGAAACAACTTCATTCCACGTCAGGACCCATGTTTCGTCTTGATTTGTCCACGTCAGGACTCAGGCGTCTTCGCCCCGCTGGGGAAATACAACTTGTCCACGTCAGGACTCACTTCTTCATTGGTCCCGACCCACAAACTTCTTAGCACTGACGTGACAGCGACTTTGAGGCGGACTCTACTGGGGATATCTGGAAACCAAACTACCGGATGCCTGCTCTGCTGACCGGAGGCAACTTCTGAAATTCTGATTCATGAAATCCCTTGATGACAAATAACTCTGCTTGGGAATAAAGAGAGACTTATCCTGGTAACTCTGTGGGGAATACTGCCGAAACTGACATTATCATTGAATATCTCATGCCGAGATCTTGAGTGTTTGGTAGTTCATTTGAGCAAGAGTTCTCTCCACCTGAACTGCTAGAGTACAGAAATTGCTTCAGCAAAATAAATGCTGGAAGGATAATGCCGACTCCGCCGGGGATAGCCAGATGCTACAGAATTATTCCAGCAAAATAAATGCTGGAAGGATGAAGTCGACTCAGCTGGGAAATTAGGAACTTAAACCAAACACCTTGTTGAAGTAGCATCCTGCTGGGGAATATAACTCTGCTGGGGAATAGCAGATGTGCACAGTACGATTGGATTTCTGCTGGAGAGTGAACTGATATTACACAGTATCCCTGACAAAATAAATGACAGGACCCACCACCAACTCTGTTGGGGAGAGTCTTGATCTTCGAGTTCCACTGGGAGGAAAGAACACTTGCTGAAAAGAGAGAACTCCGCTTCGGGGATACTAACATGCCCAGCTTGCCCCTGAATCTGCAACAGTTCTGGAATGGACCCTACAGTCTTTATATCCTGACGACCAGACATGGACGGCTTCTACATTTCGGACCTCGAAGGGGTGTTTCAAGTACATAACTTTCGTGCTTCTAGGGTGACATGCCCCGGTCTCGCAAAAATCTTTTGTCTCTGATCGACTGTGTCGTGGAGCACTGCCCATAGCTATGAGAGATTTGCCAAATCTTGACCTGACTGCCCCGGATTTACTGATTCTAGGATGACCAACTCTACCTGAATTAATCAGTATAGCTTGTCCCAGTTCACGAAATATTTGGGCATTCTGCATTTTATCCTGATCATACCTTCCACTGTAGGAATCTTTCCTGTCGGCATGTGCTTACTCGCAGGTAACACAAGTTGTTCTGCATAAAAGATATATTAAACGCAATGCATATGACAGTTTCAAAACCCAAGTCTGTTCACTAAAAAATTTTGTGACATGTAATGAATCAATTATCAAAATGTCAATATGAAAGCTGGTAAGAGGAACCCTTTTAGGAGTCAGAATCGACGAGATCTTTACTGACGTATGCCCTCGGACAAAACTTGTTTCAATTAGGACTTTTTCGGGTTGTAACGTGGTCAGGTTCACGGTTAACAAGGAAAGATATAGGCTCAAAATTTATTTCGACCCACCCATTCTTCGTGATGTTCTCCAATCCTATGTTCAGCTAATCTGACTTCAGCGTTCACCTATTAGAGGTGGAATGATAGGAGTGATGGTTCAGGATACCACGCGTTTTTCTTTTTTGAGTGACGGTCATTTGCTTTTCGTCTTTGGGTGCCTAGAATCACACGACTTTTGTCCTTTTCGATGATTTGTTCTTTTCTTTGACAATCCTTTTCGTCTTTCGTTTTTTTTCGTTCCCTAACTTTTGCCTGGACTGAGTATCTTTTGAGATTCTTTTGATTTTCCAGTCCAGCGGGATGCCCCTGTTTTTGCCTAAGTCATTTGTTTTCAAGTTTTGACTTAGCGGGCTCTTGATTCTTTTCACTTTTCGTTCTCTTTTTTTTTTTTTTTTTTGAACAAGTCGTGTGACACTGGTTTGTCTGACTTCTTGTGGAGTAATATGACTGTTTCACTCTTTGTCGGCAAGGTTTAACCATTGCGGTTCTTTAGGCACGACTTATACAAGTGTGATTTATCCTCAACCGGACACTCTTTCTACGATTCGAACGCTTGGTCAAACTAACTGACACCTACCCTGCCCCGGGTTGAGATTTAGGTTTTTTTTCATTTTCAAAAGAAACTCCTACTACTGGCTCAAAGGGGTTATCAAGGGATTATCTTCCTTATATCTCCGGTGTTTATGGATTGAAACAATGCCTGTATCTCATCAACAGGTTCTTTATCCAAAAGCATACGATCGGAATATTATTCGTCATCTGTTTTCGTCATCCTCCCCAGATTCCTGCTAAAACAAACATTAAGCATTAAAGAAAAACAAAGAGTGAACACGACTGGATTAATTCAAAACATGCATATTCATTTCGTTTATTAATATCAATTGAAAAACAACAAGTTTTAAGAGCGAAATTTGCAATTACACAGAAAAGAAACTACAAATGCGAGGACATGAACAAGATAACATGAAAAATGTCGGCGTCTCGGAACTGGACTTCCTGCACTCTGACTTATTGGTGAGTCAATCATCCTCAGAAGCTATCATCAGGGGTAGTCTACTGCTGTCTCGATCTTCTTTCACCGGCCCGATCAAATCTGGGAAACCTTTTCATCACCCCGGCTTTTGCTTGTCTATGGCTTTGCACCACCTTGGGGACCCTATCGGAGAAGTTAATGACCCTGCTGTCGATTAAATCTTGGACGTTATGCTTGAACGCGTGACAACCTTCAATATCATGTCCGGGAGCCCCGGAGTGGAATTCACAGTGCCTGCTCGCATCATAGCCATCCGGCAGAGTGCCTGTTATTGGCGCCAGAGTTCTTTTCTCCACCAAGTTCAATCTTAGTAGTGTCTGTAACAAATCTGGGTATGTTGAGGGAGGCTTCTCAAACACCCTCCTCGGCTTCTTTCCCCGAATTCTTTGTTGAGCTGGATACTGGCCTCTTGTATGCTGCTGGCTTTGCTCGGACGATTCCTTGGGCTCACGCGTTATCATCCTTAAATTCAACCCTGGCATCGGCAGCTGTTGTGGACATGGAGACTCAGCTTCCAGTGGTTCTGGGATATACCTCGATTCGTCTGCGACCTCTGGCGGAGAAATGGGAATATCAGTCCCTGCAACTTTTATGCCCCCGGTACAAACTCAATTATTTTCCCATCCAGCAAATCTTGGATCTTATGCTTAAAAGCTTTGCATGTTGCAATGTTATGCCCCGGTGCGCCGGAGTGGAAGGCACAATGGGCGTTCAGGTCATAGTCTGGTGGCGGCTGCCCTGTTAGTGGAACCAAAATGCGGGGCTCAACCAGTTGAAGTTGGAACAAGAGTTGCACCAGCTGATCATAATCCACAGGGATCTCATCAAATACTCTGTTAGAAGACCTCATCCTCTTACCACACCTTCTTGAGTTATCTTGCAAAATCAATTGCGACTGCTGACGAGGAGAATTCTGAGCTTCGAATCCTGGGGAGGGTCTCTTAAGCCTATCCTGCGTGGGTAATGGTTCTTCAGACCCCTGAGGAACAGATAATCCAGCCGCGTCTTCCGACATTTGCCCTCCTTCTCTCCTGAGTACGTTCCTTAATACTTCAGCCATCAACCCTATCTGTGCCTTCAGTCGGCAGTTCTCTTCTTCTAGCGTCTCTTGATTCGAGCGCAACTCTTGCACATCTTTCGTGAACTGCCCCAGCTGGCCTCGAACATCCGTTAATTCTGCTTGAACCTGTTTGATGGCTACCCCCACAAGTCGGCGTATGCGGCCTGGGAGAAAACCATGATTCTCTAGCTGAGCAAAGTCGGTAGCTCTATCATTAGCCCGTGCCATCAGAGGCTGCACCGTATCCTGCAACTGCTTCTGACTCTCGGCCATGGCCTCCATTACCCGTATAAGCCTCATTATGTTGTCGTGCACCTCTTGCATCTCAGTCGGATCCTGACTCATGACTTCCTTGCTGCTGCTTCTGGTTGAACGCCAGGGAATTCTCCGATCGCTAATCTTGGAGGACCTGAGAGACACAGGAGATGAGATACAATTTAATAATTACCTGTAATGCAATATGAATATGAATGCAATGCAATGTGTGTGCCTGTGCATTAGGGAAATTTATTCCCCCAGTTCTAGTGTGAAGGTGCCAGTGCAGTGACAGTGCTGACAATGGGAATATCGGAGCTGAATCATAGAAAGCCTCATATATTGCAGAGAAAACCAATAAGCCAAGAGTACAATATCACTGAGTACAACAAGAAGGCATGACCTCATCCAACAATCCTGGTGATGGTCAACACTATGCAAATAAAGCATACAAGCGAATATGTGAAATGATCAAATGCTCTCAAAAGCCCGGTATTCTTTTATCAACTTCTTGGTCTCTGGGTGACCTGGTCGGGTGAGCAGTCCTTCAACCAGCTGGTTTCTTCTCTTAAGAACACGACACGCGTCTCCAGCAGTTTCTTCCCATGTCGTTTCTCCGAAGCAATCTTCTAGTTTTCGCTTTTGGGACACCATTTCATCTCTGCATTTGATTGCCTTGTTCAGTGCATTCTGGACACTATACCGGGTCATAACTTCTTCCTCACACTTCTTGATGCTAGACTTCAACCTCTCTTCGAGGTCGGAGATTTGCTGTTTCAGCTTATCTTCCCTCATCTTATTGTTGGTGAGAGTAGCATTCCAAGTCTTGTTGCAAGAGGAGATTTCTCGGTGTGCCGCGTCAAGCGCTTTCTTTTTTGATTCCAGCATGTCATGGGAACTTCTGAACTCTTGCCCCAGACGTTCGCGCTTTTTCTTCTCCTCAGTCAACTCGGCCCCTAACCTGTTTAACAGCTCGATCTGTTGTTGGAAAGCATATACAACCTTGTTTTTCTCACTGCGTACTTGAGCTAGCTCTTGCTCTAACCCTTCGTTGACCTTCATCAAGGCTTCTTTTTCCTTCACAACTTGCTCGTAGGCCTCCCTAGAAACAGTAGTTGGCTCTTCTGCCGGGACGGGAATAATGACGGGTGCAGCTGGAAATGGCATTAATAACTGACTTGCTCGTTCCTGGATCCAAACCCTGTAAGGTTCATAAGCCTGGCAATCGTTCTTCCCTAACAGTGGCTTCCCTTTGCGGTTAATATGTGTCCAGGCATGTTGCAACTTGGCTAATAACTCCCCCTTCACGTCACCGGTGAAGTACAGAGATTCCTGTACTTCTTCCTCCTGAGGTGGATTCTTCAGTGCGTATCCGAACTGACGGACGAACAGAGATGGGTTGTAGTTAATACACCCTTTTCTTCCTATCAGCGGCACATTAGGGTACCCAGAACAACTGAAGATGAGCTCAGATCCCAACAGGTCTCGATCAAACCACACAATGTCTTCGGAATATAGCCTCATCAGGCGCTCTGACCAACTGGCTGAGGTTGCACTGTCTACAAATGGTCCCTTCATGGGGAGATGACTTTTGAACCACATATTCAATAGAGGAGTACAGCAGTAAACAACTTTTCCCCTTCGGTTTTCGTTCTTGTAGTGCAATGAGTGGTAGAAGTCTCCGATCAACGTTGGCACTGGATTGCCGGCAGCGAATAGATGGAAAGCATCCATGTCTACGAAGTTGGGTAAGTTAGGGAACATCACAATCCCATAAATACAGAGAGCCAAAATAGCATTGAAAACCACCCAACATCCGCTCTTGGCATACTCCTGCGCTTTGCCAACCAAGAAATCAAGAGAGAAACCTGATACCCCAAGCCAAGAAGTCAATAACAGTTCTGCAGCGTCCATATGTAAGGCTTTGGCTAAGTCCTCCAACTTGGGCTCAGCAGCAGAGTGAATAAAGGGAACCTTGTTCTGCACCGGTAACTCAGTAAACTCCACATACTCCTCAATGGTAGGTCCTAGAGTGAAGTCAGCAAACGTAAAACATCTCAATGCGGGGTCATAGAACTGCATCAGGGTGTATAGCCCATTCATCTCATCAGCAGTGGGCTTACAGACTAATCTCAGTAATCTCCCATGACTCATTCTGAAGCTTCTCCTAACCTCCTCATCGGCAAGAGATATCAGACCAAGCAAAGAAGTAATATCAGGTGAAGGCAGCTTATACGCAACTGTCTTCCTCAAACTAGCCATAGTCAATACTCAGAAGCCTGGGCACTAGAACTAGGGAAATGCAAATGCACCTGCAGCACAGACACACGTTAATGGGATGCAATGATAATGGGTATGTAAACAATGCAATGCAAGTAACATGCAACAGGGACCAAAGCTGTAGCTGAATAGCCTGAACCCAATCAAGAAAGGTCTCAGATAGACCATCCAGAAGTCATCAAACCCTGGTCTCTGATAGACCTAAAACAAAGCTCCATTACTGGTCTCTGATGGACCTCAAACCATAACTCCCACTGGTCTCTGGTAGACCTCAAATCACATCTCTAATTGGTCTCTGACAGACCTCAGAACACATCTCCAAATGGTCTCTGACAGACCTCATAACTCTCCATAAATACCCAGGATCTCTGATCGAGAACAAACCGGTATCTGAAGGTCTGGTTACCTGCATAACCCCAAACCCTCTCACAGGTGGATGTCCTAGTAACTGACAAAGGTATGGCATCCTATGCGGTCGTCGGCGTCACAGACTTTCAGGGTTGATGATACGATTCCCAGAAGGAGTGGCATCATCAAATCCTGAAGAGGCCTCACTTAGCCAACTTCCAAATGATCGGTTCCCGGAGTCGACAATTCAGCTGACCAACAACCCCTTCGACCCAAAGGGTAGAAAAAGAAGCCAACCAGAAGAACCTCGTCCGAGTGTAGATTTCATGAGACACTAATGCAAGCAAAGCCGGCACGCGCCCACTACTTTCTACTCTAATTCTAGGTGCACTCAAGCCCAGGTCCGGCTTATCTCTCAATATCAGAACACCCGTTACACCCCAAATACAGCAATAATAATCAATATACAAAGCTGAAAATACAAGGTTAGAAATATACAATAACTCCATACAAAATCCTCGACGGGAAAACAAGCGCTAGGATTGACTCGCTCAAAGGGACGTTGGATCCCAAATGCATAAGAACCATCGCAGTTCTTAGCAGCCAGGGGACGTTGGGTCCCCAGCAGAGTCACCAGCTGTCGCTACTGCGAAAATCGGCGCCGGCTGAACAGAAGAGTCGCCACCGTGCGTTATTTATCCCACGGGAGGGAAAGGAAACGCTCAGAGTAAACCTCGCACAACACGGGAAAGGTATGGTCGTCGCAACCAAAACCTGGATTCGGGAGTCGGTTACGCAAGGGGAAGGTATTAGCACCCCTCACGTCCGTCGTACTCGACGGGATCCACGTTTGTTTTCGGATATGGATTGTTATTCTATCTAAACTATAGGTCAAGGGTTAAAAAGAAAATAAAATGAAAATAAAAATGATGACTCGGCAAAGTATCGCACTTTATGCCTACGTATTCCCGTCTGGAACGAGAAATCAGAGTCAACGTAGTTCGCCTACCTACGGGAAAGGAGGGGAAGGTTGCTCGCTAGGATATCGCATCCTATGCCTACGTACTTTCATATAGCATGAAAGATCAGAGCAAACGTAGTTCGGGCCACGTACGACACAAGCTTGTCTTGGTTGATTTTATTCCTTCTGAAAAAGGTATTCTTGATTAACAGTCCCGGCGGACAAAAATGACGCTTGATGAGTTCACGTTCTTTTACGGAAGAAGTGTCTTTTATTGTGTTTGAAATCTTTATGTGTTTTTCTGTTTGTTTTGAGAAAGAAGAGACAGAACTCTAACCTACGGTTGCGAAGGGAAACAAACTAACCTAATGTTATCATGCATGGGTTAAGACCTAGTGTCTATCATGCTCCTCTCTTGCACAGAGAGAAACAGAGATCCTACGGGATAGGCAGAAACAGAAACAATAACAGATATAATAAAGCAGTAGAATGCATGGATGTAACAGTACAAGCGAGGCAAGGGAGTCCCACTCAACCTCGAACCTAGAAAACAATAGGCGAAAGTGAGCAGGCTTCACTTTCAACCCAACAGGGTAAACAACAAACAATACAACCCAGAAAACCAATCAATACATCAGCAATGAAATATAACAGCAAAAGAAACAACATTAGCAGCTCTGACTCAACATCTAGCTTCAAGTAACCTCCAATCAGCTACAGGCTTCAACAAGCATCAATCTCCATCTTCATGGCCTTCAGGCAAGGGCTTTGATCATCAGTCTTCTATAAGCAATGGCTTTTCTTCAAGTTCAAACCTCCAGGATGAGGAATCAGTCACAAGAGTGAAGTGAATGAATGTTAGACAGTTAATTACCTACCAAGGGTGGTTCATCAACTGTTAACATTAAACAGAAAGTTTCCTCTCAAAAGTTCTATCTTCCAAATATATTCACTGGTCCTTCCAAAGGAAGGAGGTGGATATTTGAAAGAGACTTTGAATCATAGAGAAAGGATGGATGCAGACAAGGCATTCCATGTTTGAGAAACAAGCTTTCTAATCTAGAGCTCTGCCTAGCTCCTAAACCCTAGTCTCCTCAGCAGCTGCTAGCAAGAACCTCCTCTCCAACTCTGGCAGTTGATCTTCAATCTCTGGATCTCCAATGGTCTTCATCTCCTCAAGTCTTCAATCTCCCAAGTTCCCAGACAATCCCAATACCCAAGCAAGCAAGCAATAATCCCCAGAGGGCACACCACACCAGTCAATCAGACATACAGCATATTAATAGCAGTAGGGGAATCCTAGTGATTTCTAAGGGATCTAATAACTACCCATAATCCCTATAGTCCCATAACTAATCTAGTTAAACCCTAAGTCCTAAGGGAAATGAATTGATTCTCCTAAGTCATCACCTAAAACCCTAGTTTGTTCATGTTGTTCAAGCCTACATTAAGCACCTAAAATTAATTTCTAAAAATGGGAACTAAATTGTTTCTACAAGTTCAATGTCTAATCTAAACAACCTAAAAAGAATGAACAAAAAATATGAAAGCATCTAGTAGAACAAAATTAACAAAATCATGCATGAAATGAAGCTATTCAAAATGTCATTTATTTAGAAAATATGGGAAAAATATCAAATAAAAATAAAATGCAATTTTTATTTTTTTATAATTTTCTAGACATTCTAATGAAAATGTTAAAAAAAGAATGAGTTAAAAATAATATTTTTTCATTTAGTTATGATTTTTAGAAGATTAATGAAATATGAAGAAAATTAAAAAATAAAAATACAAGAGAAGGAGGGAGGGGGTGAGAATAGAAATGGATTCACGTGCAATTCACAGTGGGCTCAGGTCACGGGGGTGTGGGTAGCGATCAAAGCACTAAGCCCGCCCGTTTCATTAAATGAAACGGTGCGTTTTGGCTTCTACATCTCTCCCTCCAAATTTCAGTACGAATGAGAGCCACACGATCTTGTTCTTGGGTCAATGGTCTAACACGCAATGGACAGCCACGATTGCTTCTTCTTCCTCCTTGTGTTCATGAAGCTAGGGTTTCCACCATGGATACACATGCACGTATACACTTCAAGCTCTATGTTCTCTCTCCACAGTCCATGGATCAACACGATATAAACATGAAAAACGCTCCAATTTTCTTCCTCTACAAGACTATGGTGGTAGTTTGCACTGAAACTCAGTAAATCACTCAACCCGAGCGCATGACATTCTTGGTTCCATTAAAATACTCTGCAACTCATCCTCAAGATTCTTAATCAAACCTATACTAATCTAGACTACACTTCACGTAGATCATTCTGCACTAACAACCTAAGATTATTATGGCCTATCCTAAGAGTTCTAAGTCAAACCAGTTCTAACAACCTGCTATGAATTATCACTAAACTACTCCTAATTAACCAGAAATGCTCTACTAACATCCTACATCATTATTATACTAACAAACTAATGCTAAACTAACTGAATCAAGCAATGGCAGAGAAAATGCACCTGATGCAAAATCTTGTGGATGATGATGAAATTCGTGGATCTGAGGCTTCTAATGCTTGGATCTTGATCAACTAACTCAGTGCTTGATTCTGTTTGCAAAACCTTGATGATTCTTGCCTTGGATCTTGCTATCCACTTGAAATTGCAATTTGGATATTGATGATTATGGTGCTCGAAAATGGATCAATTTCAATCAGATCTTGGTTGATCTTTAGTCCATGATGATGATTGAATATGGTGGAATCAATATTGGTGATGATTGATGAAGATTTTGAGAAATTTGGATGAAATTGCAATGAGAAAGAATAGAGAGAATTTGTGAGATTTTTGCACAAATGAGGATTCAACCCTTGCTCAATTCTGATTTCATGAATATATAATGCTCAAATGAACCTTCTAGAACCATCTTGCAACTTCCCTTGCATTCCAAATTGAATCCATTTTGGTCATGTTTCTTCAAATGCAAGTAACCATAAATAACTTTTCTTTTTCCTTCTAAACTCAAACAAGTGCTTGAACCATTGTCTTTGAAATGTCTTTTCCATTCAAAATGACCTATAATTTTGCATCATTTGACCAAGATATGAAAAATCTCATTTTTTAAGCCATTTTTCTTCATTAAATTCACCAATTTTGAAACCTTGTGCTATGAACTTCTCCAATCTCTCATGGTCACTTTTCTAGACTCAAAATGTCATTTGGAGCAAGTTTGATGTTGTAAGTTTTTCCATTTGAGGCCTCCTTGTATGAGTTTTGGACATAGGTTAAAATGACCTGTAATTCACAAATGACCAAAATACCCTTTGCTTGCCAAGACCATAAGTTGAGCTCCACACATCATATGAGGGCATGCCACACCATTCTAGAAAGATAAGACAATGAGGAACAATTCCTATGTTGACCAGAAATTCATTTGAAATCTCCTTGAGGGGTAAAACTAGCTTGGAAGTCAAGTCACTTTCACAGACAAAATTTCAGATACCTCAGATGACCTGTAACTTGCAAGGACCATAACTTGAGTTCTATAAATCTCCTTGATGTCTTCCACCACTCAAATTAAAGGTCTTGAGATCCTCTACAAGTTTCATGTTGGCCAAGAAGCCATTTGAAGCTTGCATTTTGACTTGCCTTGCTTGGAAATTTGACCTAAACTAGGGGATTTTACACAGAAACCCTAATTTAGAAACCCCTCTTCTCCTTGATTTCTCTTGAATCCTTCTTAGCATATCTCCATATCCTTCTTTATATGTCCAATGATGAACCCCACATCTCTCCACTAGACCTGAATGCCCCTTAAATCAGTCAATTGACCTAGGGTTGACCTAGGGTTGACCCAGATGAAACCCTAGTTGACTGCCTTCAGCTATAGCTCTTGTGCTCTCATCAATGACTTGTCTCCTTCTTTAAATGACTTTCTAAGTCTCTCATAATGTCTAGATACTCTCCATGCCTTCACCTCACAGCTCACAACCCTCTTGTTGACCCTCAGATACCCTCAGCTAGGAGATGGACTCAAGGCTTGATCTGCTGAACTCTTTGCTTTCAAATTCTTTCCTGATGACTTGAATGAGATTGAATTGGGATAATAACCTCTTGATAGGCTTCTAGAGATGAGAATAATGCTTGATCCCCTGTTAGATGACTTGCCATGCTATGCTACGCAGATGATTAGTCTATGTACATGCCTCTATATGCAAATGCTAATGCAATTGAAACATAAACCAAGTGAATAAGGTTGGGCAAATTTTTAGGGTGCAACACCCATCACCTTCTACCTCGAAGAATTGTCAGGCGACGCCCTCAACTCCAACATCCCCCTCCTGATCAGGGCACAAATGCCAAACTTTGATGTCCGTTGCATCCTGGTTAACCAAGGAAGCTTGATGGATATAATGTACGCCCACCTGTTCACAACCCTTCAACTCTATGAGACACATCTGACCCCGTACGTCGGTTTAGACCTGCAGGGTTTCAACGACACCACCACCAGACCGTGGGGCTACGTCGAGCTAATGGTCACCTTCGGGAGCGACGAGACTGCCCGACAAGTTAATGTCTGGTTCCTGGTAGTAGAATGCCCCTCTTTATACCAGTGCATTCTTGGAAGGCCGACCCTAGCCGAGCTCACAACTGTGCCATCTACAGTCCACCTGAAGATGAAGTACTACACGCCCAGGGACCGTGTTCTCACCCTCCACGGGGATATTGAGGCTTCCAGGAGATGTTTCGAGGATGCAACCAAGGGTTTGAACTCGAACAATATCAAGTCAAAGACCACGGGTAAGTCAGCCCAGGATGAAGAGCATAAGCCGCTCCTGTGTGTCAACATGGTCGACCTCGACAACTACTTCCCCAACAAGCATGAGCAGAACGAGGTGGCAGACCATACCCCTTCAGCTGAAAGAAATGGGCATCCTCTTCATCTTATGCGACTAATTCCATATGGAGACTTCGATCTCATCACGCTTGGGGATGGCCCATACATGAACGTGAAGATTGGCACGAGCCTCCCCGACCTGGCAAGGAAACAACTGAAGGCCTACCTCAGGGAGAATGTTGACCTGTTCGCATGGAGTGCTGCAGAGATGCCTGGCCTTGACCCAGATGTGGCCTGCCAGCAACTCGCAATAGATCCGACCGCTAGGGCTGTAGTACAATATAGGCGTAGGCAGTTTTCCGAAAAAGCAAAGGCTGTTAAAAAGGCTGTAAAAGACCTCTTAGAGGCGAACTTTATTTCGGAAGCTCATTGCATAACCTGGCTATCCAATGTTGTACTTGTTAAAAAGAACAATGGAAAGTGGAGAATATGTGTTGATTATATCGATCTTAACCGGGCATGCCCAAAAGATGCATACCCATTTCCTAACATCGACAAACTGGTCGACAATTATATAGGTTTTAAATTGTCGTCGTTCATGGACGCATACTCGAGATACAATCAAATCCCCATGGTGAAGGCCGACAAGCAGTACACGAATTTCATGACTGAGTCGGACAATTATTACTACAACATAATACCCTTCAGTCTGAAGAACGCCGATGTGACCTACCAACAGATGATGAACAAAGTCTTCCGCAGCGAGATCAAATACATGCTCGAGGTCTACATGGACGACATAATCGTAAAATTACGAGAGAGGTCGACAACACTGCCCATCTCAGAAGAGTCTTCGACACGGCAAGGATATGCAAGTTGAAGTTTAACCTAGAGAAATGCACCTTCGGTGTCCGAGCAGGAAAGTTCCTCAGTTTCTATCTCACAGAATGAGAAATAGAGGCAAACCCCGACAAGTGCATGGAATTCTTCGAGTTTCCCATGACGAACTCGAAGAAATCAATCCAATCGCTAAACGAGATACTCACCTTGTTGTCTCGCTTCGTGGCCAAACCGGCCCAACACACACTTCTATTTTTCAAACTCCTACGCAAATAAGCCATATTTGAGTGGATCGAGGAGTGCGAGCAGGCACTCCTCCATCTCAAACAAGTCCTGTCGTAGCCCACAGTCTTCTCACGACTAGAAAATGGGGAGACTTTATACTTGTACCTCGCCATCACAACCGAGGCGGTCAGGGCGGCTCTTTTCAGGGAAACCTCTGAAGGACAGAACCCGGTGTACTTCACCAGTAAAGCCCTCCAAGTCCCCAAGCTTAGGTACCACTAGATTGAAAAGGATGCTCTGGCCCTCGTCACTACAACCAAAAGGCTGCGACAATACTTCTTGGCCCACACGATCGTGGTAAGGACGGACCAACCCATGAGGCAGCTCCTCGGCCAGCCCGACATGGCAGGCATGATGCTCAAATGGTCGTTCGAGCTCTTCGAGTTCAACGTCTAGTAAGAGGGTAGGAAGGACCTGAAGGATCAAGTACTAGCCGACTTTGTTGCAGAGATGACCACCCCGAAACCCTCGACCGACGGATCCCAGAAGTGGACGATCTACGTCGACAGGGAATCTAGTTTGACAGGAAACAGAGCAGGCATCATCCTAGAAAGCGGGGAAGGCATCTTGATCAAGGTCTCTCTCACATTATCCTTTCTAATATCAAACAACCAGGTCGAGTACGAGGCCTTCCTTGCCGGACTACGCCTAGCCGATGACCTCGGTGCAAAAGAGGTAAAAGTATTTACCGACTCCTAGCTCATGGCCTCCCAGGTGCGGGGAGAGTACCAGGCCAAGAACGACAAACTCATTGAGTACATGGCCCTAATAAAAGAGAATATGAAAAAATTCGTCGAACGAAGTAAGTCATGTCTCGCGCTAACACAATATTTGAGCAGACATTCTATCTAAGTTGGCGAGAATGAAGAAAAAAGGCGGGAAGAAATTTGTCATCCAAGAAGTGCTTCCACGACCAAGTATCGAGAAACCCACCTCGATCGTCGACGTAAACGCCATCGGTGACGACCACTGCTGGATGACCCCGGTATAAGAATACCTTAGCACAGAGAAACTACCCGACGACCCCAAGGAGGCTAGCATAGTCAGGCGACGTGCTTGCTCGTATTCATTATCGAGGACAAGTTATACCGGTGGAGTTTCTCCACCCCTTCTCAAATGCGTCGAAGAGTCTAAGGTCTCCAACATACTCTAGGAGATCCGCGAAGGGATCAATGCACAGTACCTCGGTGGGTGGTCCCTAGCCTGTAAAGCATTGTGGGCGGGGTACTACTGGCCCACCATGCAGCAATACGCTAAAGAGCACGTCAAGAAGTGCGACAAATGCCAGCGACACGTGGACATGCATCTGGCCATGCCAAATGAGCTCAAAACGCTCTCATCCCCATGGATATTTTCCTGGTGGGGGATGGAAGTCCTGGGGCCCTTCACCATAGGGTCCTACCAAAATAAGTATTTGATAGTCGGCGTTGACTACTTCACTAAGTGGATAGAGGTCACAACCTTAGCCAAAATTACGACCCACAACATACTCTGTTTCTACAAAAGGAATATACTTGCCCGGTTCGGCGTACCTTAAGCAATCATCACCAACAACGAGACACAATTCACCGATAAAAACTTCCAGGACTTCCTTACCAAGCTAGGCATGAAGCAACACTTCACATCGGTCGAGTACCCGCAAACGAACAGGCAGGCCGAAGTCGCAAACAGAGTGATCCTACGAGGGCTGAAACGAATATTGGGCACGCCAAGAAAAGGCGGGTCAAGGAGTTGCACAACGTGCTCTGGGCCTATAGAACAACCCCACACTCGACCACATGGGAGACCCCGTTCTGACTGACCTACGGAATCGAGGCAATGATTTTGGTAAAAATAAGGGAACCCTCAAGGAGGACCGAGTTCCCCCTCGACGAGGAGACCAACGACAAGGCTATAAGGGAAGAACTCGACCTAGTCAAAGAGATCCGATCGGGGGCATCCCTCCGTGAAGCCTCGCTTAAACAGAAGATAACTTTACGACATGACAGTAAAGTTATCAAGCATGAATTTCAGGTGGGCATCCTAGTCCTACGAAGGAACCAGAAAGATTTGCACGAAGGCAAACTCGCCGTGAACTGGGAGGGCCCATATCGCGTCCCTGCGAAAACGGGGACCGGGGCCTACTACCTCAAAAACTTGCTCGGGGAGGAACTTGCTCGACCATGGAACACTGAAAAGCTTAAATAGTACTACACTTGAACACTGTCCACGACCTATTCGCGTCGCGACCACAAGGACGCACTAAGGTTCAAGCGCGACTCTTAAACTCGAGACAAGAAGACAAGGACCTGCTCTTGTGTTTGCAATAAAACTCTTGATCTGATGGGGACACCTCCACCGAGATCCACAATTTCCGTACCAACTAGGAAAAACACCAAGCTCACGATGGGAAGTTCACGCCTCGAAGCAAAGACCTCGACCTGATTGGCGGTATTATGACGAGTCTTCAATCTTGCTCTAAAGGTGAAGTCAAACCTGAGCAGACCATTTGGAAACAAACTTGCCCCAGTTTAGCAGAGTCTTCGAATTCCAATAGGACAAACTTGATGATGACGCTTGTATGTAAGTTTCTATGATATCAGGCCGAATTAACATGCGTGAAATGTTATTCCTGAAATTGTTAATGCAACATATGTGTCTGTCTTGAAGTTTTGAAAAAGAGATATCACGACCACTTGTGACGAAGTCACTAGTTAGGACATGAATTAATTTATAAGCCAATATAAATAGTTGAGCATAGCTCATAGGAGTCAGGAAACGTTATCTCATTGAGTATGCTTTTGAAGTAAACCTTACTTCAATTAGGACTTTCAAGGGTTATATCGAGGTTTAGTTTACGTTTTGTAAAACAAAAGGAATAAGGGTCAAAAGCTTATTTGTGCCCACCCAAATTTTTTGAAATTTTAAGTATTCAATCGAGCTGATTGAAAATTTCCCTACCCCAGGTTTAAAAATGAAGTTGGAAAGGGTTTGGGAGAAATAAAGCAGATCCTCAATCAAGGTTTGAAGGAGTTAAAAATGGATTAACTTCCTTATGTCTTTGGTGTTTAGGAGGTTTGAAACAATGCCTTACATCATCAGTAGGGTTTTATTCGAAAGCATACATCGAGAGATCCTACGTTTTACTTCATCATCCTCCTCCCAATTCTTCACCGAAGTGAGAAAGAAATCGGATGATTTTGGCATTATAAAAAAAACATTTTTAAAGAGTGAAACGAATGGGTTTCCTCAAGACAAACATTTATTGCATTACTTATTCAAAATAACACGTTCTTACATGCAAATTATGCTTTTAATCAAAGAAATAAAACATAAAAGCGAATGAAAGTAGATGGGTGATCAGCGTAACGGTGTTCCATTCAAGACTGGTCTTTCTCCTTTGAAGGTTAGCACTTCACCATCTATCATCTCTTGAACTTTTCCTTGAAAAACCTTGCACTCTTCAATCGAATGCCCCAACACTCCATCATGAAATTCACAGCTGACGTTTGAGTTGAACCACGGGGGATGAGACTTCATGATTCTAGTCTTTCTGGGTGTCATCACCGAGTTTCGGCTGAAATAAGACCATAGTTGACTGTAAGATATTGGGATAAGATCAAACCAACGAGTTTCTTCTTTTGGAATACTCAGGGGTATTTTTTGATTCTGAAACCGTCTTCGAACCTGTCGATTCTGATGTTGATCTTGGGAATTCAACCTTCTCTTATGAGGTAGTCGTTGTTTGCGCTGAACAGGCGTTTCATACTGATGTTGAGGTACTGGATCTGACAGGATTTGATGGGAGTCCTGAATTGCATTGACGTCAACACTTCCTTCCTTTTGGGAATCATCAACTGAAATCTCTTCGTCAGTTTGGTTATTCAAATTACCTTGAATTCTTCCACTTTTGAGCGCATTCTCGATGTTTACTCCGACTTCTATAATCTTGGGGAAATCCAATGGTACAGCTCCTACCATTCTAACATAATAAGAGTCTGGCAGTGTTCTCAGAAACATCTTGTTTAAATCTTTCTCTGGAAGTGGTGGATGAACTTGAGATGCTAACTCTTTCCATCGTTGGGCATATTCCTTGAAAGATTCATCGTCATTCTTACTCATGTCCATCAATTGATCACTGTCTGGGGCCGCGTCCAAATTATAATTGTATTGCTTCATAAAAGCATTAGCTAAATCTTTAAAAGACTGAATACGACTCCTTTGTAGCTTCGTATACCACATCAAGGATGCCCCAGATAAGCTTTCTTGAAAGCAATGAATCATCAACTCGTCGTTATCGATATAAGCAGCTATCTTCCGACAGAACATCGTCAAATGATCTCTTGGACAACTAGTACCCTTGTACACTTCAAAGATAGGCATCTTAAACTTCGGAGGAATAATTATACCTGGAACCAGGCATGACTCACGAGCATTAAAATCAGATGTATCAGCTCCTTTTGTCATCTTTAATTGCTCTTTGAAATCCCGAAGTTCTTTCTCCATTACATCCACCTTCATCTTAGTACGAACATTCTGAAGATTAGGTACATTTTGTAGGGGCTGGGAAGCTTGAACAACCAAGTTGTCTTGCACAGGATGAGGTTGAGTAGGAACATCCACTTGTTGGACATTGTCGTCAGAGGGAAGATCAAATAACGGATTAGCCATTACTCTGAAGCCAGTCATAGAATCCATATCTTACGTTCTCTGTGCTATCCTTCAATAATACTTCAAGCTTGGTCAGATGGTCGAGATGTCAACTGACAGACAAAGACGGAAAACTGAATGAGGACATAGAGGAGAAGAGACGCATGCACATGTAAATGCTGGATGCATGATGCTAATGCAAGAATGTAAGGATGAAGGGTTTCACGGAACTCAAGTTCTTATAAACATTATAGAGTACCAAAGAATATCTTTTTAATATTTTTATGTATATATATTTTTATTTTATCGGATTACAAATGAATATCCTCTTAAGAGTCCTAACATAATAGCTAATTAAAATCTAAGAAAGCCCTAAGGAAGTCCTTCATCTTGTTTAGTGATTTGTTCCTCCACTTGGATCTTCTTGAATATAAGTTGATGATCGACGTCTAAAGATTAATTTGATAGAGGAAAATAAATCCTCCATCTCTTCTTTTGTTCTTGTGGGAAAGTGAGGAATGGATCCCTTGTATTCTCGGACCTCCAATATTGATGAGATTCTTTTGAACTTCATTCGTTTTTTGATAATAAGGGAAGTCCTTGGTCTTTTGAGTTTTTCAATTTGAACTCCTACTTCCTTAGGCCATCCAAGTTAGGACTCTTAAAAGAATATCTCAAAATATTTTTCTTTTGTGATCCTTATTGGTTCTATAATGCTTATAAATAAACTAGGAATTCCATGAAACCCTAATGTGATATGATGCTTGTATGGATGTAACAAACACAAGTAAGCACATAGATAAACAAGGACAAACAAGCAAGGGAGACCCTAGGTTTGCAACGAGCATGGAGTAAAGGTGTACCCTTCCCAAAGGTTTAAGGACTAAAGGTTGTTTTGTACCTGCAGAACAAGGTTCTAAAGGGACTCAGAATCATCAGCCCATCTATCGGATATTATCAATTTCCCAATTACTCGAGGATTAATAATATTCTCAAGAGAACTTCTTTTGAGTGTAGCTTCGCGTAGCACTATTTCGGAAGTACTTCCTCATAGTCTCGCACTACGTCCTAATAAAGGCCAAAGTTGGGTTAAGGTAACTACGGTCCTCAATATCATAGGCTCCAAAGTCGAAAATAATGAGTGTCTTTACGATTTCTCGTTCAACAGTACTATTTCGAAAGAGCCTCAACTGAGTGGGATTCTCGATTCAACTTAGTAGGGATTCAACTCCCTATAAGCCTCCTCGACTATATCACCATCCTATCTTAATTTCTCTTAAGTTCGGGTGTAGAACTTTATCTCACCACTCAAGAAAAATAATCCCAAAAGAAATGCAAGAGAAAGCATGTAAACAATTAATCAAGTAGGCAGATATATAAAGCAGTAAACAAATAAAAAGATAGGGAAACCCACTAGAGATTCCCCAGTAAAGTCGCCATTTCTGTCGCGGTGAAATTTAGATACCAAACTATTGATTAGTTTGAATCGTTAATTCATTTTGCAACCGAACTTTGATTTGTCCAAAGGAAGGGATAAAGATCGAAATTCCCACGATGCAATGCAAATGCAAGCTAGATTGTTTAGGTTCGGGGGTTGGTTAAACTTAGGGAAGGTACTAGCATCCTAAGTTTCTGTAGTACTCTACAGGAACCTCTTGTTTTATGTTTGTTTATTGCTATGTGTTTATCTGCTTAATGGTTAAAAGACCTAGGGGGTTTATTTCTAAGTATACTCGATAAGATGTCGCATCTTATGCCTACATATCCTTACGGGGGTGGAATCAGAGTATTTTGTAGTTCACCCTAAAGGGTTTGAGGAGTTCTTTGACTGTGGTCAAAGTTCCTACGGGTTTAGGGTAGTTGTTTTGATTGGGTTTAGGAGAAGAGATGAGTCTTCATGTTAAGGGAGATGTAACCGCCACAAATGTAAAGGGGTTGTAGGAAATGGTCTTTGCATCGTCTTAAGAAAAGGTCTTAAATACTCGGATGGTCGCCAAGTATGCCTTTATCGCTCTTAAGGCAAAGTTCCTACATGTTTGATTGTATTGTTGTGGGGGTGGAGATTATATCTCACTTAAGATGATTAACATCTATTCTCTATTGTGTTTGAAAAAGTTGTATTGTTATGTTTTGTCTAAGTTGTAAAGATTAAGGTCCTTCCTGTGGGGTAGGTCCTAACTTAAGCGATCAACTTGAATGGGATCAAGGATCGTGGGGAGAATGATGCAAATGATGTGCACTACACACAAGTGTTGACTTATGTGTAGGGTTTTCCTTTGGACGGATGCGATGCGGAATGTAGAATGCGGTAATTATAAATTGCTGAAAGTAAATTGCAAGAATAAAAACCATACACATACACATGAAAGCGCTAGGTGAGTGTGTGCATTGTGAATAAAATAAAAGCAGATAAAGATAAATAATATATACGCATGAAAGCGCTGAGTGTAGGTGCATGTGTCGTGAAGTGCACGATTGATTAAATTGTGTTTTACGCTGCTGGTTGTTTTTAGTCATTTGATTTGATTTTAGTTTGAATTATAAGAAAATGTTTGATTGATTTTGTGAGGAAATATTTGAAAAAAGAGTTGATTTAATCTGGCGAGATTATTTTAAAGGGTAAGGTTGATTTTTTTTGAGAAAAAGTTGTATTTGCTTGAGATGGACTAATCTTGGTTTTATGAGAAAAAAAGTTATTAATTTATGAACTTAAATTATAAGACAACATTTGATTATGGTTCAAAATAATTTTAAATAAAAGGCGTTGAATAAAATTGATGTATATATAAAAGGTTAATAAATTAATAAGTTTTAAAAGGTTATTAAGATTAAAAGATTATTGATTAGATTAATTAGGGTTGATTAATAAAAATGAATAAAAGTTAATTATAAAAGAAGTTATTAATTGTTTTAATAATAAAAAGGGTGACTGATTAATAATTAATATGAGTTAATTAATTAGAAAAAAAGATTGATTATATTCCAAATTAATGTTTTAACGGGTGGTTAAATAATTAAACCGGTGGATTAGGTGAGTAAATTAGTGGTTAATGGTGATTATGTGTGTGTGTAGTGATTAGTAATTACAACAAATTAAATAAAATTCAGAGAAGAGAAAATGAGGAACCCTAAATCTAATCGGATCCTCTTCTCCGACTCGCCGTGGCCTTCTTCTCCTCATCCTCTCTCTCGATTTTTCACTCTTTCTCCGCGATTCCTCCGATTCTCCTCCTTCTTTCGAACCTGAAACACAACAAACAAATCAAAGCTTCAACGAATTGGGCTCAAATAGAATGGTTACCGCAAGTTGTGGATGACGGCGGTCCGAGATAGTAATGGTAATGGCGGAAGCTTCTCGCGGTGGTTTCCGGTGAGATGCTGTTGGATTGACTAGGGAGTGTTTCGCTGACGGTAGTCGCAGTTTGCGAGGGTGATTGCCGGTGGAAGACGTCGGATGGTTTTGACGAGGAGCGCGGCGGTTCGCGGACGACGGCGCGGTGGCTTTGCAAATTGGAATTTAACACAAGATAAGTTCCCTTTTCTGAACCTAGGGTTTTTGAATTTTTGTGGATTTTGTCTGTGTGTTTTTCGTTGGATTTCTCTCTGTCCTCCTATTCCGATTTCAATCTCCTTTTATATAGGCTTCAAACCAAAAACTCGGATTAAGTGCTTTGAATGCCATAATAGAACCTTCTGTTTTGGTGTAGACAACATTTGAAAACTTTCCCTTTTCCAAATTATCGTATTAATGATTTGTTAATTCCTTGATCTTGCAATTCAAATGAGAATCGAATCTTCTTGGGGATATTCCTGGTTGAATTTGCTAATTTGAGGTTGCGTTTTTGGCAGGTGTAGATAGTGTTTGATTTTGGGCCAAATAAGATTAACAACTCCAAAGCGAATTATGTTAGTTGTGGTGTAAAGAGCTTTGGCGAGCCCGAAGCAATGGTTTGCGTTGGAAGCAGGCCCAGGTATCAAACGTGCTTGTGCTCCCAAGAGCCTCAAGAGACTTCAAGTAATTCTCAGCAGCCAGAAGTTACTAATTGGGAAGCTTCTCGTTTAAAGGAGGTGAGATGTAACAATCCTCAACTTGTCTCATGTAATAAACCGAACTCTGTCAAGACTTTTGAGTAGTTGTGCTGGAGTATCTCAAATGTGTCTTCTCATGCATTTTGCCTTGCGCAGGTATTGCCTTGTCTCGTGAATGTACTGCTGAGGACTGTTGTTATGCCTGTGATGAGGTTTCATTCAAGACCAATGGTGAAGGTGATGCCCCGCTCCTCTTGTGTATGTTGATTTATCTTCACGAATCTTGAGCAACAGCTATAGGTAACAATTGTCTCCGCTCATGCTTCCTATTTAATGGTGCCGGTTGTTATCGTTGATATTGTTTTACCGTTGTAGTGATGTTGTTTGTAGTTGACACCGTGGATGTTATACTGTTGCGGATGTTGTTTTGTCAATGTTGTTGCTAATGTTACCCTTGATATTGTCTACAGATACTAAATGTTGCTCATTGCTTCTAGTGTTGTTCTTGATATTGTTTGCAGTTACCAACTGTTACTTGTCGGTTTGTCTGTGACGAGTTTTGCGTTGTTTGGAAGTACACTGATTTTCTCTCTTCTCCTTGTGATGTTCTGAGATGGTGATGATGACACTACGTGTGTCTGAGCCTATGTCAACTGCGTCTTCGAATCATGCTGGGACTTTTTCTGAAAATGGTTGTCCTGTTGTCTATATTTGATTCCTTCGACGTTTCTGGTAAGAAACTGGGGGCAGCCCTGGTCTGTCGCCTTTCCAGCCACTCGAAGCTTAACCCGATGATGAATTATTCTAAGGGTTGTACCTTTTCTTATCTTTGCAAATGCTAGTTGGGCTTATGCTTGATATACTTGTTGCTTGCACCTGATATGGTTGCTGATGAGGTTGCTTTTTCACGGCCTGTTGCGAGCTTGTGTTGAGATACTTGGTTCTAATGTTGTTTTCGATTTCTCTGGGGCAAAATCTTGAGTTATTGGAAACATACTGATTTTCCTCTTCTTTTTCAGGTGCAAATAAATCTGGAGGCTTCCGGTCTCGTGCCGTCGGCGAGAAGGGTATAATGGTGATGGTGACTTGATAGTCTGAACCACGTTGGTGTTGTTGAATGTAGTTGCCTTAATTCGGTTTTTCGATGTTCGACAGAGAGTTGATAATGGCTTCGGTCATAGTCCTCCCGGCCGCTCGAGTTTTAGCCCTATGATGATTCAAAACTGAGGGCTGAACAATTCTTTAATTCTTAATCTTCTTGAATTCCCTTTTTTCACTGCTGACATTCTGATATTGTTCTGCTGATAATTTGTATGCAGGATTGCTGGGGTTAAATTGCATCGAGGCAACTGGAGATGGAGTTGCGTGGTCGCGTCAAAACGTCGGCGTTACGCTTGCAAGAATAGCCTTAATTATCACAAATATCCTTTCGAACAAAATTCATTTGCATCATGTGAGCGGTGGCTGTTACGTGCGATCCCCTTCCTACTTCGATTCAGCTTTCCACGAGATTGCCATGGTGTAACAGAACAGATTCTCAATGTATTTTTAAAGTTGCATCTGCATAGTTGAGAGGAAAGTCTGAAGGTGGTGTACTTGGAATGGGACCTCTGTGTCTTGCGAGTCAAGTAATAGGATTGTATTAAATATGTTTTGTTTATGTCAAGGCCTTCAAATGTTAATACTTTGGGCCACCTTGTATTATTGGGTTTTTGAGTTAAATATAAATCTTTTGAACTTGTCCATTTGGTTATATCTTTTGAACTCATTATCATCACTTTTGAATCTCGTGAAGACATGTGCTAATCTCTTGTAGTCTTGGAGTTTTTAATAACATGGATATTTAGGTTGTAATAAATCCTCCTACAGACTTGAAAATGACTTGAGAACGCGAACCTCCAATTCACGACCCCTTGAGTCCATAACCTGGGGAAAATTCTTGAATACGGCCCGTGATCCTAACCGAACTTTTCAAACACCGTCAACTATTACTGACCGAGAGAACCGACGCTCTCATCTTCGGATTTTATGTACCTGCACAAACTCGTTAGTGATAATAAATATGCACGCAAAAGTAAAAGATAACGTGAAAATAAAAACAAGGAGGTGGAATCTTAAGGTCAAAAATTAGGGTGCAACAGATGCCCCTATTTAAGTTACTCCTATTCGGAGATATGGAGATTGAAATCTCCGTCTCGACGAGATAGGAGGGACTTAAATACAAACATTGCACGAATTTTT
The DNA here is from genome assembly GCA_963859935.3 of Lathyrus sativus. NCBI lineage: Eukaryota > Viridiplantae > Streptophyta > Magnoliopsida > Fabales > Fabaceae > Lathyrus > Lathyrus sativus. The sequence continues at coordinate 769,920,246 of OZ012735.1, forward strand.
GGCCATAAGAAACCACCGAATGCAAATGATATGTAATGATATGAAATGCAAGACAGACAGGTCCTGTGAGGAAATGATGTCACAGGGGGACGAATAGACACCACACACAGGAAGAACAAAACAAGACTCCACGGGGGGAGGTTGACAATCACAATGTGTTTGTAAATGTGTTGTGGAGAAGCTTGCAAGAAAACCCACTTGAAGAACCTACTGTATATGTAACATGTAATTGATTCAAGACACCAGCAAGAGAAGTCCGTTGTCAAGGCTTGTAACTGTAATTGAGAATACTTTTGTCAAAATATTTTCTGTTAAACTCTGTAAGGAATCTACTGTCGAGATTCCGTGTTGAAGTCTGTCGGAGAAATACTTCTGACGAAGTCTTCTGGAAATCTACTGTCGAGATTAACCAGGAAATGAAGTAGAACTACCTACTGTCGAGGTCTTCTGGGAATCTACTGTCGAGATTAACCAGGAAACTACCTACTGTCGAGGTCTTCTGGGAATCTACTGTCGAGATTAACCAGGAACCGTAAGATGCTCGAATGATTGTCGTTGCAGACTGTAGTTGTTGTTGATGTGAATGTTGATGTAGTTGTAGAACCTCCCCGAGCATCATGGTATGGGAACCATGAGCAGGTCTCAGTCTCTTCTCGAAATGATGAAAACTCGTGAGAGCATCTTCACAGGGGGTTGTAAATTTTGTTGATTGTAGATGTCGTTGTCAATGTTATTGTCAATTTAGATGTAGTTCGTTGTAGAACTTGTAGGTGTAATTGTTGTTGATGTAATCTGTAGCTGTAGTTGTAAATTTGTAAATGTGATTGTAAATGTAGTTGTAAAGCTTCACCGGGGATCTTCGGAAGAGATGTGAGCCGGTTGAATTGTAAAGTATGTCTTCTCAAATAAAGAGAGACTAATGTGATAAACTTCTGCGACTTGACGGAAGTAAACTTGTGTGATGAACTCACTGGGGAATAAATTCCTGAGATAAATGTCTGTAACTGTCTTCTCTGATGAATCAATAATGTCGAAGGACCCACTGAAGGTAAATGAACTGTCTTGTAGAAAATGTCGTTTGTCGTTTTTGAATAGGATTATGATCAAAACGAGTTGCTCAAATAAAGAGATAGATGTTCGAGAAAACCCTGTGATGCTGTTGTTGAAGAAATGTCCGTCTATATGAATATTCTTCCTGGGGAATAGGGTGCAAAATATATGCACACTGAATCCACGTTCAAAGGGTCGGAGATGTCCATGATGTGATTGCCAAAGACCGAAATTCAATTCAGGAAATAACTGAAGAGAAACTGTCAAGCAAGACTCAACCATCGAGATATGAACTCAAATGGAATTGTACTAAAATAACCATCTTCCATGAGGATTGAACTCCATGGGGAAAATGAAACATTGTGCTTTTTCTGCCTAGGATCGACAAATCTATTTGGAGGGATAAGACACACCCAAACACCTAGGGATAACTATAGCCAAAGCGATAGAATGAAACAAACACAGAGAATGCAAAAATGCACATGCTATGCTGTCTACTTATATGTTATGCGTATGCTTATGCTGACAAGACAAACAGAAAGGGGTGACCGGAGATGAAATAAACATCTCGAGACAAACATCTCGACCAATCTTCGAAGGTAGAAGCATCACTGGGGATAGACGGAGAACCGAATATGTGATCACACTCCTATTTTAGGGCTCAAAAACTCCTCTTGGGGAATACAGATCAGTTCATCTTGATAAGGTTGTAAGGTTGCATGAAGCTGTAGCCGGAGGTACCCAAACTGAAGTTTCATAAGAGGATAAAATAAATATCCTGGGTTGTCATGGTTGTTGAACATGTCGGAGTTGAGCATCCGCTTCGCTTCAAATTCAAATGTCCCAAGTCACATGGTTAAGAAAAAATAACTTAAGAGGATTTTATAGAAAACATGATGTCCAAATGCCCCACTATTTTCAAACTCTCTAGAGAGATTCGCTGAATCTCGACGTAACTGCCCCTGATTGGCGGTATTATGACGAGTCTTCAATCTTGCTCTAAAGGTGAAGTCAAACCTGAGCAGACCATTTGGAAACAAACTTGCCCCAGTTTAGCAGAGTCTTCGAATTCCAATAGGACAAACTTGATGATGACGCTTGTATGTAAGTTTCTATGATATCAGGCCGAATTAACATGCGTGAAATGTTATTCCTGAAATTGTTAATGCAACATATGTGTCTGTCTTGAAGTTTTGAAAAAGAGATATCACGACCACTTGTGACGAAGTCACTAGTTAGGACATGAATTAATTTATAAGCCAATATAAATAGTTGAGCATAGCTCATAGGAGTCAGGAAACGTTATCTCATTGAGTATGCTTTTGAAGTAAACCTTACTTCAATTAGGACTTTCAAGGGTTATATCGAGGTTTAGTTTACGTTTTGTAAAACAAAAGGAATAAGGGTCAAAAGCTTATTTGTGCCCACCCAAATTTTTTGAAATTTTAAGTATTCAATCGAGCTGATTGAAAATTTCCCTGCCCCAGGTTTAAAAATGAAGTTGGAAAGGGTTTGGGAGAAATAAAGCAGATCCTCAATCAAGGTTTGAAGGAGTTAAAAATGGATTAACTTCCTTATGTCTTTTGTGTTTAGGAGGTTTGAAACAATGCCTTACATCATCAGTAGGGTTTTATTCGAAAGCATACATCGAGAGATCCTACGTTTTACTTCATCATCCTCCTCCCAATTCTTCACCGAAGTGAGAAAGAAATCGGATGATTTTGGCATTATAAAAAAAACATTTTTAAAGAGTGAAATGAATGGGTTTCCTCAAGACAAACATTTATTGCATTACTTATTCAAAATAACATGTTCTTACATGCAAATTATGCTTTTAATCAAAGAAATAAAACATAAAAGCGAATGAAAGTAGATGGGTGATCAGCGTAACGGTGTTCCATTCAAGACTGGTCTTTCTCCTTTGAAGGTTAGCACTTCACCATCTATCATCTCTTGAACTTTTCCTTGAAAAACCTTGCACTCTTCAATCGAATGCCCCAACACTCCATCATGAAATTCACAGCTGACGTTTGAGTTGAACCACGGGGGATGAGACTTCATGATTCTAGTCTTTCTGGGTGTCATCACCGAGTTTCGGCTGAAATAAAACCATAGTTGACTGTAAGATATTGGGATAAGATCAAACCAACGAGTTTCTTCTTTTGGAATACTCAGGGGTATTTTTTGATTCTGAAACCGTCTTCGAACCTGTCGATTCTGATGTTGATCTTGGGAATTCAACCTTCTCTTATGAGGTACTCGTTGTTTGCGCTGAGCAGGCGTTTCATACTGATGTTGAGGTACTGGATCTGACAGGATTTGATGGGAGTCCTGAATTGCATTGACGTCAACACTTCCTTCCTTTTGGGAATCATCAACTGAAATCTCTTCGTCAGTTTGGTTATTCAAATTACCTTGAATTCTTCCACTTTTGAGCGCATTCTCGATGTTTACTCCGACTTCTATAATCTTGGGGAAATCCAATGGTACAGCTCCTACCATTCTAACATAATAAGAGTCTGGCAGTGTTCTCAGAAACATCTTGTTTAAATCTTTCTCTGGAAGTGGTGGATGAACTTGAGATGCTAACTCTTTCCATCGTTGGGCATATTCCTTGAAAGATTCATCGTCATTCTTACTCATGTCCATCAATTGATCACTGTCTGGGGCCGCGTCCAAATTATAATTGTATTGCTTCATAAAAGCATTAGCTAAATCTTTAAAAGACTGAATACGACTCCTTTGTAGCTTCGTATACCACATCAAGGATGCCCCAGATAAGCTTTCTTGAAAGCAATGAATCATCAACTCGTCGTTATCGATATAAGCAGCTATCTTCCGACAGAACATCGTCAAATGATCTCTTGGACAACTAGTACCCTTGTACACTTCAAAGACAGGCATCTTAAACTTCGGAGGAATAATTATACCTGGAACCAGGCATGACTCACGAGCATTAAAATCAGATGTATCAGCTCCTTTTGTCATCTTTAATTGCTCTTTGAAATCCCGAAGTTCTTTCTCCATTACATCCACCTTCATCTTAGTACGAACATTCTGAAGATTAGGTACATTTTGTAGGGGCTGGGAAGCTTGAACAACCAAGTTGTCTTGCACAGGATGAGGTTGAGTAGGAACATCCACTTGTTGGACATTGTCGTCAGAGGGAAGATCAAATAACGGATTAGCCATTACTCTGAAGCCAGTCATAGAATCCATATCTTACGTTCTCTGTGCTATCCTTCAATAATACTTCAAGCTTGGTCAGATGGTCGAGATGTCAACTGACATACAAAGACGGAAAACTGAATGAGGACATAGAGGAGAAGAGACGCATGCACATGTAAATGCTGGATGCATGATGCTAATGCAAGAATGTAAGGATGAAGGGTTTCACGGAACTCAAGTTCTTATAAACATTATAGAGTACCAAAGAATATCTTTTTAATATTTTTATGTATATATATTTTTATTTTATCGGATTACAAATGAATATCCTCTTAAGAGTCCTAACATAATAGCTAATTAAAATCTAAGAAAGCCCTAAGGAAGTCCTTCATCTTGTTTAGTGATTTGTTCCTCCACTTGGATCTTCTTGAATATAAGTTGATGATCGACGTCTAAAGATTAATTTGATAGAGGAAAATAAATCCTCCATCTCTTCTTTTGTTCTTGTGGGAAAGTGAGGAATGGATCCCTTGTATTCTCGGACCTCCAATATTGATGAGATTCTTTTGAACTTCATTCGTTTTTTGATAATAAGGGAAGTCCTTGGTCTTTTGAGTTTTTCAATTTGAACTCCTACTTCCTTAGGCCATCCAAGTTAGGACTCTTAAAAGAATATCTCAAAATATTTTTCTTTTGTGATCCTTATTGGTTCTATAATGCTTATAAATAAACTAGGAATTCCATGAAACCCTAATGTGATATGATGCTTATATGGATGTAACAAACACAAGTAAGCACATAGATAAACAAGGACAAACAAGCAAGGGAGACCCTAGGTTTGCAACGAGCATGGAGTAAAGGTGTACCCTTCCCAAAGGTTTAAGGACTAAAGGTTGTTTTGTACCTGCAGAACAAGGTTCTAAAGGGACTCAGAATCATCAGCCCATCTATCGGATATTATCAATTTCCCAATTACTCGAGGATTAATAATATTCTCAAGAGAACTTCTTTTGAGTGTAGCTTCGCGTAGCACTATTTCGGAAGTACTTCCTCATAGTCTCGCACTACGTCCTAATAAAGGCCAAAGTTGGGTTAAGGTAACTACGGTCCTCAATATCATAGGCTCCAAAGTCGAAAATAATGAGTGTCTTTACGATTTCTCGTTCAACAGTACTATTTCGAAAGAGCCTCAACTGAGTGGGATTCTCGATTCAACTTAGTAGGGATTCAACTCCCTATAAGCCTCCTCGACTATATCACCATCCTATCTTAATTTCTCTTAAGTTCGGGTGTAGAACTTTATCTCACCACTCAAGAAAAATAATCCCAAAAGAAATGCAAGAGAAAGCATGTAAACAATTAATCAAGTAGGCAGATATATAAAGCAGTAAACAAATAAAAAGATAGGGAAACCCACTAGAGATTCCCCAGTAAAGTCGCCATTTCTGTCGCGGTGAAATTTAGATACCAAACTATTGATTAGTTTGAATCGTTAATTCATTTTGCAACCGAACTTTGATTTGTCCAAAGGAAGGGATAAAGATCGAAATTCCCACGATGCAATGCAAATGCAAGCTAGATTGTTTAGGTTCGGGGGTTGGTTAAACTTAGGGAAGGTACTAGCATCCTAAGTTTCTGTAGTACTCTACAGGAACCTCTTGTTTTATGTTTGTTTATTGCTATGTGTTTATCTGCTTAATGGTTAAAAGACCTAGGGGGTTTATTTCTAAGTATACTCGATAAGATGTCGCATCTTATGCCTACATATCCTTACGGGGGTGGAATCAGAGTATTTTGTAGTTCACCCTAAAGGGTTTGAGGAGTTCTTTGACTGTGGTCAAAGTTCCTACGGGTTTAGGGTAGTTGTTTTGATTGGGTTTAGGAGAAGAGATGAGTCTTCATGTTAAGGGAGATGTAACCGCCACAAATGTAAAGGGGTTGTAGGAAATGGTCTTTGCATCGTCTTAAGAAAAGGTCTTAAATACTCGGATGGTCGCCAAGTATGCCTTTATCGCTCTTAAGGCAAAGTTCCTACATGTTTGATTGTATTGTTGTGGGGGTGGAGATTATATCTCACTTAAGATGATTAACATCTATTCTCTATTGTGTTTGAAAAAGTTGTATTGTTATGTTTTGTCTAAGTTGTAAAGATTAAGGTCCTTCCTGTGGGGTAGGTCCTAACTTAAGCGATCAACTTGAATGGGATCAAGGATCGTGGGGAGAATGATGCAAATGATGTGCACTACACACAAGTGTTGACTTATGTGTAGGGTTTTCCTTTGGACGGATGCGATGCGGAATGTAGAATGCGGTAATTATAAATTGCTGAAAGTAAATTGCAAGAATAAAAACCATACACATACGCATGAAAGCGCTAGGTGAGTGTGTGCATTGTGAATAAAATAAAAGCAGATAAAGATAAATAATATATACGCATGAAAGCGCTGAGTGTAGGTGCATGTGTCGTGAAGTGCACGATTGATTAAATTGTGTTTTACGCTGCTGGTTGTTTTTAGTCATTTGATTTGATTTTAGTTTGAATTATAAGAAAATGTTTGATTGATTTTGTGAGGAAATATTTGAAAAAAGAGTTGATTTAATCTGGCGAGATTATTTTAAAGGGTAAGGTTGATTTTTTTTGAGAAAAAGTTGTATTTGCTTGAGATGGACTAATCTTGGTTTTATGAGAAAAAAAGTTATTAATTTATGAACTTAAATTATAAGACAACATTTGATTATGGTTCAAAATAATTTTAAATAAAAGGCGTTGAATAAAATTGATGTATATATAAAAGGTTAATAAATTAATAAGTTTTAAAAGGTTATTAAGATTAAAAGATTATTGATTAGATTAATTAGGGTTGATTAATAAAAATGAATAAAAGTTAATTATAAAAGAAGTTATTAATTGTTTTAATAATAAAAAGGGTGACTGATTAATAATTAATATGAGTTAATTAATTAGAAAAAAAGATTGATTATATTCCAAATTAATGTTTTAACGGGTGGTTAAATAATTAAACCGGTGGATTAGGTGAGTAAATTAGTGGTTAATGGTGATTATGTGTGTGTGTAGTGATTAGTAATTACAACAAATTAAATAAAATTCAGAGAAGAGAAAATGAGGAACCCTAAATCTAATCGGATCCTCTTCTCCGACTCGCCGTGGCCTTCTTCTCCTCATCCTCTCTCTCGATTTTTCACTCTTTCTCCGCGATTCCTCCGATTCTCCTCCTTCTTTCGAACCTGAAACACAACAAACAAATCAAAGCTTCAACGAATTGGGCTCAAATAGAATGGTTACCGCAAGTTGTGGATGACGGCGGTCCGAGATAGTAATGGTAATGGCGGAAGCTTCTCGCGGTGGTTTCCGGTGAGATGCTGTTGGATTGACTAGGGAGTGTTTCGCTGACGGTAGTCGCAGTTTGCGAGGGTGATTGCCGGTGGAAGACGTCGGATGGTTTTGACGAGGAGCGCGGCGGTTCGCGGACGACGGCGCGGTGGCTTTGCAAATTGGAAATTAACACAAGATAAGTTCCCTTTTCTGAACCTAGGGTTTTTGAATTTTTGTGGATTTTGTCTGTGTGTTTTTCGTTGGATTTCTCTCTGTTCTCCTATTCCGATTTCAATCTCCTTTTATATAGGCTTCAAACCAAAAACTCGGATTAAGTGCTTTGAATGCCATAATAGAACCTTCTGTTTTGGTGTAGACAACATTTGAAAACTTTCCCTTTTCCAAATTATCGTATTAATGATTTGTTAATTCCTTGATCTTGCAATTCAAATGAGAATCGAATCTTCTTGGGGATATTCCTGATTGAATTTGCTAATTTGAGGTTGCGTTTTTGGCAGGTGTAGATAGTGTTTGATTTTGGGCCAAATAAGATTAACAACTCCAAAGCGAATTATGTTAGTTGTGGTGTAAAGAGCTTTGGCGAGCCCGAAGCAATGGTTTGCGTTGGAAGCAGGCCCAGGTATCAAACGTGCTTGTGCTCCCAAGAGCCTCAAGAGACTTCAAGTAATTCTCAGCAGCCAGAAGTTACTAATTGGGAAGCTTCTCGTTTAAAGGAGGTGAGACGTAACAATCCTCAACTTGTCTCATGTAATAAACTGAACTCTGTCAAGACTTTTGAGTAGTTGTGCTGGAGTATCTCAAATGTGTCTTCTCATGCATTTTGCCTTGCGCAGGTATTGCCTTGTCTCGTGAATGTACTGCTGAGGACTGTTGTTATGCCTGTGATGAGGTTTCATTCAAGACCAATGGTGAAGGTGATGCCCCGCTCCTCTTGTGTCTGTTGATTTATCTTCACGAATCTTGAGCAACAGCTATAGGTAACAATTGTCTCCGCTCATGCTTCCTATTTAATGGTGCCGGTTGTTATCGTTGATATTGTTTTACCGTTGTAGTGATGCTGTTTGCAGTTGACACCGTGGATGTTATACTGTTGCGGATGTTGTTTTGTCAATGTTGTTGCTAATGTTACCCTTGATATTGTCTACAGATACTAAATGTTGCTCATTGCTTCTAGTGTTGTTCTTGATATTGTTTGCAGTTACCAACTGTTACTTGTCGGTTTGTCTGTGACGAGTTTTGCGTTGTTTGGAAGTACACTGATTTTCTCTCTTCTCCTTGTGATGTTCTGAGATGGTGATGATGACACTACGTGTGTCTGAGCCTATGTCAACTGCGTCTTCGAATCATGCTGGGACTTTTTCTGAAAATGGTTGTCCTGTTGTCGATATTTGATTCCTTCGACGTTTCTGGTAAGAAACTGGGGGCAGCCCTGGTCTGTCGCCTTTCCGGCCACTCGAAGCTTAACCCGATGATGAATTGTTCTGAGGGTTGTACCTTTTCTTATCTTTGCAAATGCTAGTTGGGCTTATGCTTGATATACTTGTTGCTTGCACCTGATATGGTTGCTGATGAGGTTGCTTTTTCACGGCCTGTTGCGAGCTTGTGTTGAGATACTTGGTTCTAATGTTGTTTTCGATTTCTCTGGGGCAAAATCTTGAGTTATTGGAAACATACTGATTTTCCTCTTCTTTTTCAGGTGCAAATAAATCTGGAGGCTTCCGGTCTCGTGCCGTCGGCGAGAAGGGTATAATGGTGATGATGACTTGATAGTCTGAACCACGTTGGTGTTGTTGAATGTAGTTGCCTTAATTCGGTTTTTTGATGTTCGGCAGAGAGTTGATAATGGCTTCGGTCATAGTCCTCCCGGCCGCTCGAGTTTTATCCCTATGATGATTCAAAACTGAGGGCTGAACAATTCTTTAATTCTTAATCTTCTTGAATTCCCTTTTTTTACTGCTGACATTCTGATATTGTTCTGCTGATAATTTGTATGCAGGATTGCTGGGGTTAAATTGCATCGAGGCAACTGGAGATGGAGTTGCGTGGTCGCGTCAAAACGTCGGCGTTACGCTTGCAAGAATGGCCTTAATTATCACAAATATCCTTTCGAACAAAATTCATTTGCATCATGTGAGCGGTGGCTGTTACGTGCGATCCCCTTCCTACTTCGATTCAGCTTTCCACGAGATTGCCATGGTGTAACAGAACAGATTCTCAATGTATTTTTAAAGTTGCATCTGCATAGTTGAGAGGAAAGTCTGAAGGTGGTGTACTTGGAATGGGACCTCTGTGTCTTGCGAGTCAAGTAATAGGATTGTATTAAATATGTTTTGTTTATGTCAATGCCTTCAAATGTTAATACTTTGGGCCACCTTGTATTATTGGGTTTTTGAGTTAAATATAAATCTTTTGAACTTGTCCGTTTGGTTATATCTTTTGAACTCATTATCATCACTTTTGAATCTCGTGAAGACATGTGCTAATCTCTTGTAGTCTTGGAGTTTTTAATAACATGGATATTTAGGTTGTAATAAATCCTCCTACAGACTTGAAAATGACTTGAGAACGCGAACCTCCAATTCACGACCCCTTGAGTCCATAACCTGGGGAAAATTCTTGAATACGGCCCTTGATCCTAACCGAACCTTTCAAACACCGTCAACTATTACTGACCGAGAGAACCGACGCTCTCATCTTCGGATTTTATGTACCTGCACAAACTCGTTAGTGATAATAAATATGCACGCAAAAGTAAAAGATAACGTGAAAATAAAAACAAGGAGGTGGAATCTTAAGGTCAAAAATTAGGGTGCAACAGTACCTAAAAACAAAATAATTCCTGTTGCAGATGTTCTTAGCAGCAAGGTCAGGACGCCAATCATGGTACCTGGACTCTGGATGCTCACGACACATGACAGGAGAAAAGTCTATGTTCCAAAGCCTGGAACTTAGATCTGGAGGTGACGTGAAGTTTGGAGGGAACCAGAAGAGCAAGATCATTGGATCTGGCACTATTGGAAATGGTAAACTTCCCTCTATTACTAATGTTTTACTTGTTGAAGGGTTAAAACATAACTTATTGTCCATAAGTCAATTAAGTGACAATAGTTATGATATTACCTTTAATCAAAAATGTTGTAAAGCTATTAGTCAAAAGGATGGCTCTATCCTATTTAGTGGTAAGAGGAAAAACAACATTTATAAAATAAATCTTTCAGAACTTAAAGTTCAAAATGTTAAATGCCTCTTGTCTGTTAATGAAGAGCAATGGGTCTGGCACAGAAGATTGGGCCATATTAATATGAGACGTATATCTCAGATTAATAAACTTAATCTTGTCAGAGGACTCCCTAATCTGAAGTTCACTTCAGATGCTCTTTGTGAAGCATGCCAGAAAGGGAAGTTTTCAAAAACATATTTCAAATCAAAAAATGTTGTTTCTACTTCTAAACCACTAGAATTACTTCATATTGATCTGTTTGGACCAGTGAAAACTGCATCCATCAGAGGCAAGAAGTATGGATTAGTCATTGTTGATGACTTTAGTAGATGGACATGGGTAAAGTTCTTAAAACACAAGGATGAGTCACATTCTGTGTTCTTTGACTTCTGCAAGCAAGTCCAGAATGAAAAGAATTTCAAAATTATAAAAGTCAGAAGTGATCATGATGGTGAATTTGAAAATAAATATTTTGAAAAATATTTTTCTGAAAATGGCATTGCTCATGATTTTTCCTGTCCTAGAACTCCACAACAGAATGGGGTTGTAGAGAGGAAAAACAGAACTTTGCAAGAAATGGCCAGAACCATGATCAATGAGACAAATCTGGCAAAACATTTTTGGGCAGAAGCAATCAACACAGCTTGTTACATTCAGAACAGAGTGTCTGTTAGACTTCTTCTGAAGAAGACTCCTTATGAACTGTGGAAGAACAAAAAGCCCAACATTTCATATTTTCATCCTTTTGGATGTATTTGCTATATGTTAAACACTAAGGAAAATCTGAGTAAGTTTGATTCCAAAGCACAGAAGTGTTTCATGCTTGGATATTCTGAACGCTCTAAAGGCTACAGAGTATACAACACTGAGACACAGATTGTGGAAGAATCCATTCATGTCAGATTTGATGATAAGCTTGGCTCTGAAAAGCCAAAGCAGTTTGATAACTCTGTAGATAGGGAAGTAGTCTTTATTGACTCTGAAGTTCCAGAAGCAGACAAAATTCAAGTGAAGGAACCAGAAGCAACTCTAGATGCTACTCCTTTAACTTCTCAGATGAATAATCTAAACATTTCTGAAGAGTCAACCATTAGAGGATCATCATCCAGAATTAAAGCTTCTCATCCAGAGGATGTCATTATTGGAAAGAAGGATGATCCCATCAGAACAAGATCCTTTCTAAGATCATATGAAGCATCACTATTTAGACTAGTGTCAGAAATTGAACCATCTTCTGTAGATGAAGCTCTGCAAGACAATGATTGGATTATTGCCATGCAAGAAGAGCTAAATCAATTCAGTAGAAATGATGTATGGGATCTAGTTCAGAGACCTCAAGGATTCAATATAATTAGTACAAAATGGGTCTTCATAAATAAGCTAAATGAGAAAGGAGAAGTTGAGAGGAATAAGGCAAGGCTGGTTGCTCAAGGGTACAGTCAGCAAGAAGGTATTGATTACACTGAGACATATGCTCCAGTGGCAAGGTTAGAATCTATACGCCTTCTTATTTCCTTTGCTGCACAAAATAACATCACTCTGTATCAGATGGATGTTAAAAGTGCCTTTCTTAATGGTATTATAGAAGAAGAAGTTTATGTCCACCAACCTCCTGGTTTTGAAAATGAAAAATTTCCAGATCATGTTTTCAAATTAAAGAAATCTCTATATGGTTTAAAACAAGCTCCCAGAGCTTGGTATGAGAGATTGAGCAATTTTCTTCTGGAGAAGAATTTCATCAGAGGCAAAGTGGATACAACACTCTTTTGTAAATCAATTAAGAAAGATCTTCTAATTTGCCAAATTTATGTAGATGATATTATTTTTGGATCAACAAATATTATGCTTGGAAAGGAATTTGCTACATGTATGCAGGCAAAATTTGAAATGAGCATGATGGGAGAACTCAGATTCTTTCTAGGAATCCAAATTAATCAAACTCCAGAGTGCACCTACATACATCAGACAAAATATGTTAAAGAACTTCTGAAGAAATTTAACATGTCTGACAGCAAGCTGGCAAAGACTCCAATGCATCCTACTAGCTCACTTGGCAAGGAAGAGGTAAGTAAGAAAGTAGACCAGAAGCTCTACAGAGGTATGATTGGCTCTCTTCTTTACCTTACTGCTTCTAGACCTGACATATTGTTCAGTGTTTGCCTGTGTGCTAGATTCCAATCAGATCCTAGAGAATCACACTTGACAGCTGTCAAGAGGATTCTAAGGTATCTGAAAGGTACTTCTAATGTGGGTTTGTGTTACAGAAAATCTGATGATTTCAAATTAGTTGGATTCTGTGATGCTGACTACGCTGGAGACAGAGTGGAAAGAAAAAGTACTTTTGGAAGTTGTCAATTTCTAGGAAGAAATCTAATCTCCTGGTACAGCAAGAAGCAACCCACAATTGCACTTTCAACCACAGAGGCTGAATACATTGCTGCTGCTGGATGTAGCACGCAGATGCTCTGGATGAAGAGTCAACTAGAAGATTATCAAATTTTTGAAAGTAACATTTCTATCTTTTGTGATAATACTTCTGCTATATGTTTGTCCAAGAATCCCATTTTACATTCTAAGGCAAAACATATAGAAATTAAGCATCATGTCATCAGAGACTATGTTCAGAAGGGAATTATAAATTTAGCCTTTGTTGATACAGATCATTAATGGGCAGATATTTTTACAAAACCCCTTGTTGAAGATAGATTCAAATTAATTCTGAAAAATATTGGTATGAATTTTTGTCCAGAATGATATTTATCAGAAGCAAATTTTTACAAATGCAAAAATGCTTAATGCTCTGAAGTATTTCTTCTGATTGCTTATGTTATTCTGATCAATATTTCTTTTGTGAAACTCTGAACTAACAATCTTTAGAAGATCTGAACGTTGGCTAACGTTTCATTTCTTAAGAGAATTCAGAACACATGCAAGCAAACACGTGTCACACCAAATCTGAAGAGGTGGCGTGTACATAACTGAAGAGACATTTGAGGTGAAGTTTGAATAGTGAGAATCTTGATTTTCCCCCCAAATTGTCAGAAGCAATTAATGTTTTGAAATGATTATTATTCTCTTCATTTAATGCTTGTTAAAACGTGCATATTTCTGACTTTTGATTTGCCTAAGTGTTTTAGTATAAATACTTGACTTGTATTCACTTTCACACTTTTCACACTCTCAGAAATTACATGCGTTTTCATCTCCTCTTTTCTCTGCATAAAAACCCTATACCTAAGCGTTTGACAAAGCATTCTTCAATGGCAACCTCATCTTCAACAGCTGCTCAATTCCAATCTTCTATGGCTGCTGTAACTTCAGAAAACATGGGTGTATCTCCCTATTCTCCTCCCAAAAGAACTCTTCTTACGCCTGTTGATAAATTGGAAGTTCTATGTGAATCTATGGTTGCATTTGATTCTCTGGCAGAAAATGGGTTTGAATTTCGTTCCATCATTGGAGCTCAAGGATGGGTTAAGTATTTTGATAGGCTCTTTGGACCAGTTTACCCTCTCCTTGTGAAAGAATTCTGGATCCATGCATCAGTTTACCCAAAGTTCATCTTATCTTCTGTGCTGGGAAAAGAAATTATTATCACAGAAGATCTGATAAGAAAATTAATAGGTTATGAAGAAACAGATGGTGTTTCTCACTTGCCAGCTGGGCGTGTGGACATGGATGAGGTATATGAAGAAGTAATGACTGTTGGTCAAGCTTCTAACAAATTCAAGGATCTGAAGCCTGACTACAAGATCTGGGCCAAGATCTTCATGGGATGCATCCACCACAGGAAGTCAACCAATTCTCCAGACTATATCAATAATGAACAACTCTATTTCATGTATTGCCTTGGTCAGAGCGCCAAGGTAGATCTTCCATACATTCTTTTTATGCATCTGTGGAACCATATTAATGCATCTAGAGAATATGTGAAAGAGAAAGGACAGAAGATCAGAACTTGGATCCCCTTTGGAAGGTTGATCTCAGATCTTCTTACTGAGAATGGTTTGGTAACTGCTCTGTACGCTGCTGGAGTTACAGAGGAATTAGAATTTATAATGGGAAAGCCTCTGAATGCTAAAAGTCTTCAGAGACTCAAAATTTTTGATGAACTCACAACAGCTCCCAAGAAGCTGAATGTGTGAGAATTGAATAAGAGGGTTCCTGTAGATGACTTTCCTTTATTCTTTGCTGAAGAGCCCAGACATATAGTGGTTATGTATATTGATGAATGCAAGAAGGAAGGAAAACATGTTCCTGCAAATGTGATTCATCTAGCTAGACAACCACTACCAGATGCAGGAGAAGAAGAAGCACAACTCCAGAGGAAAAGGACTCAGCCTGTAGAAGAATCTGAACCTGCTCAGAAGAAGGTCAAGATTGCTGAGAAGCCAAAGAAGCTCTTGAAGAGAAAAGAATCTGAAGAAGCTGCTTCTGTACCTACCAAGAGGATCAAAATAAAAGGTACTAAATCTTCTGTATCTTCTGCAAAACTTGTTATTAATGATTCTAATGTTAAGTCTGTTCCAAAACCACCTTCTACACAAACCACTTCTGTCACTGCTCCCAGCTCCATTTCACCATAAAAACAATCACCTATTCCTACTCAAACAACAACACAAACAATTCTTACACCAACAGTTTCTGTACCAAAACCATCTCAACCCAAAATTCATATCAAACAGTTTGTTCCACGAACACAACCATCAGAACAACAACCATCAGAACAACTACCACAACAATCTGTTCAACAACAATCATCTGAACAACCAGAGAAACAACAACAAGTATCTCAACCAGAAAAAGCCTCTGACAATCCACCATCAAATAATCCACCTTCTGAACCCATTGCACCTGTTACTTCTGAACCTACAAAAGTAACTTCTGCTCCAGTTTCATCAGAACCAATAACTATTCCTTCTGATTCACCCATCTCAGAACAACCATCCAAACAATCTGGCATTCCTTCAGAACCTACCAATACTTCTGAACCTCACATCCCTGAGACAGAAGTTCTTGATGTCACACCCTTAAAAATGGTGTTTCAAGTATCTTCTACCTCCTATACACCAACCACATCTTCTAACTCCTCAGAATCAGAAATCCATCTAGATTTTCTTATCTCTCCTTCTGAAAAATACTCTGAGATAAACCAACCTGAACCTACCATACCTTCAAAAGCTTCCATTCCGGATCCTATTCCTCCACCTGCACCATCATCTGAGTTATTAATCCCCAATTCCAATCCAACATCTTCTATATCTTGTGCCCAAGTTTCTTCTCTATTTCATAATTTGTCTTATGGTTTCAAACTGAAAGACTTTTATGACAGAGTTGAACCTTCTGACCCCATCAACCCTCTGAAACCAAAACCCACAATGATCCTTCCATCTGTGATTCTTGATTACATTAAATCTATGTCAGATGTAGAACCTTTAGCAACCATATCATTTTCTGCAAAATCTGATAAAGCTGTTGTTTCAGCTCTGCAAATTGCATCTGATAACACTGTTGCATCTATTGAACCACCAAAATCTGCTTGCAAACCCTACTCAAATGCACCTTTTGATGTAGTTACCCCTCACAGAAGAGCAAAACCTTGTTTGCTTAATGCTTTAGTCAGATCTAAAGAAAAAGCTTCTGAGATACCCTTCATTCCATACTATCCCCCTCCACTGATTTCCATCCAAAAATCACTTTTTCCACCAACTCCCCAACCTGCAACTCTGGTAACCTTGTTACATCCAAAGCACAAACTTAATGTTGATCATTTATTTCAAACTTTTTTGCAAGAAATACAGATGTATTTAGGTACTGTTCAGAAGAAATGCTCAGCAACAATGGATGCCAAAGAATCTGACATCATCTAGAACAGATTCATCAACAGATTCAACACTGTAGCTTCAAATCTGAAGAACGTCTGTTCTGATGATGCAAAGCTCAGACTTGCTGAGGCTGCAAGAGCTGTTTTCTGGACTATCAACAAAACTGAACCTCTGCTTCGTTTAGATGCTCCTCCACCATCAACAGAATCTACTGATAATGCATTGGCTATGACTCTGGTAGACCCCTCTTCAGAATCTACAGAACCAATGGAAATTGACTCTGTTAAGGCTACAGAACCTCATCTTAATTCTTCATCTGAGATAAAGAAAGAACATCCAGATTTTGAAGATAAGATTGCTGCTCTGGAAGCTGGACAGTCAGAGATCAAATCCTGGATGGCTAAGCAGGATAAGAAGTCTGAGGATATGACAGAATGGATGTCAAAGCAAGATGAAAGAATGAAACTATGACTAAGTGGATGTCCAAGAAAGAGCAATCATCCTCTGAGATTACAGATCTATTGAAGATGCTTTTGTCCAAACACTTTTAGATTTTATTTCATTCTAATGTTTTTGCATCTGTTGATTGCATCTGTACTTTATTTCTATATCTTCTGATGTTTGCCTATGTACTCTTGATCTGATCTTTTGAATGAATCAAAGTTTTCTCTATTGAATTATCTTATTTACTGTTTCCTTTTATTTGTCTTTTTAAAGTTTTTACTTTTTGCTTATGACAAAAAAGGGGGAGAAAATATAGATCTGAACTGTTTAATATAACTTCATCAGAATGAAACTTCAGACATATCTATTCTATCTAACATTTAATCTGACTATTTCAGAACATTTGATAAGAACATTCTATAAAAGAAACTCTGAGTCTCTCAGATTATTTGTCTATTATCAAACTCTGAATCTTAAATCTGCAAGATATTCTGACCTTCAAATGTTTTAAGAATAAACAAGATCTAACTCTGAAGATTACTCAAGACAAAAGGGAAGTTTCTATTCCTTATTTGTATTTAACTCAGGGGGAGATTCATCATCTCAGGGGGAGTTATAATTCTATTATGTTCAGTTAAATAAAATTTCTGATACTTTTTGTCATCATCAAAAAGGGGGAGATTGTTAGAACACAGATTGGTTCTTAATAATATCTCTTTGTTTTGATGATAACTGTTAGGAAATTTTGTATTTAAGAATTATATACTCTAAAATTTGCTTGAGAGTTTTACTGCAGATTGAAATGAAATTAACTCTCTAGAAGCAAATCTGAATTGTATACAAGAAGTTATCTTGACTCTGAAGCGCCAGATGCATTCATTAGAAGATTCTGATTGCTGTTTACAGAAGATCCTGAGCGTAGTCTCCAGAAGGATCTGAAGCAAGAAGCTCCAGAAGATTCTGAAGCAGAAGCATTTGAATCTAGTCAGAAGCATCTGAAGCTAGTCAGAAGCATCTGAAGCTAAGAAAAATATTGTATGAAGAGTTTCTCAAAGCATAGTTTCTACAGAAGTTTCTGAAAATACTAAAGCTGCCAAGTACTGAAGTTCTGTGACAAATATGCTCTGATGATCAACACACTGAAAGCACACATGCTGCAGAAGACTCTGATACAGCAAAGTTCTGTACATCACTAGAAGACTCTGACTCAATCAGATTCTGATGAACTTGCTGAAAACTGAAGAAGAAATATTCAAAGAATATATCTGTTGGAGTAAATCAAACGTCTCTTTCCTCATTTGTGCTAGACACAAGAACACAGACAAAAAGGATTTTTCTGTGCCTTCTACTTCTAGGAAAGGTCACTTGATGTGAAGACAAAAAGGCTCAGACCTTTTTGGGACTCTCTTCTCAATGCTCAGCTTCCTTGGATCAGCTGCCTATAAAAGGAAGACTCCACCAAATTCCTCAGTTACACAATTTGCTGAAAAGAAATTATATTATTCAAAGCTCTCATTCTTTCATATTCTTCTTAGAATTATTTGTACTTAAACTTAAGAGAAAAATCACTGTTGTGATAAAAGCTTTTTAGAAGCATTCAAACTCTTGTATTTGATTTACATTGATTGTAAAGCTTTTTCCTTAAGAGGATTCAGTTGGAATCAGTAGCTCTTGAGAAGACTAAGAACAGTTGTTCTTAGGTATTACTATTGTAATCTGTTTGATTAAATAGTGGATTAAGTCCTTGTTGAGAAAGACAAATCACTCTAGGAAGGGTGGACTGGAGTAGTTGAGTTCAACGAACCAGGATAAAAATAATTGTGTTTTTATTTCTAAGTTTTAATCTTTCATACTTATTCAACCCCCCTTCTAAGTATTATCTCACCTTCATATAATTTTTAGGGTCATAAAGCGTCTCAATGTTTTCTTTTCAGGGATTTGGTTCATAATTCTATCTAAGAGGGAAGATTGAAGTTTGGATAGAAAAGAAATAGCCAGATGAAAATTGACGCTGATCCACTACAAACGGTGGATGCCCAGTACGCAGAGCCAACAGAAGCGCATATGGCCGAGGTTGCTGATGGCTTCGAATTTTCTATCAATATGGTGGAAATCACTAAGGAGTTTTCCAATGAAACCATGCTGGCCAAGGTCACTATAGGCCTTGAGGGTAATACCGCAAAAAACGCATGAGTGAGGCTGCTGAAGGCCTCGACAAAATTGCTGATGACTCGAGTGAGGGGGACACAGAAGGTTCCAACCTGATGTTGGTAACCAAAGAAGTTGCAGATGAATTTACTAGGATGGATAGGGCTGCTGGAGGCTTTGAGTTGGACCTCTCTAGGATGAACTTAAGTAACAACGTCGACATGGACGCGAACATGGTCGAAATAACACAACACGAGACCATGGAAGGCGACGAGTTGAGTTGCCAGGGGGAGCGCAGTAAAATGGCATACCTAAGACATGAGGATACCATTGTTGAATTCCTCCATTGATGCTAAAAGAAAAGGTCTGGTGTCATGTTATGCCCTAGATGTAGTGCAATCTTCGATCAGAAGGCTGCCCAGAAGCTCGAGGGGGTGCGAAAGACAAAACAGAAATGGGAGAAGACCAATTATGGCCCTCGAAGAAATAATCCAAGAAAATTTGAGCCTAATGTTAGAGTGCCAGGAGCAAGGCCTGCTACGTTTAAGCCATTTGCCGAAATTTCTAACGGCAAGTAGGTCAGACCTAATGAGGATAGGCAAAAGGGATAGAAAAAATGGAAGAATTTTAAAGTCAATCGAGGTTCATCGATCACATATCGAAAGGAGTTCCAATCCTCTAAGACTGCACATGTCTCCGAGAATTACAAAGGAAAAAACTCAATGTCACGATCTCAGTGGAGGAGGGAGCAGAGAAGGAGGAAGGTCCTTAGGGAGGCCTCATCGAAGAACTTGGGAGAATCTAGCACGAATGCCCCTACTGAAAACAAAGGGAGTCAATTCAAGACTATTGAGAAAATGCTTGTGGGGAAAAATTGTTCCCTTCTCAAGAGGTTGAACATAAAGGGACGGTCGAGGATGATGAAGAGATGACAGATAACTTCGATTAGGTCGAGAATAAAGGGATGGTTAACGTGGTATCTATAATATCCAGGGATTTTGACAGAATCACAGAGGTCGAGAACTTGGATGCCCACACTGAGGCAGAAATGGCGACACACAAACCCGTGTGCTACTATGTCATGAACAACGGTTGCGTAGAAGAACAAAATGCCTTCTTCGAGCAACCTACAGAGGCAATGAAAAATCACTTGAAGCCTCCTTACATCACTGGAAAGGTGGAAAATATGCCATTAAATAAGATTCTGGTGGGCTGTGGCGCGACGATAAACCTAATGCCACACTTCTTATTGAATAAAATTGGCAAATATGACACCGACACAAAGCCACATGATATGGTCCTGTCGAACTACGAAGGAAAGGTTGGCTCTACGATGGGGGTAATACAGGTGGACCTGACAGTTGGAACAATTACAATACCCATCGTCTTCATGGTGGTGGAAACAAAGGCTAATTATAATATGCTTTTGGGACGAGAATGGATGCATGGCATCGGTGCAGTGCCATCTTCGATGCACCAACGAATTGTTGTTTGGAGGCCATACGACATAGTGGAGAACATCGAAGCTGACCAGGGGTACTTTAAAGCATCTATTAATCATGTTGACCAAAGACAGTTCAACAAACATTTAGCTAACATTGACCCTTGCGTCCCAACAAATTTTGAATTCGTCCTGGACGATGAGACATTCTGCTCATTATACTTACACCCCGTCGATGGTTCCCTTTGGGATAAGGAAGTGTCAGGAGAGAGGCTTCCATACCTTGGCAATCCTGCAGTAGACCCCATAGGATGGGGAAGCGAATTCAGTGATAATGACTGAGTTCAAAACATTGAAAAGAATTTCAGCCTACGTGGCTGAAACCAAACTTCAGGCGGCTTTGGAAGCTGCTAGTGAACAGATGGCCGACAAGGCCAAGTTTGATTTTCACCAAGAGGGTCCTGGTAAGGACTTTGACCCATAACCACCTGAAAAGGTTCATAATATGGAAAAAATCTAGAGGCTTGATACCATCTACGATGAAAAGCCTCTGGGATTTGAAAAGGATCCACTAGCAAACGATATCAAGATGCTAGCGCAGGACCCATTGGAAGAAGTCGATATAGGAGAAGAGGTGACTAAAAGGCCAACATACGTGAGTGCCAATCTCGACCCACAACTCAAGGTCGAAGTCATCCAGCTACTACGAGAATATAAATATTGTTTCGCCTGGGACTATGATGAGATGCCTGGTTTAAAGAGAGAATTGGTCGAACACAAACTGCCAATCAAGCCTGGAAAGAAGCCAGTCAAACAAAATCCAAGGCGGTTTTCCCCGAGAATTCTCTCAAAAATAAAATAGGAAGTCGAAAGACTCCTTCGATGCAAGTTCATTCGTACTTCCAGGCGGGGGATTTATTAGGCTTTGTGGTCCACAAAAAGAGGGTTGAGATTAACCAGAATAAAATTAAAGCCATCATGAAAGCAAAAGCGCCATCAACAAAAAGGGAGATGCAGTCACTGCTGGGCAAGATAAACTTCTTGAGAAGGTTCATATCAAACCTAAGCGGAAAAACGCAAGCCTTTTCGCCATTGCTTCGATTAATAAAGAGGGGTTCGAATGGGGGCAAGATCAATAAGAAGCCTTCGACAAGATTAAAGACTACCTAAGTCATCCCCCAGTTCTTCTGCCACCTTGTAGGAGCAGGAGTATGAGGCAATACATAACAGCATCAGACAAAACTTCAGGGAGCATTTTGGCTCAAGAGGATGGGAATGGCGTCAAAAGAGCCATCTACTACCTCAGTAGAGTTTTGAATGATGCAGAAACTAGGTATAACATGATAGAAAAGTTATGTTTATGCTTGTATTTCTCTTGTACAAAACTGAAGCAATATATAAAACCAGTTGATGTTTATGTTTCGTCTCACTTAGATGTTATCAAACATATGTTGTCTAAACCTATCTTGCATAGTCTAATAGGTAAGTGGACACTAGCGTTAACTGAATATTCTTTAACGTATAAGCCTTTGAAGGCAGTTAAAGGACAAGTGGTAGCAGACTTCATTGTCGAACACTCCATAAATGAAAACACTTTAAATTACGTCGAACTAAAACCTTGGAAGCTATACTTTGATGGCTCCAGCCATAAAGAGGGGACAAGCATTGGCGTACTAATTATTTCGCCTGAAAAAATTCCAACAAAATTTAAGTATAAAGTCGAAGGACTTTGCTCCAACAACGAGGCTGAATACGATGCCTTGATAGCAGGACTTAAAATTTTGTTAGAATTAGGGGCAACCCGAGTCGAGATAATGGGTGACTCAGAGTTGATTATAAAGAAAATTAAAAGGAGTACAACTGTGTTAAGGAAAATCTTATCATGTATTTTCTAATAGCTAACAAACTACTGAAAAAATTTGAAGTGGCAAGCATTCGACATATACCTCGTCTAAAGAATCAAGTAGAAAATGACTTAGTGCAGATTGCCTCTGGGTATAAGGTTTCGAAGGAAAGCTTACAGGAAGCAATCGAAGCTAGGGGTAAAGTTGAGTCTGTTGGATTACGTCTATTAGATCTAGAACTAACGAAGTTTGGATATGCTAATGAGGAGAACTTTGAGATTTTTGTAGTGGATAGTTTGACGGATAAGGACTGGAGGAAGCCTTTGGTCGAGTACTTACGTAATCCATCATCGTCTACAGAGCGAAAGGTTAAGTATCAAGCTCTAAGTTACGTTCTTCTAGGAAACGAGTTATTTAAAAAGACCCCTGAGGGGGCCTTACTTAAATGCCTTAGTGAATCAGAGGCATATTTGACCCTTTCGACGGTCCATAGTGGGGCATGTGGGGCACACCAGGTAGTCCATAAGATGAAATGGCTATTGTTTCGTCAAGGCGTGTATTGGCCTACCATGTTAAAAGATTGCATTGAATTCGCCAAGGGCTGCCAGGAATGTCAGGTCCATGTTGGAATACAACATGTCCCGGCAAGCGAATTACATTATATAGTCAAACCATGGCCTTTTAGAGGTTGGGCTTTGGACTTGATTGGAGAGATTCGACCAACATCCTCCAAAAATCAGAAATACATCCTGGTAGGAATTGACTACTTTATGAAGTGGATTGAAGCGGTACCTCTACCAAAGGTGGATCAAGAGGATGTCATCGATTTCATTCAAAAGTACATCATTTACAGGTTTGGAAGACCAAAAACAATTATGACAGATCAAGGGTCAATGTTTACTAGTCGAAAGATGCAAGAGTTTTCTAAGGAGATGGGATTCAAACTCCTAAACTCGACACCTTATTATGCTCAGGCTAATGGTCAAGTCGAAGCAGAAAATAAAGTGGTGATTGGGTTGATAAAGAAACATGTGGGAAAGAAGCCTAAAAATTTGCATAAGACGTTAGACCAGATCCTTTGGGCATGTCGAACCTCTCCCAAAGAAGCCACCAATAGCACTCCATTTCGACTAACTTTTGGCCACGATGCAGTATTACCTGTCAAGATCTACCTGCAGTCAATTAGGATTCGAAGACATCATGAAATTCCTCGCGAGACTTATTGGAATATGATGTTAGACGAGTTGGTGGATTTAGATGAGGAAAGACTTAAAGCTCTAGAACTTTTGAGGAGGCAAAAGAAGAGAGTAGAAAAATCGTACAATAAAAAGGTTAAGGTTAAGACCTTTTCGCCTGGAGACTTAGTTTGGAGGGTAATTTTGCCTATGGATCGAAAGGTCAGAGCCTTGCGCAAATGGTCCCCAAGGTGGGAAGGCCCGTTCCAAATTACACAAGTGTTCTTCAATGGAGCTTATAAAGTCGAAGAATTAAACGAAGATAAGAGAATCTTGAAAGTAAATGGCAAGTATTTGAAAAAATATAAACCAACACTTCAAGAAATTAAAATCTCTAGAGAATAATTCAAATACATAAAGCAAAGCCAAAAATGGTATTCATAAATGCCAAAATGGCTCAAATCATTACATAATCAAGTCTGAAAGACTATGGCATATGATGGCCAAAAATAAACATTACAAAAGGAGTAACAAGCTAAAATGGGAGATTCTCTTTCATTTTTAAATATCTCGACTTCTGGAGTTCGAGGCGCCTTTCACACAAAGTTTTGTCAAACTTCAGACAAGCAATTTCTGTTTCCAATTGTCAACCTTCCTCAACGAAAGTGATGGCATGATCAAGCTCTTTCGAAAGGCGGAATCGTCAAAGGCAGATAGCTCAGCATTCCGTTTCTTGGCCTTCAAGATCTTGCTTCGAAGCTTCTTAATCTTCTGCTCCCAGATAGCTCATCATTCATTAGAAGAAATGTTTTTTTCATTAGAGAAAGTAATGTTTTTTCAATCTGAGGCAGGCGCTTGAGATCCCCATAGACTTGGTCAATCATGGTGCCAAGTTCTAGGATAATGGTAGCAGATTCAGAGGAAATATCGTGAATGTCCACTTGTTGAAGGAGATTCTTTAGAGAGAGGTGGGTGACATGGTCCATATGCAAGATAGTGAAAAGGTCACCCTTGAAGATTTTTTCTTTGATCTTCTAGAGGATGTTCTCTTCAGGCTTGCTCGAAGCTTGATCTTTAGAAGTTGAAGTACTTAGAGTCTTGCCAAAAGAACTTCCTTGACTTCCAAGAAGGATCTTGATGTACTGTCGAGGGTTGCTGATTTTCCAGGCAATGAGTTATGTTTCAGTAAGGCCTGCTCCACACAAAGTGGGCATTGCTTTACTTTCTTTAGCCACAGCGGTGGCTGGAGTAGCAATAACCTCGACTTAGGTTGGTTCATTGTCAAGACCTTTCCCAGTTTCCTCCTCTTCACTTGGTCATCATCTCCCTTGTCTTCATCCATTTCATCGCCAGTTTCTTCATCACTATGGCCGTCTAATTCAAATTGATGCATGGTTTCGTCTTCCTCCATATCCTCGCTCCCTGTTGGATCAGCATTTTCGACGCCAAGAGTATTGCCCAATGGGGAGTTTCCTGCATCAACTAAGGATGTATTTTTCTCCATAGGGATGTATCTTGTACCGTGTGTCTCAAGATTCTGCTGCACATCATCTTCTTCATAATCAGAACCATTAGTTTGAGACTGTTGGGTAGCAATTTTTGTAGGCCAAGGAGGAGCTGTTTCAAGGCTAGGTTTATTAATTTCACCAAGTGAATTCATTCTAGAGCCCAAATCAGACGTGGGATGGTAAGTAGGCTCACCTTGGCTATTTAAGATGGTGGTTGGGGAAGGAGATTTGTCTAATGATGGCTTCGAGCCACCTGTATCAGCCTGAATCAAAAGCAAAATAAGTCATGGTAAAAGGGAACAAGGTGCAAGTAAACTGGGACTTCAAGGAAAACTGAGGCATAAATTACCTTGGCACTCTCGTCAGCAGGACTAGAATTGTCACTCTCAATAAGGACGGCGGCTGGTGTTGAGGCGCCCTTACTAGAGGTTTCTACACCACCACTGGTGGGTGTAGTCATTTTAGAGACCTTAGCCGTCGATGGGTCAGATAGTTTACCAGCAACATCTGTCCCTTGGCTGGTTCTCTTCCTATTCTTCAGTTTTAATTCCTCAGGAGGAGATTCTTCATCATCCTCTGAGTCAATGATAATTTGAGCAGAGTCTCTTTTTAGCCTCTTTTGAGGCGTTAGAGATGGTTAGCGAGACGCCTAAGTTACCAAGAAGTATTAGAAGCAATTAAGAAAAGATTAATGAAAGAAAAGGCACGTAAAGTACCTTGTTGCCTTCAACCTTTATTTCAACCCGTGGTTGAGGTGCATTCTTCGTGGGGGCAGCTGCAAAACAAACAACGTTGCCATAAGTTAGTAATAATAGAGTTCAGATAAAGGAATCTAAAATCAAAGGATGACAACCTTCAAGGATTTCGGATTCAATGCGAACATCTTCTACACCGACATGAAGGTGCCCTATGAAACTATCGAGCGTATGTTTAGTTGGAACCATCCACTGGGCCTTGGGTTTTGACTTCTGACGAAGGATTTTTATAGAATCCTCACAGATAAACCAATCTGGAAATGGAGGGGTAAGAGCCACTCCAAAGTCAGCGGTTGGCAGTTGAGGAGTCTTTGGGGGAAATAGGGCGAAAGCCACTTCGTAACGTTTCTCAAGAGGAACGTGCGAAGGGATTTTTAAATTCTCCATTTTCTTTGAAAATTTTTCTTTCAGCGTGACAGCGGCTTCACGGATGGTTCGACTAAAATCATTTGGTCGATAGGAAGTTTCAAAGTACTTCTGGAAGGCTTGAATCTCTTTGATATGAGTGGATATACCTTTCTTGACTTTCTCCTGCACATCAACAAAAGATTGGTCAATCAAGCAAACAAAGCTAGAAACATCAAGGAATTTTGAAGTATAGTGCCTCGACCACCAGTTATAGAATTCTTGGGTGCAAAGGTGAGAAGGCTCGAAGTAAACAGGGGTGAGAAGATATTTGTGGGCATGTCGAGCAAGATGCGTCGAACTCTTTATGGTATTGAAGACAGTATTGGGGAGGATCACATGAGCTTTCTTGTCAAATAGACACTTGGGTAATGTTTGGACTAATCCAAACTGTCGAGAGACAAGATTTGGCTGATAGGCCATCAAAGCTGCTTGGCCTCTCAGAAGGTTAAGTTTGTGGACTATAAGTTAAGGAATCAAAAAACCTTCCCAGACAAGCATCGACTCTGCTTCGTGCTTTTTGAACGAAGGAGGAAAAGCCCTAGTGAACCATTCAGGGCCATATTTCCTTTCTGCAAACGGAGCCATCCGTGGTGTAAACTCGTGGCGTTTTGTAAATATCTTAATAAAGCCAGAGATATTCGCCCTAAGTGTTTGTCCCTCTTCACTAGGGGTTAGCTTGAAAAATCGAGTCTATTCGACTCGCCTCTCCTTTATCTCTGGGTCTTCTTCATCGACCACCCCTTTGTTGGGAAGGCTAGTCTCGAAAGTGGCATTAAGCCAGAGCTGGAGTAGCCAGAAAGGCCCTGACAACAAGAGGTTCCCGTTGCTTTCTTGGCTTTTTAATCGACCAGCGCCTTCGCTCAGAGACTCATACGAACTGGCCAGAATCATTTCACTTAGGCAAATATATCGATTCAGATGTAGTTGGTTGGCTAAAGTGAGGTACTTCCTTGCCACCTACAGAGATTTTGTACAGAAAACGCAACGAGAAAGCCACATAACCAGAAATGCTATGTGTTCTTGATCTTCAACAATTTCTGTTTGATTGTTGTGATAGTGATTGACAAAGTGTGTGTATGTGTGCTTAGTGGTCGAAAATCCTATAGTGTCTTGACAATCCACTTCAGGATCATAAACCGATCCATGGGGTTTTAGCCTTATGATAGCAGCTAGGTCAAAAAGAGTGGGTGTCATCATCCCACAAGGAAGGTGAAAAGTGTAATGGGTACTATCCCAGAAGTATAAGGAAGAGGCTAGCAGAATGGGGCAGTAGGTGGGACCTGTTTTCGACCTCATGATCAAGTTGTAAATCCTGATTTTCTTCCAAGCGTCTGCCTTGACCTTCTCTACTTTGGTCAACCAGCTCAAATAAATCAGAGTCTTTGAAGTAAGGAGTCACTCTAAACAGCCTGGAGCCATCATTTAGATACTTAAGGTCTACATTGTGTAAAGTCAGGCTATCAGGACCTTTAGTGGGTACTTTGGTATGATTTTTCTGCCCTAAAGGTTTAGTTTTGCGATAAGAGGGGAAGAAGTCACTGAGGGTTGAATAATTGGTTCCTAAAGGAGACAAAGGGTCAGCTAAAGCTAAAGGTTTGCCTGAAACAGTTATGGGGATCATTACCTGTGATTCATAAATATGCCTCTTCTCTTCTATAAGGGTTCATGAATAAATTGTTGGTTCTTCACCATTTTAGGTCCGCTCAGTGTAGCAAAGGGAGGAAGTAGCGACGCAGTCTTTAGTCCTTTGGCCTGGAGATTTTTCTTCTGATCTTGGGTGGCAGCAGTGAAGGACGCCATTGATGAGGTTTTAGTAAAAATGGGTTTACTGAAGAAAGATTGGGAGTGCTTGGAAGAGATGCGTAGTAATTGCTTGAGTTGGGAAAAAGTTAAAATGATTTCTGATGAAATTATTTATAAGACGTTTTGAAGTAATCAAAAGCCACTATTCATCATAGAGGGCTAAGAGTAGTGGGACACGCGACATACCAGGAATGAAAGTGGGGGCGGTGGCAGTTATTTCCTAGACCCACGATTTCATAGGTCCTAAGAAAATGATGATGGTCTGGGATTTGGTGGGGTTTCCAAGAAATTGTTTCATAATGGGCCATGACGTCATGGACGTGCTTGAAAAGTAGCTAAACAGTTTCTTTCAAGTCATGGGTAGTTAGTTGCGTTGACATCTATGTAGAGGTCGAAAGATGGCGTCGAATTGGATGCTGTCAAAAAATAGCCTTTTTCTTCAGCATGGTCGAAAAAGACATATTTGGGGGGGCAATTTGTTAACTCACAAATTCGACGTCCACATTAAATTAAAGTGTTTGGGTGAAATATTAAATTCTCGAAGTAACATGGAAAAATCTTCGAGTGGGTCTTGGCATGAATAAAAACAAAGGCATTCACATAATGAGGACTTTTGGGACTTAGAAAATATTTCTAAACATTAAAGAGGTCACCTTCGACCGAGAATGCTGGCCAAATACTTTTGGAATTTGAAATTCAAATAAGGGAGGGAGTAGTTATGCTTTCTCATTGTTGAACAAGACAAGTGGCACGCATCCAAGAAGCAACTACATGCAGCGCGACACTTGTCAGAGGTTGATCATGTTAGGAGGTTAACAGCAGTTAATTGTATTATTATAAATAGGGGCTCTAGCAATAGAATTCAGTGTGTTGTAATTTACTATTGTACAACTCACTCTAAAATTTACTCAAAGTATTCGAGTGTAGAGAAAAGAGTTCTGGGAGAATGTACGTCATGTAAAAACACTGTTTCTACGTTTTAATGAAACTTACTTTTGCTTTATCTTAAAGAGTTTATCTTTTACTTCCATGCAATTTACGTCTTCTAGCATTACACTTTATTTCGTTTAAATGTTTTTGAAAGCTCTTTACTTTGTTTCTTTCAATTTCATGTCCTTTCTTTGCTGTCGAACCTTACAATTACATTAACCTTTTCCTCATAAACATCGTCGAAGTGTTTAGTTCCTTAATATTTTCTTCAAAGTAAAATTTAGCACATGTCCTAGGATCAATCTGATCGATCCTGTGAGTCACCAAAGTTAGATTTGGAAAATTAGTGGTTGTTTTACAATTTTCTAGGGAAACACCTTCATCGTAGGTCCCCAGGACCTTCATCGAAAACTTCATGAAGCTTCCAGAATCCTCATGAACTTCCCGGTGTCTTGGCCAGAAACTTCATGAGCTCGGCCAGAAACTTCATGAGTGTGGCCGAAAACTTCATGAGCTTTGCCGGAAAAATCATAGCTCGATCAAAAACTTCATGAGCATGATGGAAAATTCATAGCCCTGCCGGAAACTTCACGGAAATTGCCGTGAAACTCATCCTTTCTTCATAACCTACGAGTTCTCTGGAGAAATTATCGTAAAGTCCATAAAAAACTAGAAAAGGAAGCAGAAACTTACTTTAAGGAAGAAGATTTGAGCGACAGAGAAAGGCTGACGGCAGCGTTGACGACGTTTGAGGAGCGGAGAAAACTTGGAGAGACTTGGAAGAAGTTCTAACAGAAATGAAGGGGAAGTGAAAATGAAGGAAACTTTCACCATATTTATAATCCTAGCACGGGAAGCGAGGCATCACTAGGCACTCAAGTTCCCCTACGCCTAGCCGCCCTAGGCATTGATTACTTGTGACATGTGGCCTTAGGATACACCATGCGTGTTCTCTTGGCTCCCCCTCGTGCCCGAAGACCAAGCATTCCCATTTATTGTCATCTTCGTCACTTAGTCGAGCAGAGCTCCCAACGAGGACATATCCAAAAGAGGAGGAAGAAAAAAGTCGAGTTTGTGTTTGACGAACAAACCTCCCTACGAGCTCTTGTCTGGTCGAGCAAGTTACTTGGCCACGCACTAAGTCACTTAAGTTTAGTGTTTTGGACATGCACGTTCTCCTCTTCACAGGTCCTCGACGCCCAGACTGACTCCTAAGTTATTACTCCCCTGCTTCGGAGCAACAACTTAGGGGATCCTGTTCTGGACTGGGCCAGAGGATGTCCCACCGTCGAGAACGACCCAACCCAGCTTCTCGTCGGGGAGGGCCCAATGAAGGTCCAATCCATCCGTCCACACGGGGAGCTATCACACGTCTCCACATCTCCCCCACGCGGGGACACGTGATTAGACAATTACTCTCTTCCAAAAGAACTGGTCAGCCCACCTTCCGAAGATCACGGGGCAATTGATCCAAGGCGAAGACCACATGCTGGTCTTCCCTACGCCACGTAAGCCCTGACAGTTACTCGTATTGGGCATTGCAATCCAACCCAATGCAAAGTAACCGTTGGCCCTGTGCTGGGGGTACATTATAAATACCATCTTTCACTAGAAGGTCGAGTATTCTATTATTTACACATTTTCTCTGTATTTGCTCTACTCGCTCCATCTTTGACTTTAGCATCGAAGTACCTTGCAGGTACACCACCCTCCTCTTCACCACCACCGGTAAATAAAGAAGCTCGCGATGTGTTGCTGGCTGTTGATCCATTTCTGATCTTGTAAGATCAGTTTCTAACATTTGGCTTTCTTTTGGGATTAATCCCTGACAATAAACTTTCGTTAAAGAATGATGATGTAGCCATGTGTTGCTGGCTGCTGATCCATTTCTGATCTGGTAAGATCAGTTTCTAACATTTGGTTTTCTTTTGGGATTAATCCCTGACAGTAAACTTTCGTTAAAGAATGATGATGTAGCCAACGTCACTGACGTTATCCAATAATTCCACATAAACGTTTTTTGGTTGGTGCTTAAATTTTAAAAAGGCAAAAATTAGTCTCTAGAGGGTTTGAAACCATGACCTTTGCAATTATTACAAATACCTATCTTTTCACTTTCCATTAAGTTAGCTAGTATTTAATAAATTACTTAATATAAATTACAAGAATATATATTTCATAAGTGATTTAGTATTTAATGAATTACTTAATATTTCAACTATTAATAATTAATTAGTTAATTAATTAGTTAATTTGACCAATAAATTAGTTAACATTCCATTAAATGCTTCGGTATTAAACTAAATATTTATTCTATTAAGTAACTACTTTATTAAATATAAAATATTTAGTCTATTAAAAATTATTTTATTAAATATTAAATATTTATTCCATTAAATATTTAGTCTATTAATAATTATTTTATTAAATATTTATTCTATTAAATATTAAATATTTAGTATAATAAATATTTAGAATATTAATAACTTTTATTAAATATTAAATATTAAGTCTATTAAATATTTAGTCTATTTCAACTATTTAGTTTGTTAAATAATTATTTTATTAAATATTTTTAATATTTAATATTTCAACCATAGATATATTATTTAAAGTTTCAATTATAATTGAAATATTTTAAATATTTCAACTATTTAATATTTCAACCATAAATATATTATTTAAAGTTTCAAATATATTTAATATTTAAATTTTATTTATTTATTTGGTATAATTACACCAAGGTCCTTTAAGTTATTTGTGTGTAACAAGTTGACCCTTAAGTCTTTTTTTTTTTAACAACTTGGTCCTTTAAGTTAACAAAAATGTTGAATTAGGATCTTACTTTATATATTTTGGTTGCTAATTTATGTATTTAAGATGCTGATTTATGTAGTTTGGTGCTACTTTATGTATTTTGCGTGATTGGTTTAATCAAAGATTTAAAAAAAAGGTAACAGTGCACACGTTTGTTAACTTAAAAGACCAAGTTATTACAAAAGAAACTTAAGGGCTAACCTGTTATAAAAAAATAACTTAAAGGACCCCTGGTGTAATTATGCTTATTTATTATTGTTCCATGAAAGCTAACTGCTATTTTTAAAAAAAATTGGTTTGTTACAGGACCGTCTTCCATTGAAGGTGACATTGCACAAATCAAAGCTGAAGAACTTCTCGAAGACTCCGATGCCTGAGCAGCTCAGGCGTATTATACGGGATTTTGAGCTCTTGGAATTTGCCGACTGCTCACTTACCATGCTCAACGCTCCACTTTTTACTACTTTTGTTGAGCGATGTCATAAAGAGAAATCTTAATTTCATCTTCAGTTTGGGGAGATGACTATCACTCTGGATGATGTCTCCTCATTGTTCCATCTCCCCATCACTAGAAGATTCTTCGCGACTCCTATTATTAGCTCGACGCTTGCATGTTTAACAGTTGTACGAGATTTGGGAGTTTCTGAGGAGGCCGTGTTGGAAGAGTTTGACTATAATAGGGGAGCTCACCTTCATATGTCTTGGCTTCGGGATAAGTACAAGGATCTTGTTATGCACAAAGGTTTAAGGCTTCCGCTAGGGTGTACATGCTAGATCTAATAGTATGTACTCTCTTTGTAGATAAGTCACATGTTTATATCGACGCCTAATACATGTGACTGTTCAGTAGTCTTAACGTTACCAGTTAGGCTAGTGGGTGTGCTGTGTTGACCATCCTATATACAACACTTGGAGTGGAGACATCATTTCAGACCAGACATCTTGATGACTATTTGAGTCTATTATAGGTATACTTGAAATTCTTATTTGTTGTTGAGTTCTTATTTAATTGTCACGAATAAAATTTCTTAATTATTATTTGTCATGTCTGTGTTTTGATATTAGTGATGGATATATGAGCATTTCTCCACCATCTGTGATATGAGGGGGCAACATTCCCTACTGGAGGCCCCACAGGCGAGGAGATGGAAAGCCAGATAGTCACATCCCGGTGGTGTTGTAGACTACAGGAGGAGGCTAGATGCGCTGAGTTTGATGAATCTTCTCTATATTCAGATTATAGGCGGTGGAAGACCATGGTCGTTAGACACTTGCCTGAGAGATGTCTGCGACAATATGGTTATGTCCAGAGCATCCCATAACCAGTTCTGGATATTCCATCTACTGGCATTGACAGGTGGTTTCAAAGTAACATCATCAGCTCTGGTCGTGCCATTAGAGATCGCACAATTACGATTCAACACGCCTTGTAGTTTGAGGATGGTTACTTGGAGTGGTACCTCACTGTATCATACCCTCACATCACCCACATGTTGAGCATACAAATGATGTTGGGCATTCTGATGTTGGGATACTTTTTGATGAAAGTGTCGCCATAGGCGCCTCCCCTAACTGATGCCGATGACTAGCAGTGCCTCTAGATAATTGCAGCTATTATGGATAAACTCATGGCTTTGGTAAACCCAAATAACGAGGTTTTTAATGGATTATCTTGTGCTGCACATATAGCCCATGAGGGAACTATTTAGATATTATTGTTATCTTTATGTGTTATTTGCATATTATTTGTATATTACATGTAACGTTCCTCAGACATCTTCATAAGAACTTTTTATTAGATAATATTTTTTATCTTCCATTGATTCAACATGATTATAAATTAAAATTTGACATTGGATTACATAACTTAAACATGCCTTAATAAAACGATAATAAATAAGAAAACATAGACATAACTAGATGATTCTGGATGTTTCATCATCTTAATTATGTCATCGACAAACCTTGAAAACTTAGCATCTAACTCGATTGCTTCCTTTATTAACCTACAACAAAATGATCTCCACATATCCTTCACATCTTCATCGGTCTTCAACTCAATAAGGTTGTATTTCACCGTTATCAGTATCAATCCAATATTCACGAAACTTGATCTTTCTCATCTTTATTTTTCGGTATCAGGCAATAATTCATTCAACTTGGATGTCAAGGCATCGAGAGACGTGGTTCTATCCAGAAGCCGAAACTCCACGGGAGGTGAAGCTCCGTTGAAGTATACATATACCTTAATCAAAATTGAGGAAGAGGCATTTTGAGCTTTTTTTATTAAAGAATAGGTGACCCCTATTTATACCACTTTGCATTTATTTTGCACCACACAAAACTGTCAGTGCAATCACAATCGTCCAAAACTGTCAGCAAAATCCAGAGCCTTTAAAATTTCAAACAAATTAAACTACAGTAAATTTCACTTTGGTTGCAATTTTCGGTATAACATGGTACTTTTAGAATTTTCAGTAATATTGCAAATTCACAGAAATTTCAAAAATTGCGGTATACCGAAAATTATAAATACCATACCGGAAAATTTAGTTTGTATCGGAAATTTTGATTTTCCTATCGGAAATTTGTTTCAAATTTTTGCTAAGGGAAATTATGGAATTATGAAACTATTGGGGGGGGGGGGGGGGGGGAGTGCCCGGTACAAGTGGGGGTGGCAAGTTAAAACCTTACCAATAATGATTCATTATTGTCTACTCTCTCTGTCCCAAGTTATAAGTCACTTTGCCAAAAAAAGAAATTGTCCCAAATTATAAGCCACTTTACAATTTCAATACAACATTAATGACATTTTTCCTAATACACCCTCTATCATTTATTACTATTTTTTCTTTCAATTCTTTAAATTTTTCTTTCATCTATAATAAATGAAGGGAAATATTGTAAAGTCGTGCATAATTTCTCTTTTCGATACAACATTGATTATGTTTCTTAATTCATGTGAAATGTCAAAAATGTCTTGTAATTTGGGACGTGTGGAGTAATTAAAAAAATCTTGATCTAAGCTTCATTATGGTGCGACAAAGATAAAATGCCCATCATGAGTAATTATTGTGTAATAGTTACGGGTTGCTCTTTCCACTAATACGTGTGTTCCTTCATCACTGTGATATGTCCTAAGTGCCCGTATTTTTTGGAGATGCATCTTTAGACGTATCTTTTTTAAAGTTATTCCTCATATTGAATTGAATAGGCAACATATTATGCTAAAATTTAATCTAGAGATGCATCTCTATATGCATAAAAGGTGAGTCCGAAGATGCATCACCATAAACACAATTTATTCAAAAATTAGTGGGTGGTCCGGAGATGCTTCTCCAAATGCTTTTGTTTCATATCCTCGCGCCACACCTCCCCTCTTCATCCTTCTTTATTTTCTAAAAAAAAAATTCTCATCCTTTCAAGCTTTTGAGCCCTCACATCCATCCAAGCTTCTCTCCTTAGCAAACTTCTATAATTGGAGCTCGTTCTCCTCCTTTTGAGCATCACATACATTCAATCTTCTACTTCTCATCAATTAGATTTTGTAATTTTTTTTTAAAATTCCATCTCTTTACATATTTTGATTTGTATTTAGTTGTTTAGATACATTATATATTAGTGTAAATGAAATTAGTAGCCTTGAAGAACATGCATTGACATATTTTTGGAGGGTTAGGGTAGCCGCAACATTTCTGCCATGAATGAGAAATTACAACTTTATTCGGAGATGCATCTTCGAATTTAACTCAGGCTAAAATTTGGTTGATTTTATGGAATTTAGGGATTTATCCTTACATGATATTTTTCTCTGTGTCTGTTTGTAATGCAGGTGCAATGGAAGAAAACCACCATGGTAGGACAAGGCTTAGTCGTGTGTCCCAAACCGCGTTGGTACTACGTGAGAGGCCCGGAGTGAGGACTACGAGGCCACGAGTTAATGATAACTTGTTTGATGGTTTGCAGTGTCGAGGTTCCCAACCATCTTTTTCTGCTTCTCATAGCCGCCTCTCTCAACATCTACTTCACGGGGCCACAGTTCCCCAAATGATTTAGCAGAACCTGAAGTCCCCAAAGCTCTTGAAGCCCAGGGAGAAGCCGCTATCGATGCCCTTTTAGAGAGTTATCCAGGAGGCCCATTGGACATCTTCTTATATGCAGACTAGGTTGCTAGGCATTTCTGAGAAGGAGATGTATATTTATTTTCTTTTGCAATACATATGTTTTCAACTAACTAAATCAATATTTATGGTGATATTTTCTTTTTACAATAGTGTACATGTTTGAAATCGGTTAACCACGGTCGTAAGATATTGAAGTTGGGAAATCCCACTGCTTATTGGTTTTTAGAATGTTATTCAGTATTCTAGTCTTACTTGTTTAAGCTCTACCACATACATGACCATAAACCACGACATGCAAGCGGTTTTTGCGAAGAGGTGGCATTCAGAGACATCATGTTTCCACCTTCCTATGGGCGAGATGAACATCACCTTAGATGATGTCTCATGCCTCCTGCATATTCCTATAATGGGAAAATTATTGGGCCACTGAAGGCTCGGTCGAGAGAAAGCTATCGAGATAATGGTAACCCATTTGGGGGTTGGCCCATCTTAGGCCTTAAAGGAGGCAGCTGACACAAGAGGTGCTCATGCAATTCTTTTTTTCGGGAAAATATTTATAAAGACCATTTCCAGTGGACAGAGGATGCCGAAGGTGATAATCTGCAAGTTGACTACCATCAGACTTGTGCATTGAGATGTTACCTATTGTTCTTGGTTGACACGTCCATTTTTATGGACAAAAGTGCAACCTTAATTGATGTGGTCTACCTTCAGTACTTCATTAACTTGACTACAATTCACAAGTATAACTAGGGGGCGCCTATTTGGTCACCTGTACTCAAAGCTGGGCGAGGGTTATCTTTAGAAGATAACACACATGACAAGGAGCTACACGCTACTTATGGTAATTTACTATTACTACTACTTTCATAATTCATTTGTT
Organism: Lathyrus sativus; assembly: GCA_963859935.3. Taxonomy (NCBI): domain Eukaryota; kingdom Viridiplantae; phylum Streptophyta; class Magnoliopsida; order Fabales; family Fabaceae; genus Lathyrus; species Lathyrus sativus. Next base: position 769,957,144 of record OZ012735.1, read on the forward strand.
ACATTAATATTATATCTGAACCATTTTTTATGCCTACCTACACACTAGATTAGCCACGTGTTGTCGCATTTCTTCTGTATATAACAAATAATGTGGTCGATCCATTCAAAGTGTATCTTGAACGTCAAGTACCAGACGGCGTTTCATTTTGTCCATACGAGGGTCACCGCTAGACGCGTCAGCTAGACGTCATTTCCTTATACTCTGGATGGATGACATGTGGGTCATATCTTATGTATCCTTATCTTCGTGAGTGAGGCAAAATTTTATCTATTTGAAGATTATATCGAGACCTTCCTATGAGTTCGCTCCTCTCACCGTCCACCGCAGAGATCTCAATGACATGCTTGACAATTTAGAGAGTTATCTGGTACAAGAGAAGTATCGCAGGGTACTAGCTCTTGTACATTTGGCCTATCCTGACAATTGCATGACATGGTTTTATAGGGTGTCACACCTTATCATGACACCAAATATTCTTGGAAGACCACCTAGGCTAGCTAATTAAGAGGTACTTGAGGCTAGAGATGATCACACTGAGGATATGTTGTTGGTCTGTCGGCATGTTGCAAAAATGGGTAGAGCAGACATATAGGCATGACTGTTTGAAGAGCCAGTCCCCACTTAGCCCTCATGGAGAACATGATTGTCGAGTTACAAAATGTCGTGCAGTACAGGCCGAGAAGAATGTAGGAGGTAAGACATACACAATAACTTATGCTTGGATGTATTTTTTTTTTGTATTTTCAGACAAATGTTATGTATGGTCTTGACATTTTAGATTTAATTTAATTAATGAATGACATTTTACTTTCATCCACTTTAATATAACTTGAGTTTACTTTAATATAATTTGGCATCAAAAAATTACAATGTTGGGTCAATGGTGCTGCTCTGAAATGATTCGGGGGGTATCTAGAGATGCATATATGAAATAATCCCCCCTTCAATTAAAATGCTTCCAATACCTTTTAAAGGAATTCAGAGAACAGCTCAGAGATGCATATTTGGATACACTCAAATAATATACAGGGATGCATCTCCAGACCATATTTTTTTATAAAAATGGGGTGGATCTCATAAAATCAAAGTCTAATGTGAATTTGGGTGCGTTCAGATATGCATATTCAAATGTATGAAAGACATTTTTGGGTTTCTAGAGGTGTGGGACGCACCCATAAGGGTTTACTGAGCATTAACCTAACAACTATCTCATTCTCGTATTGATGAGTGGAGACATTTGCATGTGATATATATTATGCATAGAATACATGTAGTAAACAATGTTTCTCAAACCTATCTCCTAAAAAACAACTGGGAATACTCACCCCCTAATGGGTGCACTCCACACCTCTGAAAACTCAAAAATGCTTTTATTGGTATTCAGAGATGCATATCAGACGCACTTAAAACCACATCAGCCCTCGTAATTTAGCCACACACTCTATTTTTATCAAAATCTAGTCTAAAGATTCATTTCCATATATTTTCTTAGGTGATTCCAGAGTTGCATTCCCGTAAAACCCCTTAATGCATTCTAGAAAGTAACATTGTCCTAACTCTGACATTTTTTTAGGCCAACTTATATTTTAGGTCAGTTTAGACCAACTTTTATCATAAACCTATTTAAGAGAGTCATAATTTGATTGAAACATACTATACAAACATTAAAAAACTTATTCATTAATTCAATAAATTCAAAATGTACTGACCGTACATAATTTATTCTAAAAATACAAAAAATTATATAAACAAACATAAATTTTTGGGTATGTCTAACCCCCCCGGTTTCTCCTCTGTTGTCTGTATTGCAAGGCATTATGTGCCTTGAGAATAATGGTTTGTACGAGGGCCAACTGAGGGTTGCCTTCCTCAAAAAGTCCAACCTTTATTCCCGATCTCGCCATATCCTCAATACACTGATAGACCGACAACACATCATGGGTGTGGTAATCCCTTGCTTGCTAATCCTCCAGTATCTCCTGAAGAGATGGCATTGGTGGTCATCCAAGAGCGTCTAATATCATGATAGGATGTGATACCCTATAGAACCATGTGATGTAACAGTCTGCATAAGTCCATTGTACATAAGCTGACACCCATGTGATAGTCTTCTAGTACCAGATGACTATCGAGATCCTCAAGTATGGCATCAAGATCTCCATAGCGGACGATGGGAGGAGTCAAATATGAGGGGTGTGTCATAATAACTTGCAAATACCCAGACTGACGCATCACTCGCTTGGGCATATACACATACATCAGCCTGACCCACAAGCTAGCCATCAGAAGTATAAAAAAATGACGTCCAATTGACGCGTTTTTTTGGTGACCTCCGTATGGGCAGAAGGCAATGCCATCTGGTACAAAACAATCAAGATACACCCAGAAAAGCGCGATCGCTTGATTCCCTATGTACGGGTAAAAGGCGCAAGCAAGTGGCCAATCCTCAATGTAATCATGTTTATGTTGCCAGCCAAAAATGCGTGGAAAGTGAGAGATGATCTATTCCTGAAAAATGATTTGAATAAAATATTAGTAACAAGTGTAACAAAAGAGTTATAAAAATATTAGTATAAATATATCCCCATAAGCAGCATGCAACATCTTGTCAACTGCTTTACCTTTCAAAGACAAGTTTCACCCGCTTCGAGTAAATGTAGACCAAACAAGCGGCCCATCAGTTGTACTTGTGAATCAAAATTATGTCAATGAAGTATTTAAGACATACCACATAGACGTAATTTACAGTTTTGTCCATAAACCTGAACGTGCCAACTAGGAACAAGAGGTAACACCTCAATGCACACTGTCGTTGGTACTCAACCGGCATATCATCACCTTTGACATCTACAACCATTTGTAGGTGGTCTTTATAAAGGTCTTCCATATGATCACCAAGATACACATAGGGCATGAAACTTGTTTAAGCCAAATCATAATCGCCTAGAAGTATTAAGTCTGTATCAGATACACATTCATGTAGGCAGTGCATTTTAAGCCGTATCAGAATCACATGGATGCGTTAAATCTGTATCAGATACACAATAGGCTCGGAATACGCTTAAGTCATATAAGAATTACAAAAATACTTTAAGTTCATATCTGAAACGTATTCATACACTTTATCTTTGTCCTCTTGTTTTGGGCTTTCTATTAGAAAGAGACAAAGAAGCACACAACAGAATAAGAAAAAGATATACATATGTATTGATATATACATACTTTCATATTAATAATGAACTGAATTCATTACAAATAAATTATGGAATATCGAGGTTGATAACCTTCATCAACGATCTCAAATTGGTCGGACTGTGTCTGGAGTCTCTGGCCGAGGTCTTTCTTCAAATGTCGGGTTGACGTTCTTCGTGCTCTGAAGCGACATTTTTAGTTGAACGTGATAACGCGAAAGTATATCGTTTATTTGACTCGATTTACATGAATTTACTTGCAAATATTGTTAATTTATCTCGATTTATGTTCTATTATACGGTTAATTTACTATGTTTTGCAGATTATGGAGAATTTGGATTAAAGAAAGAAAAGACGAAGAAATGGAAGGAAAATAGAGAAGAAAAACATAAAAAGCAGATTTTGTGAGTGTGACGCTCGTTACAGCTCCATGACGCCCGTCACGACCATCACGGTCGTCATGCCCTATCACGGTCGTCACGACCATCACGGTCGTCACAGTCCCATTACGGTCGTCATGCATCAAATATCAGGATAACGTGCAAAAACAGAAATGGCCACGAGCACGTTCAACTTAATTTCTTCCTACACTTTCTCCACTAACTGCCCACTACTGGAAGTTACTCCCACTTTCTCCATAACTCACACATGATCTCTGGAAGTTAAGAAATGAAATATCTCCTATAAATAGGCCAGAGATTCACAGAACCAGAGGGAGGCCTTCGACGTATCGAAGTGCTGCCGAAATTTCTATTGAAGCCGAATTTACGTTCTTGCATTATTTTCCCATTTCCTTTCCTTTTTATTTTCATTTGTACCGCCGTATTTCTTTCTGCACTTTTATTTTTCCATAGTAGAATCATGCCGACATTGTGGAGGACTACTCGAGAATTCAATTTCAGTACTACTTTCCAGGTTCTTATTAATTGAATATTTATTTTGTTTTTGTCATAATGCATGTTTTATTATTTTGCTGTTTATGTTTATTTCTGTTTGTATTAATTATCATGTCTAGCTAAATTAGTTTTATCGGTATGTAATCGAATTAGTAGGATGGGATTCGATAATACCCGGTGCACCTTCCCTTTTTACAAACAATCTTTCTGACCGTAGTTTTTAATCTAAATTTCTAAATAAACTTTCGTCACGACAGTGAGAAGCTATTTACGGTGGTTTTGCCATGAGAGTGGGAAACCATATTAAGGATCGAGCCGACACGTGAAAGCGTGGGGGTTTGAACCAGATAGTAAAAACTAGGCATTGATTTTAAACACAACGAAAGCGCTTTAAAAGAAATCAGAACTTACTTATTTTCAAAGGGTAATTTTAACCCCGAATGGGACTGCGAGAGCGTACATTCCGCCTTAGAATTATGACCCGAGTCAACAACCATCGTGAGGCAAAGGTCTTTAAATGAGTATTTTCTCCTGAAAAGTGTTTGCTAAGACTAAAAAGTACCGATGACCTGTCGAACCCCCGAAAACTAAAGCATTACATACCGATATCCATTTACCGCTCTTCCTTAAACCAATAACCTTTACTTTCCTTTAAATTTAATTTCACTCGCATTTAACTTTCTTAATTCCATTAGCTTTAGCTTTACGCCGTGACAATAGATAACGGTAGGTTGACATTAGTCTCTATGGGTTCGACAAATCTTTTATATTACTTCAATATTTTCGTGCACTTGCGGACGCATCAGAACGATGTTTGAAGTATTTCGTATTTGTCTTTCCCCGGGGCCCCGAAGTGGAAAACCATGCTTAGGGATCCAAAAGAGACTCCTTTCTTAAAAGGCGTCCCCTGAGTTAGATGAGGCATTGCAGTACCTTGCTTTGGGACCGGTTCGCTGATGTGCCATTGGAAGACCGACTCCTCTAGAAACATAGCTTGAGAGTGAATGTAAAAGTGTTTGGCTCGTTAAATTTCTCTATTAAATGCTTCAACAAGGAGCTTTTTCTTGTTAGGATAGGTGAAACTCCTTGGGATGAGAACTATTCAATATGAGCATACCATTTGGGATGGTGAGGCCGAGCATCGATCGTAAAAGGTTGTTGAGGTACGGGGCGCTTGCATATGGGACCTATGGTCGTTCTATCCCTTCACTTTTGTCAATTTGTTAAAGGGGATGTGCTCGCCAACTTATCCAAGCCTTGAGTGATGTCGCTTGGGAATATTTTTCCTGTGCTCAAATATCTTTACTCTCTATCTGGTGCTCCCAAACTGGCCTTTATTGATAGGACTGGGCCAAGTAATAAGGGAAACATCTGATTTGACCCGAGGCAAGCTCGTTTGCTGGTCAGAGGTCATCTGGTTCCTTCAGACGGTGCCCCAGACTAGTATTATGCCTAACGTTAACTATAAGCTTGTAATATCTTTTAGGTAGCCACAATAAGTAACCCGGTTGGGATCAGAAATACAAGTAACATTAGACCGAGGATGGACAGTGAGTTCCTAGGGTAATCTTCATGGACATAGCTTTCGTACGTTGTCGCACCTCTTAATCTGACTCTCAGATCCTTCCTTTTGTTACCTTGTTGAATTTTCGAGAAAATATAAGATTTGGATTCCAGAGAATCGTAGTTGAGAAGATGGCCATTCGAATAGGCTACAAAAGATCCCTGATTTTATTTTGAGTGCTTATTAATTATTAGATCTGAGGAAGCTATGAACAATGAACTGAACGGCGATTCCGGATTCGGTGAGATGGTAGGAATCAAAAGCTGACTTGCTCTTGATTCAGTAGCATTTTCTTCACTAAAATTGCCTTAGTGACAAGATAGTGAAAAATACTTGTGAGAGATTGACTGTACTTGTGGAATGTTGCATTTGTTCTTGTTCACTGTTGTGATTCTCTTGAGCAATATTCTTGTTTAGTTCTTGATATTAACATGTCAAAATTACTTTTTAATTCTTGAGATCAACCAGTTAAAATCTTTATTTAGTTTGTGAGCTCAGCATTTAAAAACTCAATCCAGTTTGGGGATCATACTGCATAAACTATAAAAGTTTAACTTATTATTAGTAAAACTCTCAACAAAAAATTTGTGGTAGGTTAAATTTATATAAATCTTTGTACACTCTCTTTATGTTTATCTTTTTTACTTTCTGTCCTTTGTTTATTTATTAGTTTATTTCTACTTTCTTCTGTTTTATCTTTGTTGAACTAAGATAAGCCATTTTCAAGAATTAAAAAAAAAAATCTCGATTTCATTTGTGATTGGAGCCACTTGATCTACATAAATGATGAAAAAATATATTTATAATAAAGATAAAGATCATACTAGTTTATGGTGTATACCAAAGTAGATGACTTAACTAACTCTAATAAACTTATTAAAGCTATAAACTGATTCTAAATCTTATGATCACTATTATCATGTAATAGTGGTAAGAATAATGACAATAAAATTCAAGTTTCATAAAGGCAAGATTTTGCAAGGCATGTAATTCGCCTTATTCAACATTTTTTCTAGTTATAATTTCATCATGTATTATTGAGCATTTTGTTTACAAGATACACATAAATTTTAGATTCTTTCTGGTTTGATGAAAATAGTATTCAATGACTTGTGATTTTTGATGATGTATTTGTACTTAAAATACTCTTACAATGATTTTTGATGACTTGTAATTTAAATTTAAACTTTCGATTTCAGTTGTATAATTAGTGAAATGGTGCAACTTGAAAATCAGTTTAGCAGAAGAAAATGAAGTCTGCATTAGTTCATTTCCAACATCAAATGACAGATTAAAAAAAAGTCATAATTTACCAAATTGAGACCACTAAACTTTAAGAGAGATAGATACACTAATAAATTTTCAGATCATTTAGAGCTATCAGTGATTGCTTGACAAAAAGAGCAAACAAGATAATTTCTGTTGTACTTAAGAGACCTGAATTCAGTGGTCATCTTCATTGATTCCAGGGCAGTTATCCAAGAGGACAGAATTTGATTCATACTGGAGAATAAGAAGGGAAAAAAGTCAATTTGTAGCGAACATTTGAGTTTTCATCTTTTGAAAATATATTAAAACATTTTAATAAAATCACATGTTTGCTTACTTTACATCCACAAAAGAGGCAGTAATTGAACTCGTCCCTCAGTTTCATCAAAACTTCGAGCAAGTCCTGCATCCATTTCATTGTCAAATTTGCTATCGATTCAAACACGGATAACCAAGTTCAATAAAAATGAAGTTAATATGTATTATTAAGTCACACACCTCTTCTGTTATTTCTTCTTCCTCTTCTTCATCTTCACCCTCGGCATCATCCTCGGTCTTTGGTGGCTCTACAATTTCCCGATTCTCCAATTGGTCAAGGGCAGCCTTAGCCTTATTAAAATTAACAATAACTCTCCTACTCTTCCACCTTGATTTCTGCCTAGACCCGAATTCTTCCATCAGAGCCTCCTCATTCTTCCTTTTTCTGTGGATTGTGATTTCCTCCCTTTTCTTCTTTTCCTTATGAGGATCCTCTAAGCCTATACCAGCTCGCGACCGTCGAATTTCAATCCCTACCGGTTCAGCCCGTCCCGAGCCCTCCTTACCAAGAGCAGAACCTGGAGTATAACCCATGTTTCGGAGAAGCTTAAACCCAATGTTGGATTGTGGTATTGGAGCTTCGACTTTTGCTAATGTTTGTTCATCCTCTTGTATTTGCTTCCTTTCTCTTTCAATTTTCCGCCGTTCTTGCCAGTTTAGAGCTTTCAATTGACTCTTGGAAGAGTTTATTGAAAGACCTTTTTTGTCAGAAATCTGCATAGTAACAAGGGAGTAATCAACATAACATTTTGCATAGTCACTATAAATTGCTAAGTGAAAGATACATGCCCATGTTCTGAACTGAATAAAACAACAATAACATCAGAGCCTTATCCCACTAAGTGGGGTCGGCGACATGGATCAACTCCCGCCATGATGTTCTATCTAAAGACCATACTTCTATCCAAATAGTTAATTTTGAAATATTTCTTAATAACTTCTCTTATAATTTTTTAGGTCTTCCTCTACCTCTACCTCTAGTTGTTTAATTCCTCTCCATCTGATCTATTCTCCTTACCAGAGAATCTGCAGGTTTTCTCTCTACATGCCCAAACCACCTATAAGTCTATTTTTCATCATCTTTTCTACTATAGAAGCTACCCCAACACTCTAATATTGTCATTTTTAATCTTATCATGTCTAGTCTTACCACACATCAAAAGCAACATCCTCATCTCTGATACACTTACTTTATTCTCAGTGTTGATTCTTAACCGCCCAACCTTCTAGTCTTATCTGAAGCCCTTCACCATTTCAATCACCCAACTTGAATTCGATGTTTTACATCCCCTTCTATTTCTCATGTTTTGAACTGAACAAATACCAAAATTAATCTTTCAAAGAAACATGCACATCAAAATCTTATGTTTTCTCAGATTGCATAAATTGCTACCCTACATACACCATAAGTTTCTACGGCAGATTCTACACAATAAAATTAAATATTTTCTCCTATGAATTGTAGCTGCATAAATAGTAAGAGTAAATGGGAACCAAGTGATTAGTAATTGCACCACTTCATTTTTTTCGTTCCCAAAATCAAAACCTAAGCTAAATTTTCAAGGTCAAATTGTAGAATTATTCGAAATGAACAAAATGCTACCTTTTTTGAAGAAGTGTTTGGATTTGGAGGTTGGATAGAATCGGTAGGAAGAAACCTAGAAAGGTCACCCATGTAGTCATCATCTTCGTTGTTCGCTTCTGATTCAGCCATGGCTAACATTTACACTACAAGCAGGTGATGAATTGAACGCAATCAGCGATGGGCCGGCTAAGGCCCGCCCGCATTGATTCTCACAGTTGAGCCCAATAAGATTCATGGGATCAACTCAGCCCAATTTGAAGTTTATATAACAAACACTCTTTTACGAAATTTCTTTGTATCTTTTTATAAGTTTTTTAAATATTTTTTTGAGAATTTCTTATTGCACCTTAGATCTTTCTACGGAATTATGTGAATTTTTATAAATGTCTCATATTTTTGGAGATACATCTCTGAAATTGTGGTCGACATTTTAAAATTTTCTATCACTTTTGCATGTCAGATATTTTCAGAGATGCATCTCCGAAAATATATGATAAAAGAACCAGTTGCATGAACACACAATCATTGTTGACATAGTTAGTTTTTAACCAAACCTTTCATTCTCAATCCATTTTTTCACTCCAAATCTCCATCATTTTGGTTCATCACATCATAGAGAGTAAAAGAAGATAGAGTTTTAGGTAAAGATTATTCTTTTCCCTCTGCATTTCTCACATTAATCTTCCATTTTTCCTGAAAAAAGTTACGTGATAAACGAAAACTGTAAGTGCTCTTGACTGACTGCATTTTGTGGCAAAACATTAGAGTTTGCATGTATGTCATACTGAATGTTAAGACATACATAATGATGTGTGTGCAGGGTAAGTTAACTATAAGTTAAGCTGAATGTCATACAGAATGTCATGACACTGACCGTATGACATCCAACGGGCAGGTTAGTTTTTCTGGTATCTAGAAATCAGGAAACAAATCAGGAGCTCAAGCTGAAAGACATGAGACATTTGAGAAGCCCTAAAGCGAAACAAATGCTCCTGAATTAAATGGCAAGCGTGCAGATGATTGAAGAGTAGGGTTTGTTATGATTAGACCTAACTGTGCGCATCAAGGCCCAAAGGACTGACTGATATATATATATATATATATATATATATATATATATATATATATATATATATATATATATATATATATATATATATATATATATATATATATATATATATATATATATATATATATATATATATATATATATATATATATATATATATATATATATATATATATATATATATATATATATATATATATATATATATATATATATATATATATATATATATATATATATATATATATATATATATATATATATATATATATATATATATATATATATATATATATATATATATATATATATATATATATATATATATATATATATATATATATATATATATATATATATATATATATATATATATATATATCAGAAGGAGCAATCCTAGCAGTAAGGATTTTGACAGAAGAATAAAGAGTGCATATTACAGAGTCCTTGTGAGTGAAGAAGGTTGTTCTTCACATGAGTATTGTGAGTGAAGAAAGTGTGTTCTTCACGTGAAAATTGAGTCTTAGGAATACTTGTTTACCAAGCAATTGTCAGCTGCATTGGTTAGGTAGATTCTAAGTTGTGTCTCACTCAAAGCTTTTAAGCAAGAGTGTGTGTGTCCCTTGATCAAAACTTTGAAGCAAGATCAAGGTGTGTATGAAGTGTTTCTTCATTTTTATTCTGAAACTGTAATTGGATATCACTGTGGTGTGATTGAGGGGGAGTGAGTGAGAATACTCAGGTCTAGAATGTCTCTAGGTTGAAATGTCACTAGGTAGGTTTTAAGTGAGGAGTGCAAACTGAGTTGTTTGACTCTGAATTAATTCTACTGATAGTGAATTTCCTCCCTGGTTTGGTAGCCCCCAGATGTAGGTGTTGTTGACACTAAACTGGGTGAATAATTGTTGTGTTATTTACTGCTTTTACTTATAGTTTAATTAGTTAGTACAGTAGTCAATGTCACAGGGGATGTTATAACTTTGGCAATAACACCCATCGTGTGCTTGCCAGAATTTCAAAAACGACATTGAAACGAAAAATATACTTGCGACATTGAAACGAAAACGACCCAAAAATATATCAAATATCAAACAAGTGTATAATATTCGCTACCTAACTAACAAGGCGCTTATGGGGGATAGAACTGAGATGCAATAACTCTCGAAACTGTTGGATGAGACTTAAGTTGATGATGATTGATGCATGGATGACGGTAAATCTAATATCTCTATTTTGACCGAATAGGAAGTGATACAAGACAAAATTTTGAAAGTCGATGATAATATGAAACTGCACATCAAAGAACAATTGAGGAAGATTTTCTATCCGGAAACCACCGACGTGAAACCGCCATCTCAACTCTTAAAAACAAAAGGTGCTCCAAAGAAAATGAAACCTACACCGAATGAAAATTCAACTACACGATCTTCTTCATATTTTGAACATGTTGACAAAGTTTTTCTCGACTCATCGACTCCAAAATCTCAAAAAAGTGTTGTTAAAGGAGCTCGCATTAGAAAACCACCTATGACGCTGCCTCCACCAAATATTTCATTCATTGATGAAATGTCAGTTTTTATGCACAAATATATCGAGCGGGTCGTCAATGTTATGGGGGATGGTAATTGCGGTTACCGAGCCGTTTCAACTTTACTCGGCAAAGTAGAAGATAGTCATACACTTGTCCGCTATCAACTTATCCAAGAGTTGAAAACGCATAAATAATCATACATATGGTTGTACGTAAATAAAGAAAAATTTGATGCGGTTTATGAATCTCTTGTTCCTTACTTGAGCGGTCCGGAACCGGAGGAAAAATGGATGCACTTACTTGAGATGGGTCACCTAATAGCAAGTGCGTATGATAGAGTATGCGTTGACCTATCACTCTATCATTTTTCGTAAACCTTTTTCCCACTGCACACAACCCCACCCCAAAATCCAAATGATCGTGTCATTTGTACTGAGTGGCTTTCAAAATCAAGTCATTTCGTTCAAGTTTACTCGAAACCAGAATGTCCTATACAACTTACATCATCGGAATGGACGACTCACTCAACCACAAAAGCCAAGACTTGGCTGGATCATTTTATGGAAACGATACAATAATTCGAGAGATTGAACAACATTGTAAAAAATATCAAATGCACAAAAGTCCAAGGGGGTACCACCTATAGATTAAGCCAACGACATATGTTTCGATTCATTTTAATTTCTTGTTTAACTAGATAAATAATTGTATGTAATTGTGTCTCAATATAAATGAAGTGTTATATATTTACCTTTTGTTTACATTTTGTCTTTATGCATTTTTTATTTCCCCCATAACAACATTGGTGTTTTTTTAAATGAAAAAAAGGTTCTATTTTAGTGTTCTGTTCTGAAACTAGTTCAGGACAAATTCCAAAAATGCATAACCGGAACAAGATAGTAGGGTGTCATTCCGAAGATATATCTCCAAAATCAATATGTCAGTTATTGAGTGGTCCATATTGATATATGGCTTCCATAAATTTATGTGTTCTTATGTTACATTTCACACAAACTTAAAATGTATTAAATCTTACAAATAAACATTTATTGGCATGTCGCAAATGTCTCATTCTCCGGCTCTAAACCCGGGAGAACGTTCAAGCTCATCGACTTCACCTCCCTTGAAGATATCAAAGAAAAAATCCACCATCTCCTACCTTACAGAGACAATCGAAATATTGTGAAGCTCGAATATCTTTCATCGTCGATTGACAACAGAGGAAATATTGAGTTCAACAAATTTGAGCTCAAGGCGTAAGCGGATGTTAGGGCTATGTGGAATACATATTTCCGTTTTGAAACAAAAGTTTCGCTCGAGTTAGAAGCAACGCTACAAATATTGGTCAAAGATATTCTAATGATGTGCAAGTGTCCATCAAGATATTGAAATGTAATATTGCGTTTTATGTTGAAATCATCATTGTAATGATTATTTCATGTTATGAATGTCAATTTCATTTTGGAAAATTACTTTTCTGTTGAATTTGATATTGGTGTGTCTCCAGAGGTGTAACTACATATTTATTCCGAAGATGCATCTCTAGAATAAAGTAAACAAAAAAAAAGGCATAACTCAGAATTGACTTTGTTAAATGTGTGTTGGGGTGCGTCCGGAGATGCATATCCGGAAACAGGGAACATTTGTGAAAATTCACGTGGTGCATTAGAAATATCTAGGATGCCATAAGAAATTCTCTAAACTTTTTAACTCCATTATTTTTATTTAGTAACATAACTTACTCCTAAAATTTTATATTTTTTAATAAAACAATAAATATTATGATAGAAATCAGAGTCGTCTCAAGTTTTTGGAGGTCCTGTATACGTTAGTCACAATTTAACTGTGGTCAAACTAATAGAGACCCTATATAATCATGATGAAACCTAACAAATATTTTATGAAGCCCTATTTTGCTATAATTTAACTCTGGAAAATTTGAATTCTTGTGCGGTAGCCCGCTTTGCATACCCTTAAAGACGACACTGATAGAAATATTAACTATTTTTATCTCTTTAAGAGAAAATTTGTAAGAAATATCAACCTTTATTTTAATATTACTAGATGAAGTTGCATAGGTTGTGAAAATGCTTGAAAGGCATCTAATAGTCTTAATTGAACCTTTGAAAAAAAAATCATATGTCATATGCATAAAAAACATGTTTAGGAATATTTGTGTGTCTGCAATAAAGCATAGATTAAAGGAATCTTCATGTTTTGAATAATCACTCCACGCACTTATATATTATATCATTTGCTTATTCTTTTGGTGCTTAGACACATAAGGTGTAAAATGAATACATTTCTCATTACATGAAGCCATATATTCCCATGCCTTTTTTATTGTTTCCATGTCTTTCTAGACCACCTCATTAGAGTGTTGTATTTAGGGACTGTGCTGGTGTATGAGAGAGTGTCATTCTCCACAGTATGAATCACTTGTGTCTTGGTTCACAATAAACACTTATTCCCGAGTCTTATCTTTAATTTTCTCATTTGTACTTAGCTCATTCTCCTCTTCTTGGTAAGTATTTTTTTGAGTCGTGTCTACAACCCCATATCGATCATTCTCTGAAACATTTCTCTTGTTTGATACCTGATCTTGGTCTTTATCTTCATCACTTCTCTTGTTTGATACCTGACCTTAATCCTCATCTTCATTTCTTCTCTCGATTGATACTTACTATTGTTCATCATTTGTAACACTTTTCTTGCTTGACATATGATATTATTCGTCTTTTTTAATAATTATTTTGTTTGACACCTGACCTTGGTCATCTTCCATAATATTTGCAGTTTTCCCACCTTATCTTGATTTGCATTTTAGTACTTATTTGAGTTGACTCATTATGATTTTCATTTATATTTTTGGCACTAGATGACTTGGGTATGATGGTCTCTTCTTCATGATGATGCACATAAGTCCTTCGGGTTATCCATAATGGCTTTAGCAAAGTATTCATGCATGATAACTGGTTCATATATGACCATAATGGACCTATATATCGTAGCTCATGTATCATGTAATATGGTAATATTCTTATTTGTTAGAACAATAACTATTATATAAGAATAAAGAGAAACACAAGTAAAAAAGAATGAATACAATCAATCTCTGTTAACGCAGTTCAACCAAGGTTACTTACCTTAGTGACTATATAGTAACTATAGTTCTCTTTATTTTTATCTAATGAATTAGGATTCGTTAGGGTTACAACATTTCAAGTAATATAGATAATACTAGGGCTCAATTTACAATAAGACCCTTAAAGACCTTGCCCCTTAAATTACATACCCACTATAATCTCCACAATATGAGTCATATTCAACAATGCACATAATAATCTCCATAATATGAGTCATAGTCAATAATACTTATAATAAAATCCATAATATGAGTCATACTCAACAATCTCTACCTTGGAGGATATCAAACCCCCATGAAGATTTCTTTTAAGAAGATTGCATTCTACTAACTAGGAAGGTACACCTTATGATTAACACTAAGAAACATATAAAAATTCTAAGAAATGTCTAAATTTGTCACTGATGACTTGTTTAGTAACATAATAGTTTCTTACTATGACCATTTATCCCACTGAAGTAATATCTATTTATTAGGCATCTATCTTTTTTATATTTTTAAATCACTTTTTTCCATGGTCCAAATTAACAATCGTGCTGAAATGTGAAGTAGTGACACGCTTCGAATCTCAACACCAACAATTTTATATTTTTTTGTTACAAAAAGGGTGTGTTCTTTAATTTATATTTTTTAATGAAAATGAAACTAATTTTCACCACGTTCTAAAGTAACAACTGTGGTGAGATGTCATGGACATTTCAACACATTTTTTAATCAACAGTGGTGAAAAGTTTTACTTATATAAGTTAAACTTTATTTGTTTCAGAACAGACTGTATCCTAACTCCATAAGTGAAACCCTAACCTTTCACGCCTTATTCTAATCTTACAAAACTCCAACATAACCTCTCCATCTAGTATGGATCAAGGAAAGATGTCATGAATCTTTGCAAGACGGAAACACTAAACTCTTCTTTTTTTTTGTCTTTCTTTTCACATTTATGGTATGTACGTGAAACATTTTCCACCATTAATTTTATGAATAATATTTTTGTTGTTGTTAAAACTATTTATCCTTTAGAGTTTGTTGTTTTTCTTGTTGTTGAGAAACTAAATCATATATGTTGTATGTTTTTTTTTGTAGAGTTATTTTCTTGTTTTCGATGAGTTAATAAAAGGTTTAGATTTATTGTTGTTGTTATTAATATGAGATTAAAGGCTTTATGTTGTTGTTTTTGTTGAGATAAGTATAATGGTGATGTTATTGTTTTAGTTTTTGTTAGTTATATTGTTGTTTTGTTGAGTTATTTTGATATTTTTGTTGAAACAACAAAAAAGTTTTTGTTAATATTGATGTTTTTTGTTGAGTTATCTTGTTGTTTTTATTGAGATAAGTAAAAGATTTATGTTATTGTTGTGGTTTTTGTTAGTTATGTTGTTGTTTTTGTATTTTGATGTTTTTGTTAATACAACTAAAAGGTTTTTTTTGTTAATAATGATATTTTTGTTGAATTATTTTGTTGTTGTTTTTTAGATAAGTAAAAGGCTTATGTTATTGTTGTGGTTTTTGTTAGTTATATTGTTATTTATGTTGAGTTATATTGTTGTTTTGTTAATACAAGTAAAATGTTTTTGTTAATGTTGATGTTTTCGTTGAGTTATGTTGTTGTTTCTGTAGAGATACATAAAATGTTCGTGTTATTATTGTGATTTTGTTAATTATGTTATTGTTTTTGTTAGTTATATTTTTGTTTTTGTTAAATTATGTTGTTGTTTTTGTTGATACAAGTAAAATATTTTTGTTAATATTGATGTTTTTATTGAGTTATCTTATTTTTTTTAGATAAGTAAAAAAATTATGTTATTTTTGTAGTTTTTGTTAGTTATATTGTTGTTTTTTTGTTGATATAGGTAAAATTTTGTGTTATTGTTTTTTTTGTTTCCCTATGTTATTGTTGAGAATGTTATTCTTTGTGTAACTTTTATTTCGATCAGCCCAACATATCTAGAGCACAGTAAAATGATAGAAGATACAATTGAGTTTATTATATCGTCTGTGGATTGAGTGTTTTACCAACCCTTCACTTAACATATAACATGTCAAATTGAATTATAAAATGATAATCTAAAAGATTACGTTATATTTTAAGAACAACTTATACTAATCAATATTTTTTGAGTTTTTTGCAACCCATGATCCATACCTCACTCTTTAACAATTAAAATTTGATTTGATTCTTCTAGTTTTACAATCCACACTTCCTTTTCTACAATGCAAATTATCAAATTTGTTAAGAAATTCGAATTTATCATCATCATGATGATAATTATGATGATGATAATGATGATGAGGATGATGTTGATGATGAATTTCTCAGCAAATTTGATACTTTGTAGAACTACTTGTACAAAAGGAAATGTTGATTGAAGAATTATAAATATTAAACATAATAGTTAAAGAGCGAGGTATGGATAATGAGTTACAAAAATCTCGGGAAAAAAACATTGATTAATGTAAGTTGTTCTTCAAATATAACTTAATTTTTCATATTATTATTTTCTAAACGAAATTGAAAGGTTAGATGTTTAGTGAGCGGTTCATGAAACAAGAATTCAACATACTTCGTTCATTCTCTTTTATAAGCAAATTTTAACTTTTAGGTTCACTCAATAAATGATTTATTTAGATTATATATGAACCAAATACATCTATTACTCAATGAATCTAAAATTGAAAAATTACTTATGAAAGAGAATGGAATGAGTAAGTTATAATAAACTCAAATGTATATATCACCACGACTAGAATCTACAACCGTGATAAAATATTGTGTGTTAACTGTTTTACTATGGTTAAAACTTTCATATATGGTCAAATGTATAAATCATCCAAAATGTTGGCACTACGGTTGGTACTTACAACTATGGTGAAATGTTGTATGCTATTCTGTTTTTACCACGACTACTAGTCCGTGGTGAAAAAGAGGACACTTACTACCACACTCTTTGTTACCGTAGACCTTTAACTGTCGTCAAATTCTTCCTCCAAACATGGTGAACAATTTTTTTATAGTAGTGTTGTCTAGATGAAAATAACTCAATGATCATGTGAAATCTCACATAAATATGTTTGGTCCTGACATGATACACCTGATTGTTTTCAAAATAAATGACACTTTGGCTAACAAAATGCAATGAAATACACTTTGGTCAACACCATATTCTCTCGCCAATCATGTAAGGCATATGACCTCTTTGACAACTTCACTTGCTACCATGTACTCTACTTCAGTTATCGACATGGTCACTATGGATTCATCTTATAATTTTGAATAAATAAGTCCTCCTTCTAAAATAAATACACACCTTGTTGTAGACCTCACTACTACAAATAATATATTTCATGACAAAACTTTCATCTCACCCAACCAAAAACTGAGGTAAAAGGTCAAAGTGCCCCATGTTTTATTTACTTTTAATAAATACCATATGTTCCCTCATTTTTTAAATATAACTAGGGAAAAATAATTCAATACATGTTTCGAATCCCAACAACAATAGCTTATGTTTTTATTTCTTTAAAAGTGGTGTCTCTCTTTTTATTTTATTTTTAAATTTTAAATTAATGATCTATACCTTCAGTTATATTTAATAAATGAGAGATGGATTGTAAGACAGAAAAAATCTTCAATGTTCTTCAATCTTGAACAAAATATTTTTTCTGCCCTTGCAATCTATCACACATAATGATGTTGATGTTGTTATTGTATTTTTATAATAATCTTATGTTGTCAATCAAAGAAAATATTGAGAAATTTATTATTTTCTTCGGTTGACAACATTGAGAAATTTATTCCTAAATATAATTATCCATTTCTCTTTCATGTGAAAGAATTTGTCATAAAAACATTTGCTCAAGATAATGAAACCTCTCTGGAATAGATTGCAAGTCACAAATTTTTTTTCTCTTAGTTGGAACATAAAACTTATCAGAAATTTGAAAAGATATGCTCTCCAAGAATCCATTGTCAAAATCTTGATTTGTTTAAATAATTAATTGTAATATTCTGTGTAGACAATGTAGATATAAAAAAAGCTTTTTCCCCTCAGATTTTAACAGAAATTGAGAGGTATGTGGTGTTTGAGGTAGAACATGTTCCGGTATGGGCCTCACCTCGGCAGGCCCAATACCACATGCGGCCCAACAAGCGAACTGGGCACGCCTGGCACGCGCCCCTTCGAACGAGCAGGAGCTGGCCGCCGAGCACAAGCTACATCTCCACATCCTTTTTTATCGTCCACCACGCCGGACGAGCAGGACCACCCGGGCTCCCCTCCGCGGGGAGAATAACGTGCTCAGCGCACGTTCTCCACGTGCTCCCCTCCGCGGGGACACGTCATCGGCCAACTGCCCACCTCCGAAAGAGCAGGTCAAACCCACTTTCCGGAGATCTAGGAGCGGTTGAACTAGGGCGAAGACCACGTCCTGGTCTTCACTACGCCACGTAAGCCCTAGCAGTCATTAGGGTTGGGCCTGGTCGTCCAGCCCACCTCGAATGACCGTTGGCCCAGCGCTGGGGTCTCTCTATAAATACCCTCTTCTTCAAGAGGGTCAGGTAACTCTTCTTGCCCCTTTTTCTGTACTATTGCTTCCTCTCTGTCCAACTTCTTACTTGGGCGTCGGAGTGCTTTGCAGGTACACCCCCCTCCTCTTTCTCACCCCGGCGAACAGGTAGCAGCCCAACGGAGTGTGGCCAGTCCGTGATCCCCTCCTGATCAGGTCAGATCAGTGGCGCCGTCTGTGGGAACCTGAAACTTCCCCGTTACTCCGAGCAGAAAACCAAAAGTTTCACCAAACCTCCACGGTCATGGCCAGCCCACGCCGCGATGACACTCCGCACGACCTTGCGCTCAACACCGCCACCAACGGGAAACAGGCAGGAACGGCGCGTCTGACGGAAGCCGACGAAAGGGACGGGCAAACTGCTTCACCATCATCCGAGGAACGGCCCCTACAGGCCGACCACCGCCCCCCGAGCCCGCCAGCATTCCACCCCGTTCCCATCCCGGCGGGAGCAGACCCAACGGTGGCCGCTCTCTTTACAGCCATCAACCAGACGAACCAGCTGTTGTTCCAACAAAATGCTAGAATTGGAGCATTGGAACGCGTCGGCCCCCCGAGGTACCCCCAGCGGGAAGACCAGAACGGAGGTTCGAGGAGCCCCTCACCTCGACTCAGGAACCGCCGGCCACGGCTGGAGAGACACCGCCCGCAGGCGACGCGGGAGCGCACCAGATCCCCGGCGAGACACGGTCGCGGGAGGAACCAGAACGCCGCGGCGATCCCAACCGAGGAACCCCGAGGCGGGAACTCAGGCCGAAGATTGAGGACCCGAAACCCGGGACACACCGTGAACGGCTCATCTCCCCTAAGATCCCCGGCGCACAGCGACGAGGATGACTACCGCACCCCGCTATCCCGGGAGATCATGGCAGCCCCCATACCCCAGGGAATGGAGAAACCGCCGACGCTGTCAACGTACGACGGCACCTCCGACCCAGACGATCATCTGGAAGATATCGAGGCTATGCTCGACTACCGAAACGTCCGGGGAGCTATCAAATGCAGACTCTTCCCGACGACTCTGAGGAAAGGCGCTATGACCTGGTACAAAAGTCTGGAGCCCGAATCAGTTACGTCGTGGAGGGTCTTGAAGGACCTATTCTCCAAACACTTCACGGCGTCCCGGCGTCACCCGAAGACGGAAGCAGTCCTCGGGGCAATCATCCAAGGCCCCGACGAACCTCTCCGAAAATACATCGAAAGGTTTACTCGGGAAGCCGTGCAGGTGACAACTTCCGACGAAATGAAACGCTACTTAATGGAACAAGGTCTGCGCCACGACTCCAAATTCTACGAGGCCGTAGGCATACATCGGCCCACGTCCCTCCAAGATTTCCTCGACAGGGCCGCGCATTACATCCGGTTCGAGGAAACACAAGCGGCCAACTCCGCTCGCGACACCCGAGACAGGGAGGCCCCCCGCGGGCACCGAGACGACGGAGCTTCGAGCCATCGACGAGGAGGGGACCGCCGTCGGGAAGACCGCCCCCGCGAACAGCGCGAACCACACGGCCCGGCAGGAAGATTCACAGAGTACACCGCCTTGGTCGCTTCACGCGAACGCATACTGGCCGAATGCGCTAAAACCGAGTTCGTGCAGGGAGGTGTCCGTTTTCCACGACCAACGCCGCCCAAACCCAACGTGGACAAGTCAAAGTACTGCCGATTCCACAGGACCCACGGGCACGTAACGGAAGACTGCATCCATCTCAAAGATGCGATCGAAATCCTAATCAAAGACGGGCACCTAAAGCGATACACCCGAGGAGGTGAACCACCCAGGTCAGAGGCTCCAGAGGCTAAGAAAATCGAGGAACTCCCCTCTCCAGAGGACAGCGGTAGACTCCAGGTCGCGCTGTGCGTCAGCCGCCCCGAGGATTGGTTCGCGAGCAGAGGATTCGGCATCCCCGAAGGACCCAGCCTAGTCGACGAGCCAATCCGACCAACCAGCCGATGGGAATACTTCCCCAGAGCCATGGTCATCTCTGATGGAGCCACGAGGAGTCTGTCCATAGGATCTGTGAAAAGGAAATTCGACGAACTCATCGCGAGCAACTCCGGCAAGATGAGCACGCTCGACAAATTCCGGGGCCGCTCCAACCCGATCACATTCTACCTCGAGGAACTACCCGGGGGATCTCCCAATTCCAACATACCCTTGCTCATACGTGCCCGAATGGCGAACTTCGACGTCAGGCGCCTCCTCGTCGACGGCGGAAGCTCGGTTGACATAATGTACTCACATCTGTTCACAACCCTCCAGCTCGACGAATCCAACCTCTCCCCCTACGTAGGCTCCGACCTCCAGGGGTTCAACGGGACGACGACGAGACCCTGGGGATACGTGGAATTGAAAGTCACCTTTGGGGAAGAGGAAACGGCCAGAGACATCAGCGTCCGCTTCTTAGTCATCGAATGCCCGTCCCTCTATAACTGCATCCTGGGCAGGACGACGATAGCAGAACTCACCACGGTGCCCTCCACCGTCCACCTGAAGATGAAATATTACACGAGAAGGGGAGCCGTGGTCACCCTCAACGGCGACATCGAAGCTGCCCGAAGGTGTTTCGAAGCCGCGCTGAAAGGCCTCGACTCCATCTCTCCACCGACCAAAAAGAAAGCGCCAAGCGCTACACCAAAGGACAAACCAACAGAGCTGGTCGGATCCGTTGAGCTCGACAGTCGCTTCACCGACGAGCTCGACAATAAAAAGACCGACGAAGCCAGCGGGCAGCCCCCGCACCCAGCGCGCCCCATCCCGGATGGCGAATTCGAGCTCATTCCCCTCGGGGAAGACACGACCAGAACCGTGAGGATAGGCGCAGGACTCCCAGACCTCGCGAAACGACAGCTCCAAGCCTGCCTCCGCGAGAATGCCGACCTCTTCGCCTAGAGCGCCGCGGAAATGCCGGGACTCGACCCTGAGGTCGCCTGCCACCAGCTGTCCATCAACCCAACCGCAAAGGCCGTGGTACAACGCCGACGTCGCCAGTCCCCCGAAAAATCGGCAACAGCCGAACAAGCTGTAAAAGACCTCTTAGAGGCAAATTTTATTTCGGAAGCCCGGTATTCCACCTGGCTGTCCAACGTTGTACTTGTTAAAAAGAATAATGGAAAATGGCGCATGTGTGTTGACTACACTGACCTCAACCGGGCATGTCCTAAAGACGCCTACCCCCTCCCCAATATCGACAAGCTCGTCGACAACTCGGCGGGCTTCAAACTTTTATCCTTCATGGACGCATACTCGGGATACAACCAGATCCCGATGGCCGAACACGACAAACAAGCCACGGCCTTCATGACAGCGTCGGGCAATTACTATTACAACGTGATGCCCTTCGGCCTCAAAAACGTCGGGGCCACGTACCAGCGGATGATGAACCACGTCTTCCGCGACGAGATCGGGGACATGCTCGAAGTATATATGGACGACATGATCGTCAAATCCAGCGTGGAGGACGACCACGCGGCACACCTCCAGAAGGTCTTCGAGACCGCGAGATCATGTCGCATGCGTTTTAACCCGGAGAAATGCACTTTCGGCGTCTGCGCCGGTAAATTCCTCGGCTACTACTTGACCGAACGAGGGATCGAAGCCAATCCGGACAAATGCCACGCCTTCTCCAATATAACCACGCCGACCACGAAGCGTGCCATCCAGTCCCTCAACGGCGTGCTAGCCTCCCTCTCGCGATTCATCGCGAGATCGGCCCAACACGCCCTCCCGTTCTTCAAACTACTCAGGAAAGAGACCAAGTTCGAATGGACGGACGAGTGTGAGAAAGCCCTTCGCCACCTCAAACGCGTCCTATCCGAACCGCCAGTGCTGACGCGCCCCGCGACGGGCGAAACCCTGTATTTGTATCTGGCCGTCTCCAACGAAGCCGTCAGCGCCGTCCTCGTGAGCGAAGCCGGGGAAGAACAAAAGCCCATTTACTTTACTAGTAAAGCCCTCCACGGCCCGGAGGCCCGATACCAGCTGATCGAGAAAGTCGCCCTGGCCCTCGTAACAGCGGCACGCCGACTCCGACATTATTTTCTAGCACACACCATCGTGCTCCGCACCGACCAACCCATCCGCCAGCTACTCGGTCGCCCCGACATGGCTGGGCGCATGCTGAAATGGTCGCTAGAGCTCTCCGAGTTCGACATCACATATGAGAGCCGGCACGCCATCAAGGCTCAAGCTTTGGCCGACTTCGTCGCCGAGATGACCACGCCCCCCGACCCTACCACCGGGAACCACCTCTGGACCATCTTTGTGGACGGCTCCTCCAACTCTACGGGGAGCGGCGCCGGCATCGTCCTCGATAACGACGAGGGTACGGTCATCGAAGTCTCCCTCACGCTAGCTTTTCCAACGACTAACAACCAGGCCGAATACGAAGCATTTCTCGCCGGCCTTCGCCTAGCATCCGACCTGGGAGCCAGGGACATCCGAATCTACACGGATTCCCAGCTGGTCGCTTCGCAAGTCCGAGGCGAATACCAAGCAAAAAACGACACCCTCGCCGGATACCTCGCGCTCATCCATGAAAAACTAAGAGGGTTCGACTCAGCAGAAATTCAGTACGTTCCTCGGGAGCAGAACACCCGCGCCGACATCCTCTCCAAACTAGCAAGCACCAAAAAACGAGGCGGCCACAAATCGGTCATTCAAGAAATCTTGTCCCAACCAAGTACCAACCCGACTACCACACCCCTCGACATCAACGCCATTGGAGACGCGGACTGCTGGATGACCCCCCTCCACACCTATCTCAGCATCGGCCGTCTGCCGGCCAACTCTAGCGAGGCCAACGCAACGAAACGACGGGCCTGCTCGTACGTCCTCCTCGAGGGACGACTGTACCGCCGAGGTTTCGCAATCCCACTCCTCAAATGCATAGATAAATCCCAGAGTACGACCGTTCTAGAAGAAATCCACGAAGGTATCAACGCGCAGCACCTCGGCGGCAGATCCCTAGCACGCAAGGCCCTACGCGCAGGCTACTACTGGCCGTCAATGCAGTCCGACGCGAAAGAACATGTCAAACAGTGTGATAAGTGTCAACGACACGGAGACATGCACCTCGCCCCCCCAACCGACCTCACGTCCCTCTCATCTCCATGGTCGTTCGCCTGGTGGGGGCTGGACATCCTCGGGCCCTTCCCCCTCGGTTCGTACCAGAACAAGTACCTCATCGTGGGAGTCGACTACTTCACCAAGTGGATCGAGGCTGAAGCTCTGGCCAAAATCACCGCCCACAACATACTCTGATTCTACAAACGCAACATCCTCGCCAGATTCGGGGTACCGCTCGCCATCGTCACCGACAACGGCACACAATTCACAGACAAAAACTTCCGCGACTTCGTCACCAAACTCGGGACCAAACATCACTTCGCCTCGGTCGAACATCCTCAGACAAACGGCCAGGCGGAGTCGGCGAACAGAGTTATCCTCAGAGGACTCAGAAGACGACTCGGAGACGCCAAACGAGCATGGGTCGAAGAACTCCACAGCGTCCTCTGGGCATACCGTACTACCCCCCACTCAACCACGGGGGAGACCCCATTTCGCCTCACGTACGGAACCGAGGCCGTGATACCGGTCGAAATCCGCGAACCGTCCAGACGAACGGAAGCTCCCCTGGACACCGACGACAACGACGGCTCCCTCCGAGAAGAGCTCGACCTCGTCGAAGAAATCCGCTCAGGAGCAGCTCTCCGGGAAGCCCGGCTGAAGCAACAAGTCACACTTCGCCATAACAACAAAGTCATAAAACGCGATTTTCAAACAGGCGACTTAGTTCTACGCAGAAACCAGAAAGACTCCCACGAGGGCAAACTGGCTGCGAACTGGGAAGGCCCGTACCGAGTCCGGGACAAAACGGAGCACGGGGCCTATTACCTCGAAAACCTGCACGGTGAACAACTAGCTCGACCATGGAACGCCGCGAAGCTTAAGCGGTACTACAGTTAACACATTGCCCGCGACGACCCATCGTCCCGACCACTGGGGGGGCGACATGGTACCACCGCACACTCCCGCGTCCACCAGCGACCAAAGAAAAGCAAGCCCTGCCTCTCGTGTGCGCGGGCAGAAGGCCTTGCTCGGCAGGGAATACCTCGACCGAGGCTCCTCGCCGCCGTACCAAAACAGGTAGGACACCCAGCTCGCGATGGGCCGTCCACGCCCCGGGGAAAACTACCCCCGAAACGGCCCGGCTACATCCCCGGCCAAACCGGCCAGTTCCCTGCACTACCGGTAACAAATTGTCGAGCTAAACACACTGAGCGCACACTTAGAAAATTTACAAGAAATGTCATACACATCAGAGGCATTCAAACAAATACGAAAAACGAGCATAAAACAACATGCAAATAACGAGCGCACACTTAGAAAATCCACGATAAATATATTTAACAAAAGCGGGCACCAGCCCAGTAGTCAATGGTACAAACA
Source organism: Lathyrus sativus (assembly GCA_963859935.3). NCBI lineage: Eukaryota > Viridiplantae > Streptophyta > Magnoliopsida > Fabales > Fabaceae > Lathyrus > Lathyrus sativus. The sequence goes on from OZ012735.1 coordinate 769,982,733, forward strand.
CAGAGCACGCAGGCCCAAAGAAAAAGATAACAAACATCGGCACGCAGGCCACAAAAACAACGAGCACGCAGGCCCGGCAACCTATGCTTCCTCGTCCGCCCAGTCAGCAGCCACGGGTTCCTCCTCGGGGATAACAAGATAAGGATCGATCACCCTCCCATCAACAATCTCGTGGTACGGCCCTATCCCGTCCACGACCAGCACGACACCGGGGTTGGCGACCTGAATCTGCTCGACCGCGTTGTTGAACCCGACCTCAACGGCCTCCAGACAATCGCTCTCCAACACCCGGATACGGGCGATCAAGTCAGCACGGGTGATTAACCGTCGATCCCCATCAGTCTCGTCCTTGGCCGGACGAACAGCGCTGTCCAAAACCTCCGTGCGAACCTTCAACGCCTGCACCTCGGCCGTCGCTGTCCCCAGCTTCTCCTCCAGCGAAGTCACCTTCCCCTCAGCACCCTCTGCCCGTTTCCGCTGCTCGGCGACATCCTTCTGGCTCTTCTCCAACTCCTCAGTGAGCTTGGCCAACCGCGACTGCGTGAAAGTGAGATCCCCTTGCAGTTTGGACAACTCAGCAGCGGAGCAGCCCTCCTCGTTCAGCACGAGAGCCGTCGTAAACGTCCGCATCATTGCGGCCAAGTCCTCAGCCAGGACACGTCGACGGGTCTCCCGATCAGCCTGACGAACAGCCTTCACCTCCCCGGCGGAAACAATGGGGGAACGGGCACCATGAAAATATCCCGGATGCTGGTGGCAGGGAGGGACGACATAACCTTCCTCGACGGCGCCGACCGTCAGATCCACCACCCGAGGCTCCTCAGACCTTTGCCTCTTCGACACTCCTTGAGACACCGGGGATTGGATCTCTTGAGGCGACGAGGACGAAGTTTGCCCCCCTTGCGTCGCGACCTCCTGCCCGACCAGCTGACTCACCCTCGTCCTCGGGGCTACGGCATTCCTAGCAGCGCGCAACTGCTTCACCCGCTCGTCGACAGTAGACATGTTCGCTGCAAAAACAAAGAAATGGGTTAGCGACGATCAAAAACCCCGACCACGAGGGAAAACGAACATCCCTACCTAGATAATCCAGAGCGGCCGCCCCGGTCGCACAACCGAGCAAAGTCTTAGTATTTATCAAACGCTTCTTGGTGCGTATGTTCCCCTGGGCGTCGAGGATATACCGACCGTCGGGCGTCACCAGCTTCGACGGAGGGAGAGACCGCACAAAGGCAATTATTTTCAAATAGGCGGCCATGTCCTTCTCCTCGAGGGTCCCCGCCCGGACGATATACCTATCCGTCCCTCGGCTGAAATGCTCCGCAGTCCACAGTAGATGTATCTTAGGAAGCCACGCGCGGAACCGCTGGCCATCTACCGTGCGCTCGCCCTCGTCGAAGAGAGTGTCCGAGCCGTGCTGCGTGATCGACTTGACGAGGTAGAACCGACTTTTGAAGTCTTTAACAGAATCGCTATACGCTTTGAAAATTTTGGTCGATTGTTTGAAGGAGACCCATCCGTGGCGACCTCGCACCGTCTGCCGCTGCAAATGGAAGATGCGGAAAAATAACGGCACCGTCGGCTCCACCGAGAGGTAGAAACACACCACCTCGAAAGCCCGAATGAAAGCCAAAGCGTTTGGGTGCAGCTGAGACGGGGCAAGACGCAGCCAGTCAAAAAGCCCCAGATGGAAGGCGGAAAACGGTAACCGGAGCCGAGCTTCTTTAAAATAAAATTCATACATCGGGAACATCTTCCGCCCATATCGCGAACAGATTCGGTGATGCTCTTTTGGCCGGTACACCTGCCAGTGTTGTGTTTCCCCTATCGGCGTGTCCTCGACCGTGGCGTACACGTCAGACGAGTCGGCCACAAAGCAAGAGGGGATGGAAAGTGGCTCCTCGGCTGCCCACTCCTCGGACGGGGCGATACGCTCGTCGTCATACTCCGGGACCTCAGGTTCATTATCTTCAACCATTATCCCCGGCACCAGAGCCGACATCTACACCTGAAAGCAGAGGACATCGGTGAATTCGATAGCCAGGATCAAATCCACCCTTCCACTGCAAGTCAAGTGAAAGGGCGACAAAGGCCGAGAAGCGACGAGCAGACACTCGCTCCCCGTCTACCCTCCTCGGGATCAAAGAACGACACCTCACCCCCCTCGGGACGGCCATCGGAGAAGGTACTTCTCCCCGGGGCATTCATCAGAAAAAGCCCCCGTCCTCGGGGCATTCATCGGAGAAAACCCCCCGTCCTCGGGGCATTCATCAGAAAAAGCCCCCGTCCTCGGGGCATTCATCGGAGAAAACCCCCCGTCCTCGGGGCATTCATCAGAAAAAGCTCTCGTCCTCGGGGCATTCATCGGAACTAGCCTACCGTCCCCGGGACATTCATCAGAAAACTCGCCAGACGCGGCGGAACTCGCGTCCCTCCTCGGGGCGTTCATCACGCCCCGACCACACGTTCCAGTTAGACGACGGAAATATAAAGGGAGGGAAAAGAGGAACTCACTTGTAACGGCGGCGGACGGAAGAAAAGAGCAAACGGTACGACGGCGATCGGCGGCAAGCGGCGGACGAGCAGAGACGATAAAAGATTAGCAGGGAGAAAAGTAACAGAATGAGCGGGGACCTCCATATTTATAACCCGGCGCGGGACTCGAAGCGACCCTAGGCTCATTAATGACATAGGGTAGCCGCCCCTACGACCGCTTAACACAAGACACGTGGCGGCAACCTGACAGTCGCGTCCCTTCACCTGCCTCCTCCCCGTTCTGCCGACGACCGGAGTCCTTCGTGCGAGTGCCCGCTCCGGACACAACGACCTTAAGTCCTCGCTCTTCCCCAGAGCTTCGACTTGGGGGGCTCCTGTTCCGGTATGGGCCTCACCTCGGCAGGCCCAATACCACATGCGACCCAACAAGCGAACTGGGCACGCCTGGCACGCGCCCCTTCGAACGAGCAGGAGCTGGCCGCCGAGCACAAGCTACATCTCCACATCCTTTTTTGTCGTCCACCACGCCGGACGAGCAGGACCACCCGGGCTCCCCTCCGCGGGGGAGAATAACGTGCTCAGCGCACGTTCTCCACGTGCTCCCCTCCGCGGGGACACGTCATCGGCCAACTGCCCACCTCCGAAAGAGCAGGTCAAACCCACTTTCCGGAGATCTAGGAGCGGTTGAACTAGGGCGAAGACCACGTCCTGGTCTTCACTACGCCACGTAAGCCCTAGCAGTCATTAGGGTTGGGCCTGGTCGTCCAGCCCACCTCGAATGACCGTTGGCCCAGCGCTGGGGTCTCTCTATAAATACCCTCTTCTTCAAGAGGGTCAGGTAACTCTTCTTGCCCCTTTTTCTGTACTATTGCTTCCTCTCTGTCCAACTTCTTACTTGGGCGTCGGAGTGCTTTGCAGGTACACCCCCCTCCTCTTTCTCACCCCGGCGAACAGGTAGCAGCCCAACGGAGTGTGGCCAGTCCGTGATCCCCTCCTGATCAGGTCAGATCAGAACATATTTTATTATATTTTTGATCTAAAAAGAAACACATCTTACCTCAGTTTTTAGTAATAACCGAGTTAAAATATAAGAGTGTTTATTCAATTTTTCACCATCATTAAATAATTTTTTTTTGTCTATTTAATGAGTATCAACGCTCAATACACTACCATTAGTTATCCTTGTGAAACCTAAAACCCTCAATGTAAGAGTATTCTGAATATTAAAAATTGATAATGAAACATTTGACATGAAAACTTTAAAACTTAAAAAGGCGTTTATTTTGTTTGGGAAAAGTTCTCAATGATGGATTACAAGAGTAGAAAATTATTTGGGTTCAAGGTTTGTGTTTTTAAATATTCATATAACTGCATATTTATTTTATTTATCTAATTTTTTTTCTTCGTTTTATATAAGGCATTCAATCTTCCTCAAGATCAATGAAACGAGGATCCTCAATATTTTCTCTTCTCCAAGATATCCAACATTTGTTCTTCATCGACATCGATGACAATGAATGGCATTCAACATTTTTAATTTAATATTTTGTGTAAATAATGTAATATTCTCTATAAACATTGTAGTTTGTAAATAAATTAATTTATTAATATTCTGTGTAAATGATGTAATGTGTATTTTAAAAAAAGAATATATATTTCCCCTCAATTTTGTTATTAAATTGAGAGGTATATGGTGCTAGTTAGGAAAATATAAAAAATATATTGTTGGGGATCGAACCCATGACCATTCAAATAAACCCTCTGTTATTCTTAAACCTATGGGTAAAGTGACAAGTTTTATTGACGCCCTTTGTTGCCTCGCATCTTTAACCGACACTAAATTAACTTCGCGTCCGAGGTTACAGTATTTTTTTATAGTAGTGCCTTATACCATCCATATAACCGACATAGTCTGAATCAACATATCCTACACCAAAGGTTCATCGTGTTTATTGCTAATAATGATACCATGACTCGTTGTACCCTTCAAGTACTTGAAAATCCATTTAATTACTTCTTAATGGCGCTTGTGCGGTTTTGGCATAAACTTACAAACTTGACTTGCAACTTGTGCCAAAAATGTGTCCAATGAAAATCATAACATACATTAAACAACCAACAATAGTGGCATAAGGAACCTTTGACATATGCCAAGCTTTTACATCTATCCTTGGACACTAATATTATGAGAGCTTAAAGTGATTCTCGAATAGAGTACTGTTAGAATACATATTGGTTCTTAATAATATCTCTATGTTTTGATGATAACTATTATGAAATTTTGTATTAAAGAATTATATACTCTAAAACTTGTTTGAGAATGTTTGCTGCAGATGTTAAAGTGAATATTACTCCAGAAGCAAATTAGATCTGAACATAAGAAATATGCAAGGCTCTGAAGCGTCAGAAGCATCTCTTAGAAGATTCTGAACGCTGCCTCCAGAATATTCTGAGCGCTGCCTCCAGAAGAATCTGAAGCAGGAGCTACAGAAGAATCTGAAGCAGAAGCTGCAGAAGAATCTGAAGCAAAATCCAGAAGCATCTGAAGCAATGAAGAATTCTGTATGAAGAGTTTCAAGCACAGTTACTTCAGAAGACTCTGATAGTACTAACGCTGCCAGTACTGAGGATCTGACCCAAAACTCTGCTCTGAACTTATACACGCTGAAAGCACACTTGCTGCAAAGACTCTGATTCAGCAAACTCTGATGAACATCAGAAGGCTCTGACCAATTTAGACTCTGATGATTCTTGTTGAAAATTGTTGAAGAAGAATTCAAAGTTATGTCCGTTGGAATAACCAAACGACTCTTTCCTTATTTATGCTAGACACAAGAACACAGACAAAAAGGATTTCTCTGTGCATTCCTTTTCTAGGAAAGGTCACATGATGTGAAGACAAAAAGGCTCAGACCTTTTTGGTACACTATTCTCAACGTGAAAAGCTCTTGGATCACTGTGCCTATAAAAGCAAGTCTCCATTCACCTTCTTCAGTTGACGAAAACACTTGAAAAGAATTTATCACAAAGCTCTCATACAACTTAAAATCATTTGCTGAATTATTTCATTGTTCTTCATCTTAAGTGAAAAATCACAGTTGTGATAAAGCTTTATTAGAAGCAATTTTTAACACTTGTATTATTACTACATTTGATTGTAAAAGAACCTTAAGAAGATCTAGTTAGGATCAGTAGTTCTTGAGAAGACTTTGAACAGTTGTTCTTAGTGCTTACTATTGTAATCAGTTGATTAAATAGTGCATTAAGTCCTTGTTTGAGAAAGGAAAATCACTCTAGATAGGGTGGACTGGAGTAGTTGAGTTCAACGAACCAGGATAAAAATCCTTGAGTTTTTATTTCTAAGTTTTATCTTCATACTTATTCAACCCCCCTTCTAAGTATTTTCTCACCTTCAAGTATTTGCAACCTTCAAATTACTCGTGTCAAACTAGTATAACACCTTTTAAACATAGATTTTCTGATATAGTGTTAACTCTTTCATATCAAACTCCTTTCCTAACATGATTTTTTATTTTATTTACATCATGTAAATGATTAGTAAAAATTAACATATCATAACATACAATAATAGAAAAATAAAAGATCCATCATCAAAACTCCTAACATAAACACAACAATTATACTCACACCTTCTGTAGCCAATCTGAAGCATGTATGAATCAAAACGCTTGTACCATTTCCTTGGAGAATGCTTTAAACCATACAAAGACTTTTTTAATTTACAAACTAGTTTGTAATGTACAATGTCACTAGACCCCTTTGGCTACTCCATGTAAATTTTCTCATCTAGATTACCATGAGAAAAGATGTCTTCACACCCATCTATTGTAAATGCATATCTTAAATGGATACCAAGGATAACATAACCATGATAGAAGCGTGTCTGACGACAAGAGATAAAATATCATCATAATGAATCCCTTTATTTTGTGATTACCCCTTTTCTAAGAGTCGAGCCTTGAATTTCCCCCCTTCTTTTTCTATTAGTGCTGGTTTTCTCTTGAACACCCATTTAAAACCGATGACCCTTTTCCCCTTAGGAAGTTGAAAAAGATTACATGTCTAAATTTTCTTCAAGGACTTCATCTCATCCACAATTACACCCATCTATTTATCTTTCTCTTGGCTAGCTATAGTCTCTTGAAAGGTGGAAGGATCTCCAGAACTATTAAGAAGTGAATAGGATGGAAAGTCTTCATACCTATTTCTTTCTGGTGGCTCTTGGTTAAACAATGCTCTTTATTACATACAAGAATATAATCATGTACTCCACATCAAAATTTAAGTATGCGGTCAATTTTAATATTAGTGTCTGGCTCCTCTTGTGGTTCAAGCACTACCTTCAAAATTTTCACTAATGGCGAATCAACATCCACTTGAATCACCTATTTTTCTAAAATTTTCTCCTTTAGATGTTGATACATCTGTTGCAACTGATGCTTCAACATTAATTGGTCATTAAAAATAACATCTCTAATGATTACCATATTCTTTTTAATCAGATCCCATAATTTGAATCTATTCACACCTTTTGCGTAATTGATGAAGAAACACTTCTTGGACTTAGGATCATGTTTGGGTCGATCTTCACTGGATATATGCACATAAGTTAGACATCATATCCCATAATTTGAATCTCTTTACACCTTTTGTGTAATCGACGAAGAAATACTTCTTCGACTTAGGATTATGCTTGGATCGATCTTCACTGGATATATGCACATAAGTTAGACATACAAACATCTTTAAGTTGTCAAGATCAATAATATTACCCATCAATACCTCCTTTGCAACCTCCCCCCAATGAATCCTGTGGTAACCCGTTGATAAGATAACATGTCATGTTATCTACTTCTGCCTAAAAACCTTTTGATAAGACAACATTCAACAATAGAAATATTTCCCTTTTATTTAGAGATGTATTCATTCTCTTTGTCGTGCCATTTTCTTATGGTGTCTTATGAACTAAAAATATTCTTTGGATATCGTGATCTTCATTGAACCTCTTGAAATTCCAATTAGTGTACTATGTCCCATTATTTGACTGCAAATACTTGATTTTTCTACCTGTTTGATTCTTTACCTTTACCTTTAACAACTTGAATTTGGTAAAGACTTCAAGTTTATGCTTCCAAAAATACACCCAAACCTTGCGAGAAAAATCATTGTGAAAGTCATAAAATACCTGAAACTACCCATGAAAACCTCTTTGGCAGGCCCCCACACATATGAATGCACATAGTTTAAAATTCTCTTTGTTTAATGTTTTTCGGTATTAAACCAAACACGAAACTATTATCCAAGTACACAATACTTGCGCAAATCCATCTTGTAATTACGAAAACCCTTAAATATATTTCTCTTATGAAGTTCCATACTCCCACACTCACTTAGATGACCCAGATGAATATGCTAGAGTTTTGTTGCATCATTATCAGACTCAACGACTACAACATCACCTATAATAGTGTTCCCCAACAGTTTGTTGATGTTACATGTAGTCTTAATTATTCTCATCATAGTTAATACACTCTTTCTAACCTTCATAATGTCCATATCTCCATCACACCTATAGGAGAAACCATTTGCACATAGAGTACTTAGGGAAATCAAGTTATTCCTCAATTCTGGAATATATATTACATCTTTCAATATTCGCACACCACTATCTTCCATGGAAATTTTAATTTGTCTCATTCCAATGATAGTACATGGTTTAACATCACCTATATAAACTAATCCAAAATTGACTAATCTGAATATAGTGAACCATTCTCGGTGTGACGTCATGTGGTAAGAACAACCAGAGTCAAGAATCCACACTTTTATGCACTTGCAGGATGAAACACATAATATATTTTCTTCACTTCTGAAATCCTTGGTTTGAACCATGTTTGAAAAACTAGATGAGCATTGCTTACTATTTAGATAAAACCTCTTCCAATTCCCAATTTGTTTACAACTATAACACTCACTTGTTTCCTAATTCTTAGATTAAGACCTCTTCTTTCCAGAACCTCCATTATCCTTTTTTTGTCCATGATCTTGACCCTAGTTCTCATAAAAATCCTCTCCTTAAGTTCCTTAATCTACACTTTGTATCTTTTAAGAATAAGACAAAAAAGGTAGCATTAATCAAATCAAGACCGATAATAAATTTTCTTGTAGGTAATGGTAGTCACCAAGTGGTCATAAGAGCCTAGTAACGAGCACACCAAGATATTTGCCTTATCTTAGTCATTAATATTCACTCGACTCACCAGACCAGTTACTATATTATTTAAGACATTAACATATTATTACAAATTAGATTGTTTCTGCATCTTCAGAATGTATATTCGTTGATTCGTGAACAGTTTGTTTATTAGCGTCTTTAACATATATTGACTCTCCAATTTATACCAAACCTCCTTCGGCATTGTAAGGTCTAGGATATAATATTATAGATCTATGTGGTTGTAGGTATATTCAAGACGTGATCCAAGATGACAAAGTTTATGAATAGCAAAGATGCAAGACAACAAGTAGCTACCTAGTTTTATTGATTACAACACTTGAAGTAAAGTAACCGCTGAAGATAGCTCAAGCATGAAGTTTCATGTCTCTTATACATTGAGGTGGAGGCCTTTATGCAGTTTGGTTTCTTGTCTCTTAAGCTTTACTTTGAGTTGAGTTTTATATTTGAGTCTCCTCTTTAATTGCGCATCTTTAAGGATTGAGTTTTTGATCCGTATTTTAGCATGCATAATTCAAATTTTTTGTGTTTGAGTATGAACATTATGTTTTAAGTTAAATAGTCAAGTTTTTGGAACCAGAACCATAATTGAGATTGGTTCAAGTCATGTCACAAGTAAAATCTCAAAACATCTTTAAAAACTTCAAAAATTAAGATTTTTGAATCACACAATCCCTTGAGTTGAATCAAGTTGAACAAGAGGAAAACGAAGTTGTATGATCTTATGATTTTAATCACAACTTACACATGATTCAAATCATGCAACCTGTGAATCGAATTAAAACTTTAACATGTGTCAAATTATGAAGCTTCCTTCAACCTCTGCCAAATTTGAGTCGAATCATGACTTACACATGACTCGAATCACAACCTATTTGAGTTGAATCATGCATTGTGCTTGACTCGAATCACAACAAAATGGATTTCACTTTAAGTGTGTGTCTTATTCCACATTAATTTCCCACTTGACTCAAATCACCAAGTATTGCTGACTCAAATCAAACATGATTTTTTTCACCTTTTTTTGTGCTTCATTTCTAACATCTATAAATAAGTTTTACTCTCACACATTTCACAATATTATAAAACACATTCTTTATTTGATGATTTGAAAACTCACAAACCACTTGTTCTCTCATTTTCAAAAGAGTTGAAATCATTCTTGAACACTTGTAAATGATTCTTTTTCATATTCTATCTCATTATTTTCCATTACTGTATGGATATGAATCTTATCTTGGAATATTTGTGATTTATTAAGGAGATTCATTTTGAATTTAACATTTCCTTAAAGATTTGTTTAATATTTCAGAAGCTTGTAAGAGTTTGTGGTGTTGTGACTGGTTCTGACAATTCAAGTGAAAAAGAAGGAGGTTATTCTTTCTAGGTTGACCTTGGCAGTGTTGTGTGGAAACCTACAGACAGGGTGAGAATTCTTCTCAATCTTTAAACAGGCCAACACCCATAATACCAAAAAAATTGTGTGGAAGTTGCAGCAGACTGAGACTCAGAAGTAGGTTTTTGGGGTTGGAAGATTCAATAAGTGACCTTAAGTAAAGATTTCGCATAGAGTTCAGTTTGTAGAGTTGTGTACAAGTCAAGATCCAAAAAGTAAGTAATTTAATTTTCAACATTGATTATTGGACTAGTGATTGTATGAACTCTTGTAATATTTTTGAAAATCATAGTGGAAGACCAATGAATGTTTAATGGGCAACTATTGGAGAGTGGATTAAGCACAAAGCGAGGATGAATGTGCCAAAAATCTATAAATTATGGTGCACACACATCCTCTCTCTCTCTCTCTCTCTCTCTCTCTCTCTCTCTATATATATATATATATATATATATATATATATATATATATATATATATATATATATATATATATATATATATATGTCTGTCTATCTATCTATCTATCTATCTATCTATCTCTCTCTCTCTCTCTCTCTCTCTCTCTCTCTCTCTCTCACACACACACACACACACACACACACACACACACACACACACACACACACACACACACACACACACATACACACACACACACACGTACGCACGCACACACTCATTTAATTTCATAGTTGATGACATGATTTCGTTATTTATATTGCTTTCTAGAACTGCACGATGATAGGATTTTTATGTAGGTAGAAATTTATTGCATAAGTTGTAGGTTTTTTTAGAATCGGTAACTCAACCTTGTATTAGTGTCGATTAAACCTGAAGACTTTGATTTTAGAATCTTGTATGTGATTGAAAATTATTCGATAACACTTCTCGCAGAATTGGACGATTTTGAAATATGATTAGTCTGTTCATTTGGTGTAATTAATTAGTCCAACTTGATATATTGTAAACTATTTTAGTACACTTGTGAATCTCTTAATTGATAAGCATAATCTCTTTTACGCTGAATTTGCTTCCACCATGCAAAATAACTTTTGTTTTTGAAACATTTTTTAAAATGTCTTTTTAACTTAAAAGGTCTATTCACCCCCTCTAGACCATTCGTAATCCATATTCTCACCCAACAAAGCGGTCAAAGATTCAAAAGATGGTTAATCAAGTTATCCTCACAAGTTAAGTTAGATATTTATTTGAACTCAACATTGTAATCCAACAAATCTCAAGTGATAACTTAGGTTTCAAGGATCACTAGTGGTTTACTGTTTTAATCTATCAAATGATGGTAATCAATATGAAGATGTCTCAAGCCTCATCAAGAACACTCAAAGTTCTTGTGCGATGCTAAAGTCAAAGATAATGATGCAAAGACTTAAAGCTTCAGAGTTATGAAGAAAGGACGTGCGAAAGCTCATTTGTCATGTTTGTCTAAGTGATCGGTGTCTCGTAAAGACATAAGGGTATTTCTGAAAACATAATGGCTAAATTAAACACACTAAAAACTCTTGAGAAACATCTCATTTTAACTAAAGCACAAAAGAATGTTTTTAAGGCCTAGCCAGTTGTTTAGGAGATTGTCTTATCAATTGATAGACATTTTCTAAATGAATAATCGGTTAGATCATGCTTAGTTAAGTATAAAATCAATTGGGACAGTCTTTTAATGATTAACAACAACTATATATCAAAACCTTCCATTTGGGGCCTTAGAAATTGATTACTTATATATTCTAATTGATTATCCTAATCATTTAGATCATTTATTTGAGAGCTTATCTATCACTTTTGCACATCCAAAAAACAAGAAAAACCTCACTTTTTATTTCTCTCGTCATCTCTCATTTTCTCTCACATATTTTAGCCATAATGCTTCGAGAGTGTTATTGAGTCTATGTGAGGATTTTTTTTTGGGTGAAAGCAAAGTTGTAAATTACCAAGAGTATATTTTCTCTTGTGTAAATAATTCTTTTGTAGGAAGTTGATATTTTTTTGGATAATTCTCTTAAGAATCCTCTATTTAGTTCATACGCTTTGCCTTGGAGAAAAAACTCTCTTTTGGTTCATGAAAATCACCCAAAGAAAAATATCTACAAAGGTTCATGAGCTCGGCCCAGTTGAAAGCTCCATCAGTTTAAGATTAGCTCGGTTAAAATCTATCTTAGTTTCTGAGTTCAGCCTAGTGTTAAAGCTCAGTAGGTTCGAGATCATCCTGATAAAAACCTCGATTCGATTAATGGTCAGCATGTGTAAAACCTCAGTTCGATTTGGAGGATATCCAACTCAAAACTCTGTTTTGGCTCTAGATCAGCCAGTGCAAAACCTCTGTTTGGATTAAAGATTAACCACTCTAAGTCTCGTCTGCTGTTTGATTGGAAGTTAGCCTAAAAACATTATTTTCTTGTATAAGAAGGTTTGTGGAAAAATCTTTCTAAAAGCTCTCAATTTTAATGGAAACTCTCAAGGATAAATATTGGAGACATGAGTAGGTCTTGTTGGTCAAACCTATATACTTCTCTGGTAATATTTATCTTACCGTAACTCTTTTACTTTCCAATATTTTTCTTTCGTTTCATTTTCTGCTGCCAATTTATTCATTTGTTTTACAAAATATTTTTGAACTCTGATTTTACAAAATGATTTTGTTTTAAACTAAAGTTTTTCAAACCTCCACAATTCACGTCCCTCTTGTGTATGGAGTCACATGTCCAACAGATACATCACTTTGTCTAAAGCATATAGGCGAATCAATTTTGCAACCTTCTCTTTCATGTTAGCCCAATCAGTATCCTCCATATCGTTCAATTTTGTCTCACACATCATCTTATGCAAACTTTGTTATTAAGTGGATCCTTAACACTTTTTTGCCATAATATGAAGTTACCTATCCCATTGAACCTTGTTACGTAGAATTTTCCACAAGAGTTAATCGCCATCTGATACCAACTGTTAGGACAACAACAACACACACACACACACACACACACACACACACACACACACACACACACACACACACACACACACACACACACACACACACACACACACACACACACACACACACACACACACACACACACACACACACACACACACACACACACACACACACACACACACACACACACACACACACACACACACACACACACACACACACACACACACACACACACACACACACACACACGAATAAAGAGAAACGAACGTAAAAGACAATGACCATAGACGGTTTTTGTTAACGAAACTTGGCTAATGATATCTACCTCTATGATTATAAAGCAACTATATTTCCTTCATTTGTGTCTAATGAATTAAGATTCATTAGAGTTACAATATTAAAAGCAATATATATAATAATATGGATTCGTTTACAATAGTACCCCTGAAGCCCCTGCAATCCCCAGTTACATACTCATAATAATCTCCAAAATATGAGTCATACACAATAATACCCATAGTAATCTCCACAATATAAGCCATATACAATAATTTCCATAATAATATCCACACTATGAGTCATAATCAATATTCTTTCCTCTACCTTCCCCTAGAGTCTGCTCTTTGAGGTTCAATTTGTTGCATTATGCCACTGAATAACCAATGTATTAACACTTGATGTAGTATGCTGGAAGTTTTTCACAAATGACCTCCACATGGAAGGCATAACCTTTACACTCCACCATTAGTGTATCAAATAGTTTATGAGATAGATGAATATCCACTAACACACAAGCATAATGCCTAAACTTCATTTTTGTGTTGCTTCATCAATGATCAACGGTGTTCACACAACACATAATTTGAAACAGAGTTAGTGGATGCCAATATTCATGTGGGAGGAGATCCAAGATACATACCCAAGAATGGACATGATATTTCTTTAAATACGTGTATTGAAGTTAGGTTCCCACTTTGACAATGGAAGGATACCCGATCTTAGGTCGTACATGCCAATCAACCATGCTTTGCTTTTTTCATCAGGTGAAGAAACTTGAAACTTGAAAAACCCTATACCCAAAAAAGCTACTAGTTTCCAAGAGCCAAGATTGTTTCCATATAGTGTTCATCTTCATTGTAAGGTCACATGGTTTTTATGAAAAGTACTTGAAATAGCTTCACAACAAATAATTATTTGCTAGCCATCTCAATATTTTTGAAACTGAATCTAAATTTTTAGAAAAATATAACTTTATAAATCATGATATAAAACTAAGATGATTTTTTCTTACTAGTCAATTTTTATTTATGTTAGGGTTCAACCTCTAGAGAATTTTCATGTGATTTTAAACATAATTCCCAACTTTATCAATATTTTTAAGAACATAAAAATGTGCTTGACTCCATTTAATGTTTGACTTTGTCATTAACTTACTCACACCAATTGCCCCCCATTGTTTCTCCCTAGTGACATGACAGTGGAAGTCTTATATGTTCAACATCTTAGGAAAATTCAATACAAAAATCAAAAACTTCTCCAACTATATACCTTTCAATAATACAACCTTCTATTCTACTTTAGTTGTTTATGTGCCAATCTATTATCTTCATATAACACTTAATCATGGACATCAATGTCATATAAGTTGGTCCGTAATATTGTGTTTTCAAGAAAAGTTGGATAGTTAAATGGATCATTATGTCAAAAATGGAAGGAGGAAAATATATACCAAATTCATATAAGGTGGCAACAATTTCTTTTTTCAACGTCAACAACTTCTTAGGATCAATACTTTTGTTACACATAACTTTGAAGAATGACCATTTTGTCTGAAGAGGTTTATTTATTCCTATATCATAGAACATAAAATTTGGAACACATACTTAATGATGCATATTAATTTTAAAATAAAATACACCCTCCGTCCTATATTATTAGTAAATTTTACTTTTTAAATTTATTGAAAAATTAATGTGTCTGATCTATATTCAATAAATCTAAAAAGCAAAATTTGTTTATAATATAGGACGTAGTACAATCATTATGACAAACACTCATCTTCTCATAATTTGTGCCACTAAAACACTATATTTTATAATATGATGCATGTAATTCTCCGGAAACACATCTTTTAAAATACATTACAAGTCAATGAAGCTCCCATCAGACCACCAATTATTACCTTTAATGTTATATATATATAGTTGTAAGACTAATTTTTATGAGTTTAGATACATCCATTATACAACATTGTCTTTGTCTCGCTTACCAACTTCTTAAACATTTTGGGACAATCATAAAAATACTTTTAAATTACATCCACAAACTCTTCGACACAATCTATTTTGATTTACTCGAAGCCTTAAGAATCATTAATGGTCAATTATTCTAAAGTTCAAATTAACAAACATTAAACTACCTATTATATAATCAATAAACCACCATTTTGATTATCACATGTCATCATTTTGACCACAGTTGCCCACCACTGATTACCATTTTGACCAGCATTCTTCCACCATTGATCACCACTCTATCCACATATAATCACCAATTAACCGGTGATCACCACTCCATCCTCATATGATCACCAACCTAACCACTATTGACTAGGGGTGGCAAAATGGATGGATTGGATGGATATGGATTGGATTGCTAATGGATGGATTAAAACAATCCATTAGTCCATTAAAATCCACTAAAATTTTATTAAAATTATCCAATCCGATCCATCCATTAAGAATAAAATCCATCCAATCCATCCATTAACATATTTTTAATGGATGGATATCCATCCATCCAACTTTTTTTTTAATTTCGTAAAAATAAATATTTTTTTTTCAAAAACAAATCAGTTTTTTATTCTGAAAAAAAAAACCGATTTTTTTTCCAAAAAAAAAAGTCGGTTTTTTTTTCGAGAAAAAATTTTATTTTTTTTCGAAAAACAAATCAGTTTTTTATTAAAAAAAAAAACCCGATTTTTCAGAAAAAAAAATTGATTTTTTTTCCAAAAAAAAAAGTCGGTTTTTTTTCCGAAAAACAGATCAGTTTTTTATTCTAAAAAAAAAACCGATTTTTTTCAGAAAAAAAATTTTGATATTTTTTCCAAAAAAAAAAAGTCGGTTTTTTTTTCGAAAAACAAATCAGTTTTTTATTCTAAAAAAAAACTGATTTTTTTCCAAAAAAAAAGTCGGTTTTTTTTTTCGAAAAACAAATCAGTTTTTTGTTCTGAAAATTTTTTTTTTTTTTTTTCAGAAAAAAATATAATTTTTTAATTATTTTTAAAAAAATCTAATTTTAAAAAAATAAATCTAACGAAAATAAAAATAATCCATTGGATCCTTAAAATATGTGAGATGGATTGAATCAATCCATGCATATGCATGGATGGATTGAATCCATCCATGCATATAAATGGATGGATTTAATCCAATCCATTAACTTATTTTTTATGTGGTGGATGGATTGGATGGATTTTTTGATGGATGGATTGGATGGATTTTGCCTTAATGGATTTAATTGCCACCTCTACTATTGACCACCATTTTATCCATCTCAAATTACAAATTTGACAACCAGTCCACCAATAACTATCTGATTACCACTTTGACAGACTTTTGCTAACAATCACTTCAATATTATTAAAATTATTACTTAATAAATATATTATAAATTTTTTAAATTTTATTTATTTTTAGAGTTTAATAATATGATTTTTTAGATTAAGATATATGTATGATGAATATTTATTTGTATGTTTGTTTGAAACTAATTTTAAAAATCTAACTTACACACATTTTAAAAATACACACAAAAATTAAAATATACAATATTTGACGTCAAGAGATTAGTATAAGCAATTGGAGCAGGAAAAACCCAATTTCTATAAAATAAAATAAAATACTTTATATTAATGCATCTATCATTATTGGTATTTATAATGGCAATCATGAAAAAGATAATAAGCAATTTGTATATATGTATGTATCCCCATATTATGTTATATTATATAAGCAACTTCCCTTATCATAACTTGTCTTTCACATAAATTGACAAAATTCACTTACATAAATAAAGTAATGATGCATATCATCATGGTTTATATTTTTTTTATTTCATTAATTTATAATATATTTTCTTTGTCCAAAATTGGTGGTTACTAACTGAAATAACCAGCTACAAACAACTTGTAGGTTAAGGTAAGGATCAATGGAACCATTGTACTATTTTAACTTTGACAACTTTGAGCATATTCTTTTTTTCCTCAGGATAATAGCACCAAATGGTTCACCAAACAAGAGAAGCCATTAATTTAGCCAACTAGAATAGAAAACAAAAAAATATAATTCTAATTTATTTAAATTATGAACTTCAAATGGGGCATTCTTAATTAGTTGAGAGCCATGATTGAACTCCTCTCTAATTATTTTTTAAATAATGATAATATTAAATAATAGAAAGGGATCTAAGTTAATGATTGAAAGCTATATTCAAATTAAGTGCATGATATATAGACAAAGAAAGTTGATGCATGTGATTATGTAGAGAGAAAACGAAAATGGAAGCATTTAAAAAATAGGAGAAATTAGGTCAGGTGTTATCGTTATGTTTAATATAATAAACTATAACTAACAATAATTATAATAATGAGAATATAGCCAAATACAATGTATTTACCAAAAATAAAAAGAGAAAAGCCTTATAAAACTATAATTAAAGGCCAACATGTTTGTCTTAGGTTGAACTTATTATTAGCCAAATACACTTAATGTATAATTTGCTATAATTATACTTCACAACTTAATTTTAATTATTTGTTTTTTTCTTCTTCATTTTCTTTGGGATGCATGTACTTTATCTCTCTTTTAGTATTAAGGTTTATAGCAACCTTAACTGATTTTCTGTTAGTCTAACAAACTTAACAACGTTTACGACTAACAAATCCTCTCTTAAATAAAGTTGTTCAAGGAACTCATTTACAAATAGAATCACACCACAACATCAAAATTTAGAACCGGTTGTATTTTAAATTTTAGAAATTCTAAATAATTTCTTGAGCTTTTCGAACAATTCATCACAAAAAAAAAAAATTTTAGCTTTAATAAATTAATGTCATCTCCAACTCTGACACGGCTAACATCGATTTTCCGTCACATACACTAACCCTAAAATTGCAATATGTTTTCTGTTTTTTAGATTTTATATTTATTTATTAAAATTGTAGAAACAACTTTAGATTGTGCTTAATTATTTTATATCCTAAAAATTATCGTGAATTTTCCAAAATAATTCGTTTCTTATTCTCTTTTTATATTACTAATAAAAATAAATAAATAAAATAAAAAACAAAAAACCTTTTGTTTCTCCCTCGCATCATATATTCTTCTCTCTCAAATCTTAACCCCTCATTCATCTCTCCCACTATGGAAACATGAATTACAAACCTTCGATCATATTTGTCATCATAGAAACTATAATTGCAAACCACTCCCTCTCTAAAAGACGTTGACCTCTCTTCATCTTTGAATGATTTCGACCTCTTTCCAACTTCTAATAATTTCGACCTCTCTTTAGCTTTGAACAATTTTGACCTCTCACCGCCTCTGAATGATTTCAATTGTCTAATCAAGGAGGACATATTGATTTTCATAGCTTTTCCTTCTCCTTCTTTTTGGTCCTAGTGCAAATACTTGTAGATCCTTTTTTCTTCGAAAAGATAGAGACTTATCATCATCGGCTTGTTAAGGAAGTTGTGGTACTTCGGCTTGAGGTGGACCGGGAAAGCTATCACATCCAAGGTTATTGCGAAGGACTGACTTAAGATGCAGTTGTAGACACCCCTTTAAGGAACTCATGAGAATTGAGAATCAATCGTTATGGCATTTCTTCCTTCTTCTAAGGTGACCATAAAATTTATGTATCCCTAAGGACGGGTTACATTACCGTTGAAGGTCTATAGGTTGGACCCTTTATAGGGCCATAAGTTCTCCTTCTTCAAACCGATCTTCTCAGAGAGATCTGAGTACATGATGTAACAGGAGTTTTCATCGTCAATAAGTACTCTAGAGATATCTAAGTTGGAGATCATGGTTGTTATGATCAATGGAAAGATCTTGTTCGGAGTCCCTCCATCTTTTCCCTATTCTGGAATGCAAGGATTGACCTTTTTGGGCTCTTAGTTGAAGTCTCTCATCTTTCTTGCTGAAGACCATGCACTCAACCATCTTTGTTGAACATGTGAGTCCATACTGTGGTATCCAGACCACGACGATGGGTATTATTGGTGTATCGTCCGTTGAGTACCCCGGCTCCGGCCAGTCCCACATGGCATCCAGACCATGGTAGTGTCAGAGATGTTTTCCTTTGTCCGTCGAGTATTCAGACTCCGGTAAATTTTATTGAGTATTCAGACTCCGACCAATGTCCAATTCATTGATTCGTTTTGTATGTAGAGTATCCAAACTCCGACAATTTGACATGTTATCTTTTGCTCGAATGGTATCCAAACCATGGTGGTTTCAGATTTGTTTGTCTGTTGAGTATCTAGACTCCGTTCAATCTCGTCGAGTATCCAGACTCTGGTTATCTCGTTGGGTATCCAGACCCCGACTTATATTATTCCCCAGCAGTGTCGTCAGACTTCGGTTGGTGGTATTGTTGTGAAAACAGGTGGTATTCAAACTCTGATAAGTATACTTGTGATAAATTTCCAAAAGAGTCGCCAGCTGTCGCTACTGCGAAAAAAGATACCGGAAATGACACGAAGGAACACGTTAGGAAGTGCGACAGGTGCCAGCGCCATAGGGACATGCACCTCGCCCCTCTGAGCAAACTCAAATCCCTTTCCTCCCCTCGGCCCTTCGCATGGTGGGGGATGGATATCCTCGGCTCGTTCACCCTAGGTTCATATCAGAACAAGTATCTGATAGTGGGCGTTGACTACTTCACCAAATGAATCAAGGCCGAAGCCTTCGCCAAGATCACAGTGCACAACATACTCCGTTTCTACAAGAGGAACATCCTCGCCAGGTGTCGCATCGCTGCGAAGAGGGAGCCGGCGGAAGACAGAAGAGTCGCCACCGTTCGTTATTTAACCCAAAGATAGGGAAAGGAAATGATTAGAGAAAACCTACGAAAAGGGAATAAGACAAGTCATCGCAACCAAATCTCGGGTTCAGGAGTCGGTTACGCAAGGGAAAGGTATTAGCACCCCTCACGTCCGTCGTACTCGACGGGATCCATGCTTGGTTGTCTATCTAAATCGTGATTGAAACTATCCAACTAAAGGTCTCAGGGACAAAATAAAAAAAATAGACTCGGCAGAGCATCGTCACTCTGTACCTACGTATTCCCTCATGCAATGGAAAAGTCAGAGTCAACGTAGTTTGACTAACTACGGATGAAAGTGAGGAAAGGTTGCTTGCCAAGACATAGTCGTCTCGTGCCTACGTATTCTCACCTGGTATGAGAAATCAGAGCAAACGTAGTTCGGGCAATTAGAACACCGGTTGGTTCAAATGTTTTTTACCCGAGTAGGGTTAACAAACAGTTCTAGCAGTTAGGTGTATGCAACTCGACCTTTGAATACTTAAGCATTACCTGTTTGCGGTAGAACTAAGAGTTAATGAAACTCTTGTTTATGAAAATGTTTTCCATTATTAAAGGGTCCCACGGGACAAAATTACGTTTGATCATTTGTTTTTGTGTCTTTTAAGGAGAAGTGTTTTTGAATTGTTTGTAATTCATATTGCACTAGAGACTATGACTTAGGAGCGAATGCGTCGCATATCGTCCTAAGGACGTATACTAAACACTCTAAGCAATTGAGAGGTAGGCCCCCAATCACCATTTCCCAAGTACTTAAGTCTCGTAACGCAAAACATTCATTAGCCTTTATTAAGTAGTTTAGAGTTGTTTTGAGATGAGAAAGAGAGAGGACAAACTAAAGGGGAACTAGTTCAAAACCTAGTAGTTGTCATGCAAGATGAACCTATAGTTGAGGTTAAAGGGAAGTTCTACTTAATATTCTCATACATGGTTTGAAACCTAGTGTCTATCACAATCATCCTTAAAGAAGGAGATTGGAAGTTCTAAGGGAGCATGGTAAGAAAAGAGAAGAAGAGAACCTGATACAAAACATGAGATAAGAATGAATGCATATGCTATGCAACATACAAGCAAAGGGAGGAAAAAGTGTGGGGTAAACACCTCCACAAACACATCTCAACCTTTATTAATGCAAGTAAGAAAATGAAAGATAGAAGCTTACAACATTCACACATCAATTCTAATGCACAAAACACACCAAGTGAAAAGGAAAGGAGGAAATGATTGAATGAAATAATGGGAGGCAAAGTGGGATCCTAAGGAACTCACAAGGGCTACTCAACCAAACATACTACATCCAATATGCATACAAATCACACAAAGAGTCCTCAAAGGTTCACTACTTATGGCATGCTTCAAGTTCCTCCTAAGGAGGCACTAAGCTTCCATAAATAGGATCTTAAAGTCCTAGGACAGAAGTATAGATGAGGGTAGAATGTACTCAAAGTAAATGAAAATAAATGCACCAAAATATTGCAAAGGAATCATGTAAAAGATAAGAAACATTCAACATGTGCACAAGCAAAACCCTAAAAGAAAGTCCTAAAAGAAAGGCAAGTATCAACAGGTTACAAACCACATTAAGACCTATAATTGAACCTACCCATGCTTCAAAATCTTAGGGGTATAAAACAGCAAGAGTTGGTGCTCAAAAGTTTGCACAAATATCATTTTCAAGGCCTATTAGTTCAAGCATGTGTGTAAGCTTCAATTATAGGACACCTAACTTGTGAAACACCCTAAAAATAGCAAACAAACTAAAAAATTTCCAAATAAAATCCTAGATGGCCCCTAAGGTGTTAGGAACCAGGGGCCAAAGCTATGGGAAAAAAAAAATCCTAAACAAGGCTAGGCAAACAGAGGGCGAGTTCTAAGGGATACCCTAAAAGCAAGGGTAAATCGAGGGTCCTAAAAGTCCAACTAAAACCCTAATCAAATGGTAATAAAACCAGGGGTAAAAATGTCACAAAAATCAATCAATATGTCAAGAATATGCAAAAGAAAAATCATCCATTTACATGAACATTTTATCACAAAATAAAATCAAGAACAAGAGATATGCATTTTTCAATCCAATTAAAATATCTCACAATGCAAACATCATTTTTAATTGGAAAATGGCTTAAAAAAATTAAGTGAAAAAATTGTAAAATCATTTAACATCCTAAAGTGTATAGAAATATTTTTTCCAAGATTTTTAGATGCATTGAGGTATTTTTAATGGATTAAAACTCAAACTGAAATAAAAATCGAAAAAGAAAATAAAGAAAGGAAAATGAAAAAACGTGTGATGAATAGCAAATACAAGCAGTTAAAACAATGGGTCAGGCACGCAGGGGGTGTGAAAAGGAAAGCAAGCCCATGATCCAAATGAACTCAGAGGTGAGTGAAACTCACCGTTTCACTAATACAGCGTGGCATGGTCAAATGGGACGTGGCTGGTCAAAGAGGATAACATGAGATCAGGATCGTTGGATCAGTCTCAGTCAAATAGTCAAAGGGGTGATATGGCATACATGTAGACGCTTGAGGGAAATAACCAGACGCCGGAGCCACCACGCTCTGGTCGTCTTCTCCGATTAGTCAAAGTTGCAGGTGGATCAAAACTCCATCAAAACCTAAAATTTCTTAGCCTAAACTACTCCTCTGGCTTCCTAGATCACGAATCTAAGGTCCTAATCCATTTATCTCTCAAGAATCAAGCAATACGAATCAAACAAGTTTTGAGCAACATCTAAGAATTGTCAAGAACATCAATCAAACCTATCCAAAAATGATCTATGGTGCTAGGGGATCATGAATTTATGAAAATGGCACATGATTATTGCTTAAATAGAGAGAATTTTGGAAAGATAAGTTACCTAATGGAGCACCTCCATTGGGTCTTGATTTTGTGTTGAAACTCGTGCAAAACCAGCCAGAAAGCTTCAAGAAACTTCAATGGAGCTTGCTATCACCTTCAATTTGATTGAATTGGCTTGGATTTGGATTTCACTTCTTCACTTTTCTCTCAACCCGTGTAACTAAATTTCCCTCCAATTTTGCTCCAAAATCACCTCTGAACACTTGTGAAGCATCTGAGAATTATATACAATGGATCTAGATTGAATGGAGGCCCAATTAAGGCCTATTTGTGGAAATTGAGAAATCCAAAATTTTGAACATCAAGCTTGCAATTCACGACTGTTTTTGGCTCAAACAGCTCCAAACTTGATTCAAACTCATTGCTTGTGATGTAAGGAAATCCAAGGGACAAGATTAGCTCCTTGTTATGATCCATTGGTTGATTTTGGAAGTGTACCTTAAGCTTGAAGAAACTTTGAATTTCTATGTGAAAATGACCTCAAAATTTATTTCTGATTTTGGCATCTCATTTGGTAGGTTTTGATGACTCAAAAAATGCATAAACATGTTATGAAATGGTCCAAAATGAATTTGATTGAATTTATGGCTTTTAAGGCTTTTTTCCATGAAATTTCCTTCACCAATTCTCATATACAAACCAAACCCATGATAGCTTGACGTTTGATGATGTAATTGAGCTTATTTGAAGCAAGTTTGATGTTGGATAAAGTTCCATTTGAAGTGTGCAAAGTTGTGAAATGGACCTATAACCAAAATGACCTATAATCAAAGTTTCCCAAAATACCCCTGCCTTCCAAGCTTCATATCTTGAGCCCTACAAATCAGATGAAAGACTTCTAGTACTTTTTGGAAATCTAAGATCATAAGGAACAACTTTCATGTTTGGTTCAAAGTGAGAAGAAACATCCTTCTAGGTCAAAAATGTCTTGGAAGTTGGTTGACTTTTGTTGACCAAAATCACATTCATCTGAGGACCCATAACTTGTCAGCCTCATAACTTGAGTTCTAGAAACTCAATGGATGAGTTCTAGTACTCAAAAGAAAGCTAGAAACATTCTCTACAAGTTTCATGTTAAAGTAAAGATAAGATGAAACTTGTATCTTGAGATATGTGGTCTTGAAGTTAGGCACTAAATAAGGGATTTTACCCTGACAAGCTTAGAAACCCTAGCTTAGCAACTTCTCACACCCTTTATTCTTCTTGATTTGATCTTGGAATAACACCTTAGATATCTCAACACAACATTCCATGATCACAAAGACTTGTAATTGAGTCTTAATCTCCTTCAAATTCTCAGTTGACTTAGGGTTGACCAGATGAAAACCCTAGCTGACCACCTTTGACTGTGGCTTCTTGCACTTGGTAAAATGACTCGAACAAGCTTCTCAATGACCCTCAAGACATTCAATGAGCTTATATAATTTTCTCCATCCATAACCATGGATTCAATATCCTCTGATGATCTTCCCATGGCCTCTAAGATAGGAGGTGAACCATATTCATTCATCTGCTCTTTCAAATAACTTTGACTTTCTTCTAGTGATGATAAACATTGTATAGCTTGAATAAGACCTCTTGCCTAGGCTTAGAAAATTTGGTAATCTCCTCTTGTTAGGCACACCTCTCTCAATCCCCTGTATATGGACAATGGTATGCAAATGTTAATGCTATAAAAATGCAATGAAACATGAACCAGGTTAGAAAAAGATTGGGCAAATTTTGGGGTACAACACATACACAAGAGGACGTGAATAATGGAGGTTCAAAAACGATAGTTTAAAACAAATTCAATTCTAAATTAGAGTTTGAAAATATTTTCTAAAAAATCGTTTGGATATGCAATGGAATATACAAATAAAAAAATGTGCAAAGTAAAAAGTTAAGGGAAGAGAAATAACACTAGATATTTATAGATGCTTAGTCTTAAAGTGGCTAACTTCTCTCCCTAAAAAGTAATCTTGAGAGTATCCAATAATAGTTTAGAGTTTTTAGAAGCTTAAACCCATGAATCCTCCTATACAAGGAAAGTGAAGTTTCAAATTAACACCCAACCATACAACAAACTAAGGAATGAAGTAGTTAGTCTTCATGCCAAACAATGAACGAGCTTCGAGCAGTTAGTCTCTAAGGCAAATTGAGATTTTGTACAGGTTGATCTAAAACCAATTTGGAATTTTGAGTTGGCTATATTCCAAACTGAACCAGGATTTTATATGAGCTGACCATGAATCAAATCGAGATCTTTACCGGGATGATCTCAGACCTACTAAACTTTTATACATGCTAAACTAATAAGCTGAGTGATATTTTACACCAGGATAATCTCAAACCGAATAAGCTTTTAACCAGGTTAAACTCAAGAACTGTTGTGAAAATTTTTCTATAGTTTTTTTCACGAACCCAAAGGAGACCTTTTCTTCAATGGTGGAGCTCAAAAACCAAGCTAAGACTTATACTAATCCCTAAAAGAGATTTTATACAAGTTAGCTCTAAACCAAAACAAACACTTCCTAAGGAAGAATAATTTACTCGAGAGAAAAAAAACTCTTGGTAAATTTACAATAGTGCCCTTCATCTAGAACAATTTCCTCGCTAAATTCAAGAACTCTCTGAAAGCACTATGGCTAAAGATGTGAGAGAATAATAAATAATTTTAGAGAGATATTGAGAAAGAGGGAAAATGGAATATTCACGTTTTTTCTGGATGAAATGAAATGAGGTGAAGCCCTCTATTTATAGGCCAATGGATGGTTCATTTTAGAAATCAATCAATGGGTAAAATAAATGACCTGATCGATTAGGTACTTGCAATCATCAGTTTTTGTTGCCCAAATTAGAAGGCTTTAATCTATAGGTGTTTCCATTCATTAAAACACTATCATAATCGATTATGGACTTGATTAACCCTCACCTAATCAATTAGGTCTTTGTTCTAATCAATTATACAGTTCAAAAACTTGTGCTAATCAATTTGACACTTTCCAGTTCAACCGACTAGGCTCCAAAAATATTCTTGGTGATTTTATTGAAGAAACCGAGGCTCTAAAAAAACTCTTAAGTGTGTGTGTGTGTGTGTGTGTGTGTGTGTGTGTGTGTGTGTGTGTGAGTGCACGCATGAGCGTGCATTTGTGTGTTTTAGTCATACTACTTCCAAAAACTCTATTATGTTTTTACAAAACACTGATCACTCAATCAGACACGATCATGAGATCTTTTAGTTTTCCTCTCTTTCACACCCTGAAGCTTCGTGTCATTTTATCAGATATGCCAAAATAAATAAGCACTTCACTTGAATATTCTATTAGATGAGGCTTAATATGTCTAGTCACCATCATCAGAGAGTTGCAAAGGTATTACCGATGATCATAATCCTAATTTTATAGTTTGATTAGGAGGAATATCTTGATTAACCACTTTGACCATCTTTGATCGCTTAAAGTATCTTTAGTACTTGCTTTGTTGTCATCAAAATCATTTTAAGAGTTGGTATAACTTCAGGTGTTTCCATCATCAAAACCATGATATTATCAGGGGTAATCATATATTGCTTATCTATGAGCTTTGATCACTTCCTGATTATATCTGCAAGCATATCTTGAAAGGAAAGAAAACATAATTTTCTGCATATTTCTTACATGCAGTGCATCTCATGATTCCTGAAAGGATCTCCAAAGTTAAGAAAGCTCACATGATACAACTCATCACCCGATACATTGTAACACCCCAAATTTCTTGGAATATTTATTTAATTTATTTAAATATGAATACTAGTATTTTTGGTGATTTTCGGTGGTTGGTGTGAATATTGGGAATTATGGAGTTTTGAGTTATTTATTTAAATAATAGTATATAATATGACTATATTTGGTATTATTATTAATTTAAATAAATATAAGTTAATTTAAGGGCAAAGTGGACATTTGAGGAGGAGTTAGTGAGGGTGAAATTGGAAAGCCCATTTTAAAGGCCCAAAGTTAGGTTAAACAAAAAGGAATTTTGAGGGAATTAGGATTCATTCTTGTTAGACCGTGAAAAGGGAAGAAATAGAGGTCAGAGCTCTGAGGAAGAGGATTGAGGCAAAGCTTCGCAAGGTTTCCAAGAATCAAGGAGAAAGGCTTAGAGTCGGCAATTAAGGTATGAGGAGTATTGCCTTCATTGTTTTAAATATATGATTCAATGTAATTAAAGACGACTTAAGGATTTAGGAGGTTTTTGAGTTTGAGGAAATTAGGCCTTCGTGGCCAAATCTGTGTTTGAGGTTGTTTAAGTATAGGGAGTATTACCTTCATTGTTTTCAATATGTGATTCAATGTGTTTAAAGCCTATTTAAGGGTTTAGGGATTTTGAGTATTAAATTTTTGTTGCCTTCCTGGTGAGTTTAATGAGTTTGAGGGATTTGAACTGATGGTCTGATAGGTTTGAGGCTGATTTAAGAGTAAGGGAAATTAGGCCTTCGTGGCCAAATACTGTTGTTGAGGTTTTAACCGTGTAGGGTAAGAGATTATGAGAATTCTAATGAATGTGGGAACATTGTAAGGATTTTATGGGAATTGGAGGTGTAAATATGATACGGGATTAGCCTAATAAGTCATAGATTTTGTGCCTTTATCGCTGTAATACCTTAGGAATGATTGAGGGATGTTTTTGAGGCATTGGGGAAGGAAATCGTAGGAACTTTTGGGTTGGTTTTGCTACTGATGCGTAATAGCGTTTTGCTGTAATCGCGAGTTCGCACAGCGAACAATCCTTCCCATGGCGAACACTTGTCCCAGACTCGCACGACGAACTGTCTAGAGAACGTAGTAGAGTTTCGCGAATTGTGTTCTTATGCAGTGCGGTCTTGATGCTTTGATGCTATAATTTTCTGGATGAATTACCTTGAGTGTAATTGTGATTCATATGTGATTAATACATGATTGTATGATGATTCCTATGAGTAATGATGATGAGTTATGATGTTGATTCCATGAGTTTTTGATGATTATATGATGACATGATTATTATGATAATTTTGATGAATAATGATGCACCTAATGAGTTTATTATGAGGATGATATTGACGTGTGTATCATGCATTCATATGCATTCCAGACTTCGGTCTAATGTTTGATTCTTGTGGCTCCAGTCCCATTGTGCGGATGTGAAGTATTTTGTTGTGCTCTAGTTCTTGTATAGAATTAATCCTATTGATGGGGATCTATGGAGGGTTGATGGCCCAGTGTCCATTGAACTTTGATGAATTGGTACCACATGCATGAGTCTTGTTACATTTGCATTTATGTGACAATTTGGTGTAATTTATGATATTATGGCTTTTTGATGTTTCCTTGATAATTATGATGATATTGAATACGAAAATGACGTTATTTTATATATTGATTCCTATATTGATTATTATGAATAATTTTACTCACCCTGCCTGTTTGAATGTTGCCTCCACGTGGGTAACGTGCAAATGACCAGGTTTAGCCGTGGATGTCGTCGAGGACTTTTTGGACTTTTTCACTTTTGGTTGACTTAGAGGGTCTTGCTCTGATAGTGTAACATCGGGTTGGGGTCTTTGAGTTAAACCATATTTTATTGATTATTGTTATTTTTATTATGTTGTTGCGTAAGGAAAACTTTGGATTTTTCCTTTTTGAGTTCCGCTGCCTTTTGAGCAACTTTTGAGTAA
Organism: Lathyrus sativus; assembly: GCA_963859935.3. NCBI lineage: Eukaryota > Viridiplantae > Streptophyta > Magnoliopsida > Fabales > Fabaceae > Lathyrus > Lathyrus sativus. Next base: position 770,011,486 of record OZ012735.1, read on the forward strand.
TTTTGGAAAAACCCGTTGTTTACGGAACATTGACTTTTATTTGAGTTATTGAGAAATGTACGCCCTTTGAGTTTATTTTTATTATGTTTAATATTTTACTCTGATAAATATGGTTGATTTGCCATTATATTTGTGGGATAGAAAAGGGTGTTACATTAGTGGTATCAGAGCAGGTTGGTCCGTCCGACCAAGTTTTTATGTTTTTAGTTTCCTGTCAGTCAATAGTGTTCGAACACTATTGGATGAGTTGTTTTCTTCTGACCCTGTTGTTGGCTGCAGATGGCTAGAAGAAATGACCGTGCTCTTGCTGATGCGTTGGAATCGCTTGCCCAAGTGATGACCCAGAATGGTGGACCTCCAGATGAGTTTCTTGCTTTAGGGAAGTTCCAAAGGAACAATCCGCCGACTTTTATAGACACTCATGATCCTGATGGTGAGCAGAAGTGGCTAAGAGAGATTGAGAAGATTTTCCGGGTTATGGCGTGCACTGATGCTCAACAGGTGTAGTTTAGTACGCATATGCTAGCAGAGGAAGCTAAGGACTGGTGGGATAACACTCATCAGAGATTGGGAGGTGTTGGCATTGCAATGAGTTGGGCTGTGTTTAAGAAAGAATTTTTGAGGAAGTATTTTCCTAAAGATGTTCGGGGGAAGAAAGAGGTGGAATTCCTTGAGCTGAAGCAAGGGAATATGACTGTGGCTAAGTATGCGGCAAAGTTTGAGGCTTTAGTGAAGTTTTGTCCGTATTACAATCGTGTTGACGCAGAGATGTCGAAGTGTCTCAAGTTCGAGAATGGATTGAGACCAGAGATTAAGCAGGGAATTAGGTATCAGCAGATTCGTCAGTTTGCGGAACTGGTGGACAAAAGCAGAATTTATGATGAGGATAGTCGAGCTCGATATGCTCACTACAAGCAGCTGAGTGAGAAGAAAGAGAAAGGATAGTATAGAGGGAAATCATATGTGACTTCTGGTGATAAAGGGAAGCAGAAGGCTTCAGAGGGGAAAAAGTCAAGTGTGGGAGCGGCTATTGCTCCAAGCAAGTGTTATAAGTGTGGCGAGCAAGGTCACCGTGCTGAGGTGTGTACTAATAATGTGCTGAGATGTCATCGTTGTGGTAGGAGAGGTCATAGAGTTACTGACTACAAATATGAAGCTCCGACTTGCTTCAACTGTGGAGAGAAATGTCATATTAGTACCCAGTACCAACAATCGAAGAAGACTGCTACTGCTACTCAGACGAATGACAGAGTGTTTGCTCTGAGCGGTGCAGAAGAACCCGCGACAGATAACTTGATCAGAGGTACTTGCTTTATTAATGATGTTGAATTGATTGCTATGATTGTTACTGGTGCTACTCATTCATTTATTTCGCTTGAATGTGCTACAAGGTTGAATTTAAAATTATCTTCTATGGTTGGGAGTATGGTTATCGATACCCCGGCTAATGGTTCTGTGACTACTGCGTTAGTCTGTTTGAGCTGCCCTTTGACCATTTATAATAAGAATTTTGTAATGGACTTGGTATGTCTACCTTTACATCGAATTGATGTTATTCTTGGAATGAACTGGTTGGAGTTCAACTATGTTCATATTGATTGCTACCGCAAGACTGTGAGGTTCCCAGAGTTTGGTGATTATGGAGAGCTAATGTTTGTATTGGCTAAGCAAGTAGAAGAACTCTTAGAAGACGAGGCTCAAGTGTTTGCATTGTTTGCATCACTTCAAGTTGATTATGAAGCAGTGAGCATGGAGCTACCAGTTGTTCAGGAATTTCTAGAAGTGTTTCCAGACGACGTAAGTGACTTACCTCCTGAGCGTGAGGTAGAGTTTATTGTGGACTTGATATCGGGAATTAGTTCTATATCGATGGCTCCTTATCGGATGTTTGCATCTGAGTTGGGAGAATTGAAGAAACAATTGGAAGAGTTGCTTAAAAAGAAGTTTATTCGACCGAGTGTTTCTCTGTGGGATGCTCCTGTGTTGTTAGTGAGGAAGAAATATGGCATCATGAGATTGTGTATGGATTATCGATAGTTGAATAAAATTACGATCAAGAATAAGTATCCACTTCCGAGGATTGATGATCTGATGGATCAATTGGTGTGCGCTTGTGTGTTTAGTAAGATCGATTTGAGGTCTGGTTACCATCAGATTCCCATTAAGCCTGATGATATTCCGAAGACAGCTTTCAGGACGAGGTATGGACACTATGAATATACTGTAATTCCGTTTGGTGTATCTAATGCACCTGGTGTATTCATGGAGTATATGAATAGAATTTTTCATCCTTATTTGGATCAATTTGTGGTAGTATTCATCGATGACATCTTAATATATTCTAAGTCCGAGGAAGAACATGCGCAACATCTAAGAGTTGTATTGCAGGTTTTGAGGGACAAGACGCTTTATGCCAAGTTGTCCAAGTGTGATTTTTGGTTGAAGGAAGTGAGTTTCCTTGGCCATGTGATTTCTAGTAGAGGGATTGTTATTGATCTGTCCAAAGTTGATGTTGTGTTGTAGTGGGACACTCCGAAGTCTGCTACTGAGATTCGAAGTTTCCTTGGCTTAGCTGGTTATTATCGTAGGTTTATAGAAGGATTTTTGATGTTGGCGTTGCCATTGACTCAGTTGACTCGAAAGGTCAAGCTTATGTGTGAGATGTTGCATGTGAGAGGAGTTTTGTAGAACTCAAGAAGAAGTTGACGACTGCTCCAGTACTGATCTTGCCAAATTTGAGTGAGTCTTTTGTGGTATATTGTGATGCGTCGAAAATGGGTCTTGGTGGTGTACTGATGCAGAATGGTCAGATTGTTGCTTATGCTTACAAACATTTGAAGTTTCATGAAAGTAATTATCCTACGCATGACTTAGAGTTGGCCGTTGTGGTGTTCGTGTTGAAAGTTTGGAGACATTATCTTTTTGGGTCCAGGTTCGAAGTGTTCAGTAATCACAAGAGCCTGAAGTATTTGTTTGATCAAAAAGAGTTGAATATGAGGCAGAGGAGATGACTTGAACTTCTGAAGGATTATGATTTTGAATTGAGTTACCACCCTGGTAAGGCTAATGTTGTAGCTGATGTATTAAGTAGGAAGTCCTTGCATATGTCGATGCTTATGGTTCAAGAGTTAGGACTGATTGAACAATTCAGAGATATGACTCTAGTGTGTGAAGAGACTCCTAACAGTGTGAAGTTGGGTATGCTAAAGTTGACTAGTGGTATTCTCCAAGAAATCAGAGAAGGTCAAAAATCTGACTTGAATTTGGTGGATCGTCTCACGTTAATCAACCAAGGTAACGGGGGTGGTTTTTGGGTCGATGAGAATGGTGTGATGAAGTTCAGAGATAGGGTGTGTGTGTTACAGATGTGCCAAAAATTAAGAAGAGCATTCTTGAGGAGGGTCACATAAGTGAGTTAAGTATTCATCCGGGTGCCACAAAATGTATCAAGACTTGAAGAAACTGTTTTGGTGGCCAGGGATGAAGAAAAAAATTGCAGAGTTTGTGTATGCTTGTTTGACTTGTCAAAAATAGAAGATTGAACATTAAAGATTGTTGGGTCTGATGCAACCGTTGAATTTTCCAGAGTGGAAATGGGATAGCATTTCTATGGATTTTGTGACAGGTCTATCGAGGACTTTGAAGGGATATGAATCAATTTGGGTGACTGCTGATAGATTTACCAAATCAGCTCATTTTATACCGATGAGGATCAATTATTCGTTGTAGAAGCTAGACGAATTGTTTATCAATGAGATTGTGAAACTGCATGGTATTCCTTCAAGTATTGTGTCTGATAGAAATCAGAGATTCACATCGAGGTTCTGGGAGAGTTTGTAGATAGTTTTGATTACTAAGTTGAGGTTGAGTTCTGCCTATCATCTGCAGACGGATGAACAGACAGAGAGAACTATCCAGTCTTTAGAGGATTTGTTGAGAGCTTGTGTATTGGATCAAGGTGGATCATGGGATAGTCATTTGTCGTTGATTGAGTTTACCTACAACAATATTTACTATTCTAGTATCAAAATGGCACCGTATGAGGCATTGTATGGTAGGAGATGTAGGACTCCTTTGTGTTGGTATGAGTCAGGCGAGAGTGTTATGCTCAGACCTGACATTGTGCAAGAGACGACTGAAAAGATCAAGATGATCTGAGAAAAGATGAAAGCGTCGCAGAGTCGTCAGAAAATTTATCACGACAAGAGGAGGAAATCACTTGAGTTCTAGAAGGGAGATCACGTATTTTTGAGAGTTACACCGGTAACTGGTGTTGGCTGAGCTTTGAAGTCTCGAAAGCTTACACCGCATTTTGTTGGTCCGTATCAGATTTCGCAGAGCATGGGAGAAGTAGTATGTCGGATTGCTTTACCGTTGTTGCTTGAGAATTTGCATGATGTGTTTCATGTGTCTCAGTTGAGGAAGTACATTCCAGATCCGTCACATCTGATTCAGATGGGTGATGTACAAGTGAGAGATAACTTGACTGTTGAGGCATTTCCAGTACGAATTGATGAACGAGAAGTGAAGCAAATGCGAAGTAAAAAGATTTCCTTGGTAAAGGTAGTTTGGGGAGGACCAACTGGAGGGGGCATGACTTGGGAGCGTGAGGATCAGATGAGGGAGTCGTATCCGACTCTGTTTCATTGAGGTAATTTTCGAGGGCGAAAATTCTTTTAAGTGGGGGAGAGTTGTAACACCCTAAATTCTTGGAATATTTATTTAAATATGAATATTCATATTTTTGGTGATTTTCGGTGGTTGGTGTGAATATTGGGAATTATGGAGTTTTGAGTTATTTATTTAAATAATAGTATATAATACGAATATATTTGATATTATTATTAATTTAAATAAATATAAGTTAATTTAAGAGGAAAGTGGACATTTAAGGAGGAGTTAGTGAGGGTGAAATTGGAAAGCCCATTTTAAAGGCCCAAAGTTAGGTTTAACAAAAAGGAATTTTGAGGGAATTAGGATTCATTCTTGTTAGACCGTGAAAAGGGAAGAAATAGAGGTCAGAGCTCTGAGGAAGAGGATTGAGGCAAAGCTTCGCGAGGTTTCCAAGAATCAAGGAGAAAGGCTTAGAGTCGGCAATTAAGGTATGGGGAGTATTGCCTTCATTCTTTTCAATATATGATTCAATGTAATTAAAGTTGATTTGAGAATTTAGGAGGTTTTTTAGTTTGAGGAAATTAGGCCTTCATGGCCAAATCTGTTTTTGAGGTTGTTTAAGTATGGGGAGTATTACCTTCATTGTTTTCAATATGTGATTCAATGTGTTTAAAGTCGATTTAAGGATTTAGGGATTTTGAGTATTGAATTATTGTTGCCTTTCTGGTGAGTTTAATGAGTTTGAGGGATTTGAACTGATGGTCTGATAGGTTTGAGGCTGATTTGGGAGTAAGGGAAATTAGGCCTTCATGGCCAAAATCTGTTGTTGAGGTTTTAACCGTGTAGGATAAGGGATTATGATAACTCTAATGAATGTGGGAAAATTGTAAGGGTTTTATGGGAATTGGAATGATTGATGGATATTTTTGGAGCATTGTGGAAGGAAATTGTAGGGACTTTTGGGCTGGTTTTGCTACTGGTGCGTAACAGTGTTTTGCTATAATCGCGAGTTTGCACAACGAACAATTATTCACATGGTGAACACTCGTCCCAGACTCGCGCGGCGAACTATCCAGCGAATGTAGCAGAGTTTCACGAATTATGTTCTTGTGTAGTGCGGTCTTTATGCTTTGATGCTGTGATTTTCTGGATGAATTACCTTGATCATGACTGTGATTCATATGTGATTAATACATGATTGTATGATGATTCCTATGAGTAATGATGATGAGTTATGATGTTTACTCCATGAGTTTTTGATGATTATTATGATGATTTTGATGAATGATGATGTACCTAATGAGTTTATTATGATGATTCCTTTGAGGTGATTTTTATTGTGTTTAATATTTTACTCTAATAAATGTGATTAATTTGCCATTATATTTGTGGGGTAGAACAGGGTGTTACATACATCATAACCATACACGAGTGTCACACCCCAAATTTTACCCTTAGATTATTAGATTCTTTTCGCATCTCATCTAATTCTGCATCGCATTTTAACTGACCGCTAACCAGTTTGTCCAGTCTGTTGGTTTTATTTGCAGAAAAATCATGTTGTGTGCGATTTAATCTATGAAGGACAAGAGGGTCTTATTTGAACTCAACAGTTAAGTCAGATTTAAATCGTGCAAGATGATTAATTGTCGAATTCGGGGTTTGGAACGTCAAAGCTTAATCAGATAATTTTAATTGGATGAAGTTAATCAGACAAATTTATTTAGATGAGTTTCATCAGAGGAATTTAGTCGTTTGAATTTAATCGGATGATTTTGATCGGTGGAATGCAATTGAGCGAATTTAGTTGCTTGAGTGTAAGCGGGTGAATTTACGCGGAGAAATTTGATTAGGAATTAAATTCAGTTTAGTAAGAAAAATGGAATTTATTTATTTATTTAAATTCAATGTGCAAAGACAATTACAATTCCAAATTAATTTCTAATTATTTTCCTAAAAAGCCTAATTGTCTCCGCGTCCAATTTTACAACTTTCGACTTTTCGGACCCGACAATAATCTGTCAAGTTTGTTTCCAAGAGAGAGAAAAAGTGATTTTTTTAAAAGTGCTTTTTGGAAAAGCGATTATGTGGGAAAAGTGATTTTTCTTGGTTTTAGAAAAAACAAGACTTAAGACATCCAAAATCCATAGAACCAAAGTGAATATCCAGATCCATCAAGGAAAAATGGACATCCAAGTTCAGAAACAACTTTCCCAAAATCCTTGCAACCAAACAGGGTCAAAGTCAGCAGAAACAACTTTTCCAAAATTTTAGCAAAATAAGGTCAAAGAAATCAACAAACCAGCCATGAAAATTGCAACAACCAGCATGCCCAGCCTCACCATCGGTTCATCATAAAAAAGGAAATCCAGAAGGGGAAGAAAAAGGGAAGTTCAATCAGCAGAAAAATAAGGAAAACGAGACGAAAAAGAACTAACTCAAATCGCTTCAAACCTCGCGAAAAAGGTGAAAAATTTTGATACTAACAGGTTTTTCTCGTTTACTTTGTGTTTTCAGAACTCTACCGGAAAGAGCAAGAATAGTGGGAGAAATGAACGAAAAACTTCAAAATAACAACAATGGAAAAGCTGCGCCGCCCCCTCCCCCATTTTTATTTCAATTGCTTTATATTCTTTTTTCTTTTTCTTTATTTCATTGTTTTATTATTATTATTATTAGTATTATTTTATATTTTTATAATTTAAGGAAATTAGATTCATTAAAACCATTCATTCATTTTTATTTTAACTTTATATTTTGGTTTAATTAGGTTGATAAAACCTTTCATAAAGTTAAAACCTTTTTTATTATTTTTATTTTACAATTTAGTTTAATTAGGTTAAATTAAAACCTTTCTTAAGTTAAAACCTTTTTTTTAATTAAAACCTTTCTTAAACTAAAACTCCTTTTTTGAAGATGAAAGCCTTTATTTTTTTTTTAAAAAATCAAAATCCTTTGTTAAAATTAAAACCCTTTTTTTAAAACATTTTCTTAAAGTTAACTAGAAACCTTTTTTTAAAAGTTGATTAGAACATTTCTTTAAAATTCAACATTCCTCAATTGAAAAAACCTTTTTTAAAAAAATAAGATTTTTATTAATCCATTAAAATTAGGAAAAATTAAAAATTAACATTTTAAATTCAAACTCTTTTTTTATAAATTTCTCATTTAGTTTAAATCCCTTTCCTAAAATCGTCTAACGGTGCGCTTTCAATTTCACATTGAAACTCTTTTTTTATGTCGGTCCATTCATTGCTTTCTCAGTTGTACTCTTATAATACTTTATTTTTCATATTTCATTTTATGGTTGTAATTTACGCGAGGATATTGTCGCTTTGCAATTCCCTTACTTTCCGCATTTTATTTTCTTTGGGTTGTAATTTATGCGAGGATATTGTCGCTGTGCAATTCCTTTACCGTTTTCGTACCTTTTCTGTATTTTCATACTGCCGCTTAATCGTATTTTTATTATTTTATTTACCATTAAATCTCTTCCGAAGGAATAGGTCTAGCCGTTTGACCTCCGTGTCAATAGTCCTTTACCTTTGACTTTTTCACCGCTCAAACCCTAATTGCATAGGCGTCCCTGCTGCGGACCAAATTACCCTTTACCCTAGCATTAGGTTAAGGAGTCGCCTCACTCCGTTTTAGGTTTCCCGCCGTGGAATACCTAGTTTTACCCTTTTTAATTCAACTCTTTACAACGTAGAGATTGGAGTCACCGCGCTCCACATAAGCTTCCTTAAGAATGCTTATTCCCCATTGAAACCTTGACCACAGTCAAGAAGTTTCTAACCTCCCTTTTGAGGGGAACTACGATTACTCTGATTCCATCCCCTACCTCGGATACGTAGACACAAGATGCGAGTCTTGGCGAGTAAACTTAGGACTAACCCTTAGGTCTTTCTTTCACCTTCTAACCCTTAGCATATACCCTTAAGCAGACAATTATAGAAAAATAGCAACATTAAAACAAGAGGTTCCTGTAGAGTACTACAGAAGTTTAGGGTGTTAATACCTTCCCTAAACTTAACCAACCCCCGAACCCTAGATCTCTCCCCGCATTGTGTTTTACGATGCAAAATTAGGTTTTTCTTTCCTTTGACCTTTCCTTCAGATAAATCAAAGACCGGTTGTGAATCAAAGATTTGCGATTCAAATTAATTAATAATTTGATATCATATTCTCACCGCAACAACGAGAATCGAATGTGTATGACTTATTGTATCATACACACTAACAATCACTGTTTTCTTACTAGCAAGTTGTTGAAGTAATTTCTCGACTAACGATTCTATTTCGAATACCCCACCAAGATACCTACATATCAGTTAGTTAAATGATCAGAATGATTATCCCTAACAAATCAATACGTTTATGAATTATTTGATATGAAGCACTTATATATACATGGACAGTGACGCGAATACATCAATAATATTTGAGAAAAATATAAATACTAAATGTAACCATATTTCTCTGTGTATCTGATACTGACATGTATCGAACATCAAACATGCTTTTAATAAGAATTAGAAGTTATAGCTAACATTGATTTAACAATTTCTAAAACTCATACACACTCATAACTGGCTTGAATCCTTTCATCCAGGGTAGCATTTGACGGAAGATCTCTCTTATAGACTGCAAATGTGAGGATAACACCTAAACAATTTGTTTTCAACAACTTGAAGGGAGCAGTTAAAACCCATTTTCCTGATTCTCTTGCACACAACACATTTTCACGGTCCTCTTGTTGATGAACAAGTTATCAACAATGATGACTAGTAAAACAAACCATAATTCCAAAACAAGAAATTTGTCTTTCTAGAAAGCACATCAATAGATATGACATGTGAAATTGTATCTTGTGCAAAAATGACAAAAGCACATTCTTCGTGGATAGGTGACAGTTCCAAATCATCTGGTACATAATCATCCTCATGAACTGGGTTCTGCTCCATCGTATCCATCCTCTTAATACTCCACCCTTGTTGCTTCTCAAATTGTTCCCTTTTAGATTGAAGCACTCTTACAGCATATGCAACACGACTTGTAATTGGCATTTCAAAAGTCATTCTTTATGTATTTTTTTCGTAAATGTTCTCTGTAAGTTTTTTGAAGTTATTATATTCATTTGTTAAGATCACACTACTAATATCAGCTTAAAGGAAAAAAATATGCATTTACTTAATTTCTATTCAAAAGAAACAAATAAACAATACACAAAATCAAACATTTACAAGGAACAAAGTCTTTCAAAGCTCCATCGACCTCTGATGCATCAGTTTCATAACCAAAACTCATCTTTGACTCAAAATTCTTCACTGACCCAAAATTTTCAACCCTGAGAAATGCAAGATGAAAAAGCTTCTTCGATGAAACAACATATCTCTATGATTTTTCTTTTACCAAACAAGGTAAAAACGATTGTGATTGAACTAGGGTTGCATGTCTTTTCCCTGAAACAACATCAGAACCACGAAAAAAATAGGACGAGAGGCGTTCGACAAGAAAACTTTGGGAGTACATGAATGAACAATTAAGAAGGATGAGAGAGAAGAAGGTGGTGGCCAGGGTTTTGGGAGGAAGAGAGAAGTGAAAGAGAGAAATGTGTATGTTTCTAGATCTCAAGATAATCACCATGTGGAAAATTAAGTAATGATATAAGAGTATATTCCAAATAACTAAAAATAAACATGTTAGATAAATATATTCAGCTAGATTGTCACATGCAAAACTTAACAATTTTTTATAAAATTTGATAAAAATGACCAAATTGACTAACAGGAGTGTTTTTAAGACTAAAGTGTAACGTTTTTTAGTTACGAGATTGAAGCGAAACATTAAATTAAATTAAAGGACTAAAATATATATTAAACATTAATTTTCATTTAAAATTGCAGATATTTATATTTTTAAGGGTTAATAGCTAATTTGCCCCCTGCCATATGGACGAGTTTTAAAAAATCGTCTCGTGAAAAAATTAGATTTCACTAATTCAGTCTTTTATTAAACCAAATCATCAAATAATGACATTAACACGTTGTAATATGTTAATTATTTGAAGTTTGAAAATTTAAAAGATGCAAAACTCTAAAATGTGAATATAATGGTTGATGAACACATGACATCCCTTCACCAACCAAGATGTGCTATAACTGGACAATCTTGTGTTTTATGATATGTTTTTCTACTGAATTGTACATATACATTATTATTTGTCTTATTTCATATTTTTATTATATTTTTTTAAACTATGTTATATCATATTTCTATTATATTTGCCTCATTTCATTTCATTTATTTATTATTTAAATGTTAAAGAATTTATTATTTATTTTGAATTTAAATGCTAAATAATTTATTTATTTATTATTTAAATACTAAATAAATAGTTTATTTATTTATTTAGTATTTAAATATTAAATAATTTATTTATTTATTTTTGAATTTAAATACTAAATAAATTACTTATTTGTTTATTTAATATTTAAATGCTAAATTATTTATTGCGTAAGAATAAGTGGAGTTTCAAATATATTAAGGGAGATAAATGGACTTTAAAATTTTTAGTATGTAAGAATAAGGATCGATAGTTAATCATTGTTAGTAGAGATGGTAATTTGGCTCATCTCTAGTGAGTATCTACAAAATTATCCATAATAGATCGGATAAAAATCTGCAAAAATAAATACGAGCACGGGTAATTACTCTCTTAAAATAAATATAAAAAAACATCAATTTTAAACTATTAAGTATTTAATATAAGTGATTATTTATTTCATAATTCAAAAATAAATTTTAAACTTTTTTTTTAAAAATTTTTAAAAACTTAAAATATTATAATATTTTATATATTTATTTTTAGTAAAAATATAAATAATGGATACAAATATAGGTATTATATACTCATAAGGTATAAAAACAAGTGTCAATGTTAATACTCAAACAGATATAAATTCGAATACGAAGATCTTTTTCAACTGCAAATATGAAATAGATACTATAATATCCTAAATCCTATTTATTCTCATCCCTACTTTTTAATGAGAAATGGAGTTTCAAAATTTTTATTAATCATTAATTGGAAAATAAAAATCAACTATTGCATGTAGAAGAATAATTGAAACATCTAAAAGTTGAGACGAATGAAAATTTTATGTTGAATCAATACATATTTGTTGATTAAATACAAATAATTGTTGAATCAAAACACATTTGTTGATTAAATACTAATAATTATTAATAAATGTTTTTTATTCAGAAATAAATAAATACTAAATAAATATTAAATTATTTAGCATTTAAATTCAGAAATAATAAATAAATTATTTAGCATTTGAATTCAGAAATAAATAATAAAATATTTAGTATTTAAATACTAAATAAATAATTTATTTAGCATTTTAATTCAAAATTAATAAATGAATTATTTAACATTTAAATTCAAAAATAAATAATAAATTATTTAGCATTTAAATAATAAATAATAAATATGAAATAAGACAAATATAATAGAAATATGATTTAACATAGTTTAAACAAAAAATATATAATAGAAATATGAAATAAGACAAATTATATTACAATTCAGTAGCAAAATAATTCAAAATAAAAATAATAAAACCACGTCAGCATATTTGAATTTTAAAAATAATAAAAATAATAAATATATTACAACGTACCAATGCCATATTAAATTATTTGATGATTTAGTTTAATAAAAAACTAAATTAATGGAATTTTTATATATTAGGGTAAGAATCTATTTTTTTTACGGGAAATTTTTTAAATCTCATCCATATAAATAGGACAAATTAGCTATTAATTCTATTTTTAAATATAATTTTACTTTTGAAACATGACAATTCATCATATAAAAATTTGTAACTATAAAAATGAAACTAAAATAGAGAATAAAAATTAAATGGAGTACAAATTGAAAATCATAGCTATATAATCAAATAATCAATGTTCAATTATATATTTTAAAATTTTATTATATGTTCAATTATAATTATTAGATAAATACTTTAAAATTATGACAACCCATGTGTTAATATATCTTCGTTTTTTTACATGTATAATTTTGAAATTTAAAACAAGCACTAATTGAAAGTTTTGCCTTGGATACTAGTAAACACCTTAGGCAAGTTGTTGAGCCATTAATGTGCTCTTAATTTCATATTATAGGTGATGCTAATTCACGTGGTTAAGCACATTTTAAGTTTCATAGCATTGCTCTAAATATTGAACATGATTGAGAACTAGAGATATTATTCATATATATCATGAAGACTTTGTACTTTAGAAGAATCCGATGCCATCTTCATTAAAAAAACAACCATGCTTAAAAAGAAAAGAACACAAATTGGTTCCGAAATACAATTTGTGAGTTAAAACTTATTTAAAATTTAAATTTTAAATATTAAATTGATCTTTCCTTTCATTATATAATGTTAATATTTATTTTTTCTATTGTAATATAAAATATTAACTCATACATAATACAACAAAGTGAAATATGTTTGTGCTCTTTCTAAATATTTTAATTTTTGTTTTTAGTTTTTTAAAATATTTTTTTAAAGAATGATCCTTTAAAAATTTTTCATTTATATTTTTGGTTTTTGATACTAAAATCGTCGTTAAAAATTATAGCTAATTCAGTCACTAAGTTAAAAACCGTAGTTAAAATTATCGTTAATTATGTCGCTAAGTTATAAAAACCGTCACTAATTTGCAGGACGAACCAAAAGTGTGGATTAAAAATTTTAAGAGGACCATTATTTGAAGAAAATATTTTGAAGGACTAAAAACAAAATTGAAATATTTACAAGGAGTATAAACATATTTAACCCATACAACAATGTTTTTATTATGTGAGTCCATTATTTTATTTGTATATGTTAAGGAGAAGTGTTTTTCAAATTTTATTTTAAAATAAGCATTTTTTATTTAATTTTTCAAAATAATTATAATTTCAAACAAAATATCAAACAAAACATTTCGCTACAAGAGGAGTAGCCACTCATAGTGACACATGCTCATATTTGTTGTACATAAACTTCATGTATGGTGACGCACCTTCTAGGAGTATGTGCCACATACATTGACTATTATATTTTTCTAGTTTTTATTTTTATTTTTATTATTGTAATAATAAGATAATTTGAAATAAAATAAAAATAATTTATAATATTATTTCATAAAATTGAATTACACAACGATTGAATAGAAAATCAATGACTTGCTCGATCGTAATGCCCCTTGGTTTAACATCCCGGCGCATTCGCTTGCCTTTGAGGGCTCCCAAGATTTCCCTGGGGTGTTTGGGGTCTCCTAATATTGGCCTAAGGCAAAGGTGGTCGGTTCGAGAGTCCTGACATATTTAACAAATTTTCAATCATTTCTCCCAAATAGTCGGAGGGTGTCATAGTCGGTGTTGCCGTAATCGAGTTCGGTGCCACATACAATGACTATTATATTGTTCTAGTTTTTATTTTTATTTTTATTTTTATTTTTATTTTTATTATTGTAATAATAAGATAATTTGAAATAAAATAAAAATAATTTATAATATTATTTCATAAAATTGAATTACACAACGATTGAATAGAAAATCAATGACCTGCTCGATCGTAATGCCCCTTGGTTTAACATCTCGACGCATTCGCTTGCCTTTGAGGGCTCCCAAGATTTCCCTGGGGTGTTTGGGGTCTCCTAATATTGGCCTAAGGCAAAGGTGGTCGGTTCGAGAGTCTTAACATATTTAACAAATTTTCAATCGTTTCTCCCAAATAGTCGGAGGGTGTCATAGTCGGTGTTGTCGTAATCGAGTTCGGTGCCTATGTTCTCGTAGTTAGATCACGGTGGTTGGATTACATGTGAACGGGCTGGTTGGTTGAATTGGGACATTGATCGTTTTAGAAACGAAGCAATGGTTCTTATGGTGTTTGAAAGTCATGTGGTGGTTTGGTGTTTTTGCGATGTGATGTTTGAGTGCTTTGGTGGTGTGATGTTTGGGTGTACATTGATTGGGGGCTATGACGGGATGGGGTGGAATCATATGCATCATCGGGGCTATAGTAAGGTGTGGTGACGTCATATGGTTGTTGATGGTATGGGTCATGCTCTTGATTTTTTGTTTGCATGCGTGACATCAATTAGTTGTGGGGTTGGGTATTTGGTGGTTGGGTGTATCTGGTATGGTGATGTTGTGGGTTGGTCGTTGGGTTTGGGTGGGTTGACATTGTTGTTGGATTTGGTAATGGTGTAGGGTTGGTTGTTGGGCGGGGGTTTGTTGCTGGGCATATGATGACGAAGCTCGTTGGCGTAGGTCGATCAAATACCTCAGGTCAGACACAAACTGTGTCGTTGTAACCGACCTATACCAATTCATATAATTTTGATTTGGTCTAACA
This sequence comes from Lathyrus sativus, assembly GCA_963859935.3. Classification (NCBI taxonomy): domain Eukaryota; kingdom Viridiplantae; phylum Streptophyta; class Magnoliopsida; order Fabales; family Fabaceae; genus Lathyrus; species Lathyrus sativus. Next base: position 770,026,524 of record OZ012735.1, read on the forward strand.
CCCTGTATCATAAGTTCATTTAAGATGCGTCGATGTCGATTCTTTCATTGACGACACATTTCCCTAACGATCTTTCTCCAATCAGAATAAATCCATTGAGCATCTACTCTTAGTTGATACTAGTCTCCTAAACACATCGGAGGGCATGAAATTTGTTGTTACATGCCAAATTGTAGTTTGACACGGTCATTCTGGTGCATCTCCACGGTAGTGAACCTGATAATTGGTGTTTTCGCTATCCAAACTACAGCATCCTCAAGGTTAACCTCATTATCCGGGCCCAGATACGACCTCCAGATAAACTGTATAGAAAAAAATACATGATTATAATATTTTTAATTTGGTAATATTAAAACCAAATTTAGATTCTAATGAATTGTTTAGGTGCAATACATCGTTTGGTCCTAGGTGGTCTATGAGATTGCGATAGACTACTATAGCGTGTTTGAGACATTTGTTGTAGTTCATCCCCAGAACATGCCACTTAAATTGAAAAAGTGAAAATAAATTATTTACAGTTAGTTATAGTATAAAGTAAGCAAGTCAAAAAAATAAGATAAACTTACTTTGTTGCGAAGGGGAATGTGAAGGGATTCTCGTTGACGGGGGCGAGTGACGATATTCTCGACCAACCCCATGCTTGGAGCAAAAAGGCGCAAGAATAAAACGAACAAGTATCCTTTTGTGCGTTTTTATACAATGAACTATATAGATGGGACAAAACAGCTAAAACCTAACTATATGTTCCTATTTTATTTATGTTTCTTAACAACGGCAAATACATAATATTTACCCTATTACTAGTAGTTTTAGGAAATAAAAAATTACCAAATAGTATCATAATATGAAATTGAGTTTAATTATTTTTTCATACTCAGCTGAATCTTCGGTTAATATTATAATATTATACTTGAATAATATTGTTTAAGATGCTTTAGATTAATACATTGACCCCTAGATGTGTTTTCACACAAAGGGGCATCCAACCATTCTTTGCAAATTGCATTATCTTGTTTAACTCTACCGTTAACAACCTTATCTTTGATAGGTAGATCCAATAACATGTAAACGTCCTCTAGTGTGACGGTACATTCACCAAACAGAAGGTGAAATATGTGTGTCTTGGGTCTCCATTTTTCTACCAAAGCAAGTGTTCTTGCTAAAACACTAAAAGGTTGACTTCTTCACTATTTGTCTGAAGAGAGCCTTAGATGAATGATTATGAGTGTCTATTCTATGCATTGGTCCTCCTTTCTTTCTAGAATATTTGATGTGGTATTTTCGCAAGTATACGAATCATGTCAGAGTAATATAAAAGATTATCGATCCCATAGAGACCAAACGTCAATCTATCGATTTCTATTGTTACGATGTTTATCTAAGGAAAATCAATCGGGAGTTCGTGAGTGCAATGTAAAAGTAAAGTACGAAGATATAAAATTCAATTTAAAACAACGGGCTTGAATGTAATTCACACAGTCGGGTAGTATTCCAAATGCTTATAAATAGAACTTCTAATGGGGTAATGTCTTCTACTTATGAAAAGAACTAATTTAATGGGAATTGTCGTTTTCGCGTATTCAGAACCGAGTTTATCCCTTAATCGAACCCTCTTATTGTCACTTATAAAAAGGCACACATTGCGTTAAAGTAATAAACCTATTTTTAAGAAATATAGTTTCTTGACTCAGTTGAAAAGTATTTTGACTTGGAACTTTTTAACGAAAAGAGGTTCATGCGAACCGGACTTTAAACCCATAAACGCGTCCAAAAATAGTTTTAAAATCGTTTTTCTAAAGTATTAAAAACTCCTACTTAACTGGACAAAGCGCTTTCGCTTCCTTCGAACATTTAAGACTAACCAAGTATAACCAAAGGTTGGACGACTTTCGATCTTAACCAACAGAAATGAAGTGCAGAAAACTTATGTAAAAAATCAGAATAACCCCTAAGTATTTATATTGACAGCTTGTATGGAATACTACTTTAACTATGATCCTTACATTCTAACCTTTAAAATTTAGCCGGACATGGAAATGTAAATAGACATGTTAAATAATGCGAGAAAGTAAATGGTGCGGAAAAGTAAATATTGCGAGAAAGTAAATTGTGCGGAAAAGTAAATACTGCGAGAAAGTAAATGATGCAGAAAAGTAAATATTGCGAGAAAGTAAATGGAAACCTGCTCCAAATTGGAGGTTTTAAATCTGGTACAACTGGAAATAAATGACTGGAAAGAAAATAGCGGCAGGATTAACTTCTACCAGAGTGCTCCAAACTCGATTACAGACTCGATCGAACAATGTGATAACTCCCCAATGTGAGAAGTTTATCACTTTACAATACTGAAAATATATGGCTTGAGTTATGTAACTAAGCTTGGATGCCTAAAAAGGATCAAGAACTCATCTATTTATAGCCTAGGGAAAATCTATGGAAAGACCAAAGTGCCCCCAAACTTTTTTTGGGAGGGAGAACGAGATACAAAGGTGGCGCCCGCCACATCCTCATGGTGCCCGCCATGTGAATCAATGGAGAAAGAAGTGGAGATCATGGCAGTTGACAACATTTGAATCTTATCCAAGTCATGGCCTACCCTATGGCGCCCGCCATGGTGGATGCCATATGTACGATTTCCTCAAAAACTAGTTTTTTCTTGCCCGTTTTTCTTCATTTCCTCGTGAGGAGCTCTGGGAATACAAAATCCTAAAAAAAAAACAAAACAAAAGCATAACACAAGAAAATAACAATAAAATCCTAAGAAACACGTGCAGTCTGATTCAAATACATAGTATGATTCAGTGTTATCAATATTCCATATTTATAGGTGTCTTAGCTGATCCCTCCCGGTAATGTCCACCGCCCCTTCATAAATACTCACATAACATTTGACCCTTCAATGATTGTAACTCCTTGGTCATAATGTATGTTTTCATAACCGTTCTCTATAACCTTTGGTGTTTTTTCTGAGTGATACATCCACCCTGCCTAGCCAAGTTGCTTTTCGTCCTAGGTGAGATTGGCTTACTTCCATCTTATCTGATGTATAAGTAGGCATAGAGTTTTCTATTTCATACACAGTGTATCACCGGGTCAGACATCGACCAGTCAACGTGATTTTCCGGGTATGTACATAAGCCCCCTGAGAATGAAGCCTGGAGGATTGTAATGCTCGAAAAAAAATAATACCCAGAAATTCTTGTCGTGCTCGCCGGAAATGTCTTCTAGGACCCTCCTTTAATGACGTGTCATAGTGTATCTTTTTCCAGATTTTCCTTTATCTCAACAATGATGAATTTTATGGGAATTTGATCCTTTTAAACCCCCTCACCATTTTGAATTCCTTGAGATTTTAAAGTGATTTCTCTCCCATTGAGGTTGCCCATTCGTCTCCCTATTCATCTTACTTCTTCTCTGAAGTGATTTTTCAAAAATGTTTTCATCCCTTTGTCACGATCATGTATACTTACTTTACTTCTTTTGTTGTGTTTCTTAATATGGCTATTATTGATTCTTGTAACGATAATATTAATTCATCAAGAACCCTAAGTGCTCGAGAGATAAAAGATCTTTGGGACTTTTATGTGAGAGGTCGTAGGGACACTTTGACTCAGGCCTATGATCATATTGTAAGGGAGGCTTACAGAGACATTTCCAATTCTTTTAGCGATTTCGACTCTGAATCTTCTTTATTAGGTTCCTCTATATTGGTGTTGATGGAGATTATAGACGTGTTTGCTACGAAAGTAATGAGTTATGACCATAATTTAGTTGACGACTGTCGCTACTGCAAAAATCGGCGCCGGCTGAACAGAAGAGTCGCCACCGTGCGTTATTTATCCCAACGGAGGGAAAGGAAACGCTCAGAGTAAACCTACCGCAAAGACGGGAAAGGAATGGTCATCGCAACCAAATCCTGGGTTCGGGAGTCGGTTACGCAAGGGGAAGGTATTAGCACCCCTCACGTCCGTCGTACTCGACGGGATCCACGCTTGTTTTCGGTCGAAAAGATCGTTATTCTATCTACTCTACAGGTCTGGGGTTAAAAGAAAAGAAACTGACTCGGCAAAGTATCGCACTTTATGCCTACGTATTCCCGTCTGGAACGAGAAATCAGAGTTAACGTAGTTCGCCTACCTACGGGAAAGGAGGGGAAGGTTGCTCGCTAGGATATCGCATCCTATGCCTACGTACTTTCATACAGCATGAAAGATCAGAGCAAACGTAGTTCGGGTCACGTACGACACAAGTCTGTCTTGATTGCTTTTATCTCCTTCTAAAAAAGGGTTTTCCCGATTACTGGTCCAAGCGGACAAAAATGACGTTTTGATGAGTTCACATTCTTTTACGGAAGAAGTGTCTTTTATTGTGTTTGAAATCTTATTGTGTTTTTCTGTTTGTTTTGAGGAAGAAGAGACAGAACTCTAACCTATGGTTGAAAAGGGGAATCAAACTAACCTAATGTTATCATGCATGGGTTAAGACCTAATGTCTATCATGTTCCTCTCTTGCGCAGAGAGAAACAGAGATCCTAAGGGATAAACGGAAACATAAACAATAGCATATATACAATAAAGCAATAAAATGCATGGATGCAGCAATACAAGCGAGGCAAGGGAGTCCCACTCAACCTCGAACCTAGAAAACAACAGGCAAAAGCGAACAAAATTCGCTTTCAACCTAACAAGTTAAAAGGCAAACAATACAGCCAGGGAAATTCAAACAATACATCAAAAATTATAAACATCAAAAATAAACAGCAACAGCCTTCATCAACATCTGTCTTCAAGTCATCTTCAACCATCTACAGGCTTCAAGCAAGCATCAGTCTTCATCTTCAAGTCTTCAAGCAAGGTCTCTATCTTTAATCTTTCAATGGCTTTTCTTCAAGGCTCACTCTCCAAGATGAGTAGCAGTTAACAGGATGCATTGGATGTTAAGCAATCAGTTGCCTACCAAGGGTGGCTTACTGATTGTTAACATGATACTGACAGTTTTCTCTCAAAAGTTCTATCTTTTAAATACATTCACTAATCCTTCCAAAGGAAGGAGGTGAATATTCAAAAGAGACTTTGAATCATAGAGAAAGAATGGAGGCAAACAAGACCTTCCATGTTTGTGAATCAAGTTTCTATTCTAGAGCTCTACCTAACTCCTAGATCCTATGACCTTCAACAGCTGCCAGCAAGAGATACTCTTCATCAACTCTGGAAATTGATCTTCATTCCTTGTCTTCAATGGGCTTCATCAGCAAAGTCTTCAGCTCAAACCCCAAACCCCAAGCAGGCCCAATACCCCACACAGTCAAACAAATAACCCTAGAGAGGGCACACCACACAATCAATCAATTACAAGAAATATACTAATAGTAGTAATATAATAGGGGAACTCCTAGCATTTTCTAAAGGGTCTATCACTTACCCATAATACCCCTATAGTCCCCTCTTCTAATTTGTCCTAAAGAAAACCCAAAAAGAAACTTGTTTTTCTATACCTATATTATATTCACAATCCTAATTGACTATCCTAATAATTTCTAACTAAACTACCTAAAATAAATCCTAAAAAAATAGTATAAAAATCAGGGGGGCTCCTAATATCCATATCTAGTTATACTAAAAAGAATGGGATGAAAATCCTAAAGGAAACTCCTAAACTAAATTCAACAAATAGTAGTACAAACCAAAAGAATTAAAAAAAGCTATTAAATGTAAAAATATGCAAAAAATATGAAAATGAAATAAAATGACAATTTTATGTTTTCATATTTTTCTAGACAAAAAATGGAAAATGGGAAAAAAAATCTCATTAAAAAATATGCATTTTTCAATTTGTTATGAATTTTTAAAGTTTGAAAAAATTTGGAGGAAAATTAATATGAGAATTGGCATGAGGGGTGCAAGAAGAAATAAAATGCAATTGGTTATTATGATGGGCCCAGGAGGGGGGTGCTGGAAGTAGTCCGCGCCCCAGCCCAATGATTATCAGAAAAATCATAAAAAAACTAAAGAAAAAGAAAAAACTGTGGTGCATATAGCAAGCTGTTGTAGTTCAAAATCAAGTGGGCCTTGGTATGGGGGTGTGGGAATCAAATTCGTGCCAAGCCCAGCATGATTCACTAATTAAAACGCAGCATTTTGGTTGCATATTCCCTCTCCAATTCGTCTTTTGATCGTGGCCGTCCGATGGTCTTCAAGTCAAAAAGTCTTGCGCGATCCAACGGTAGAAACATTGTCTTCTTCCTTGGAATGTTAGGGTTTTAGAACTCCATGAAAATACAACTTCCATGCATGAACTTCATCACCTTTGTTCTCTCTCATTACTCCACCATTTAACACGATTCAAGAACCAAATTTGCTCTATTTTTTACGTAGAATCCAACTGTGGCAATGGTTTGTATTAACACTCTCTCTATCATCCTACCCGAACAGTACAACTCCATGGATCCAAACTTTCTTCAATTTTCAACCATCACAAAACTCAACAATCTTTATATAGAATTAATCTTTATGCCATGCTGATTAAAACCAACCAAAATTCGTGCATTATCATCCATTAAATAGTGTGTTCTACCTCCATCAAGAATCAACCTCCATTAATGAAACCTCACTAATTGGTCTTAAACTCATCCAAATGAATCACCTAATGGTCTCTAATGGTTTTACAACAAGAATCAATCCTAGCCATGCCTAAATCAAAGTGTGGGAAAGATTTTGCATACCTTGACCCTTGCAATGGTAGGTGTTGAAAAGCTTCGAATCAGGCCTTGTAGATCTTCAAGAATGGTCTCTATGTGATGAATAATACTCTACTTGCACAAGATTTGATGGAGATGGCTTGTATCTTCAGATCCAATCCCTTTTGCTCTCTTGCAACTTCACTTGGAAAGCTTCAATTCTTCAACGATGGGGGCTCACTCTAGCATGAACATGTTCAGGGAGGTTTGTGGAGATGATTTGTGGAAGAAAATGGAAGGGTAATGAAGAGAAAAATGAAGTTTCAATTCAATTTGCAAATGGAAAATTTTTGGTTCAAACTCTTTTCTCTACCACCATTAACATCAACAATCACCAACCTTTCACCAATGGAGAATGCAATCCATATATAGAGATGTTTAGAAAGATCTAGAACCATTTAGATCACTCTAGAAAGAACTTGAAGTTTCATGACTTGATATTTTGCATTTCCATTCTCACCATATGAGATATCATGACAAAACCCTTACACCTTGAGTAATTCACTTGATTTTCTCCTTAAGTGGTATTTTGGACAAGATACAAAGCTTAGACACCTTGTTTATGGACTTTTTCCTTGTTTTGGTTTGGTATGCCATTATGCAAGTAAGACTTTTACAAAGCAACCCCAAGATTTAAGCCTCAAATCAAAATTGTGGCTGAACCATTGTTCTTAAAATGTCCTTGGGAGTCAAAATGACCTATCATATGCCATGGTTTGGATTTGGAAATTGGATTTTAGGATTTTCCATTTCACTTGAATTAACTTATACCTCATTTTTAGGCCATTTTTATCACTTTTTGCTATGAGCCTTTCCAACATCTCATGACCACCCTACTAGCCTTAAAACATCATTCTAAGCAACTTTTATGTTGAAGGTTTTTCTATTTGAAGCTCGGAAGTAGGAGATATGGCCATATGCTTGAAATGACCTATAATTTCCAAATGACCAAAATGCCCTTTGCTTGCTAAAGTCATAAGTAGAGTTCCACAAATAAGATGAAGGCATAATATACCTTTCTAGAAATCTAAGATCATGAGGAACAACTTTCATGTTGGCCATAAATCCATTTGAAAGCTCCTTGAGGGGTAAAAGTTGCTTGAAAGTCAAGTAACTTTCACAGACAAATTTCAGTGTCCTCAAATGACCTGTAACTTGCAAGAACCATAACTTGAGTTCTATAAATCTCCTTGATGTCTTCCACCACTCAAATTAAATGTCTTGAGATCCTATACAAGTTTCATGTTGGACAAGGATCCATTTGAGACTTGAATTTTGAATTATCTTGCTTGGAAGTTTACCCTAAACTAGGGGATTTTACACAGAAACCCTAATTTAGAAACCTCTCTTCTTCTTGATTTCTCTTGATTTCTCTTTGGCACAACACCACATCCATATCTACATGTCAAATGAGGCATCCCACATCTTTCAAACAGGCCTTGATGCCCTTCAATCAAGCATTTGACCTAGGGTTGACCCAGGGTTGACCCAGATGAAACCCTAGTTGACTGTCTTCCACTGCAACTCTTGTAATCACATCAATGACTTGCCTCACTTTCAAAATGACCCTCTAGGTCTTCCATGATGTCTATATACCCTCCATGGCCTCAATTCACAGCTCACAACTTCTCTGATGATCTTCAAATACCCTCAAGATAGGAGATAGATCCACTGCTTGGTCCACTAACTTCTCAGATTTCAATTTCTTTCTGATGACTTGGCTAAGATTGAATTTGAATAAGAACCTCTTGATATGCCCATAGGGATAAGAATTGCATCTGGTCCCTTGTTGGATGGCTTGCCCATGCTATGCTATGCAGATGAATTAATTATGCACATGACCTAATATGCAAATGCTAAAGCTATGAGACATAAAATCAGGTGAAATAGGTTGAGCAAATTTTAGGGTGCAACAGCTGCCCCTATTCAAGCGACTTGGACCCGACTGGGTGAAGCGCGAACGGCCTTCAAACATTCGAGGTACGAGACGGTTGAATACTAAGAACCCGGAAATTTGCCAACTGCAGAAATAAACTGCACAATTGTTTGGGGAACAAATCTGATTTCAATATTATCTTGTCAATACTGGAATGAACTTATTGTCTTCACTGGGAGAATTACTTCTGTCAACAAAACATGACCCTGCCAACGATACAGGAAAATCACTCCGCCATCACTACGGGAAATCACTCCGCCACCACTGCGGGAAAATTTTGTCATTATTACGGAAAAATAACACCGCCATCGCTACGGGTAGATACTCTGTCAAATACAGGAAAATAACTCGGTCACCATTACGGGAAATACTCTGCCAAATACAGGAAAATAACTCCGCCTCTGCTACGGGAATTACTCTGTCAAATACAGGAAAATAACTCCGCCTCTGCTACGGGTAAACACTCTGCCAAATACAGGAAAATAACTCCGTCTTTGCTATGGGAAATACTCTGCCAAATAAAGGAAAATAACTCTGTCACCACTACGGGAAATACTTTTCCAAATATAGGAAATAACTCCGTCATCACTACGGGTAGATACTCTGTCAAATAAAGGAAAATAACTCCGTCACCACTACGGGAAATACTCTGCCAAATACAGGAAAATAACTCCGTCATCACTACGGGTAGATACTCTGTCAAATACAGGAAAATAACTCCGTCATCACTACGGGTAGATACTCTATCAAATACAGGAAAATGACTCCGCCTTTGCTACGGGTAAACACTTTGTCGAATACAGGAAAATAACTCCGCCTTTGCTACAGGAAATACTCTGTCGAATACAGGAAAATGACTCTGTCTTTGATACGGGTAAACACTCTGTCAAATACAGGAAAATAACTCCGCCTTTGCTACGGGTAAATACTCTGTCGAATACAGGAAAATAACTCCGCCTTTTCTACGGGTACGACACTCTGATACAGCTTTTCTGCCTATCTTTGCAGCAGCTAGCTCCATCAATCACATGGGTAACACAATACGAGTCCAGTCTTCCAATTTTCAGTACTGATATGGCAGCAAATCTGAGAAGGACTCTACTGGGGATTTTCTGAATCCACACTGCCATACACCTACTTCAACATAGGCGGCAACTTCCAAAAATCGATTCACGAAATCTTTTGATGCTGTCACAACAACAACCTTGAAGAAATACTCCGCTGGAGGGGTAAGAGAAACTTAACCAAGCAACTCTGTGGGGAACAATGCCACAACCGACATTATCATTATACATCTCACGTCGAGATCCTGAATGCTTGGCAATTAATTTGAGCAAGAGCTCTCCCCACCTGCATGGGAAGCAATACTTGAAAACAAACGATTAACCAACCTAGTTTATGTTTCAAAATGCATATGTTTGACAATGACGCAATGCTCCATTCGACATGGAAATGCTACGCGTTTCTTATTTGGTGGACACTATATGCCGATGCAAATGCAGACTCGAACTGCTGGGATACAGAAAACCGCTTCAGCAAAATAAATGCTGAAGACAATGCCAATTCCTCTGGGGATAACCAGGCGTTACAGAATTATTCCAGCAAAATAAATGCTGGAAGAGTGAAGCCCGCTTCGCTGAGGAATAACTGAATGCGCCAATCATGATTGGACTTCTGCTGGAGAGTGAACGGGTATCACATGGTATTCCGACAAAATAAATTCCAGGACACACAACCAACTCTGCCGGGGAGAGTTTTTTAATCTTTGAGTTCCACGGGGAGGAAAGAAAACACTTGCTGAAAAGAGAGAACTCTGCTGAGGACGAAACGACTCTCTTGGGGAAAATTAGCTGTCTCCGTTGGGGGAGAGTAAACGACCCTACTGGGAAGGGAATCTCTACTGGGAAGAGTGGACCGTCTGGGTACAACTCACAAGTTGAAACTATTAATCTTCTGAGGCTAAACCACTCTGCTCGAGATGGGGGAATCCTTTTGGGGACACCACACTGTCTGAATACAGCCTTCGATCTTGGAATCGTCAATTCTGCTGAGAGTAAACGACTTTGCTGGAGAATGTCCTTCGGCTAAGCTGCGACTAGCTGGGGAATTTGATCCTTCTTTAGTACGGGACATTGTTATCTCAGAAACGCGACCTGCGTGGGGATCAAGTCTTTCGTTACGAGCCTCTGGTCAATACTGCAGTTTTTTGATCGTCCACTTCATATAGTCAGGAACCCTGCAACACCACAAACGAGACAAGACAAGTCTATGCAACCAAATCTATTCAGGTTAGTGTTAGTGACATTATTTTCAGTTAATTCAAAGTTTTAGCAATTATTGGCAAGGGCCAGCGACGTTATACACTTGCTAGTTTTATTAAACCTTGGCGTTTGTCATGTACAAAACAGTAAAGAACCAGCATCAAATACTGAATGACATGTTTTATTGATTGGGCCCCTAAATGGGCGGAGTTTTGTACACGGGATGTAACTCCTGAAAAGAGGAAGCTACGCATAACAAATATACAAGTATGCACAAGAAGCATAAATATAATGACAACTCAAATTTGTACACATGTCGGCGACGGGATGCAGACGAACATCATGAGCTGATCCTCCTATGACTCGCCTGACTCTAGTGCTTTCCCGGTATTCACACTTCCGGAGAGATTGTATCTGATAATCGACCCACTCAGGTATATTCTCCCGCACCAATGCTCACCGCAGTATCAAATTCGGACCGCAGTCATTTGCTTTTCAAATCCCTAACTTTTGCGTGAACCGCCCTTTACGGGTTTTCAGTTCACCGGGATACCCTTTTTTGCCGAAGCCGCCCAGTGTAGGTTTTCAACTTCGCGGGTGTACATTTTTTCAATTTTATCCCTAATTTTTGCCCGAACCTTTCATTCTGTTTTTGGTTCGCCAGGATGCCCCATTTTTGCCTGGACTCTCTTTTTTCTGTCCAGCGGGTCAATTTCAAGCAAAGTATTTTTTAACTGCGTCCGAATTCACAGGTGACGTAAAGTCTTCACCGTCCATGGTGGACAACAACAAAGCTCCTCCCGAAAAGACTTTTCTGACAACGTATGGCCCTTCGTAGTTGGGGGTCCACTTGCCCCTGTGATCTGCCTGTGGCGGGAGAATCCTCTTCAGCACAAGGTCGCCCGTCTGAAAGCTCCGAGGATGTATCTTCTTATCATATGCTTTCTTCATTCGGCTCTGGTACAAACGACCATATGCTAGAGAAGCTAGCCTCTTCTCATCCATTAAACTTAGCTGATTCAACCTGTCTTTCACCCATTCTGCCTCGTCCAATTGGACATCTCGCAATACCCTCAGGGAAGGAATCTCAACTTCCAGTGGTAACACTGCTTCCATTCCATATACCAACGCGAACGGGGTTGCCCCGGTTGATGTGCGCACCGTCGTACGATAACCGTGCAAAGCGAAAGGTAGCATCTCATGCCAGTCCTTATAGGTCACCACCATCTTCTGAACGATCTTCTTTATATTCTTATTGGCCGCTTCAACAGCGCCATTCATCTTGGGTCGATAAGGAGAGGAGTTGTGATGCTCGATCTTAAAATTCTGACACAACTCCTTCATCATTTTGTTATTCAGGTTTGAACCGTTGTCGGTAATTATCCACTCGGGGATTCCATATCTGCAAATAATATCTCTCTTGATGAACCTGGCTACCACCTGCTTGGTCACATTTGCATAAGATGCCGCTTCCACCCATTTGGTAAAATAATCGATTGCTACCAGAATGAACCGATGTCCGTTAGATGCCGTCGACTCGATCTTTCCAATCATATCGATTCCCCACATTGAGAATGGCCATGGTGACGACATTACGTTTAGAGGACTCGGAGGCACATGGATTTTATCTGCATAGATCTGGCACTTATGACACTTCTTCGCAAACTTGAAACAATTGGTTTCTATAGTTAGCCAATAATAACCTGCCCGCAGCAGCTTCCTCGTCATAGCATGCCCACCAGCATGCGTACCAAATGTACCCTCATGTATTTCCTCCATGAGCAGCTTCACCTCTTTCTCATCTACACAACGTAGTAGCACCAAGTCGTGATTTCTTCTGTATAAGACACCGTCCGAATTCAGATAGAAATTACCCGCCAATCTCCTGAGAGTCTTCTGATCGTGACTGGATGCCCCAGCCGGATACTCTTTGCTTTTCAGGAAATTAAGGATGTCAAAATACCAAGGTTTATCATCAGATGCTTCGTCAATGGCAAATACGAAGGCAGGTCTGTCAAGCCGAGAGATAACAATTCTAGGAGCCTCATTCCAGAAGTTGACTTTATACATGGAAGACAATGTGGCCAGGGCGTCAGCCATCTGATTTTCTGCTCGCGGTACATGATGCAACACAACCTTGTCAAAGAAGGGCAACAATCTCCTCGCGTAATTCATGTATGGTATCAAATTAAGCTGACGTGTCTCCCATTCTCCTTTTATTTGATTCACCACCAGAGCTGAGTCTCCGTATACATCCAGATTTTTGATTCGCAAATCAATGGCTTCTTCAAGCCCCATGATACAAGCTTCGTATTCGGCTTCATTATTGGTAACTGGAAAGGTCAATCGAGCAGTAAACGGGATGTGCGACCCGTGTGGAGTAGTGATGATTGCCCCTATTCCGCTACCGTAGGCGTTTACAGCTCCGTCAAAGATCAACTTCCATTTGGAACCCAATTCTGGTCCTTCGTCTGGCAACGACTCTTCACAATCTTTCATCTTTAGGTACATGATATCCTCGTCAGGAAAATCAAACCTCATCGATTGGTAGTCCTCAATAGGCTGCTCTGCCAAGTACTCAGACAATACACTCCCCTTTATAGCCTTCTGCGAGACATACTGGATGTCATATTCGGTTAAAACCATCTGCCAATGGGCAATTCTCCCCGATAGTGCCTGCTTTTCGAATACATATTTGATAGGATCCATCTTCGAGATGAGCATGGTTGTATGGTTCAGCATGTATTGCCTCAAACGCTTGGCGGCCCAGGCTAGCGCGCAACAAGTTTTCTCGAGCATTGAATATCGAGATTCACATTCGGTAAACTTCTTACTCAAATAGTATATTGCATGCTCTTTTCTTCCTGTCTCATCGTGTTGACTGAGAACGCAACCCATACTTCCCTCAAGAACTGTCAAATACATAATCAATGGTCTCCCTGCCACTAGGGGTATCAAAATAGGAGGCTCCTGCAAATACTGTTTTATTTTATCGAACGCCTTTTGACAATTTTCATTCCATGTTACAGCCTGGTCTTTTTTCAACAGCTTGAACAATGGCTCACACGTAGCTGTTAGGTGAGATATGAACCGAGCGATGTAGTTCAACCTCCCTAAAAACCCGCGCACCTCTTTTTCTGTTTTAGGCGTCGGCATCTCTTGTATTGCTTTTATTTTTGCAGGATCAACCTCTATTCCTTTTTCGCTTACAATAAACCCCAGCAGTTTACCCGATCTCACCCCGAAGGTGCACTTGTTAGGGTTCAGTCTCAGCCTGAACTTCCTAAGCCTTTTGAATAACTTCAGCAGATTCACCAAATGCTCTTCCTCCGTATGGGATTTGGCAATCATATCATCGACATAAACCTCAATCTCTTTATGCATCATATCATGAAAAAGAGTCGTCATTGCACGCTGATACGTTGCCCCAGCATTCTTTAATCCGAAGGGCATCACTTTGTAACAAAATGTTCCCCAAGGCGTTATGAAGGTAGTCTTCTCCATGTCTTCTGGCGCCATTTTAATCTGATTATAGCCCGAGAATCCATCCATGAAGGAGAATACGGAGAATTGAGCAGTGTTGTCAACCAGCACATCGATGTGAGGAAGCGGAAAATCATCTTTCGGGCTCGCTTTGTTCAAATCGCGGTAATCTACGCACATTCTCACTTTACCGTCTTTCTTTGGCACTGGTACAATATTAGCGACCCATGAGGGATATTTTGTAACAGCTAGGAAACCAGCATCCCACTGCTTTTGAAACTCCTCCTTAATTTTCACTGCCATATCAGGTCTAGTTCTGCGAAGCTTCTGCTTAACCGGCGGGCATTCTTCTTTTAACGGCAGACGGTGCACAACCATATCCGTATCCAGCCCAGGCATGTCTTCATATGACCAAGCGAACACATCACTGTACTCTCTGAGCATTTCAACCAGTCTTCGCTTGACGTCGCTCTGCAACGCGACTCCTATACGGATGTTCTTTTCAACCCCTTCCGACCCCAGGTTAATAATTTCAATGACCTCCTCATGAGGCAGAATGACTCGTTCTTCTTGCTTCACCAACCAAGATAATTCTTCGGGAACATCGCCATCTTCAACAATCTCTTCTTTGGCCTGAAATACCGGGTGCTCAAAGTCGAAATGAGTCATAGGTGGTTCGATGATGTCATCTGAAAATATTATCCTGCAAAAGGAATGGTTAAATGCTTCAAAATGCGTATAAAGCGAATAACCACGTTGCCATTTTATTGTAAAACACAAAAACAGGAAAAACAGAGATCACAATATTCATACATGAAAAAACGCCTTTTATTTAATGATTAAACAACGCAATGTACATAACAGCACAACCCTAAGCAAAATCACGATGCCCCGGGTAAGACACCGGATTGTTCAACAATTAAGAAAACAAAGTATTACTGTTTGTGAGTCACAGGAACAATCTCCTGAATAGACCAATTGCATAATCCTTGTCCTGGCACGCTCGGCTGAATCCAGGCGTCCATGTCGCAGTCACTGTCTCCTTCTTCGGAATCTGAAACAGCGTTGATGGCCTCATGATACACTCCACTAGCTGGGATTGTTATCGGTCCTTTGAAACGGGGTGCCCCTGCAGCAGGCGTTGATGACGACGGTTGATATCCCATCCCAAATCTGTCCATCTTCACGGGAATATCCAGAACCTTGCCCCAGCCTTTGGTCTTGCCAGTCTCCACTAGAGCCTGAGCTTCCTTGTATGACGAGACGGCCACCTCTGACGCTTTACTCGGCCCTAGAACCTTGTCTTTGATGCGCAACCCTTCAAAGGCTTGACAGGGTGTTTCATGAATCTCGCCATCGACTTCTACGTACTTGAATGATGACAGATGGCTAACCAATATATCTTCTTCTCCACAGACCGTGACCACACTGTCCCCTACCATGTACTTCAGCTTTTGGTGCAAGGTAGATGTGACTGCCCCAGCACCATGGATCCATGGTCGTCCGAGAAGGCAACTGTATGCGGGTTGTATGTCCATAATGTAAAATTCAGTTGCGAAAACCTCCGGCCCCACCTGTAGAGGTAACGTTATGTATCCAAAGACTGTTCTTCGTGTACCATCAAATGCCCTGACCACCAAGTCACTAGGCGTACAAAGGATTCCCCTGACATCCAATTTCATCATTGCTTTCTTTGGCAGCACGTTTAAGGAAGATCCGGTATCTACCAGTACATGAGACATGACTGAGCCCCTACACTCGACTGAGACGTGCAACGCCATGTTATGCTCTCTCCCTTTCGGGGTCAAATCAAAGTCTGTAAATCCCAAACTATGGGTTGCGTTCACATGCGCCAACACCCCCTCCAGCTGATTCACGGAAACATCTTGGGGTACGAAGGAAGTATCCAGAACTTTCAACAATGCATTTCTATGAGCTTCGGAACACAATAGCAACGACAGTATGGATATCTTTGATGGCGTCTGCTGAAGGTGCTCAACAATCTTATAATCACTCTTACGAATAAGGCGCATAAACTCTTCCACATCCTTCAACGATGTTTCTTTTTCGTTCCTCTGCACAGGGACATCCTCATTCATCTTTCCTTTTCCTTTCGCCAGTCGTTCAGCCTCTACCTCAGGCGATATAAAGATTCTCCCGCTTCTCGTCATCCCTCCGGTACCGACGACGTTGTCTACAACCTCGACTGGCTGCTTACTAACATCAATTTTCACCCCATCACAGTACGCTTCCAACCCATAGGTCCAGGGTATTGCCTTAGTGCTCTCGTAAGGGATTTGTCCTGCCTTGGTGATAGTGATTGGTGGTCGCCTAGCTGGCGCCGTTATAGTTATTGTTTTTCGGGGAATCGTCACAGTAGCCACATCACTTTGCTCGTCTGCTAATACCTCTGCAGGTTCCTCAACTGCCGTTCTGTCGAATTGTAATGTGCCTCCATCTATTAAGGTCTGAATACCCTTCTTCAATTCAGCACAACCCCCAGCTTGGGTCCAACACTCTAAACAAAACTCATCGCAGCCCGGATACACACCTCCTTTCAATAATCTGCTCTTTATCTCACACAACGGTGTCTTGAGGTCATCAACATTCATGATCAAGTTCAAACCCTCCTCGGTTAAAATAGCATTTGCCCCATGATTGGGCATGGGCTTTTGTACTATGTTCGGACCTGCCTGTCCAAAATTGATAGCCTTACTATCCAATAGATCCTGTACTACATGCTTGAACGCGTGACAACTCTCTACGTCATGGCCAGGAGCCCCGAAATGGAATTCGCAGTGCTTGTTCGCGTCAAAGCCGTACGGAGGAGTGCCTGTTACTGGCGCCATAGTCCTCTTTTCCACCAAGTTCAAACCCAGTAACGTCTGTAGCAATTCTGCATACGTCGAAGGAGGCGTTTCAAACACCCTCCTTGGTCTGCCCCCCTGAATTCTGCGCTGGGCAGGATGTGCCCCCTGTTGTGGCTGCTGTTGCTGTTGTTGTATTGGTTGTTGCTGAAATGGAATGGTGACACTTGCCACCTGCTGCGGCTGATTGTACTGGTTTCAACCTCTGCCTCGGCCTCGGCCTCGGCCCCCGAACATTACACTTGCATCACCTTGACGACGCCCACCGAAATCCCTCCTGTTATTGCCAGCTGAAGTGGATTCCTCGGCTTGGAATCTTCCCAGCTTAATGTTGCTCTCAATATTCTCCCCCATCAGGATTAAGTCCGAGAAACTGCCCAAAGAAGTATGAAACAGCTTGTCATAAAACATACCGGTAAATGTTCCTATGAACATATCATTCATTTCTTTGTCATCCAAGGGAGGATGAACTCGTGCAGCCATGTCGCGCCATCTCTGCGCATATTCTTTGAAGCTCTCCCCCTTCTTCTGGGACAACCCCTGCAATTGGACCCGGTTGGGCGCCAAGTCACTGTTGTACTTATAATGAGCCACGAACGCTTCAGCCAGCTGCTTCCATGTCTTTATCTGAGTTGGCTCCAACCCCATGTACCATTCGAGGGAAGGACCAGACAAGCTATCTTGAAAGAAATGCATCAGCATCCTCTCATCGTTTGAATAGGCCGACATCCTCCTATAATATGGTCGCACATGCACCTTTGGACAGGTATCCCCCTTATATTTGTCGAATGTGGGAGCTTTGAATTTTAGCGGTTCCCTCAGGCCAGGCACCAGACCCATCGTGGTCATATCTAAGCCAACAGCGCTTTGATTCACGACCCCCTTCATCTGCTCCTCGAGCATCTTGATTCTCTGAGAGTCATCCATAGGACCTTCAAAACCTCCACCGGAGAAAGCATCTTCTTGCTGATCTTCTAGCCAATTACCGTTCCCAGTTCCGTATCCATCGTACCCGTTGTTACGGCCAAATCTAGTCTGATTCATTACAGGGCCCCGCCCCCTGTTACCATACCCCGGAGCGACCCTAGCAGGTCCAAAAGACATTATCCCGACACCATTTCCATTTCCGAATCCGCCATAGCCCTGATTAGTCATACCGAATCCATCCTGTCCGAAGCCCTGAACGTTGAAGCCGTACTTCCCAGCATGATCAAACCCCTGGTCATTGAAGCCGAATCCATTATTACCGAAGCCATTACCTCCCATATTATCACCACCCAGATTGACATCTCCGAACCCAACGTTGTTAACGACAGTCTCGTTACCGATTCCTGTGTTACCGTTCCCGGCGGCAGCGCCGTTCTTCACATTGACAGCAGGCATGTTTACCACAGGTGGAGCTACCGGTGTGGGAGTACCATCCCCGTGAATAGTGTCAACTCGCACAGAATTATGGTCTTCATTTTCGTGCCCAGCATTTCTCATCAGCAAAGGCTGCACCAAGGCTTGCAAGTTCTCCTGGCCTTTCACAATGGTCTCCATTGTCTGCATGAATAGCGCCAGCTTCTCACGCATGTCCTGCATTTCATTCTGCATCTGATCCATAACTCTTCTGCAGTTGGTGCGAGTGGAGTATCGGTGCGGGCGTTGACTTTCAATCCTGAAAAGACCTGGTACAGTGCAGAAAATGAGATACAGTTCAATAATCACCTGTAATGCAATATGAATGTGAATGCAATGCAATATGTGTCTGTGCATTAGGGGATATCATTCCCCGATTCTAGTGCGAATGTGTCAGTGCGGTGACAGTGACAGCAATACGAAGGTCGTAGCCGAATCATAGAAAACACCTCATATATTGCAGAGAACCCATCAAATCAAGAATACAATATCAATGAGTTTACAATAAGAAGGCATGACCTCAACCAACAATCCTGGTGATGGTCAGCACAAATGCAAATAAAGTATACACATTAATACATGAAACGGTCAAGTGTTCCCATAGGCCTGGTACTCTTCTAATAACTTCTTAGTCTCTGGATGACTTGGTCGGGTAAGCAGACCCTCAACAAGTAGATCTCTTCGCTTGAGAACACGGCGTAAATCACCATCAGATTCCTCTCATGCCCCTTCTCCGAAGTGATCCTCTAGCTTCCGTTTCTGAGACACATCCTCTTTCTTGCTTTCGATGGCCTTGTTCAATGCGTTCTGAAGACTATATCTTGCCATCACCTCCTCTTCATACTTCTTTGTGCTAGCCTTCAACTGTTCTTCGAGTTTAGAAATTTGCTGCTTCAATTTGTCTTCCCTCTTTTTGTTGTTGGTTAGCGTAGCATTCCACGTTTTGTTACAAGAAGAGATTTCCCGGTGGGCGGCATCGAGTGCTTTCTTCTTGGACTCCAACATATCATGGGAGCTTCTGAATTCTTTCCCCAGGCGTTCACGCTTCTTCTTCTCTTCGGTCAGTTCAGCACCTAGCCTGTTTACCAGTTCAGTCTGCTGTTGGAAAGAATGTACAACCTTGTTCTTCTCACTACGCATCTGAGCCAATTCCTTTTCTAACTCTTCATTGATCTTCATCAAGGCTTCCTTCTCTTTTACGACTCGCTCGTAGACCTCCATAGCAACGGTGGTTGGTTCCTCCACTGGAATATGAACATGAACCGGTGCAGCTGGAAATGGCATCAGCAACTGTTTTGCCCTCTCTTGGATCCAAACTTTGTATGGTACATAAGCCTGACAATCATTCTTCCCCAACAGTGGTTTCCCTCTTCTGTTGATACGCACCCAAGCGTGCTGAAGCTTGGCTAGTAACTCTCCATTCAAATCACTGGTGAAGTACAGAGATTCCTGTACTTCTTCCTCCCTAGGTGGGTTCTTCAATGCGTATCCAAACTGGCGAACGAACAGGGATGGGTTATTATTGATACACCCTTTTCTTCCTATCAAAGGAACATTAGGATATCCGGCGCAACTGAAAATAAGCTCAGACCCCAGCAAGTCTCGGTCAAACCACTCAATGTCTTCAGAAGATAGTCTCATCAGGCGCTCTGGCCAGTCAGCTGTAGTTGCACTATCTACAAAAGGTCCCTTCAGGGGGAGATGGCTCTTAAACCACATGTTCAACAGCGGCGCACAACAGTAAACAGTCTTTCCTCTTCTATTTTCATTTTTGTAGTGCAGTGAATGATAGAGATCTCCAATCAAAGTGGGTACAGGGTTGCCAGCAGCAAACAGATGAAAGGCGTCCAAGTCCACAAAATTGGGTAAATTGGGAAACATCACTATTCCGTAGATGCACAGAGCCAAGATAGCATTAAAGACTACCCAGCACCCGCTCTTGGCGTATTCTTGAGCTTTGCCAACCAGAAAATCGAGGGAGAAACCTGGAACCCCGAGCCAAGAAGTCACTAATAGTTCATAAGCGTTCATGTGCAAGGCCTTAGCTAAGTCCTCCAGCTGGGGCTTAGCGTCACGATGGATGAAAGGAACCTTATTTTGCACCGGCAGCTCGATAAACTCTGCGTACTCTTCCATGGTAGGCCCCAAAATAAAGTCAGCAAATGTGAAACACCTCAAGGCAGGGTCATAGAATTGCATCAAGGTATACAGCCCATTCATCTCAACAGCAGTTGGCTTGCAGACCAGTCTCAACAATCTTCCATAACTCATCCTGAAACTTCTCCTAACCTCCTCATCAGCAAGGGACATCAGACCAAGTAGGGGAGTAATGTCAGGTGTAGGCAACTTGTACGCAATTGTCTTTCTCAAACCAGCCATGATCAATAAGCAGAAGTCCGGGCACTAGAATCAGGGAATATGCAAATGCACCTGCAGCACAGACACACGTTAATGAAATTCACATGATAATGGCTATGCGAACAATGCAATGCAAATAGATGCAACAGGGACCAAATGCCGTGGCTGCGAAGCCTGAACCACATCATAAGTCTCAGATAGACCCTCCAGAATTCCTCAAACTCTGGTCTCGGACAGACCCAATACAAAGCTTCGACTCTGGTCTCTGACAGACCCCATATCATAACTTTGACTGGTCTCTGATAGACCTCATATCACAACTCTGACTGGTCTCTGATAGACCTCATATCATAACTCTGACTGGTCTCTGATAGACCTCATATCATAACTCTGACTGGTCTCTGATAGACCTCTCAACTGTCCATAAATACCCTGAATCTCAAATCAAGAAACAAACCGGTATCTGAAGGTCTAGTTACCTGCATAGCCCCAAACCCTCTCACAGGTAGGTGTCCTAGTAACTGACAAAGGTATGGCATCCTATGCGGTCGTCGGCGTCACAGACTTTCAGGGTTGATGATACGATTCCCAGAAGGAGTGGCATCATCAAATCCTGAAGAGGCCTCACTTAGCCAACTTCCAAATGATCGGTTCCCGGAGTCGACAATTCAGCTAACCAATAACCCCTTCGACCCAAAGGGTAGAAAAAGAAGTCAACCAGAAGAACCTCGTCCGAGTGTAGATTTTGTGGGACACTAATGCAAGCAAAGCCGGCACGCGCCCACTACTTTCTACTCTAATTCTAAGTGCACTCAAGCCCAGGTCCGGCTTATCTCTCAATCATAGAACACCCGTCACACCCCAATACAGCAATAATAACAATGATATAATGCTGAAAGTAAAATACAGAAAAAATAAATCCATACAAAATCCTCGACGGGAAAACAAGCGCTAGGATTGACTCGCTTAAGGGACGTTGGATCCCAAATGCATAAGGAACTATCGCAGTCCTTAGCAGCCAGGGGACGTTGGATCCCCAGCAGAGTCGCCAGCTGTCGCTACTGCGAAAATCGGCGCCGGCTGAACAGAAGAGTCGCCACCGTGCGTTATTTATCCCAACGGAGGGAAAGGAAACACTCAGAGTAAACCTACCGCAAAGACGGGAAAGGAATGGTCATCGCAACCAAATCCTGGGTTCGGGAGTCGGTTACGCAAGGGGAAGGTATTAGCACCCCTCACGTCCGTCGTACTCGACGGGATCCACGCTTGTTTTCGGTCGAAAATATCGTTATTCTATCTACTCTACAGGTCTGGGGTTAAAAGAAAAGAAACTGACTCGGCAAAGTATCGCACTTTATGCCTACGTATTCCCGTCTGGAACGAGAAATCAGAGTCAACGTAGTTCGCCTACCTACGGGAAAAGAGGGAAAGGTTGCTCGCTAGGATATCGCATCCTATGCCTACGTACTTTCATACAGCATGAAAGATCAGAGCAAACGTAGTTCGGGTCATGTACGACACAAGTCTGTCTTGATTGCTTTTATCTCCTTCTAAAAAAGGGTTTTTCCGATTACTGGTCCAAGCGGACAAAAATGACGTTTTGATGAGTTCACATTCTTTTACGGAAGAAGTGTCTTTTATTGTGTTTGAAATCTTATTGTGTTTTTCTGTTTGTTTTGAGGAAGAAGAGACAAAACTCTAACTTATGGTTGAAAAGGGGAATCAAACTAACCTAATGTTATCATGCATGGGTTAAGACCTAATGTCTATCATGTTCCTCTCTTGCGCAGAGAGAAACAAAGATCCTAAGGGATAAACGGAAACAGAAACAATAGCATATATACAATAAAGCAATAAAATGCATGGATGCAGCAAAACAAGCGAGGCAAGGGAGTCCCACTCAACCTCGAACCTAGAAAACAACAGGCAAAAGCGAACAAAATTCGCTTTCAACCTAACAGGTTAAAATGCAAACAATACAGCCAGGGAAATTCAAACAATACATCAAAAATTATAAACAACAAAAATAAACAGCAACAGCCTTCATCAACATCTGTCTTCAAGTCATCTTCAACCATCTACAGGCTTCAAGCAAGCATCAGTCTTCATCTTCAAGCCTTCAAGCAAGGTCTCTATCTTTAATCTTTCGATGACTTTTCTTCAAGGCTCACTCTCCAATATGAGTAGCAGTTAACAGGATGCATTGGATGTTAAGCAATCAGTTGCCTACCAAGGGTGGCTTACTGATTGTTAACATGATACTGACAGTTTTCTCTCAAAAATTCTATCTTTTAAATACATTCACTAATCCTTCCAAAGGAAGGAGGTGAATATTCAAAAGAGACTTTGAATCATAGAGAAAGAATGGAGGCAAACAAGACCTTCCATGTTTGTGA
Source organism: Lathyrus sativus (assembly GCA_963859935.3). Lineage (NCBI taxonomy): Eukaryota > Viridiplantae > Streptophyta > Magnoliopsida > Fabales > Fabaceae > Lathyrus > Lathyrus sativus. The sequence goes on from OZ012735.1 coordinate 770,049,962, forward strand.
ATCAAGTTTCTATTCTAGAGCTCTACCTAACTCCTAGATCCTATAACCTTCAACAGTGATAACACGAAATCATGTAGATATTTTCATGCATAATTCAACTAAAGTCTAACCGTTTTCGATCCGATTTCGGGTTATTTCCGTGTATTTGTCTGATGTTTTGCAGGTATTCAACGATCACGTCTAAACAAGGCAACATGAAGAAAAGAAGCAATCTCAGATGAAATATGGACGAAAAAGGAGTGAAAACGCAATGAAAAGCGCAGCAAGCTGTTTTTGCTGATGTGACGACCGTCACAGATCCATGACGACCGTCACACGGGTGACGACCGTCACACCTTGTGACGACCGTCATGCAGGCAAAAACGCCCCACTTAGATTACACGTCAAAGAATCAGTTCCAATTCCCACAGAGTGGACCACTACTCCCTAAATTATCTGCCTCAAGGTCCATCATCTTCAGAGATAACCGTTGGGATTCCACTTCTATAAAAAGGGAAGCAATGGACTTCAGAAAGAGTGCTGCATTCATACCATGAAGTGCTGCCGAATTTACTTTCCAGAGCATTATTTTCCAGTTTTATTCTCATTTGTTTCTCTTTACCTTTCCTTATTCCCATTTCCACTCTTCTGTAATTTCTATTGTACTGTACGATCAAATTGGCACTAAAGACCAGAATCCTGCCAACATCTGTGGAGGATCTGCCCAAAGGCCAATTGACATATTTACAGGTTTTCATTTTGATCGACTTCAGTTTTATTATAATGCAAATTATTATTTATTATTCTTATTTATATTTTATCTTTCCCAAATCCATGTTTAGCTAAACTTAGGTAATCGATATGTAGTAATAATTCGAATGGGATTTGATAACCACTGGTTGGAAAACTTTCTTTTCACAAAAGTAATCTATGGTCTGAGTGTTTAAAATTGATTCACGGAATAAACTTCGTCGCGAAAGCGAGAACTTATTTAAAAGTAGTTTTGCCACGAAAGTGGGAAATTAATTAAGATACGAACCAACAAGCGAAAGTTGCGGTAAGGTCAGATAGTAAACACTAGGCATTTGTTTTAATAACAGCGAAAGCACTTTAAAATGAATTAGAACTTAGAGATTTCCAAAAAATAATTTTAACCCCGAACGGGATACGAAAGTGTACGTTTGGCCCTTAGGATTATGATTAGCGTCAATAACCATCGTGAGGCGAGAGTTTTCAAATCTCCATTTTCTGCTTGAATAAACTTTGAAAATTATTTCATACACCATAACTTATCAAATCCCTGAAGAACACAATTACTACGTATCGATTTAATTAATTATAATCTAAATAGTAATCTTAGTTCCCTTTTAGTGACAATCTTATTCCCTTAAACATATTCTACCTAGCTAAACATAGTAACTCCCGAGAACACTAGTTTGATTACGAGTCCCTGTGGGATCGATATCTATTATTACTACGCGATAGACTGTGCACTTGCAGTTAGTTGTATTAGACATAGAAAGTCGCGATCAAGTTTTTGGCGCCGTTGCCGGGGACCCGTTTAGTCAATAGTGTAACCTTCTGTTACGTCGTATAGACTAGGTTAACAATTTTCATTTTTTCCTTTACTAGTTCTGTCGATTGTATGCCAAGAAATCGCCCGCAAAGCGATATCGTAAAACCTTCAGTCGCAGAACTAGAACGCTTCTTACATTTAAGAAGTAGAATCATTGAGTACCAACTCAAACAACTCAAACATAACACTCTCGAACCTCTCACTCCCATTCCCAAATCAGAAGAAGAAGAACCAGAGATGGCTGAAGGACCTCCGAACAAACCGCTGAAGGCATACGCTACACCATCTCAAATGGAGCCTAGAAGTAGCATTGCTGCCCCAGCTATTACCCGAAACGATTTTGAGCTGAAACCATCATTGCTGTCGGCTGTACAACAAAACCAATTCTCAGGAAACGCAACTGAGGATCCGAACGAACATCTAACGAAGTTTGTACAATACGCAGACACAGTGAAAGCAAATGGAGTAACTCCAGACGCGATAAGACTTCGTCTTTTCCCATTCTCTCTTAGAGACAGAGCATGTACATGGTTACAATCGTTACCATCCAACTCCGTTACGACGTGGGAGCAATTGAAGAACGTCTTCTTAGCGAGATATTTTCCGCCAAGCAAAACTGCTATGCTTAGAGCTCAAATCAACGGATTTCGATAGAAAGATACTGAATCTCTTTACGAAGCATGGGAACGATTCAAAGATATGATGAGAACATGTCCTCACCACGGTCTAGAAGACTGGGTGACAATCCATACTTTCTATAATGGGCTTCTATACAATACTAGATTGACAATAGACGCTGCCGCGGGCGGTGCACTTATGGATAAGCCATACGATGAAGCCTATCAATTGATAGAAAACATGTCACAAAACCATTGCCAATGGGGAGGTGAACGCACTCCAACTGAGAAAACCACAGCGAAAGGTGGGATGTACGAAATCAGCAGCCTTGAAAAGTTCAATGCTAAAGTAGATGCTCTAGCACAGAAAATCGATAGTCTGACCGTTAACCCCACTGCAACTGTCGCTGCAGTAACTCCAAATTGCGAGTTATGCGGAAGCACCACTCATAATGCACCCGAATGCCCATTGCTAGCCGGAATCCCGCCAGACCAGGTAAATTATGCTCAAGGAAATCCCTACGCAAATACCTACAACCCAGGTTGGCGAAATCATCCAAACTTTTCTTACAAAAGCGAAAATGCATTGCAAATGCCTACTGCTCCGCCAGGATATCAGAAACCAGCTGCTCAGAATGCACCTAGGAAATCGAACCTCGAATTGATGATGGAAAAGTTCATAGCAACTCAAGCTCAAACAAACAAAGAATTCCTGAATCAAAACATACACACTAGCGAGCAAATTAAACAGTTGACAGGAAAAGTAGACGCTTTAGCCACCCACAACAAAATGTTAGAAACACAGATATCACAAGTGGCTCAACAACAAGCCTCTGCTACCGCACCTGCTGGCACATTTCCTGGACAACCCGAACAGAATCCAAAAGGCCAAGCAAATGCTGTAATACTAAGAAGTGGAAAAGAATTGGACGAACCGATCGATCCGAGGACCGAAAACTCAGCCATGCAACAAAAACCAACTGAACAAGCAGAAAAGGAATCCGAGTTAGAGAAGAAGGAGGACAACGAGAAGGAGGATACCGCAAGTGAAAAAACTCAAGCACCACCAGCGCCATATAAACCACCTATCCCTTATCCGCAAAGACTAATAAACTCCAGAACTTCAGGACAGTTCAAGAAATTTGTAGAGCTCCTTAAACAGTTGAATATTACTATTCCTTTTACAGAAGCGATAACTCAAATGTCGTCATACGCTAAATTTCTCAAAGAAATCCTGTCGAATAAGAGAAAGATCGAGGATAACGAAACAGTTACACTTACTGCAGAGTGTAGCGCTATTATTCAAAACCGCATGCCTCCTAAATTAAAAGACCTAGGTAGTTTCTCCATACCCTGCGTCATAGGAAAGTTCGTAATAGACAAAGCTCTATGCGATTTAGGAGCCAGTATCAGTGTTATGCCCTTATCTATATGCAAAAAGCTGAATATGGGAGACCTCAGACCAACCAAAATGTCCGTACAATTAGCTGACAGATCAGTGAAATACCCAGTCGGAATACTGGAAAATGTTCCAGTACGCATAGGACAATTCTACATTCCAACCGACTTCATAATCATGGACATCAAGGAAGATACTGTTACCCCATTTATCCTAGGAAGACCGTTCCTAGCTACAGCCGGAGCGATTATAGACGTGAAAAAAGGAAGGCTAACATTCGAAGTAGGAGAAGAAAAGATAGAGTTCATTCTCACCAAGTTCTTACAAGCACCAGCAATAGACGACACCTGCTATTTAGTAGACGAAATCGACGAATGCATAAGAGAACTTGAAAATGAAGAGACCACGTATTCAGAAATAATAAAGATTCAAATACCCGATATTTCTGAAGATGATAATTGGCGTAAACCGTACAAAGACGACAGCCTAAGCGAAAGCTTAGCACTGACACCAAACCATATGCCAGGTCCGAAGAACCCATCTTTAGAACTCAAAACACTACCCAAAAACCTCAGATATGAATTTCTAGACGATGAACTAAAAAGACCAGTGATAGTCAACGCCGACTTAGGACAACCAGAAACCGAAAAGTTATTAGAAGTCCTAAAGAAGTACCCCACCGCGTTAGGCTATAACATAAGCGATCTAAAAGGTATAAGCCCTTCAATCTGTATGCATCGAATTACAATAGAGGAAGACTCTAAAACCTCTCGAGAGCATCAGAGAAGACTGAACCCCATCCTGAGCACGGTAGTCAGAGATGAAGTAAAGAAATTGCTAGATGCAGGAATCATCTATCCGACCTCCGATAGTGAATGGGTTAGCCCAGTTCACGTCGTACCAAAGAAAGGAAGAGTCACAGTAGTTAAAAACGAAAAAGGCGAATCAATAACAAAAAGAGTCGTGACTGGAAGCAGGATGTGCATTGACTATAGAAAGCTTAACAAGGCTACGCGCAAAGATCACTTCCCGCTACCCTTCATAGACCAAATGTTGGAAAGACTAGCCAAACATTCATATTTCTGCTATCTAGATGGTTACTCAGGATTCTTCCAAATTCCCATCCATCCTGATGACCAAGAAAAGACTACATTCACCTGTCCTTATGGTACTTTTGCTTACCGTCGAATGCCGTTCGGACTCTGTAACGCTCCAGCAACCTTCCAAAGATGCACGATGGTAATCTTTGCAGATTTCATAGACGACATTATGGAAGTGTTTATGGACGATTTCTCGGTATGTGGACAAAGTTTCGAAGGATGCCTACAAAACTTAGAAATGGTACTAGAACGTTGCGTAAAAGTAAACCCCGTCCTAAAATAGAGATTATAAAAGATCTCCAACCTCCAAAATCCGTACGAGAAATACGGAGTTTTCTAGGACATGCCGGTTTCTACAAAAGATTTATAAAAGATTTTTCGAAAATCACAAAACCTCTGACCGACCTGTTGATGAAAGATGCTGAGTTCGTCTTCGACGACGACTGTTTAAAAGCATTCGAAACATTGAAATCAGCCCTTATCACCGCACCAATCATGCAACCACCCGATTGGAGACTACCGTTTGAAATCATGTGCGACGCGAGTGATTACGCTGTAGGCGCAGTTCTAGGACAAAGGAAGGACAAGAAACTCCATGCTATCTACTATGCCAGTAGAACCTTAGATCCTGCCCAAATGAACTACGCTACCACAGAAAAGGAACTTCTAGCAGTTATATTTGCGCTTGACAAATTTCGTTCTTACTTAGTAGGAGCAAAAATTATCATATACACAGACCACACTGCCATAAGGTACCTAATAAGCAAAAAGGATGCCAAACCAAGAATATTGAGATGGATCCTGTTATTACAAGAGTTTGACTTAGAAATCAAAGATAAGAAAGGAACCGAGAACGTTGTTGCGGATCACTTATCCCGAATAGAAGGCATCAAACATGAACCAGTACCGATAAATGACGATTTCCCGTACGAACGTCTGATAGCCAAATTAGAAAGTGACACACCCAATTCAATCTCGGAAGATCCAGAATTTGAAAAAGCCGTAGAAGCCGTCTATGCCCAAGTCACGTTACCTTGGTATGCTGACATCGTTAATTACCTCGCTGCGGGCGTGCTTCCACCGGATCTTACTTATCAGCAAAAGAAGAAATTCTTCCACGATCTGAAACACTATTATTGGGACGAACCTCTACTCTTCAAGAGAGGGGCCGACAACATATATCGTCGCTGTGTCCCAGAGGAAAAAATAGAAAATATCATTTCCCAATGCCACTCAGCACCATACGGTGGTCATGCTAGTACATCCAAGACGTGCGCTAAGATTCTCCAAGCCGGCTTATTCTGGCCTAATCTCTGGAAAGACGTTCACATCGCTGTGCAAAAGTGCGATCGATGCCAACGAACTGGCAACATCTCACGACGCGATGAAATGCCTCAGAAAGGAATCTTAGAGGTGGAAATCTTCGACGTCTGGGGAATAGATTTCATGGGACCATTCCCACCCTCTTTTGGTAATAACTACATACTCGTCGCTGTCGATTACGTGTCTAAATGGATAGAAGCCATAACTGCTCCAACAAACGACGCACGAGTAGTAATCAAACTCTTCAAAAACACAATCTTTCCTAGATTCGGTGTACCGAGACTCGTCATTAGTAACGGAGGATCTCACTTCATATCACGAATATTCGATAAACTTCTCTCTAGATATGGAGTCCGGTACCGAGTAGCTACGCCTTATCATCCGCAAACTAGCGGACAAGTAGAGGTCTCGAACAGAGAAATAAAACAGATCTTGGAAAAGACCGTCGCTACCTCAAGAAAAGATTGGTCGTCAAAGCTACAAGAGGCTTTATGGGCTTATAGGACCGCATTTAAGACACCAATTGGTACTACCCCCTATAAATTAGTTTACGGTAAATCCTGCCATCTCCCTGTAGAGTTAGAGCATAAGGCCTTCTGGGCCATTAAGACACTCAACTTCAACTACACCGAGGCAGGAGAAAAGCGAATCTTGAACTTACACGAGTTGGAAGAACTTCGATTAGACACTTACGAAAATGCCCGTATCTACAAAGGACGAACTAAAAAGTGGCATGATAAACGTTCAATCAGGAAACAATTCAGTGTGGGAGACATCGTATTGCTCTTTAATTCACGATTAAAACTCTTCCCAGGTAAACTAAAATCTAGGTGGTCTGGACCCTATGAAGTGACTAAAGTACTTCAGAGTGGAGCTGTTGAAATTACCAATAAGACAAATGCACCATTTATCGTAAACGGGCAACGTCTAAAACATTACAATAAGAACGACAACAGTCCTCAAGTCAGCAATATAACATTGCTTGAGCTTCCAGCTCAGACACCCGAATAGCTTCTCACCAAGCTATCGTCAGGCTTTAGACGTTAAAAACAGCGCTTACTGGGAGGCAACCCAAATTTTCCTCGTTATTGCATTTCATTTTTCCTTAAAATTCTACTTTGAAAAATCCAACAAAAATTCTAAAATTACTACTACTTTCTACTTTCGTTCATTTTCGTACTTTTATTCTTATTTTATTTTCTCTCTTTTGACTTTTGTTTCTACCGCTTTTCGTTTCTAAAAATCCTGACTTCAATTTCTTGTTTCAAACTTTTCAGGATTTTTAAAGTCTTCAAAACATTCCTTTTGTTTTCTCCGAATTACCTGCGAGTATGGTCGAGTACGACTTCACAAAGGTTCACTTCCGAGGACTCGCTCAAAAGGCAAGATTTGCAGCACTGACCGAAAGAGAATTTGCCTTAACGCTGTATTATGATAAGGCTACTATGGATAAACTAGGGATCACATATAGCATTCAATACCTGTTCAATCAACTGGGTTGGGAGAACACTGCTCTAAAAACACGTTTCGCTACCTACAAGGATCTTACCTATGAATTCCTTAGTTCTTTCAGATACACACCCAACTATGGCTTTGGATCCAACACAGAGCTGATTACCTTCCGATTGTTTGGAATGGACCAAACCCATAGCCGGATGTCACTAGCTAACCTCCTAGGATTCCCTAGCGGACCGCATGTGTTCATCAGTGCAGAAGATGACGATATTGATTTGCAACTCGATCAATTCTGGGGTAGAATCACAGGCGACTATCACCCTGAACCAGACAAAATGTACAATGATGACATTCATAACCCAGCCTTCAGATACTTCCATAAGATACTAGCCCACACCTTGTTTGGAAAAGAAGAAAATATTACTGCAGTATCTAAAGAGGAGTTATTCATCATGTTCTGTGCTTCTCAGGGACGGACAGTAAATGCAGTGCCTTTCATGATGAGATCTTTTAAACGCCTCACGCTGGAACCTCAGACACCTATCCTCATAGGAGGCCTAGTAACAATGATTGCCCATGAGCTTGGCCTTAGATTCCACTTAAATGCCAGCACCGTTTTGGCACCATCCGACCCATGAACATACAATTCTGCTTTAACAGGCGCATTTTAGGAACTATGGGACCTGGACCGTATGAGTACCTTATTAACGAAAAACCAGTACAACTATTCACACTGCCTGATCATCTGATGACAAGCATCCACAACAAGGATAACTGGCTCTACGAATTGGATGAGCCTATGGGACCTCCTTCACCACAGTCAACACCACAGAACTATATGTATGACAGTGACCACATCTCTGAGGCACACGACTATATGTACTATGAGGACGCTGCATCTGAAACTGAAGTAGACCCTACGACTCCTCCATACTATAATACTTATCCTGAGCCTATCCCTGAGGAGACCACCGACAAAATGGATGTCGTGTTACTCAGATTGGACGACGTTGATAAAGCTCTGACTAATGTAAAAGCTGATATCGCAGGCATGCACATCGAACTGGTAGGCTTCATGGATCTAGTCTGTGACCAACTCGACTACTATTCACAGAAATTCGATGAGTTGAAGGCACGAAAAGATTAGTTATTAGTTCTTAGCAGTAGTTTCAGTTTAAGTTTAGTCTAGTTTAGTTTCATTTAATCATCTGGATATTTCGCATTGTTAGTTTTCTTTATGTACTACATACAATTGTTTCAATTTTATGTTATTTCAATTCTAGTTTTTATTAAACTATGCTGTTTTCGCATTATTTGTTGTTTGTTGGCTGTTATATTACATCACCGTATCAATACTAAGCCTTAAAGTCACTACGAGTACGCCCTCAGAGCAAAATTCTGCGTTCTGCAGATTTTGCTACTGTGACGACCGTCACAGCCACATGACGAGCGTCACGCGGGTGACGACCGTCACACCTATGTGACGACCATCACGCAGTCAGAAACTGATATCTGATAAAACAGGGTTCGTGTTCTCTTCCACTCCCCCCATTATCACTTTCAATCATCCTAATTCCTACCCCACTATGAATTTTCGTCCTCCTCACATTGAACTATAAACTTCAACTCCAAATTCAACCTCCAAACTACCGTTCTGTCATTTTTCCCTCTCTGCAGAAAAACCCCAAACCTCAGAAACCTCTCCATCTTCCAACAATGGCAAGGAATGCAGAAACCCCAGATGTCAGCAACATTACCTTCAGTGAAGGAGACTTAGGCGAAAGACAACGAGCAAACTACATTGCATTTCATCAGAGGTCACTCCAGCCGACTCATTATCCGCACCTTCCATCGCTTACGGAGCTCGGACTCCTTGAAGGTGTAACCTGGATGCTTCAAAGAGCAGGCATCTGGAACCTCTGCACCAACCCACAGCCAACATACGAACAACTCACTCTTGAGTTCTTGAGTTCGTTCACTTATGTCACAAGCAGCGGCGAACTTAACCAGCATTCAGGTGCCGCTTGCTTCCGGAAGTTTGGCGTCAACTACCAGATGCACCAAAATCAGATTGCCGGCATTCTACAGCTACCTCGCGGCGACAACGCTCATCGCTGCATCACCGATCAGTTCCAGCACGAAGCCTTCGCGCTGTGATATCAGTTGACCGACCTCAATGCCGATGGTTGGGACTCCCTGCACGCCACTCATATCCATAACCCAACCATCAGGTACTTTCATAGAGCGTTGAGTAACACTATTTTCGCCAGAGACAGCAACCACAAAGTGAACTCGAAAGAGCTTTTCTTCCTCCATTGCGTCTTCATCAATGAACCTGTCAACGCTGCCCCGTTTCTACTGGCCCATATTCAGGCCAACTGCAACCGTGGCTCGAAGCCATTCTACTTTGGCGGGATTGTCACGGCTATTGCACTTGGGCTGAACCTTGGCGACCGCCTCCAGCACCTCTATTCCATCCCCTCGGTGTTCCTTGACACCGACCACTGCAGAGCCTCTCATCTCATCCGCTCCCGAGCTGACGGCAAATACCATCCGGTTGTGCGTGGCAAGACCTTCCGAAGCATCATCCTTCCGTCCCGCACCCGCATCCATCCAGAGGACCGTACCAACTGGTTGTTCGACCTCACTGCCCCTCCTGCTGCCGCTGTTTCCACTCAGGACCACACTCACGGTTCCGACGATGAAATCCAAGCTGAGTTGGACAGGTCCGAGCAGCCAGAGGCATCGCAGCCTCCTCCTCCCGTAGGTACATCTTCTCGCCGTCGCCGTCATCATCCCGTGCCAGACTACACAGAAGAGGACCTCCGCCGCTCCCTAGACCAGCATGCACAGATACTCACGATGCTGCAGCAACAGAATCAGCGAGCTGACCAGTTCGAAGCTTGGCACCGAACTCAAATGCAACAACTTCACACCGGCCAAGCTACGATCACTGAGAGCCTAGCGAATCTGACCTTGCAGGTCGAAGGACTCCGAGACACCGTCTACCACACCGGAGCTATGAGCTATGAAGACAGAGTAGCCCTTGCCAGAGCCAGAGGACGCCGGCGCGGACGTGACAGAGGCCGTGATTAGATTTTCATTTTTTTCCTTCATTGTTTACTATATTTCAGTTATTTGTATTTTCATTTTCAGTTGTATCTCCCTCTCGCATGCTTCAAGAATCAGTGAGGATACTGATCGAGATAGTGTGGGAGCAGAGCCTTATTTCCATTCCACTGTACTCTGAATTTCCTTTATTTCCTTTATTTCCATTTCACTGCACTTTGAATTTTCGTAATTTCTATTCTAACACTTTCTATTTCTAGCAAATAAAGCTCGTCTATATATTTTTCACGTTACGCAAACAATCCCCACATTATTCAACGTAAACAAAAACTTTCATTTGTTCCTCAAAAGTAAAAGCATCACGAGAATGCACCTGAGTTCAAAACAAGTTTTGAAACTCCGAGGAAACGACAGTTCTAACAAAACCAGTATCGTTCAGACACCTTAAGATCTCTAGTTTATGCGAGTCGGTTTCACCACCTACGTGTACCAAAGTCTCAAGTGTCTACGCAAACCCAACCCCAAGTAGTTTATACTAGCAGTCAGCACCATCCTAAAAACACTTCTAAGCGAACGACCGATGCAAATAAGTGTATGATCTCCAAAAAGATGAAAAATCATGAAAAGAGAGCTAAAAAGCCCAAGAATATAAGATACGTTTCCTTCTAAGTTAGGTGCTCCTCACCCGAGCATTTAGCCCAACGGCACGAAAAACTCATTGAAAATCAATGACATAAACTTATGATCAATAAAGAAGATCAAAAACAGAAATGAGATCATATTCACTAACAGGTCGACTTGCCATGAAAGTGTACGGACAACGGGCTTAATGTGATTGCGCTAGAACAAACAGGGTGAACTTGCCGCGAGAACCTTGACACCAAGCTACAGTAGCATGACTGAGACCGATTTGCATAAAAAGGAGACCTCCAAAGACTTGTAGTCCAGTGTCGTCATGATACTCGTCTTGTTCCTACCAAGAACCCCGGGTTTTCCAAACTCTGCGAACGAAGAAGCTGCCTCGTGCTTGCCGACTTTTCCATGTTTTACTTGAGGACAAGCAAAGATTCAAGCTTAGGGGAGTTTGATAACACGAAATCATATAGATATTTTCATGCATAATTCAACTAAAGTCTAACCGTTTTCGATCCGATTTCGGGTTATTTCCGTGTATTTGTCTAATGTTTTGCAGGTATTCAACGATCACATCTAAACAAGGCAACATGAAGAAAAGAAGCAATCTCAGATGAAATATGGACGAAAAAGGAGTGAAAACGCAATGAAAAGCGCAACAAGCTGTTTTTGCTGATGTGACGACCGTCACAGATCCATGACGACCGTCACACGGGTGACGACCGTCACACCTTGTGACGACCGTCATGCAGGCAAAAACGCCCCACTCAGATTACACGTCAAAGAATCAGTTCCAATTCCCACAGAGTGGACCACTACTCCCTAAATTATCTGCCTCAAGGTCCATCATCTTCAGAGATAACCGTTGGGATTCCACTTCTATAAAAAGGGAAGCAGGGGACTTCAGAAAGGGTGCTGCATTCATACCACGAAGTGCTGCCTGTAACACCCTTCTAAACCCCGCAAATAATATATGCATAATCAGAGTAAAAGTTAACATGCATCCACAAAAGGGCATCACACAAAACTTGCACCACATTAAAACAATCTGTCATGCTCATAAACACCTTTCCATTTAGCAGCGGATTCATTAATGAAAATCCTTTAAAAGAAACATTTACTTTCATCATATAAAATCAACATCTCTAGGCACTAAGGCCAACATCTCATTATCTCAATTACTCCAAATATGAAAACATAACTTAGGTTACATAATGTAATCCTAAAACATAAGCAATCGATCCCCGTGTTACACGACCAGAGCATGACTCGACCCATAAATAATTACTAAACCGCTACACACGTAGCAACCTCGAACTACAAGCAGAACTTCATAAAGGCCTCCAGCAACCTAATCTGCAATGCCTCATAGAGCATTATAAAACAGCAGAAGGGTGAGAAATATTACCATAATAATCAAAGCATAAAATCATGTATACATAGGTATCATATAATTAACTCCCTATTTATCACCACAATTCAACTCATAGTCATTTACATCGTCACTTATATATATATATATATATATATATATATACAACATGAATATTCACCAAGCATTTTACATCAGGCATACATCCACAATTCCACAATCTTAACATTCACACGTAAGCATCTCTTCATGCACGCTTCATAAGTATTCAACAAACATCTCATTCACATGCATACTTCATATATCAATGACATTATACAATGTGACTCAACAACTCAATGCAACTCAATGCAATGCGGTACCGACTCTCGTTATCTTTTTTCGGTTTTTACATTAAACCGGGTCCACACTTCTAGACCGATAACCCGTTATCTTTTTTCGGTTTTTACATTAAACCGGGTCCACACTTCTAGACCGATAACCACAAAGGCCCGTCCTCTAAGCCTTCAAACCCACACTTCTAGGTTTGGGACAAGCCACTAGTTTCCACGAAACTAACAGACATTGCCTCTTGACTAAATGATGCATGTACAATCAACCACAACAAATGCACTTAAGACCGACATCTTAATCTCATGCATTCAAATAATTCATCTCTTCAAGAATTACATTATGATTGCACACACAACATATTCACATAACATTCATCGATGTATTCATAATTCAACACTATCACCATATTATCACTCACAATGCACACATATCCACGATATGTTCTCATGCATTCTTCACAGTTATCAAACAATGCACACATATCCACGATATGTTCTCATGCATTATTCACATTTAATCACATACATACCATATGCATTTACAACATCTATCAAGCAATGCACAGATATCCATGACATGTTCTCATGCATTCTATTCATACCACCATATACCAACAATATACATTCACAATTCAATATCATCACCGCATTATCAACAATGCACACATATCCACAATATGTTCTCATGCATTCTCAAGTAATTCATCATACAAGAATTACATCATGCTTACACGCATAACACATTTACCACACAATGTACATATATTCACGATATATTCTCACGCATTGTTCATACATAATCGCATCCAATCAATACAAACATCATATTTATCAAACGATGCACGCATATCCATCAATATGCTCTCATGCATTCTTATTACCTAATTGTACACTACATCAAACCTTCACAAACTCATCAAATAATACGCACATTACCATTATTAAATAATACACACACAATCATTATCATGTTCTCATGTATTTATAATCGATCTGATTAATACTCATACTACAAGTCTAGGATTCACGCCCAAAGGCTACCCACAACACATATCATCACCATGGATCACATACTTATTCATATCATAGAGGTATTAACCTATGTGAATCAACCAAACAATCACCACATGAGCAACACAGCAAAACAAAAATGCTGTCACATTCGCCTTCATTCGCCTGGCGAACCCTCGCAGCGAACCTTCGCCTGGCCTTCGCCTGGCAAACTCTCTCAACGAACACTCGCTAGGCTTCGCCCGGCGAGACTTCCCAGCGAGCCCAAGTCAGTAGCTACTGACTTCATTCGCCACCATTCGCCAGCACCTTCGCTGGGCGAACCTTCGCTATCCAACTTCGCCTGGCGAACTCGCCAGCGAAGTCCACTGGAACTTAAACTTAATTATTCGCCAGTATTCGCTGGGCTTCGCCCGGCGAAGCTTCGCCTTCACTCGCCTGGCGAGAGCCAGCGAACCTGCGCAGAACAGAACCCCATTCTGTCCCTCCTTCACCATTCCACCATCCACCAACTCTTGAACATCCAAATCAGTACAAATAGCATCAATACATGTTACCCGACTATTCTACGGTGTTATTACTCAGTTCCAACCGATTAAATCATCAATCTACCGATCAATCCAACATTTGCCCTAATTGGAAAGTGATGAAAACTCTACCAAAACCCCAACCCAACATACATAACATCATGCAATGATCAAATAGAAACATTTCTCACCCTTACCTCGATTAATCGGAGCTTCGAAATTGGCTCTTGAAGATTCTCCAAGCTTTTTCCCTTTTTCCTCTTCATTTCTCCTCTTCTTCTTTCTTTCTCTTTTCTTTCTTTCTTTCTATCTTTCTCTTTCTCTCTAATCCCCTTTTTATATCCTTTTATTTCTTTTCTTTTTTCCTTCCTCTCTATTATTTTCTTCTTTCTCACTTATATATCCCTTTTATTTTCTTTCCTTCCAATTTCCTTTCAATTCTCTATTAATTCCAATTAATAAAAATTAATTCCAATATTAACATAAAATCCCACTAAATCAATTAATTACTACAATTAATTATTTAATGAAATTTGGGCTGTTACACTGCCGAATTTACTTTCCAGAGCATTATTTTCCAGTTTTATTCTCATTTGTTTCTCTTTACCTTTCCTTATTCCCATTTCCACTCTTCTGTAATTTCTATTGTACTGTACGATCAAATTGGCACTAAAGACCAGAATCCTGCCAACATCTGTGGAGGATCTGCCCAAAGGCCAATTGGCATATTTACAGGTTTTCATTTTGATCGACTTCAGTTTTATTATAATGCAAATTATTATTTATTATTCTTATTTATATTTTATCTTTCCCAAATCCATGTCTAGCTAAACTTAGGTAATCGATATGTAGTAATAATTCGAATGGGATTTGATAACCACTGGTTGGAAAACTTTCTTTTCACAAAAGTAATCTATGGTCTGAGTGTTTAAAATTGATTCACGGAATAAACTTCGTCGCGAAAGCGAGAACTTATTTAAAAGTAGTTTTGCCACGAAAGTGGGAAATTAATTAAGATACGAACCAACAAGCGAAAGCTGCGGTAAGGTCAGATAGTAAACACTAGGCATTTGTTTTAATAACAGCGAGAGCACTTTAAAATGAATTAGAACTTAGAGATTTCCAAAAAATAATTTTAACCCCGAACGGGATACGAAAGTATACGTTTGGCCCTTAGGATTATGATTAGCGTCAATAACCATCGTGAGGCGAGAGTTTTCAAATCTCCATTTTCTGCTTGAATAAACTTTGAAAATTATTTCATACACCATAACTTATCAAATCCCTGAAGAACACAATTACTACGTATCGATTTAATTAATTATAATCTAAATAGTAATCTTAGTTCCCTTTTAGTGACAATCTTATTCCCTTAAACATATTCTACCTACCTAAACATAGTAACTCCCGAGAACACTAGTTTGATTACGAGTCCCTGTGGGATCGATATCTATTATTACTACGCGATAGACTGTGCACTTGCAGTTAGTTGTATTAGACATAGAAAGTCGCGATCAAACAACTGCCAGCAAGAGATACTCTTCATCAACTCTGGATATTGATCTTCATTCCTTGTCTTCAATGGGCTTCATCAGCAAAGTCTTCAGCTCAAACCCCAAACCCCAAGCAGGCCCAATACCCCATACAGTCAAACTAATAACCCTAGAGAGGGCACACCACACAATCAATCAATTACAAGAAATATACTAATAGTAGTAATATAATAGGGGAACTCCTAGCATTTTCTAAAGGGTCTATCACTTACCCATAATACCCCTATAGTCCCCTCTTCTAATTTGTCCTAAAGAAAACCCAAAAAGAAACTTGTTTTGCTATACCTATATTATATTCACAATCCTAATTGACTATCCTAATAATTTCTAACTAAACTACCTAAAATAAATCCTAAAAAATAGTATAAAAATCAGGGGGGCGCCTAATATCCATATCTAGTTATACTAAAAAAAATGGGATGAAAATCCTAAAGAAAACTCCTAAACTAAATTCAACAAATAGTAGTACAAACTAAAAGAATTAAAAAAAGCTATTAAATGTAAAAATATGCAAAAAATATGAAAATGAAATAAAATGACAATTTTATGTTTTCATATTTTTATAGACAAAAAATAGAAAATGGGAAAAAAAATCTCATTAAAAAATATGCATTTTTCAATTTGTTATGAATTTTTAAAGTTTGAAAAAATTTGGAGGAAAATTAATATGAGAATTGGCATGAGGGGTGCAAGAAGAAATAAAATGCAATTGGTTATTATGATGGGCCCAGGAGGGGGTGCTGGAAGTAGTCCGCGCCCCAGCCCAATGATTATCAGAAAAATCATAAAAAAAACTAAAGAAAAAGAAAAAACTGTGGTGCATATAGCAAGCTGTTGTAGTTCAAAATCAAGTGGGCCTTGGTATGGGGGTGTGGGAATCAAATTCGTGCCAAGCCCAACATGATTCACTAATTAAAATGCAGCATTTTGGCTGCATATTCCCTCTCCAATTCGTTTTTTGATCGTGGCCGTCCGATGGTCTTCAAGTCAAAAAGTCTTGCGTGATCCAACGGTAGAAACATTGTCTTCTTCCTTGGAATGTTAGGGTTTTAGAACTCCATGAAAATACAACTTCCATGCATGAACTTCATCACCTTTGTTCTCTCTCATTACTCCACCATTTAACACGATTCAAGAACCAAATTTGCTCTATTTTTTACGTAGAATCCAACTGTGGCAATGGTTTGTATTAACACTCTCTCTATCATCCTACCCGAACAGTACAACTCCATGGATCCAAACTTTCTTCAATTTTCAACCATCACAAAACTCAACAATCTTTATATAGAATTAATCCTTATGCCATGCTGATTAAAACCAACCAAAATTCGTGCATTATCATCCATTAAATAGTGTGTTCTACCTCCATCAAGAATCAACCTCCATTAATGAAACCTCACTAATTGGTCTTAAACTCATCCAAATGAATCACCTAATGGTCTCTAATGGTTTTATAACAAGAATCAATCCTAGCCATGCCTAAATCAAAGTGTGGGAAAGATTTTGCATACCTTGACCCTTGCAATGATAGGTGTTGAAAAGCTTCGAATCAGGCCTTGTAGATCTTCAAGAATGGTCTCTATATGATGAATAATACTCTACTTGCACAAGATTTGATGGAGATGGCTTGTATCTTCAGATCCAATCCCTTTTGCTCTCTTGCAACTTCACTTGGAAAGCTTCAATTCTTCAACGATGGGGGCTCACTCTAGCATGAACATGTTCAGGGAGGTTTGTGGAGATGATTTGTGGAAGAAAATGGAAAGGTAATGAAGAGAAAAATGAAGTTTCAATTCAATTTGCAAATGGAAAATTTTTGGTTCAAACTCTTTTCTCTACCACCATTAACATCAACAATCACCAACCTTTCACCAATGGAGAATGTAATCCATATATAGAGATGTTTAGAAAGATCTAGAACCATTTAGGTCACTCTAGAAAGAACTTGAAGTTTCATGACTTGATATTTTGCATTTCCATTCTCACCATATGAGATATCATGACAAAACCCTTACACCTTGAGTAATTCACTTGATTTTCTCCTTAAGTGGTATTTTGGACAAGATACAAAGCTTAGACACCTTGTTTATGGACTTTTTCCTTGTTTTGGTTTGGTATGCCATTATGCAAGTAAGACTTTTACAAAGCAACCCCAAGATTTAAGCCTCAAATCAAAATTGTGGATGAACCATTGTTCTTAAAATGTCCTTGGGAGTCAAAATGACCTATCATATGCCATGGTTTGGATTTGGAACTTGGATTTTAGGATTTTCCATTTCACTTGAATTAACTTATACCTCATTTTTAGGCCATTTTTATCACTTTTTGCTATGAGCCTTTCCAACATCTCATGACCACCCTACTAGCCTTAAAACATCATTCTAAGCAAATTTTATGTTGAAGGTTTTTCCATTTGAAGCTCGTAAGTAGGAGATATGGCCATATGCTTGAAATGACCTATAATTTCCAAATGACCAAAATGCCCTTTGCTTGCCAAAGTCATAAGTAGAGTTACACAAATCAGATGAAGGCATACTATACCTTTATAGAAAGCTAAGATCATGAGGAACAACTTTCATGTTGGCCAGAAATCCATTTGAAAGCTCCTTGAGGGGTAAAAGTTGCTTGGAAGTCAAGTAACTTTCACAGACAAATTTCAGTGTCCTCAGATGACCTGTAACTTGCAAGAACCATAACTTGAGTTCTATAAATCTCCTTGATGTATTCCACCACTCAAATTAAAGGTATTTAGATCCTCTACAAGTTTCATGTTGGCCAAGGATCCATTTGAGACTTGAATTTTGAATTATCTTGCTTGGAAGTTTACCCTAAACTAGGGGATTTTACACAGAAACCCTAATTTAGAAACCTCTCTTCTTCTTGATTTCTCTTGATTTCTATTTGGCACAACACCACATCCATATCTACATGTCAAATGAGGCATCCCACATCTTTCAAACAGGCCTTGATGCCCTTCAATCAAGCATTTGACCTAGGGTTGACCCAGGGTTGACCCAGATGAAACCCTAGTTGACTGTCTTCCACTGCAGCTCTTGTAATCACATCAATGACTTGCCTCACTTTCAAAATGACCCTCTAGTTCTTCCATGATGTCTATATACCCTCCATGGCCTCAATTCACAGCTCACAACTTCTCTGATGATCTTCAAATACCCTCAAGATAAGAGATTGATCCACTGCTTGGTCCACTAACTTCTCAGATTTCAATTTCTTTCTGATGACTTGGCTAAGATTGAATTTGAATAAGAACCTCTTGATATGCCCATAGGGATAAGAATTGCATCTGGTCCCTTGTTGGATGGCTTGCCCATGCTATGCTATGCAGATGAATTAATTATGCACATGACCTAATATGCAAATGCTAAAGCTATGAGGCATAAAATCAGGTGAAATAGGTTGAGCAAATTTTAGGGTGCAACAACGACTTTGAAATTGCTAATCTTCATTCCTTGAGAAATGTTTCCTCTACTGGGAACGAGGATGATGTTATTTTGGAACCTTGTATTCCCGGGGAGCGTATCTGTATAGTTCATCCCAGGGGAGTTAAAGAGGAATACTTCCATTTTATGTTATAGTATTGGAAGACTTCAAAGTCTAACTTCCCTTTCTCGTCTATCCTTCTCAGCTTCACCCCAACAGTTGGGGTTCCATAAAGGCCTTCGAAATAGTTTGTGAAGCCATATCTAGAGATCTTACCATAAGTTTGTTGTTCTCCTTATTTGAAATTAAAGGAGTTGAAAAAGGAAGCTGGGTTACCATCAGCGGCCTTTCGGGAAAGAGCTTTCTTCAAGCCTTCCCTTCCAACTAAAAAGGTTTTATAGACTGATTCCTTCTGATTAAATATGGTCCAAGGTGTCTTCAAGAGCTATATGTCTTGGATGGATCTCATCTCTTTCCTATCTATTAGACTGGAAATACGATTTCTATATCTGGTTTTGACTTTGATAAATTAAACGACTAGGAGATCAGATCCTTAGCTATACTAGATGCTTTTGACGTGATAAAAGTTTGGGACCTATTGTCATTGTCCGAAGAGCATATTTTTTTCTTTTCTAGGTAACCTTTGTCTTTTTGGTTTATTAATTTTTCAAGATAAATCTATTCATTCATATGACATTTTTCTCTTTTTTTGTATACAAAATGACTAATCCATCATTAACAGAGCACATGAGATTGATGTCAGAAGCTCGAGTAGCAAGGCATGCAGTTGGCCAAGCTATTTCCAAGTCGGATTTGTCTGGCCTGGAAACTCGGGCTTTGAAGAAAAGGAAACAAGTACCTAATAAGGCGGTTTCAAATGCCTCTGGCTCTTTTGTTACCCCCAATCTCCTCAAATGGATACCCTTCTAAGATCTCCTAAGGTTATGTGAACTTTGATGAGTGAAGACATATGCAAGGCCGACTGGGAGCTTTCCTCTTTGATGTATGAAGCCAGAGGAAGTGATCATTCTAAATCGTCCAATGAATTCAAGTTCTGGAGAAAAAGATTTGATGGATTGAAGTTCCTTTGTGACCATCTAAATGCTACGAAAGATGTGACGAAGGTGAAAGACATCGATCGTCAGAAATTAACTCAAAATGTTAGTTCTTACTTAATGAGGTGTGCTCTTTTTATGAGGGGTTTGTTTGAAGTCGAGGATGATAACGAGAAGATGGAGGTAAATTTTAGACACGAGATTGCCCAGATGAAAGAAAAAAAAGGAATTGTATGCGGCTAAGGTAGCCAAACTAGAAAAGCAATTGTGAAAGAGAAAGCTAAGAGGGAGAGATCGGAATCGTCAGAGCGAGAACTGCAGACCTATGTTGACAAACAACTTGAGGAGCATAAATCTGCCAGACTTGATTGGTCATTTACAGAGTCCTTTGAAGCAAGCTCAAATCAACGTCTTTGACACCAGCATTGCTGCTTTCGACAGGGTGAAGGCTCAGATACTATACCCCTACCCTAACCTTGATTTGTTCAAGATGGATTTTTTCAAGGTCGTTGTCGATGTTCGTCTTATGGACATGGAAGAGACTGAACTTCCTCCTGCTGATAATTCAACCCAGGAAACCCCTACTGCCGACACCAATTTTGAACCCGTCTATGAAGAAAAAATCGAGGAATAGTTTTTAGCTTTCCTCTTTGTCACACTTTAAGTATTTTTGTGCTCTCCTTTTTTTATATCTAGGCCCTATGATGGCATGTAAGACAATTACGTTTTATTTTATGAATGTTATTTCCACAGTTTATTATTTTTCTGCGCTCTGTGTTTTAATTTGGTTGAGCAAGCTAATAATATGAACCTGGCTATAAAATGCCAGGGCCAATGGTGTTTATCCATATTATACAATTTGGAGAATTGAAGAGTCATGTTCTGAATGGGAATTGGATTCTTTGTGACATGTTCTCATTTAATCCTTTGAAACGCTTAGTTCTCATTTTCTGTCAAC
The DNA here is from genome assembly GCA_963859935.3 of Lathyrus sativus. Taxonomy (NCBI): domain Eukaryota; kingdom Viridiplantae; phylum Streptophyta; class Magnoliopsida; order Fabales; family Fabaceae; genus Lathyrus; species Lathyrus sativus. The sequence continues at coordinate 770,071,362 of OZ012735.1, forward strand.
GATTTAATTTTCCATTTAGGACATCCATTAATTAATCTATTTACCTCCTTAATCGAAGTTTATTATACACACTTTTAAAGCCCCAGTCTTGAATTCTAGAGGCCTTTACGATCTTGAGGAAGCTCGTTAGCTGCGAACACGAATCGATTAAATCTGAGTAGATCATATCGGGTATTTGATCAATGGTATAACACAAAGCCAACTTACGCCAGAGGTATATTATCTCGGACTTTGGACAGAGGCATTAAAGTGTGCATAGCTCGGACAAAGCTGATTATGCAATAGGTATATCATCTCGGACTTTGGCCAGAGGCGTCGAGTGCGCATAGCTCGAACAAAGTCGATCATGCCAGAGGTATATTAACTTGGACTTTGGACAAAGGCATCGAGTACGTATAGCCCAGACAAAACCAATCATGCCAGAGGTATACTAACTTGGACTTTGGCCAGAGGCATCAAGTGCGCATAGCCTAGACAAAGCCGATCATGCCAGAGGTATATTAACTTGGACTTTGGCCAGAGGCATCGAGTGTTCATAGCTCGAACAAAGCCGATCATTATTAAGTGTAAATTTTGACTTAAAATGAATTATCTTTCTTGGCACTTTTCAACTCATTTCTCATGTTTTTATAGATTTAATTCTTGTTCTTGTGTGATTCTTCAATCATATTAAAAATACCTTTGGATTCTTTAATGTGTGTGTTATTGTGCAGGATTTAGGCATAAAAACATCAAAGTGTAAGACACAAGTAATTGGACAAGGAAGCCAAAGGAAGAGACGAGTTTCAGCATGTTTGTTGTGCGAACTACCAGCGAGGTCTCAGCGAAGGACCAGCGAACCATCCCAGACTGAAGTCAGTAGCTAAAGAGCCCTAAGTTCATTGTGCAAAATTGTAGTGAGGTAGTTCACAGTGCAAAGAATTGCTCGCACAACGAACTTCAGATATTTCTCAAGGGCAGTTTAACTGTTCAAAGGCACGTCAGGTGCCTAAAAGTGTTTCGCTGGGCGAAGAAAGGGTTCGCAGTGCGAACATGATAGATTTTGTAAACTATATAAATACTTTTCTCACTCTTTATAAGCGTGGAACATATTTTGGGGATCAGAACTTTATCTCTTTTCATTCCAAGTCTATTTAGAGAGAGGAACACAAACCCTAAGGGGAGAAGATAATATCATCAATCTCTTATTCGGTTTGGATGTAATCTTTTGATACCTTATGTATTTCATATAATATATGTATTGTGAACTAGTTTTGATTCAATATTGATGTTGTATTTGATTTCTTATTTGCGGGTCTTGACAAAACCTTTTTTAAATCTTAGATCTTAGCTTTTCATCTATTAATGAGCAAACTTTTGACATGGTCTTCTAAGTTGATATTCACTAGTATCACTTTTATTTTATTGTGTTGATTAGTAGCATGAGTAGAACCAATACGGTAAAGACCATGATAACATTTTTGACACAAGCGGTATTGTGAGGATGCATGATAATAGAGATGAAGAACTATGTTCACATACATTTGGAATATTAGTTGAACACATGTAAAAAGGTTTAATAATGTGTACATATTCTGATCATGGAATTATATATGAATCAAATCATTAATTTGATATGGATGTTATTTGAATGTCTATTAGGTCTAAACTCTAGACATAGATTTAGGTTTAACATTCACGTGAGTATCAGTTTTTAATGCTCTGTATTGGTTTTGTTGCGTGAGACATTACCAATGAGACAATACGATTGGCCTCCCAGCTTTGCGTTAGACATAACCTCTGTTGTGGATGATACATGATGGTATTAGATGAACGTTTGAGTTGTGTATAACATGATTAGAAGAATGCATGTGTTATCAATTAATTAGATCCAATCCCAACAAGGCTCCGTTTATATTTCAGTATTTACTTTATATTTTCAATCTTTATATTTTTAGCTTTTATCTATTGTACCTTAAATATTTTAAACAACTTTTTCACAACAAGCTTAGAAATGTAGAGACCTTTGAACGACATTTTTTCCCTCGCGCCGATCCCTGTGGAGACGATATAAATCCCGGAGGGAATCCTTCCAAATCTAAATTTTTGCTTCTTGCCTCTTTATTGCAGTTCGAAAAATCATGCCAGAGGTATATTAACTTGAACTTTGGTCAGAGGCATCGAGTACGCATAACCCAGACAAAGCCAATCATGCCAGAGGTATATTAACTTGGACTTTAGCCATAAGCACTGGTCGGAGGCATCGAGTGTGCATAGCCTGGAAAAAGCTGGTTACATTCTAGGACCGACTTATCTACTTTGCATGATATAATTATTTAAATATGAGTGTCTCATTAAAAACCCTCTCAGAGGGAAAAGAGTACACCCTGATAACTTTATTTATGATTCTTATTACAAAGTCTATATTACATTCCCATCCCAAAATATCCTATTTTTCTTCATTCTTTTTAAGTTTTGAGCCATATTGCCTGTGCCTTTGTTCCTTGCTGCCTCCTGGTTTTTCTTGAAATCTCTCGTATTTACTTTTAAAGTCTTTCTGTAAAACGTCCCTTCTTCAATTCGGACAACAAGCGCCATGATAGTTTCTGGTTCCGTAGAAAATTTTCTGTTATAGGGTACTTTTTTGATTGTTAGCCAACCTTCTTCTTTCAAATTGATATATCTACTAATTTCACTTTTAAGGACTCCTCTTTGACAGGGCCTTTAGCTTGATCATTTCTTTTGAGCGAGCCTCAAGCTATCATTGTGAATTTTTTTGGGCAGTCCTTGGTCGCCCTTTATCACTCCCACTCGGCCGTCTTCTACGGGATACTTCAGCGTGAGATACGACGTGGACAATACCGCTTCTAGAGCATTGAACGATGGTGTTGCAATGAGAATCGAATATCAAGCTATTAATTAACTTGAATCACAAATAATAAAATTCACCTTCGAGCTTTGATTTATCCAAAAGAAAGAGTAAAGATCGAAGAAAATCCTAAGTGTGCTATGTAACAACAAAGATAAAAGATCTAAGGTTCGGGGGGTTGGTTATTGTTTTTGTTGCTAAGGGAAATGTGCTAAGGTAAAGACCTAAGGTATATACACTAAGTATGTTCGCCAAGACGTTGCATCTCGTGCCTACATATCCTAACTAGGATGGAATCAGAGCAATCATAATTCACCTCACCAAGGTGAAGAACACTTAACTATGGTCAAGATTCCAAGGGAAGTAAATGTTCATAACAATGACACTTATAGAGTTAACAAACTCTCTAAGTCTAAGTTAAAATACCTAACTAGGGATTGACTTTAACAGAAGTCAATGAGGAAGTGAGTACACATGGCAATGGCATACAAATAGAGTTTAACAAACTCTAAACTTAAATCTAAGTTGCAAGACCAAATGGTTCTAACAAGACCAAAAGGAGGGAGATGAGTACTCATGACAATGGTACTCAAGCAAGGGTTAACAAACCTTGTCCTTAAGCTAGGTTAAGAGGGAAGTGGCTCTAACAAGGCTTAAAGGAAGACTCTAACAAGGTCAAAGGGGATTATTCTAACAAGATCATAAAGGGTGACTGAGCTATCTATGACATTGAGTCAATAGAGAGACTTTCCTTTGGATTTGGGAAAAAAAAGGTAACTTAAGGATGAAGGCTAACAAGCTAACATCACTTAAGGGAAACAACTTAACATTGTTTAAAGAAAGATATGATGGAAACAAACATGATATTCAAGCAAGATGTTAATAACATTCAAACATGAAGTCAATTGTAACATGGGAAAATAAATGGTAACAACCAAAGTATGAGAATAGATGTAACAACATCCAAGGCAAAAACTTGACAAAGTCAAAGAGAAGAAGGTAACAACCAAGCATACTCAAAGTTCAAATAAGTTTCAAAATCACATGGTGACAACAAAGATATTATAATACCTAAACATTCATGAAGTATAGTTCTAACAAGACTAAAACATCATAGATACAAGTTGAGTTCAAGATTAAAGAAATCATGCATTGGGGTTTCAACATGGTCCTAAACAAAATGGGAACTTTCACAAATATTCACACAAACATCCATAACATGTTTTGAATATCAAACATCGTGTGAACAAAGTTGAGACATGGATTGAACAATTAAACATGGTACAATTTTGAACATGTTAAGATAAGTAGGTAACAACCTAAACATGTATGTTAGGGTTCAACATGATTGTGAACAAAGATGGAAACATCATAATGGTTTAAACATACAAACATGTATTTCAAAAGCATTTAAAAAAAATCAAGGATTTATTAACACCTAAATATGGTAAGATCAACACAAGGACATATATACACATCAAAGTCATGTAAACATGGAAGGAAATCATATGTTAGAGGCAAAATGACCAAACAAAAGTTCATGACATGATATATTTACATGTAAACATACATCTAAAAAGGTGTCAAAATTCAAGTGGCAACAAGTATGTACAATTCTTACATCATTACATAAGGTTTATACAAAGTGCAAATGGTTCAAACATGTCCAAATGTGCAAAGAAAATCAAAGGAAACAACCAAAGAATCAAAATGGTCCTTAAGGAACCCTAAAAAGGTCACAAACTTTAAACATGCATAAGTTCCAAAAAAAACTAAATATTTTTGGAAATTTATTGATACCACAATAAAATAGGCAGCAACATGAACATATAGAAAAAATAATGGATCAAAAATCCTGAAAAATGAAAGAGTTATGATGTTTCAAAAATGTGAAGAAAATAAAAGAAACAAAGGAAAATGGCACTCATGGGACTTGAACACGCTCCCGCTTGGCTAAGTTAAAATATTTAACCAACTGAGCCATATTAATGGCTTGTCAATTACACACATGCATTAAAATAAATAATAAAATAAGTCATAAATGGTTAAAATAAAATGAAGTGCAGAAAAAAGAAAAAGGGAGATCGGCAAGGATCGAACTCTAGACAAGGCAGTCACAAGGCATGGCAAGGAAAAGGTTACGCCACTGGGGTGGCCTATTTCATCCAAACATAATACGCTTACAATTATTATATATTTAAAACAACACTAAATAGACAAGTCAGCGCCAGATCAGTGCCACATCACTTCCAACTCATCTTCTCCTTCTCCATCACACTTACTCTCTCTTTCTCTCTCTCTCTCTATCTTTCTCTCTCTCTCTCTCTCTCTCTCTCTCTCTCTCTCTCTCTCTATCTCTCTCTCTCTCTCTCTCTCTCTCTCTCTCTCTCTCTCTCTCTCTCTCTCTCTCTCTCTCTCTCTCTCTCTCTCTCTCTCTCTCTCTCTCTCTCTCTCTCTCTCTCTCTCTCTCTCTCTCTCGTGCCCTAAGTCTTCCATGGCCAGAAATTCAAACTTAGTTATCTCACTCAAAACTCAACCAAATTTAAATTTATACAAAGCAAACTTAGAGCATTTTTCACAAGGATTTTAAATATATAATCACTCATCCTAAAAATAACTGAATAAATCAAGAATCATTCAACAACAGTGCAATACCATAATGGTTCAATCATGTCAAAACAATACATATGCAACTCATACAATGCAAACAGTGGTTCAAACATCTAGCACATGATTATGTCTACATTTGTGCTTCACAAATGAATCATTAATGGTGCGTGAAACAAGAGGTTCAAATAGTAAGAAGCTTACCTCTTGAAGTCAATCCAAGGCTTCTTAAAATGTTCTTACATAAAGGAAATGACAACCTCATTGGGTTTATTGATCCTTAGAGATGTGACTTGAGTGTTTAGATTGCTTGGAAACAGCTTCAAGGATCAAATCTGTGTCCTTTTGCAAAATAAAGGTGTGAAAATGGTGAATATGGTTGGGCTTGATACAGAACTTGTTCAATGGTTGGAAAAAGTTGTATTGAGTGTTTAAGGTAGGTTTGTGGTGTTTTTTTTGGAGAATGCACATGGGTAATGAGTTTGGCCAGAGGTTTTGCAAAACAGAGGTGTTTTTGCAAGTTTTGTTGGAGAGGGTGGGTTCTTTTGTTTTTGAGTATGATTGATGTGTGTCTTGAAGCTTAGAGATGTTCTATATTTATAGAGAAAATTGAGGTATTGCTTCTGATCAGAATACCAAGTTCATGGAGTTTTGATTTGGTTGGGATTGAATTGGTAGTTTAATGGTTTGTTGTAGTTCCCATGCAAAGTACAATGCCTCTATGGTGGTTGGGAGCCTTTAGAGGTGTTACTTATGATCCTTTGCAAAAGTTTTGTGTAGAAGAAACAAGTTGGAGGCTCAAGACAAGTTGACATTGGCTTAAAGTAGCTTTACAAGAATGGCATTGTCCATTTTTTTTGCCCAAAATGGAATGATCTTTGAAATAAAGCTTCAACCACTTTGATAATGCATTAATGGAAAGTGTACTTATCTGATTTAAACCATATTAACAAGTAACAAGGTCTTCCAAACAAAATATTAGAGATTTGAGTGGTTTTGCAACATGAATCAACATGGTTATGACCTAAAAATCAAGTTTTGGACCTCAACTTCTTCTCTTCGAAAATCCTTGCTCACAAATTATATGGAGGAGTTCTTATAATTTTTAAAAAGCCCCAAACATGCTCTACAACTTTCATGTTTGATGAATTTCTTGAATCCAAAGGTATCATGATGAAATCTGGCTTCAAAGTTTATTGCATTTGATGACCAAAATCTGCCTTAAAATTTCTCTCTAAGTGTTTTAAAAATTTTCCAAACTTTGAAGCTTCATAGCTCAAAATCTAAGCCTCTTTTGCCCATGGGTCAGTTTTACCCTTTTGTAGTACATGATGAGAGCTATAAATTGACCTTTGTAACTCAAAAAATGGATGTGTGGATTGAAAGTTATGATCTTTCAAAGTTGGCACAAAAACTAGGGTTTTTCCCCACACTTAGAAAAAATTCACTTGCTTAACTTTGCCCCTTTTGCAAGAAACCTCCCAAATATTGATTTTCCATGCTCAAATACATTGATCAAACATGTCTTGATGAAATTTGTCTTGAATGCTTCAATTTGGACCAAAAACCCTAAAAGTCAAAGGGTTGACTTTGTTAGATAAAGCTTGTGTATCAAATGAATTCAACTGTGTGATCTTCAGTGGTATTGTATTCTTCAACTTTTCAAACATCATGGATGGACTCCAAGGATGTATATGAGCATATTGAATCATGTCCTAAGACTTGGGATCATGCTTTGATCAAAATTCAAAGGCACAATTGACTTTTCCTAATAAAACCCTAATTTGGGGCCAAATGAAGTTGGGCTTCAATGAACTTGTAGTGGGATCCAACTGTACTTGATTCTTGATGAATAGTGTGACACCCTTTTGTGAAATGCATGATAATTACTCTGATCTATTTATATTTATTCTACGGGGTTAGAAGGGATCATAAATTAAATCTAGTATTTTAATAATTAACCAATATTTAATAAAGTTTTACTTACTTAATAAAGTTTCATTACAGTGAAAAGAAAATAGAGTCAAAACTTTCCATTGCTACTACTTCTATATTCTATTCACAGTAGTATCTAGATGAAAGCAGTAACATATTATAATTTGTTTACTACAGCATATGAAAAGAAAATATTACATTTCACTTCTCTTTCTATCCTCCTATACGCTACAGTGAAGAATGGAAGTTCACCCATATAGTTCATTTCCTAATCGCTACAGGACCGACCAAATTATATTGCCTTGAATTAAATGTGAGCTATAACATTTAATAATATGAATATATTATTTCCACTATATGTTGCGCTACAACACAATACTTTCCACCCATCCTGTTCGTTTTGCTACTAAGGTGAACATGCTATAGTAACAGAACCCATGAATAGTTCTTCAATTACTTCTAAATTCTACCAACACACTTCCATTACAAACAAAATTAATCCTCACAAATCAATGATTATTATTAAAAAAAATCTTAACAATTACCAAATTATGGAAATTAGGGGTATCTTCCTAAATATATTTCTACCCATTAAACACTATCAAATAATTCTAATAACCACATAAAAACCCACTCTTACCTTAGTTTTTGAATGATTCTTGAGCCTTCTCTCTTGGTTCTTCTTCTTCCCCACATTTCCTTCTCTCTAGCCTCTTTGTTTCTCCTTTCTATCTTTTTTCTTTCTTTCTATTCTCTTTTTACTCTATGTTAAACCCTAACATTTTTCTTAATTTAATTGGGCTTTACTAACTCATTCTCACACTTACTATTCACACTCCAAAATAAGCCCAACTAATTAATCTAGAAATTCTACATTATTTTACCCAATAGAATATATCAAATAAATTAAATCAATCATTTCAAATATGTCCAATAAATCAATTAATCCAAACAACTCAAATAAATCAAATAATTTATATAATCTAATAGATCACTTAATTCATATAAATCAAATATTTCATATAAATTCAATAATTCAACTAATTCAAATATATCAAGTATATCAATTAATTCAAATAAATCACATAAATTAGTTAATTCAATTAGACATAAAATCACACAACTAATCAATTAATTTAATTAATAAATAATTACTAAAAATTGGAGTGTTACAAATAGAGGCCTCTTGAGTGTATTCAAACTTGATTGGTTGATGATCAATCCAAGAAATTGACTGATTAAGCCAGGATCCTTTTGATTCCTTTGGGTCAAAACCTTAATTCAGATGGAAACACACAAGAACAAACTTGAACAAGGTTAGGGTTAGAAATGTCATGCTTGATTTTCCTAAAATGATGATGGAATCTAGGGATCAAAATTTGGTATAACAGATGGCATGCCAATAATGATGTTACAGGGAGACTCGACGTTAACAATTAAATATCTTACCTTGATATTTTTCGCATTGTTCTCGCTACCAAAAGTCGTCATTATGGGCAGATGTCTGAGCACATATTCCTGTTCGCCCGAAAATCCCACAAGGGTGCCTTTAAATGACAACAACTCCGAGGTGTCGAAGTTCATTCTCTTGACTGCATCCTAGTATAAGATGTCCACCAAAATTTCATGATCTATCAAGACTCGTCTTACGCTCCAATCATGTATCTGAACTTTGATCACCATTAGATCGTTCTCATGAGCTAACACACCCTTCGCATCTTTTTTGGAAAAATTGACTGCGGTTGAGCTTTCTTTTTCTTTTGAATATTGTCATACCCTAATTTTTGACTCCTAAGATCTCATATCTTTTTGCATCATCTGCATAGTCTATCATGCATTTCACCTCGCATAACACTACAAGAAAATGTTGTTTTTCCCTAGTGATTTAGTGACGTGGTAATCACGTGGGAAAAAAAAGTGTTGCCAAGTGATTCCCACGTCACTAAATTATTTAATTAATAAATTTTGTAACTCTGAAATGTTCAACGAAATTTTAGAATTTTTAGGGGGAGGGAAGTTTGAATTTTTCACAAATTCAGTTTTGACGTGTAAATCACAAGGGAACTGTAAATTCAAAAAAGTTCTTTTTTTCCCACGTGATAAGCATGTCACAAATTAGCCACATGCTTTTCACGTCGCAAAAATAATTTCCATTAATTTGTCAGACACATGAATGAACCGTTCCGACCCTATTCCCACGTCGCAAATTCTTGGAATGTTCCGACCCCCAATTCACGTCGCAAATGGTTTGAGTTGATATTTGTTCCGACGTGGCGTTCACGTGGGTACCTTCCCACGTGTTCCCCACGTCGCAAGTTTCATTATATATCCCAGAATTTTCACCCATCTCGTTTCACTTCATTTCTTCATCTTCTTTCTTCAGCTTTTCTCACTACGCCAGAAATCACTTTTAGCAGCGCATAGAAAGACAGCGCTTTATACAAAAGCGCTGCTAAAGGGCCAGTAAAAAAAAAAAGAAAAAAAGCGCCTACCAAAGACAGCGCTTTTAAAAAAGCGCTGCTAAATGGTGGGCCTAAGAAAGCGCTTTTAAAAAGCGCTGCTAAAGGGGGGGCCTATGAAAGCGCTTTTCAAAAGCGCTGCTAAAGGGGGACCCTTAGAAAGCGCTTTTTATATAAAGCGCTGCTATATGGAATTGATAAGGCACCCTATGAAAGCGCTTTTAAAAGCGCTGCTAAAGGCCTTTAAAAGCGCTGCTATAGGTATTCATATTATAATTTTAAAATATCCTCCAGAATTTTAATAGAATCAAAACAGTCACGCAACACATTTCTTCTTTCTCTGGCGAACGAAAACGAACGAACGAACCACTGTTCATCGTCCGACCATCAACTTCTTCTGTCCGATCATCCTTCCGACCATCACCGACCGTTCACCGTCCGTTTTTGAGTTCATCCATCCGTCTGCATTGCCGGTCCACCATTGTTACGGTACGTGAAGCTTTACTCTGCTTTTCTTGTTTTTTTTTTATCTTTTCACCATTGTTGTTCTGATGATATATAGATGGTTTTTATCTTTTCAATGATGGTTTTTGTTGTTGTTGTGTTAGTTGTTTTTATGTTAATATGATATATGAGATATATATGATATTGTTGTTGTTGTTGATGTAAAATAGTTTATATAGATGGTTTGTATTTGATATAGTTTATATTTGATATAGATGGTTTGTGTTATAGTTTATATTTGATATAGGTGGTTTATATTGTGTTATATAGATGGTTTGTATTTGTTATAGTTGATATAAATGGTTTATATTTGTGTTATATAGATGGTTTGTGTTATAGTTTATATTTGTTATAGTTTATATTTGTGTTGTATAGATGGTTTGTATTTGTTATAGTTTATATAGATGGTTTGTATTTGATATAGATGTTGTTATTGTTGGTTTATATTTGATGGTTTATATAGATGGTTTATATTTGATATTTGATATTGTTGGTTTATATAGATGGTTTATGTTGTTATTGTTGGTTTATATTTGATATAGATAGTTTATATAGATGGTTTGTATAGATGGTTTATATTTGTTATTGTTATTTGATGGTTTATATAGATGGTTTATATTGTTATTGTTGGTTTATATTTGATATAGATAGTTTATATAGATGGTTTGTATAGATGGTTTATATTTGATATTTGATATTGTTGGTTTATATAGATGGTTTATGTTGTTATTGTTGGTTTATATTTGATATAGATAGTTTATATAGATGGTTTGTATAGATGGTTTATATTTGTTATTGTTATTTGATGGTTTATATAGATGGTTTATGTTGTTATTGTTGGTTTATATTTGATATAGATAGTTTATATAGATGGTTTGTATAAATGGTTTATATTTGATATAGATGTTGTTATTGTTGTTGATATTTGTTGTTGTTGTTGTTATTCTGAATTACAGGTATATTATGGCCAGCAACGAGGAAACATCACATGATGGAAAAGAAACACCCAAAGACGTTGAAGGCGAAATTAAAAGAGGCATAACGATAATGAAAAGTATCATCCGTGCGAGAGATAGAGGTGTAAAGTACGATGTCCATTGGAATGAAAGAGATCAGTTGGTTGAGCCTAATGGTGCGCTGCTGACAAGTTATATTGGAGCAGTTGTACGTTCGCAAGTTCCGATTACTTGCGATAATTGGAGAATTCCTGCATTAAAAGCGGCTAAGGATAAAATTTGGACCGAGATTCAAGTATGAGATTTGATCATTTTTAATTATGTTGACAGTTACATCTTTAAATTAATTATATTAACATGTTATATGTATGTGTATTTGTTTGCAGAGATCTTTTAATATTGAGGATTCTAGGAGAAAATATTGTATTCAGTTGGCCGGAAAACGCTTGAGGGGATTTAGAGCGTTTTTAACCAACAAATATCTTAAAGATTCTGATGGCAACTTTGTAGAGTCGGAGCGTCCAGCGAAGTACGCTGATTTGATTTCGGATGCAGAATGGGAGACATTTGTTGCGAAGCGAAGAACCAAAGAATTTGAAGTAAGTACAACTTATCATGTACAATGTATAGTATATATACCTATTCCACAAACAAACTGATATGACTTAAACTTGTTTTTTCAGGTTAAGAGTGGCGTAAATCGGGAACGAGCATCAAACCCTGCGTATCCATATAGAAAGGGGCGTTTGGGATATGCACGCTTAGAACAAAAATTAGTAAGTGCATATATATGCTTTAATATGATCTATTTACAAAAAATAGTAAGTATACATAATAGGATATAATGCTTTATTGTTCGTCTTAATGCGTAGTTGGAAGAGGAGAAAAGTGATGCGACATCTCTTCCGGACCATGTCGTATGGAAGGATGCCCGGGTGGGAAGAGATGGAGCCGTCCAAGAAGAAGTTCAACAAGTGTTTGAACAATGTGTAAGTACAACATTAGTTTTTGAACAAAGTGTTTGAACAAAGTGTATAAAATATTTAAATATGCTTTTATCTATATTTCAGGAGTCCCTATCCCAGACTATAACTCCTGCTGAAGACGATGATTGCAGGAGTTTATTGAGTCGGGTGTTGAATATTCCTGAGTACTCTGGGCGTGTGAGGGGCAAGGGATTTGGTGTCACTCCATCCAAACTGTATAAGCAGCCAAGGAAAAAAAATCCAACCAATAAAGAAGTGATGGCTACTTTAGAGGAAATGAAAGCTCAAATTCGTGAATTACAGAAGGATAAGGAGAGATACATGTCCGAAAGGCGCGCTCCAGAGGCCGGTAAAGCTACTAGTGACAAAGATAGTATCGGTTGTCCGCAGAAGCTTCCAGAGGTAATTGTATATATTACATTGAAATTAATTTAGCACATTTTTCTTAATTGACACATTAACTGATCATTATTTGTTTAGGGCATTTCACCTTGTCGACTATATTTATCGTCGCCGACTTATCGCATGGTTGGCAAGGGAAAGGTGCATAACACCCTGGGAGACTTACTTCACCATAAACCCCTCCCTGCTGGATTTTTGAAAGTATCTGTTGATATTGCATTAGAGGGGGGGGGGGGCGTTGTTGCCTATGCGAGACGATGTATCAGACGCAACAGTGGTGGGAGACGCGATAGGAGCTTATGTAGCATGGCCGGCGAATCTCATTTTCATGGATGATGAGGTAGGTTGAACCTTGTAATATTCCAATGTTTTATTACCCATACATGAAAGTTATTCTAACATTTACACTTTCTTATTGACATGATGATCTTAGACTCCCACAAAATCCAAAACAAAAGATGATAAAATTATTGTGCGGGATACCGATTCAGCTGCATCAAAGTTACAGGTACTAGTACTACAGTTTAAGTGATTATTTTATTATAAATTATTTACTGAACTTATATATGACTTTTAGGTTCTTGATCAGCAGTCGCAACAAGTCAGCAAGGGAAACATGCTTGAAACTTCCAAGGTGCCCAAAAAAAAGGTCGAGACAAAAAGAACATTTGTTCCTCAATTTAGGTCGTGCCTTCAAACATATGTAGGGACAACAGACGTGCCTGAGGGCGGCATCCGTCTAATACATATGGATCAAGGTATTTTCGGTTTTGAATATTCCGAAACACTTGCTAAGGAGGATTTCGACCAGGTTTTCAAACATTTAGAATTGGGCGTCGGGGTTATGCATACCTATATCAGGTACTTCGATCCATTTTAATTAGATAATTGAACATTTTAAAATTCACTCGTTTAACTGAATAATCTAATGTTGATTATATTTTTTTTAGGCGCTTGTATGACAAGATGTTGGTCCCCGCTGATTTGACTTCAGTATTCGCATTCTTATCTGCTAGCAGTGTCAACTCACGGACAATAGACCAGACACCAGAAGCAGTCAAAGAGTACACAATCCAGAGATTTATGGGTGCGAATACGGAGAAGTTGTTTATGTTGCCATATAATACTGGCCATGGGTTAGTTTTTATTCTAAATTCATTTATTATAATTGTTCGATTTTTGCCATATTATATAACATTTCCGTCTAAACTGTTGTCTTATTTTGTAGTGGTCACTGGTTGTTGGTCGCAATTAATCCGATTAAAGAAATAGTGTATTATATAGATTCATTGGATGGCGATACAAACAAATATGAAAATCTGAAGAACATGGTTGATACGTAAGTGATGATGTATAGTGTTCTGAATAATTATATATGTTTATTTATTATGTGACATTGTTCTAAATATGTGTTTATATTATGTTAGAGTTATACAAATATACAGAGCACAGAGAGATGCAACAGTGCCAAAAAGCAGGGCTAGCAACATCAACTAGATCAGAGTGGAGGTATATTTTCCCATGTTTGACTGTTATAGTGGTTCTACTTATAAAACTATTTAAACTATATATCCTGATAAATGTTCGTTCGCTTTTTTCCTAATACAGTGTCCTCGTCAGCGTGGTGGGATTGACTGCGGATATTTTGTACTGCGCTTTATGAAGGAAATCATTCTTTCTGGTCAATTAGAGATTCCAATCATGGTATGGATCAATTCATGAGTTATATGATTCATTTTGATAATTAACTAATATTTCATCTGAGTAATTAGTATTAAATCGTGCTTGTTCTGTTATATTATGTAGTATTTTGATGAATTCAGATGCGCTACGTACTCGAAAGTAAAACTGGAAGAAATTAAGGAAGAATGGTGTCAATTTATGATTGAGTTAAGAATTCTATAATGTATATTGAATTTGTAATTATGTGTAAATTGTATATTGTATATTGTATATTGTATATTGTATAATGTACAATGTTTAAATTATGTGTAAATTATACTTGAGTTAATTATGTGTAAATTGCAAAGTGTTATTGTATAATGTACAATGTTTAGTTATATTGTGTTGAATTAAAGGGCAAGTGTTGAATTACAATGTTTAAAGGCCAAGTTATGTTTAAAGCCTGAATTATAAGCAGGGAATTTAATTGTTATAAGCAGGTTTGTCTAAAAATATATAAAAAATGTGATTTTTCAAAAAAAAAAATATTTTAAAAACGTGAAGTATAGACAGCGCTTTTACAAGAAAGCGCTGCTAAAGGGAGAAAAATAGGCATAAAAAAGCGCTGCTATAGGTTAGGAAAGGAGGGGTCTAAGAAAGCGCTTTAAAAAAGCGCTGCTAAAGGGTGGTCTACAAAAGCGCTTTCATAAAGCGCTGCTACAGGGGGGAGGGGGGGAGAATAGGCAGCGCTTTGAAAGAGCTGCTAAAGGGGTAAAAAACGCTGCTAAAAGTGATACCTTTAGCAGCGCTTTTTCCATAAAAAAAAGCGCTGCCTTTACCTTTAGCAGCGCCACTTTAGGCAGCGCTTTAAAGCGCTGCTAAAGGTCAAAAAAAGCGCTGCTAAAGGTCATTTTTGGCATAGTGTCTTCTTTCTTCCTCCCTCACATTTCTAGACCTTCACATTATTCTGCTTCACACCTCCAACAAAATTTTACAAATTTAAGGTGAAGATGATGTATGTTGTTGTGACTGTTTTAGGTTTCCATTTATTTTATGTTTTTCTTTTTATTAACTGTTAATTTTTTTTCAGATCTAATATTGATTAAGGAGTTCCATTGGAAGCTTTTGAGAGGTATTTTTGCATTACAATTTGTTTATATATTTGATATATGAAATATTATTTTAGAATATTGATTAGGAAATTTTAAATTTTTTTTGGTTAGATGTAAGTGTATATATATATATATATATATATACTGTGTTGTTGTTGTTGAAAGAAAAAATAAAAATAATATATTATGTATTTTTAATTAGAAAAATAGAATATTTTTTATGTTAGAAACAAATAATATGTTATTAGAAACAAAATAAAAAAATAGAATATTTATTAGAAAAATAGAATAAAAATAATATGTTATTAGAAACAAATTAGAAAAATAGAATATTTATAAGAAACAAAAATAATATATTAGAAACAAATTAAATATGTTATGTATTTTTAATTTTTAAAAACAGAATATTTATTATGTTAGAAAAAATAGAATTTTAAAAAATATTTTTAGTAAACAATATTGTAAATAGAAAAAATTAATATATATTTTTTAAAAATATAAAGAATATGTATTATATTTAAAAAGTGTTATTTTTAAATGTATTATTCTTTGAAAAAGTATTTTTATTAAAAAATAATAAATATGTACTAAATGTGTTATTTTTAGTAAATCAATTATATATATTATAGATTTTTAAAACAGATTTTTAAAAACAGATTTTTAAAAATAGATTATTAAAAACAGATTTAGTATAATATATATTATTTTATTTTAGTAAATATGTTAAAAACTGAACAACACATTTAATACATTATTTTTACACATTCAATTATTTAAAACAGATTTTTAAAAATAATAAATATATATTATACTTTAAATATGTTATTATTAGTATAATATATTATTTTAGTGAATTTATATTATACTTTAAAAATAATGAATATATATTATACTTTATAAAATTATAATAAATATATATTATACTTTAATGAATATATTATAATTTAAAAATAATGAATATATATTATACATTAAAAATTATTTTTATTTTAAATTTAATATTTAATATTTATTTTAATTTTATAATTGTTTTCAGTTAATATTATTTATTTTTTATTATTACTAAATTTTATAGTGAAGTGCATCCCATGTCACTAATTAGTGACGTGGGAATCACATGGGAAAAATATTTACTCAGTGTGAGTTCCCACGTGAAAACCAAGTCACTAATTAGTGACGTGGGAGTCACATGGAAAAATATTTGTGACGTGTTTTTCACGTGGGAAAAAGTTTCCACCATTGTGTGTTTCTCCCACGTCGCAAATAGTGGTTAGTGAAGTGATTTTTAACTTAGTGACGTGAGAATCACTTGGGAAAATACAATGTTTCTTGTAGTGTAATATCCAATTATCAGCCAGAATGAACTTCTTGGATTTAAAGCTGAATCGATCGAACTAAAAGTCAACTATGCGTAAAATCAGTGAATGAAAAATTTCAAAATCGAACCTGCAAACGTTAGTCATGTTAATCTATATTTTGCGTAGTTTAACCTGGCGTCCTCATGAAAAATTTTGAATTTTTCTTTTCTCAAACCATCACTTAAACAACACAACTTCAACTTAGCAGCAGCTTGACTTGATAACTCAACTTGTAGCTCCGACGACGCTCGGTAACGTTTTCGCCATTGTCGGTAACTGCTTGAATCTTAATTTTTTTGTTGTACTTTAAACTTGAATGTCGATTACAAGAATGTTGGATTTTTTTTATTGGTATGTTGTCGGTTTCTGTTAGCTGCATTTCCATTTTGTCTTTCAATTGAAAAAGTATATTGTTTTTTGGTTGGCTTTAGGTTATGTAGTCTAGTTTTAAAAAGGAAGGAGAATTAGTTATTCCACATGAAATCTTTATAGATTTATATATACTACTTTTTAGATTAAAAATATACTTCTTTTACTTTTTTTTTAGAATATACATTTTTTCTATTGGTTATATACATAATTTTTTTTCTATGGTTAAAGATAACATACTTCTTTTTCTTTTTAATGTGTATGTTTTTCTATAGTAAAAATCAATTAGATGTGACATGATATATGGTTACTTTTTGTGTCAATTTTCTTTTATATAAAATATACTGGTGTGTGAGGTTGTGTATATTTGCTTTTTCTTTCAATGATGATACGTGAATCATTATATAATGTACTTATTCTTTTGATATTGTAATATATATATATATATATATATATATATATATATATATATATATATATATATATATATATATATATATATATATATATATATATATATATATATATATATATATATATATATATATATATATATATATATATATATATATATATATATATATATATATATATATATATATATATATATATATATATATATATATATATATATATTTAGTGTGTTAATATCATTTTTTTTATTATTTACTTATTTACATATTCTAGAAAAAGATTAAAAAATATTTTAATATTTTGTTTTTAATATTTTCATCAAGTTTTTCGATATTATAAAAAAATATATATATTATTGTTAATTATTAATTGGCTTAAATATTTTTATTTAATATTGATTAATTAAATTATTAATTAATCTTATTAAATATTTATATTTAAATTAATTAATAATTCTTTGTCACCCGATTTTATTTCATGACTTAATTGATTTCTTGCTTTGAGTTTATTTTGTTGATCGTATCTGTTATTTACACGATGTTCTTCCGTGATTGTTTGTGAATTTTATTCACAATGTTTTGCCACGTATCTCAGTTTATTTACTACATGATGCTATTCCATGTATGCCTTGTTGATGTCTTTACATGATGTTTTTCCATGTAATTTTGTTGACTTTTTACTGTCTGATTACCATGATGTTTTGCCATGCGTATTTTGTGATGTCTTGTCTATTTGACCATACACGATGTTCTTGTCGTGTATTGCGTCTGTGTATTCATGCTTGCCATTTACATGATGTTTTTCCATGTATATGTAGCTTTCTTTTGATCCTTGTTGACCTAATCCAAGGGGAGGGATTGTATGTTGACTTATTTTCATCGTGCATGTCCCTTGTATGTTTGTCTTTATTGTTGTTTTGGTTCTTAGAACCCTAAAAATCTGTGGTTCCACGAACTACGGACGCTCTGATTTCTCAAGTTCCTCTTGAGATTACGTAGGCACAATGCCCCGATCCTTGGCGAGCAACCTTTTCTTTTTTCCCCACATTTATTCCCCTTTACACCATTTTCTATCGTAGTTCTGAACTACAATTGCTCTGACTTCCTATTAAGGATACATAGGCATAGGATTTCGAGATCCTAGCGAGCTACCTTTTTCTTTTTCCACCTTCTCTCTTTTCTTTGGACACCTTTACCCTTTAGCAAACAATTTTAGCTAAAACACAAATATTTCAAGAGGTTCTTGTAGAGTACTGCAGATACTTAGGGCTAGTATCTTCCCTTAGTATAACCAATCCCCGTACCTTTGATCTCTCTTTTTCTTAGCTTTAGGCCTTGCTTTTTGCTTTGTATTTTTACTTAGGGTTTTGCTCTATCTTTTCTCGCTTCCCTTGGATAAAATAAAAGTTCGGTGGTGATATCTTATTTTTGCAAGTCAAGTTGATCTGATAGCTTTGGTATCCGATTCTCACCGCGACAGAAAATGGCGACTTCACTAGTGACCATTTTTCAGTGGGTTGAGCCTAACTTGTTATATTTGTGTTGCTATTATTTCTTGCTTGTATACTTGTATATTTGTATATATTTGTATTGCTTGGGTTTTTCTGCTTGCAGGGTGACTTTGTATGGTGAGGTAAGTCCTAACCCAAACTTGATTGTACACTTATGATAGGATTGTGGTATAATCAATAGTTAACTGTTGGGAGTAGTTCTAACATGATTAACATATGATATAACCACGCTCAGCGGAGGCCCCTTTGGGATTACTGGTTTTGTACGAGTAGTCGTATTGGCATTACTTTTTCCGACCTGGGAGTCCGTGAAACTTAGGACCTTAATATCCCTTCACCCCTCTAAGCCTTTTTAGGATGTAGTGCAGTGATTATCCAGGTGTATACTTATGATAATTGTCATGCGATACTACACTCGGACGAGTTTATCTTGAGAATGTCATTAGCCCGCATGAGTAGTCATGCAAGCCGATAATATCCGAAAGATTTATCGATGACTCTGGGAACCTTGTTAGAACCCATTGTGTAGGTGTTTTACCCCTAGTACACACCCTTTGGTTGGTTCTTCATCTAAACTCCACGTCTGTGATCTTGAATCTTTTGATCCATTTATCAAGTGTTCTGCATTCTATTGCATCGCATTGCATATCATTTGCATGATTCATTGCATACCTCTGTTGTTCCAGCCACTCATTCTAGCTGTCTCTATCTTCCAGTGTCACCTCTCAGTTGTCAAGTTGATTCCTCGACCCCTATACAAGACTAGAGCTAACTAGAGACGTAGAATGTTAGAGTAAGAGGTACACAATACAGAGATCAGGAGGGAAATCGAAGATCTTAAGACAAGCATGACTAAACTCACCGAGATGCTCCAAGTCCTGATTTCCAGAAGAGACCAACCTTAGAGAACTACCATCCAAGAAGTTTCGAGTGTTGATCCTCCCCCTTTTCAAATGCCACCTTCAACTTGGCCAAAGTTTGGCTTACCTCACAACTTCTCTCCACCTTTTGCATCTACTACTATGATTGGTCATATTGCTCTACCAAATTTTCAAGCTCTTGTCTTCGCAGAGCCCTGACCTATGGTTCACATCGTTGCCTGGACTATTCAAGCTCCTTTTTAGTACTCTCTCTATGAGTAAAATGCTGTCAATGCTCAAGGTGAAGATCGTGAAGACTTTGTTGAACCCGAAGTTGTCCGTGAACATTTTTAGACCATAGACAAGAGACTTCGAGCCATTGAGGGAAATGACTTCTTTAGTGTGGATGCAGACAACATGTGCCTGGTTTCCGACCTTGTTATGCCTGTCAAATTTAAAACTCCCAGATTTGTGAAATATAAGGGTCACTCTTATCCAAGAGCTCATCTAGTCATGTACTTTCGAAGGATGGCTGCTTATACAAAAAATCAGAAGCTGTTCATCCATTGCTTTCAAGAAAGCTTGAGTGGAGCTTCACTCAAATGGTACATGAGTCTTGAACAAAACTCCATTCACTACTTTCAAGATCTTGCAAATGCTTTCATGAAGCAGTACAAGTACAACCTTGATATGGCTTCCGATCGTCTCCAGCTTTAGAATATGACTCAAAATAAGAAGGAATTTTTTAAAGAGTATGCTAAGCAGTGGAGAGAGTTAGCTTCCCAAGTTGAACCTCCTTTGGTAGAGAAGGAACTCACTGGAATGATTATAGACACCTTGTCTCCATTCTACTCAGAAAAGATGATTGGCAGTGTCTCTTCTGACTTCACAGATTTGGTTACTATTGGCCAAAGACTTGAAGAAGGTCTCAAGAACGGTAAGGTGTATAAGGCTGCTGAATCTTCCAATGGTGCAAAGAAATCCTATGAGAACTTCCAGAAGAAGAGAGAAAATCAGACTAATGTTGTCATGGCTGAAGTGAGAAGACCTTGCCACCGACCTCAATATGCTAATCAACCATTTGTTGCTGCTATTACTGCTCCACGACCAGCTCAGGTTCCTCAACATTTGGTTGTTGGACAGAACCAGTGTCGTAATAGGAATCAATTTGATCCTATTCCCATGACGTACACTGAGCTTTATCCTGGTTTGATTCAGAAAGGTTTGATTACCACAAGGACTCAGCCTCCTCCTCCAAATCCTCTTCTAGCTGGACTCAGATCTGATCTCCATTATGAATTCCATGAAGGTGTCGCAGGTCACGATCTGGAAAATTGCTATGCACTAAAGGCTAGAGTGCGTGATTTGATTAAGGTCGGAATCCTTAGCTTTCATGACAATAATCCTAATGTCTAAAATAATCCTCTGCTATGGCATGCCTAGTAAAGCTTCAGTCAACTTCAGCCCAACTACTTCTCAAAGAAAGGACAACTCATCTTTGTGTTTAACTAGTCATTAGGCCATGTATCTTATTGTTTTCATTTTCCTTATTTTGTACCAACTGTTTGCTTTCAAATTATGTTTGTACTTTCGTGATTAATGAAATGAGTATTGTAACTTTTTGATTCAATTCATTTTGTCCATTATTTACATCTTTATGCTTTCCTTTTCAAAAAAATATTTTATCTCTTTTCCAATTTATTTTTGATTGTGCAAAGATTGGAGGGATGATAATGAAAACATAATACCCATAATTGTTGTCGATATGCTTTCAAATAAACTTTGCTGACGATGTAAGACATTGTTTTAATCTCCCAAACACTAGATAAATAAGGAAGTTATTCCCTTGTCAACCCATTCGAGCCTAGAAGTCACTATCTTTCGTTCTCAAAAAGAAAAAATCAAAAGAAAAAGCCCGCTAAGTCATAACCTATGAAGGATACTTAGGTAAAACTGGGGCATCCTACTGACTATAAGCTTAAAAAGAAACAGTTCAGGAAAAAGTTAGGGATGATAAAAAGAGGAAATCTTTAAATCTTTCACCATAAAAATCCTCAATGACAAAAACAACTCAATGTTATAAGGAAGCAATGACTGCCATCTCGAGAGTCCCTTGACTTCTAAACCATCATCATCACTATCATCAGTGTAATTTCCAACCTTTGGGAACCTGAGCGCATAGTCTGAGTTAATTGAGCGTAAGACTGAAGATTATCACGAACATTGGGTGGGTGAAAATAAAATTTGAGCTTTTATCCTTTGTTTCATAAACCGTGAACCAAACCATGTTACAACCCTCAAAGGACCTAACGGAAGCAAGATTATTTTGAAATCATACTATGGCAAGGTTTCATAAACTGACTCCAAAAGATCTTTGCAGATCATTTTTTTGGCATCATACCTTTGTGCTTCACCTTTCACTCTGATATGTGTTGAACCTCCGTGTTCTGACTAATGACTCATGTATTTTGCATCTTTTCCAAAAAAAATGATTTCAATTTTAAAAGTTGCATGAACTTTGCATTTACCATGTTTGTATGAGCATTTTTGTTTGCAAAGTGGCTTTCCTCTCAAGGAATTTTCAAACAGTCGAGAAACTTGGTCGGTGATCCTATCAGGGGCAAGTCCTTCCACATCCTGTTGAAGAATCAATTCAAGGTTTGTTGCTCAGTGCAAGTCCTTCTCAGATTTGGTTTATCCAGAAGATATTTCAAGACTCAGACTAGGGCAAGCTGTCCAAGCGCCCAGCAAAGCAGTCATTTACAGAATTAGACAAGCTGAAGCAATTATCAATTCATCTGCAACAGATAGCTAATCTAGGGCAGTTTACTTGAAGAATCCCCAAGCGACTTTCCATCCTTCCTACAAGGATCATCAATTCGGTAGAGATGCGCTCAACAATAACATCTTTAATCCCCAAGCAGCTCTTCGACTTTCCTACAATGATCATCAATGTGGTACATTTAACGATGTGGCAGAGATGTGTTTAACAGTAGCATCTTTGATCCCAACCAGAACTACAATGATCACCGTGTTAAGGAATCAGTTTTCCAGTCTTGTCTTCTCACCAAAGAGTCAAGTCGTGTCGTCAACATCTGCATTTGCATTTGATCATATATCATAGTTTAATTCATATATATATGCATAGCAAGAATGTTTCATCCTCATTTTCATTCACCATAGGTCGTGTCGCTATTCGCGTCTCACTTTGTGGTCAAAGTCCAACTTACTTGGCACCTACCAAACAAATATTCTCTTTGTGTCATCTGATGTTTTTCCAGATATTCCTTTATGTTCTGACGTATTCCCAGAACTCTCTCTGTGTATGATCTTATGTTTTTCCAGATGTCCCTTTGTTTGTCTCTCTTTTGTATCCAATCTCATTCTTGGATGTCACCCATGTTTATCTTTCTAATGTTTTTCCAGATTGAGTCTTTTGTTTTGACGTCCTTCCAAAACCTATCTGATGTTTTTCTAGATATTCTTTTTGATTATGTTGCATTTCCAGAATCTATCCGAGGTTTTTTTTTTGGATATATGTATGTCTTTCTGATGATTTCCCATATTGAGTCTTTAGTTTTGATGTTTTTCCAAATATTCTTTCGTAATTCTGTTGCTTTTCCAGGATCTCTCCGAGGTGTTACCGAATATATGTTTGTCTCTCTGATATTTTTCTAGATTGAGTCTTTTATTTTGATGGTTTTCTAGAACCTATCTGATGATTTTCCAGATATTCCCTTTGGTTCTGACACTTTTCCAGAATATATCTGAAGCTTTGTCGGATATGTTAGTCTCTCTGATATTTTTCCAAATTTGATTCTTTTATTCTGATGTTTTTCTAGAACCTATCTGATGATTTTCCATATATTCCCTTTAATTCTGATGATTTTCCAAAGTCTATCTGAGGTTTTACCGGATATGTTTATCTCTCTGATGTTTTCCCAGATTGAGTCTTTTGTTCTGATGTTTTTCTAGAACTCTCTCTTTGTGTATCTGATGTTTTTCCATATAGTCCATATCTGACGCTTTTCTAGAATTTATCTGAGGTTTTACCGAGTGTGTTTGTCTCTCAGATGTTTTACCAGATCGAGTCTTTTGTTCTGATGTTTTCCCTGAACCTATCTAATGTTCTTCCAGATATTCCTTTGTAATTATGATGTTTTTCCAGAATCTTTCAGAGGTTTTACCAGATATGCTTATCTCTCTGATATTTTTCCAGATTTAGTCTTTTGTTCTGATATTTTTCCAAATATTCCCACTGTGATTTTGATACCTTTCTAGAATTTGTTTTACTTCTCAGTGAGTTTCCAGATATATACCTTTGTAATTCTGATGCATTCTCAGAGTTTCATTTCTTTTACCGTCTGACGTTTTTCTAGATGCGCCTTATGTTCTGATGTTTTTCCAGAACTCTTTTGTGTCTATTTGACGTTCTTCCAGATACGGATTTGTTATGATATTTTTCCAGAACTCCTTTGTGTCTATCTGGCGTTCTTCCAGATACGACTTTGTTCTGATATTTTTCCAGAACTCCTTTGTGTCTATCTAACTTTCTTCCAAATACGACTTTATTTCTGATATTTTTCTAGAACCTCATGTGTCTATCTGACGTTCTTTCGGAAGACTTTGCTTCTGATGTTTTCCCAAAACCGCTTGTATCTATCTGACGTTCTTCCAGATACGACCCTATTTATCTGACATTCTTCCAGATACGACTTTGCTTCTGATATATTTCCAGAACTCCCTTGTGTTTATCGGATGCTCTTCTAGATATGATGTTGCTTATATGATGTTCTTCTAGATATATCTTCAAAATCTTTTGATGTATATTTAATGTTTTTCTAAATGTTTTCGATGTATTTTCATAATCTTTGTCTTCATCTAATTCTTTTCTAGATGTTTTCAATTTATCTTTGACCATGGTTAATAGTTGCTGAATGTTTTCAAGTCTGTTTCCTTTCTCCATCTAATGCTTTCTCTGATGTTTGCTTATTTTTTGGAGTTTATTCAATGCTTTTCTGAATATCTATGATGTTTTTCATAGTCTGTTCAATGCTATTCTGAATGTCTCTGATTTTTGCCTGTGTTTTGGAGTTTATTCAATGCTTCCCTGAATATCTCTGATCTGTTCCGGAGATTATTCAATGCTTTCCTGAATATCTTCAGTGTTTTCTGGAGGCCATTCAATACTTTTCTGAATGTCTCTGATGTTTGTTATATTTTCTAGAGTTTATTCAACACTTTTCTGAATACCTCCGGTTGTTATATTTTCCAGAGTTTATTCAACGCTTTTCTAAATATCTCTGATGTTTGCTTGAATGTCCCTAATGTATTTCCCAGAGTTTTCTTCACCTCATTCAATGATCTTCTGAATGTTGTGACTCTTTTCCATCCAGTTCCGTTCATGGATGATGATTGTTGATTCCCCAGTGAAGCTTATTCAATGCTATTCTGAATACCTCTGATGGATGCCTGCTTATGTTCCAAAGTTTCATTAAACGTTCTTCTGAATGACTCTGTTGATTGTTACTGTTTTTTCTTCCAGGATTTTGTTCAATGCATTTCTGACAAAACCTTTGATGACTGTAACCTTTTCCCACAATAAAGTTGAATGCTTTCTTGGAAGTCTCTGTTATATTCTCAGATTTTTGGTCTCATTCCACATCTAATATTTTTCTAGATGTTTCTGATTTGTTTTCCAGATTGTGTTGCTTTCTCAGACGTCTGTATCTCTATTTAGCTTTGTCCCTCTCTTTTTAGGTATTACTCGATACTCTTTGTCACCTTGAGGATTTCCATAATATCTTGTTTCCCTCAGTCACGTTTTTCTTTTATTTACTAACCTGTGTTTTTCACTTTCGTTCTTTGCTCAATTTTTTTCAGCATTGCATTCATATCATATCATAAGCATTTTGTGGTATCTTAGGGCCAAAAATTATGCATGTTTGTATTTAAGTCTCTCCAATCTTGTCGAGACAAAGATTTCAATCTCCATATCTCCGGATCGAAGAAACTTAAATAGGGGCATCTGTCATACCCTAATTTTTGATCCCAAAGATCTCACGTCTTTTTGCATCATCTACATAGCCTATCATGCATTTCATCTCGCATAATACCCAATTTATCAGCCAGAATGAACTTGTTGGATTTATAGCCGAATCGATCGAACTAAAAGTCAACTATGCATAAAATCAGTGGACGAAAAATTTCAAAATTGAGCCTGCAAACGTTAGTCATATTAATCTATGTTTCGCGTAGTTTAACCTGGCGTGCTCATTTGAATTTTCCGACTGCTTTTTGGTCGCATTTTGATTGGTTTAAGCCATTTAACCGGGTAAAATTTATTTCGAAATTTTACCAAATGCTGTATTTTTATAATACGTATATTTCCCGCTGATCATTTTGGTGTGTTCATTTTATTTTTTCGAGCACTTCAATACCGATCCAGTTTCTCGTTTTTAACCAATTTTATTTCAATATATTTATTTATTTAATAATTTTTTCTATTTTATCAAATTTTTATTTATTTAGTATATTTTAGATATTTTATTTTTATTCATTATTTTCTTTTTATTATTTAATATTTGTTTTACTTATTTTTAGTAATACCTAATTAACAAGTGTCATAAAAGGTTTGGTTTGGTTTTTAATACATTTTAGTATAATTACGTAGCATGCATGAAGCCTACATCTCTCTCTCTCTCTCTCTCTCTCTCTATCTCTCTCTCTCTCTCTATCTCTCTCTCTATCTCTCTCTGAAGTGGACCACCCTTTAGAGATCCATCACTTTCATTTCTCTTCATCATCTCAAATATCAGTTTTTTTTTTGTTTTGAAAAAAGGAGAATAATATTACACACTACCCACACCACCTCAAGGCTATGCGCATGAACCACATTCATACTGTAACCATAAAATGAAGAAAACATTTAATGCCATAGTATCATTTTATTTTCATACACACATAGAACAACTCCCTGATATCACTAGCATGATACAATAACCAAACTGGTTTCATTTTTCTTGAGCAAAAAGACCACCAACCATTTCTTTCTAAAAAATTTCAAACCCTATTATTTCTCCCCAACTCTCATACATACCTCTCAATCTCTTTCATAAAAAATAGGTAGTAGTTTTTCCCCACACTTCTCTCTCTCGTCGTAAAAGAAAGGGTGGGGGGAAGCCGTACAAGCCCTTGCAACACAAAACATCCTCATGCATTAAGATAATACTACTCACTTTATTTCCTATTTTGAAAAATAGACATTACAGAAAAAGAAGGACACAAAATAAATTGCTTTCCTGCTACTTCTCTCACCTTCACACCATTCAACTCACCTTTTTAAAACTACACCAAACACCTCCATTTACCTCACACTCACATTCATGCTACAACACATAAACCCACATGTCATACCCCAAATATTTTCCCTTAGATTCCATTATCATTATAGGTGAATCAAGGACGTGTTATTTAACGTTAACCTATTTTAAGTTTGTCTTTGTCAAGATGCAGATAAGTTAGGGTTTCATACCATCAAGAAATTAGGGTTTCTAGGGATTGATCAGTCAAGTTTTTGGATTTATCCTCCATATAAAAGGTCTATATATCATCAATGATATCATATGTGATCAAGAATGAGTCCAATTTAAGGTTGTCACCAAGAGAATAGAAGTAGTGTAGTGCAAGAACCCTAATCAGGGTTTCTTGTTAGAAAAGTCAACTGTAGTTTGACTTTTGGTCTAAAAGGTTTTCCAATGAGGTAACTGTGGTCCATGAGGCTCATATGACCCAATGAAGTCTACCCAATAATTTTCAAGGCCTCAGGGAACCTAGAACATCAACAGTCGATTCAGAGATTTTCAACTGTTCGGTTCGTCTATCAGGAAAGTCAACTCATTGACTAACAGGGTTTTTACCCCAAATTGAAGACAAACTTGCTTCAAACATCATTTCACATATAATTATGAAGTTTTGTGGAGATTTAATTAAGAATTGATAGATAACTTGCAAATCAAGAAACAAGGGTAAGTGAAAAAACCCTAATTTTGATCAAACTTCAAATGGTCATAACTTCCTAACCATACATCCAAATGGAGTGGTTCAAAGCTTGTTGGGAAGATATTGAGGAGCCTTACAAAAGTGTCCTATGGGGTTGAGGTTCAAAGATACTTATATTTGATTTGTGAGCTCATCAAGTTGTAAAGAATTTCAACACTTAGAAAATTTTCATGTTTCTTAGCTTGTAAGTCAACTTTTGCAACAATCTTCAAGAGGATTTTTGACATAGTTCCCTTTGGGTTTTGAACTTATATAAAACATGAAAGTTGTAGATTATGTTTGTGACTTTTTAAAAAGTACAAGATCATTTTCTCAACCTTTGTGGTTAGGGAGAACCGAAGAAGGAAAGTTGGGCATTTTTCATGTCACAAAACCAGGTTCAACATTGGCATTTTCTTGCATAAACCCTTCAAACCTTTTCTAAACCCTTGATTAACTCATTCTTTGATGCTTATGGACCTAATTGAGGAGATTATAATGCATAGCCATGAGCAAAAATCAGAATTTGATTAAATGGAATTGTTTAATCATGCAAGTGGATGCAAGTGGCATGAAAGAGAAACTTTTTGCAAGTTCTGTCACAACTCAGCAACCACATCAGCTTCTCCCTCCCTTTCACTTCAATACCACTATTTTTAGGCTATAGGTGATGATTAAAATCATAGATAGGTGGCTAGAACTCAAAATAAAGATATCAAGTTGATCTTGCACATTTTGCCTCCAAAAAGGGCAAAGTTGGCGAGATGAGCCAATCTGCCCATACCACTTGATTTCTAAGCTTGTCTATAAATTGAGCCTTCTCATCACTTCCAAAATACACTAGATTGATCTAGAAACCAAGTCAAATCTCTTCCATTCTTCTGATCTCAACCTTCTTGCAAGTTGAAAACTTGGTCACCTTAAGGCACAAAATCCGCCTTTGCACAAACCCCTCCAAAACGCATTCCAACCATCAAACACCTCTACCAATACTTCACACACATCATAAATGATGTATTGAAGTTGATCAAACACTTACTTCCACCAGAAAACCTCTCACTCAAAAAGTCAACTGTCAAAACCACAAACTTTGACTTTCTGCACTTTGAGAGCCACAACTCTGTCCAGCACTTTTCCAACCTCTTCAACACTTCAAACACCTTCCATATAACTTTTTTGAGCTGTCCAAGTCATCACCACACTTCTGTAACATCATTTCCCCCATATTCTACTTTGGAGTTTTTGGTTCATTCTTGCATAGTGTCATTCTGTCAAGACAATTGCTTGGAGGGGTTTTGGATCACTTGAGCATCTCACTTGAGATATTTTGAAGCTGTTTAGATCCTAACATCACAACTGGACTTCTTATTTTATGCATTCTCTTGAAGAGGCGACAAGAGGTAAGCCTACAACTTGCATTTCTCATGCTACTTTGAGTTCTAACTATGATTTTAAGTTGAACATTGTTTAGACATGTGTTGTGTATGTTATGTGTCATGTATGAACCATTTCTTGCAGAAAAATATGTATTTTTGGGACTATCAAATTTCAGGTAACAAACTAGGTCCAAACTTGTCACATTTTGCATGATGATTCCAATCTACCAAACCACTAGTGCATTTCTTGTTTTCTCTTGTGCTAACCTCTATATATGGTACATATGTAATGTTTTTACACTTGTTTCACAAAGCACACCCCTATACAATGTTGTTCATATATTCTTGCATTTGGTTGTAACCAAACTTGCCCTACCAATGATGCTATCGAGTTTTCTTGTGGGTTCATGGTATGGAAAAACAAATTGTACCATTGAACTCCTTGTTCAAAAACACAAAATTTTCACTTTTGTATCACCTCATTTGGTTAAGTTTTGACTGAGATCCAATTCTTCATGCAAATGGCCTTAGGTTGCCTTACCTTGCCTTGACCTAGTTTTGCCCTCTTTGTGCACCAACTTTCCATGACCATAACTTGCTCATTTTTTATGCTATTGATGCCATTATTTTTGAAAACTACTCCTTAACATGTATATTTTCATTGAGTGGATAAATAATTCAAGTATTGTTATCTTAGAAATACTTTGATTCACTTAAGTAGCATGTGTTTTTAGAGTTTTTCCATGGTGTTCTTGAGCTTTTTCAACACGTAACTTGATTTTTCTTGTGAGAATGCTCTTGTATGATTCATATATGTTTCGTAACATGTTTAAATGTTCAAAGTTGTTTGATTCATTTCCTTTCTGTGTTCATGCTTGCTTTTGTGAATGCATACATGTGAAAATGGCCTGTTGAACTTCATTTGTAATCTATACCATGATTCTTGATGTTGTAACCTCTTGAATATGTTTATCATATCTCATTCTACTTGTTTATGTATCTTGTTAGAACCATAACATGCTTAGGTTTTGTTTCTTGCCTTTGTGAATGCTTGAATGTAAATGGTATACCTTGAACTTCTTTGTGATTCCTAACATGATTCTTGATGTTGTAACTTCTTGAATATGTTTTTCATGCCTCATTCTACTTGTTTACGTGTCTTGTTAGAATCATAAAATTCTAGGCTTTGATTGTTGACTTGGTTGTTACCATAGGACTTGCTTACTTTTCCCCATGAGATCATGAACAAATACTTGAATTATTGTAACATTTCTTGTGTTTTTTATTGTTTGATTGTTATCAATACATGCTTAGATGGCCTTATGTTGTTACATTTGATATCATTTTATCCTTATAAAATGCTTGCTTCAAGTTGTAACTTGTTTGTATCAATCTTGTTTGAATGCTATAGATGAACTTGTTGTTATTACACATGCTCTTTACTTGCATTGATGGTTGTTACCTCTATGACTTCATGTTGATCTTGGCTATTGTTCATATGTTGTTACATGTTCTTGCTTATTTCTTTAACTTTTTTAAGCCTTCCCCAAGTGATGGAACTTGTTAGTTCTCATCCAGTTGCCTCATCTTTCTCCTATTCCAAAGGAAAGTTTCTCCATTGACCCCCGGGGTGATAAATAGCTCATTACCCTCCCTTTGACTTTGTTAAGTCATCTTGAACCTTAGCTTAGTTAATTTAGAACCTACTAGCCATTAGACTTTGCTTAAAGTCTAAAAGACCCACATTTACTAGGAGTGTTCTTCAATTAGAACCCTAGGTTAGAGTTTGTTAACTCTATGTAAGAATCATTGTCATGATTGCTTACTCCCCTCCTGGATTTTGTCAAAGTCATTCCCCTTGAGTGTATAACTTAGAATATAGAGTTTTGTTAAACTCTATACAAGCATTGTTATGGTTGTTCCCCTTTGAACCTTGATCATAATCAAGTTGTTCATCCACCCTCAGTGAGGTGAACTATGATTGCTCTGATTCTATCCTAGTTAGGATACGTAGGCAGAAGATGCGATATCTTTGCGAGCAAAATTAGAAACTATTCTTAGGTATTTACCTAGGGCTTTACCCTAACCTTGATCCAATAACCCTAGCAAACAATTGAGATAGCATACAAACATACAAAAGGTTCCTGTATAGTACTACAGATGTTTAGGATGTGAAATACCTACCTTAAGCATAACTAACCCCCGATCCCTGAATCTCTTAGCGTTGTTGTTACATCGCGTAAAAGGTCTTTCTTTCTTTAACCTTTCATGTGGATAAATCAAAGTCCGGTTGTGAATTTAATGAATTAAAATTCAAGTTAATCCATAGCTTGACATTCGACTCTCATTGCAACACCACACTTATCACTTCATAAGAAAATTTTGAATTTTTCTTTCCTCAAGCCATCACATAAACAACACAACTTCAACTTAGCAGCAGATCGACTTGATAACTCAACTTGTAGCTCCGACGATGCTCGGTAACGTTTTCGCCATTGTCGGTTGTCACACCCTCATTTTCACCCTAACAATTTCACTCATGCATTCATCACATCATCATCATGCCATGGTACATATCAAGCATGTGGGTTCACAAGGGAAGGACAAGGAAGGTTTCTTTGTTTCAAAATAAGGTTTGGATTGGTTTAATGGTCATTCATCCAATTATAGTGAGAATTTGACCTAATCTGGGTCAATAATGAAGGACGTCGTGCATCACGTGCCATGTTGAAGAAAATTTCATCATCTAAGGTTTACTCTCAGTTTCTTGCTTCACAAATCATTTCTTTACATATGGTGTAGAGGATTGAATCAAGGTCTCCTCTTTCTAGTGATGCTTTCTAATGGATCTGGGTTTGCTTTGTGTTTTTATCAAGACAAGATGTTTCTTGCTTCTTATGCTGTGGACTAGGATCACATCAATGTATCAGATATGATTTATTGTCTCTTGAATTTGAGATTCAATTGAAGATATGATTTATTGTCTTCCTGTCAGGATTCTTTCAGAGTTTACGCTTTCTTCACTTACCTTTTGTAAGCCTTTTCTTTAAGAAGTATCTCCTCCCTGCCTTTTGCATAGGCGTCACCTTACTCTTAGTAAGAGATTTCATTACCTTTTGTGTGAAATCTTATTCTTTCGCTTCCCAATTGTTATTTTCTCGCTACCTTTTTCACGTGAAAGAACTTTGTATTGGATATAAATATAGGAATAGATGATTAATATATTCCCATTTTGATTAAATTGGACGCTTGACGCCTGTGTGGCCAAGAACTAAATGGTCGCCATACTCAGAGAATGTCATCTCTGCCAATGTGTCTGCGAGATCAAATGATGTTTTGATACCCTATGCAAGTTTCCTCTGCCTTTTGTAGGAACATGATTATTTCCCTCAACCTACCTTTTGTAAGTCCTCTCATGCCTTTTGCACAAGTTCTTTTCAGCTTACCTTTTACAAGTATCCTCTATACCTTTTGTAGAAGGAATATTCCTCTAAACCTTTTGTTAAGGAGTTCTATCTACCTTTTATATAAGGAAATTTATGCTCCTCCTAACCTTTTGTTCAGGAGTTCTCGTTACCTTTTGTACAAGAAATTAAACCATCAGTGGAGTGATGTTCCACGTGTTTTCTTAACCTTTGGTTGAGAATATCTCCTTACCTTTTGTATGAGAAAATTTATTCCTCCTAACCTTTTGTTCAGGAGTCTTCTCTACCTTTTTTAGGAGAGAACACTTATTTCTCCTAGCCTTTTGTTCAGGAGTCCTATCTACCTTTTATAGAAGGAAATGTATGCTCCTCCTAACCTTTTGTCCAAAAGTTCTCGTTACCTTTTGTACGAGAAATTAAACCATCAATGGAGTGATGTTCCATGTATTTTTGCTTAACCTTTTGTTGAGAAGATCTCCTTACCTTTTGTATGAGAGATTTTATTCCTCCTAACCTTTTGTTCCGGAGTCTTCTTTGCCTTTTGTGAGAGGAAAACCAATCATATATTCCTCCTAACCTTTTTTTCAGGAATCTTTGTTGCCTTTTGCAGCAGGAGAGTTATTTTCTTTACCCTTTTGTAAACATCTTTTACCTTATGTAGCAGAATGTCCAGAGTATTCCCCAGCTGAGTCGTGTTTACCTTTTGCAAGAAATCTTTTTGCCTTTTGCAGAAGGAATTTCAAACCACATTTGTACCACGATATCACTTTTCTTGGAATCCGGCAAAGATTGTTTCTGTTACCAAGACTGGCAAAACCCATCATTATGATACTCATTGAGCGTACCGCATTGCACATCATAGCATAAAACAGAGTTAACTTACAATCTTCAACCCTCTCCATGGCCAAAAATCCCGGGTATTTTAGTATTTAATCTACTTCTACCTTAAATATCTGAAAATCGTTGTATTTCATACATCCAGGTTCAAGAAGATTAAATAGGGGCAGCTGTCACACCCTCATTTTCACCCTAACGCTTTCACTCATACATTCATCACATCATCATCATGCCATGGTACATCTCAAGCATGTCGGTTCACAAGGGAAGGACAAGGAAGGTTTCTTTGTTTCAAAATAAGGTTTGGATTGGTTCAATGGTCATTCATCCAATTATAGTGAGAATTTGACCTAATCTGGGTCAATAATGAAGGACGTCGTGCATCACTTGCCATGTTGAAGAAAAGTTCATCATCTAAGGTTTACTCTTAGTTTCTTGCTTCACAAACCATTTCTTTATATATGGTGTAGAGGGTTGAATCAAGGTCTCCTCTTCCTAGTGATGCTTGTTAATGGATCTGGGTTTGCTTTGTGTTTTTATCAAGACAAGATGTTTCTTGCTTCTTAAGTTGTGGACTAGGATCACATCAATGTATCAGATATGATTTGTTGTCTCTTGAATTTGAGATTCAATTGAAGATATGGATTCATTGATTAAGGTGGTATGAAAGATAAGTTTGCAAATTTGTGTGGACATGCATGTTACTGTTTCAATTACTTGCTATCCGCAAGTTTGTTTATATTCATTACGATGAAATATGCATCATATGGTGTCAAAGATTTCAAGGATTAAAATGGGAATGTTTATTCATGGGGGATTTCTTCAAATGCGAGTGACTTGAAAACAAAACTTAAGTATTCAAATTAAATGTTCTATTGCATAAGTATTGCAAGACATAATTCAAGATTTCATCATTCAAAATTGTTTCAAGTTCCATTTTCAAATGGCATTCAAGTTTGTAAGGCATAATTCAACATTTTCAAGCTCATAAGGTTCAAGGCCTATTTCATCTCAAGATTAATTGTCCAAACGAGGTCCATCATTTCAAATTAAAATTTCTAAATTTAAGATTGCAAGTTCAAGTTCAATTGCACAAGTATTACAAGAAAAACTTCATGATGTCACATAGTTAGAAAATTCCTAGTTCTAATTCCAAAAGCCTAATTCTATAATGCATAAACAATGACTCCATGCATGAGCCTTCATGACCAAAGCTTCATGCTTTCTCTTCCACCTAAAGCCATGACAATCACCCTCTCCGCGAGCCATCTACAAAATCAAAAATACATTGAGTTAGGAAAAGTTACAACCACAAAAACCTGTCCGGAAATTCCATGTACAACTCAATCTAAATCATCACATATTCAAGCTTCACTAATTCAAATTTAAAGTCCTTTCATAACAGTTAATTTCAAATGTTCCCAATTCATTTTATTAATTCCAAAAATTTACCATATACCATGACATATTCCATTCATAAACCATCCATCATTTTCAAGAGGTATCATTCACATTCTAACTAGCATAACTATCACATTCAAAGTTAGAGATCATTCCAATTTTCACATCCCAAGCAACAAAGTTCATAACCAGGTCCAACAATTCAATTCAACACTTCAAAACATGTTTTCAAACACCATTCAGATATGGTCCAAACACAATATAGAAAAATTCAGCTGATGCAGAAAATACCACAGAAGTTCAGAAAATGCAGAAGCAGATTCAGTAAAAATACAACAACATATCATCACAGACACTTTCACTATTTTGGGAAGACAAGTATTAAATTGAAGAAAACAGATAGTAGGTATGCCATGGGTCTAATTTTCGCAAGAAAACAAAATAGGGAAGAAGGTAGTAGATATAATAGATACATCATTTTGGTAAGGTAGTCTGAGCATCAAAGAAAGCAACAATAAACATTCCATAATGAAAGATGCTTCAATGATCTTTTAAAAAAAATTACAAGTCCATGTTTCAGTATAAAAAACACGATTTATCAGAGCAAAAAGGGGGAGAACAATATTAAAACCAGAGAGTATACACCATAAAAAAAAACCTTGCCTCAGTTAAGTATTTAGCAGCAACAGTAGAGAAAAAAAATTAAAAATCCATCAAGAACAACACAGAAAAACCAAGGCCACACAGAGAAAAAAAAAAGAGATAGCAGCTACCATACTGGAATTCTGGTATCAGATATGAGATGTCGAAAGAGATGTCACGACACTAATATCTGAACAATTACCAATATATGGACAAGATAAAATGCAGTTAACAATTGTAAAAAGACACAAGCAATTGTTAATCCAGTTTGGCGGAAATACACCTACGTCTGGGGGCTACCAAGTCAGGAAGGAAATCCACTAAACAAAATTAGTTTGAAGACTCTCAGCAAACTCTCTCTAGTTTACAATCTTCGCACCTAATCTCTACCCGTGTAACTTCTATCTAAGACACTCTCAGATATGGGATACCTCTCACTCCCCCTCAATCACATGTAGTGATAAAAACAGAAGATCAAAAAGTAGAAGACACACTTCAAGGACAACACTTGATCTTGCTTAAAAGCTTCAATCAAGAACAATGCACTCGTGCTTAAAAGCTTAGACTGGACAACTTACAACTCAAAGAACTCAGTCCAATTCACACATCAAAGTGATGAATGAATGGCTCACAAGAAAAAAAACTAACAAGAGACTCAAACCCTAACAAAAGACAAAACCCAGCTTTCTCAAAATCTTCTCTCTACCTTGCAAGTAGGGTTAACACGTCTTTAAATAGAAATCATTCTTCACAGGCTTGGGCAAAAGTAATCCATAATTAAAGCTAATTATTCTCCATAACTTTTTGCACAAAAATAGAAACAAACCATTCTTCAAAAGGAAACAGAATATACTTGCTTCAAATAATGTCACACCTTGATTTGCGCAAGCAATCACTTTACAAAGGCACATAAAAGATTGCATAAAAAACTCAACAGACAAAACATAACATTCTGACTGAATGTTCTATAAACATATGTCAGGACATCATACTTGACATCATGAACTAAACCCTGTAACAACAAAAAGAACCACCTGCAGAATGTTAACATCACATGTCAAGACATCATATAGGACATCCTGTGATAACACCAAGTTTTACCAAAATTGTTGCCAATCACAAAACTAACAAACTCCCCCTTTGGCAAATTTTGGCTAAAACAACCAATTTATCACAAGAGCTACCAAAACACATCAGAGAGCACAGCAGCAGCAGAAAATCCTAACACATCACAAAGAAAAATAAAGCTCCCCCGTTCCAGAGAACCATACCACAACACCAAAAAAAAATACTCCCCTTCAACCCAGAAACAACAACAACAACATAACATCCCTCATACTACTTCTCCCCCTTTTTAGCCATAATAAAAGAAATCTCACTAAGAGAAACCCATTATCATAGAACAAGCAGAGAATAAGTATACAGAGCCAACAGTGTCAAGAGTGCAAAATGAAACCACAAAAAATTACAAGCCAAAGCATATTAAGTGCTAAAAGAAAAACCAGAGCTATCACCTTCATCATCAGCAGTAGACCCAGAATCACGACACTTAGAAAAACCAGCCACAGTCTTCATCTACCCAGCATCAGAAATCAACTCCATGACCTCCTTTATCTCAAAAGCATCATTGCCCAACTCTCTCTCAAGAGCAACTCTTCTTTGGTACACATACTTCCACTTTGGCACATTATCAATAGAGCGGAAAGAAATATCATATAAAGGAGCATCAGGCACTGTGTTAGTTGGTCTCTTGGTAACAAACTTTTTGACAGGTGTGATGTCCTGGACATCATCCTCAACTTCCTCTTCAGACTTAGTATCAGACCTAGCCTTTCTCTTCTTAGAAGCAGTGGTAACTTTGCTCCATGTTTTAGGAGGTCCAACAACAATCTTCTTCTTACTACTCCTAGAAGGAGAGTTATCAATCACAACTTTGCCTATCCTTGTCTTCATTCTCTTGGCAATCCCAGGAGCCACATTCACAATCAATTCATCATCAGATGGCAAATTATGAAGATCCACAACATCATCAGAGACATTAGTCGTTTTCTTTATTTTTGGAAAATACAAAACCTCTTGAATGATATTTCCACTCAACAATAATTGCTACAAATCCTCATAAATGCAAATCCCTAATTTTCCTCTTAAAATTTCAAATTGACTAGCATCCAATGCCTTATTGAAGATGTCAGCTATTTGCTTCTCTGTAGCAACATGTTCTAAGGCAATGATATTATCTTCAACAAGCTCCCTTATAAAGTGATGACGAATATCAATATGCTTGGTCCTACTGTGTTGAATAGGATTTTTGGAGATGTTTATAGCACTTAAATTGTCACAATACAATGTCATGACATCTTGTGTGACATTATTTTCAGTCAGCATTTGTTTCATCCACACCAGTTGAGAACAGCTACTTCCAGCTGCTATATACTTAGCTTCAACACTAGACAGAGAGACACAATTTTGCTTCTTGCTGAACCATGATATAAGATTGTTCCCCAAAAAGAAGCAACCTCCTGATGTGTTTTTCCTATCATCAGCACTTCCAGCCCAATTAGCATCACAATACCCAGATAACACATAGCCATATCCATGAGTGTATAACATTCCATACTCACTTGCTCCATTAGCATACTTCAGAATCCTCTTTACTTGATTGATATGACTCACTTTGGGTTCAACTTTGTATCTAGCACACACACATACAACAAAAGCAATGTCAGACCTACCTGCTGTAAGATATGGCAAGCTCCCTATCATACTTCTATAGAGACTTTGATCCACATTTACACCCTTTTCATCTTTAGACACCCTCTCCATCCCAAAATTCTTAACTATATTCTTGGCATATTTACTCTGAGATAAGAATATAGAATATTCCATCTGTTTAACTTGCAACCCAAGAAAATAGGTTAATTCACCAACAAGGCTTATTTCAAATTCTGACTGCATTTGCTGGACAAAATGTTGAACCATCTCATCAGACATCCCACCAAACACAATATCATCAACATAGATTTGAGCAATCATGAGATTTCCTCCTTCTTCTTTGACAAACAACGTCTTATCTATGCCATCTTTTCTGTATCCATTATCAACAAGCAATTATGTTAGTCTCTCATACCAAGCTCTTGGAGCTTGCTTCAGCCCATACAAAGCTTTCTTCAACTTATAAACATGATTGGGAAAAGTTGGATCAATGAATCCCTTAGGTTGTTCCACATAGACCTCTTCATTTAGGTATCCATTTAAGAGGACACTTTTAACATCCATCTGAGACAGCTTGAACCTCATAATGCAGGCAACTCCCAAAAGTAATCTGGTGGATTCAAGGCGAGCTACAGGAGCAAAAGTTTAATCAAAGTCAACCCCTTCAATCTGAGTGAATCCCTGAGCAACCAATCTGGATTTATTTCTGATGACCACCCCTTTTTCATTAGACTTGTTCTTGTATACCCATTTTGTTTTAATCATATTTGTTCCTTCAGGCCTTAGAATAAGATCCCATACTTCATTTCTCTTGAAATTTCCTAGCTCTTCTTGCATGGCATTGATCCAGAGTTCATTAGTTAAGGCTTCCTTAACATTCTTTGGTTCAATTTTAGACACAAAACAAGAACTTGTTATGACTTATCTGGATCTAGTAGTGACTCCCTAATTTATATCACCTATGATAAGATCCATAGGATGGTCTTTCTGAATTCTTGTAAAGGGTCCCTTGTTTACTAGTTCAGGTTCAGGTTTGCATTAGTAGGAATGGGATCAATGTTTTTGTCTGCAGACTCTACTGAGATATCAAGGAATGTTCCAACATCTTCTAGGACATTAGCCTCCTTATGCACATCTTCAACAACAACATTGATGGACTCCATCATAGCTTTAGTTCTGGAGTTAAATACTCTATAGGCTCTGCTGTTAGCAAAATAGCCCAAAAATATTCTTTCATCACTTTTTGGATCCATCTTTCTTCTTTGGTCACGATCTGCCAATATGTAGCATTTGCTTCCAAACACATGGAAGTATTTGACAGTAGGCTTTCTTACCTTCCATATTGCATACAAGGTAGTCATGGTTCTTGTTCTTAAGGTCATTCTATTATGAACATAGCAAGCGGTATTCATAGCTTCAGCCCATAAGTGGTAAGGCAGTTTCTTTGCATGGATCATAGCTCTAGCAGATTCCTGGATAATTTTATTCTTTCGTTCCATAACTCCATTTTGATGTGGAGTAATGGGAGAAGAGAATTCTTGGCTAATCTCTTCAGATGAGCAAAATTCAGCAAATTTTAGGTTCTCAAATTCCTTCCCATGATCACTTCTGATTCTAACAACATTGCTCTCCTTTTCTCTTTGAATTCTTTGACAGATATCTTTGAACATATCAAACACTTCAGATTTTTCTCTTATAAAATTCACCCAAGTATATCTGGAAAAATCATCCACCACCACATAAGCATACTTATTTCCACCAAAACTCTCCACCTGCATAAGTTCCATCAAGTCCATGTGAAGGAGTTTCAACACTTTTGAAGTAGTGAGATGTTTAATCTTCTGGTGTGACAACCTAGTTTGCTTTCCAATTTGGCATTCACCACATACCTTTCCTTCTTCAATCTTTAGCTTAGGAATTCCTCTGACAACTTCCATAGAGATGATCTTCTTCATCCTTTTTAGATGCAAATGACCAAGTTTTTAGTGCCACAGCTTCACTTCATCTTCTTTGGCTAGAGCACATATGGAGGTGTAACTAGAATCTTGAGGAACCCATAAATAGCAGTTGTCCTTAGATTTGACTCCCTTCATAATCACTTCACTCTTTTCATTAGTAACAAAGAATTCAAATTTAGTGAAGTTTACATTTAATCCTTGATCACATAGTTGACTGATGCTAATCAAGTTGGTAATCAACCCTTTAACCAGCAACACATTATCAAGGTTTGGAACTCCTAAGCAGTTTAGCTTTCCAACCCCCTTGATTTCACCCTTGGCTCCATCACCAAAAGTCACATAGCTAGTAGAATGGGATTTGATGTCTACTAAGATATTTTTAATTCCTGTCATGTGTCTAGAGCACCCATTGTCAAAATACCAATCCTTTTTAGCTGAGACTCTGAGAGACATATGAGCTATTAAATTGGTAGCAGCAGCTCTAGGAACCCATTGCTTCCTATTAGAAGGAATGCCGTGATTGGGTCTAGGTTGAGGAACAGGTTTAGGATATCCATATAGCCTGAAGCAGAAAGGCTTTATGTGACCAAAACGTCTACAGTAATGACATCTCCATCTTTGGAATCTTCTTCTTGGGTGGTTGGATTGTCCTCTGCCGTGATGTTGAGACATCTGATGTGACATATTTCACTTAGGCCCAGAAGGACTGTGGTGTGAAGAGGGACTACAGTCTGAAGAGGGTTTCTTTTCTCCATCAAACCCTATCCCAGTCATGTCTCCTGCCCTTTTTCCAACCTGAAGGATTTCATCTAAAGTGTCAGTTCCACTGTTCAACATTCTGATAGACTTGGACATTTGATCAAGTTGAGAGTTCAGTAATGTAACTTCATCATTCAACTCAGAGATAGTTTTAAGATGCTCTTCCTTTTCAGCCTTCAGTTTGATTATAAGTTTCTTCTGCTTCTCTCCTTGATGACATACTTCTTCACTTCTGAGACACAACTCTTTGTAAGAAGCTGCAAGTTCTTCAAAGGTTAATTAATCATCACTAGAGTCTTCATCAGAGACG
This sequence comes from Lathyrus sativus, assembly GCA_963859935.3. Lineage (NCBI taxonomy): Eukaryota > Viridiplantae > Streptophyta > Magnoliopsida > Fabales > Fabaceae > Lathyrus > Lathyrus sativus. The sequence continues at coordinate 770,112,804 of OZ012735.1, forward strand.
TATCTCTCAGTCAAAGCAGTCGCATGTTTAGCATATTCTTCTTCAAGATCACTTTCAGAATCCTCATCAGTCCAAGATAAATCTAGGTTCTTCTTTTGTTTCTTGAGGTAAGTAGGGCATTCAACTCTAATGTGACTAAATCCTTCACATCCATGGCACCAAATCCCTTTGCTTTGAGTGTACTTTTCTTCAGACCTTGTTCTTCTACCAACATCATTAGACCTGTTGATGTCATATGAGTTGTTCTTGACATTTGGTCTTGACTTCATATCCCTCCTCTTCATTACCTTGATACACTGTCTTCCAAGGAGCACTATAGCATTGAATAAGCTTTCATCAGTATTCACATCACATTCATCCTCTCCATCTTCAGTATTGGACACAAAGGCTATGCTCTTTTTCTTATCAGATCTGTCATTTATCCCTATTTCAAAGGTTACGAGAGATCCAATAAGTTCATCCACCCTCATTTTGATGATGTCTTGAGCTTCTTCTATGGCAGTTACTTTCATATCAAATCTCTTGGGAAGAGACCTAAGAATCTTTCTTACAAGCTTTTCTTCTGACATCTTTTCACCTAGGGCACTTGAAGCATTAGCTATTTCAAGGATATTCATATGAAAATCATGTATACTTTCATCATCTTTCATCCTTAAGTTTTCAAATTTGTTAGTTAGCAATTGAAGTCTTGACATCTTCACCTTAGAAATACCTTCATGAGTAGTTTTGAGTATCTCCCAAGCATCTTTGGCAACTTCATAATTGTTCACCAATCTGAATATATTTCTATCAATTCCATTGAAAAAGGCATTCAAAGCTTTAGAATTTCCAAGAGCCAATTCATCCTCCTCCTTAGTCCATTATTCCTCAGGCTTCAGGTCAAGTGTAGCTTTTCCATCTTTCCCAACAGTGGCAGGGTGTTCCCATCCTTTTATGACAGCTTTCCAAGCCTTACTATCCAATGATTTCAAGAAGGACACCATGCGAGGTTTCCAATAATCATAATTATTTCTATCCAGAACAGGTGGTCTGTTCATAAATCCTCCCTCTTTGTCCATAGTACCAGAAAGTATCATCCCTAGATCTCACCCAGAACCAGAGCAGGATGCCTGCTCTAATACCAATTGAAATTCTGGTATCAGATATGAGATGTCGAAAGAGATGCCACGACATTAATATCTGAACAATTACCAATATACGAACAAGATAAAATGTAGTTAACAATTGTAAAGAGACATACGTCTGGGGGATACCAAGCCAAGAAGGAAATCCACTAAACAAAATTAGTTTGAAGACTCTCAATAAACTCTCTCTAGTTTACAATCTTTACACCTAATCTCTACCCATGTAACTTCTATCTAAGACACTTTCAGATATAAGACACCTCTCACTCCCCCTCAGTCACATGTAGTGATAAAAATAGAAGATAAAAAAGTAGAAGACACACTTCAAGGACAAAACTTGATCTTGCTTAAAAGCTTCAATCAAGAACATTGCACTCGTGCTTAAAAGCTTAGAATGGACAAATTACAACTCAAATCCAATTCACACATCAAAGTGATGAATGAATGGATCACAAGAAAACAACTAACAAGAGACTTAAACCCTAACAAAAGGCAAAACACAGCTTTCTCAAAATCTTCTCTCTACCTTGCAAGTAGGGTTAGCACATCTTTAACTAGCAACCATTCTTCATGGGCTTGGGAAAAAGTAATCCATAATTAAAGCTAATTATTCTCCATATCTTTTTTCACAAAAATAGCAACAAACCATTCTTCAAAAGTAAATAGAATATACTTGCTTCAAATAATGTCACGCCTTAATTTACACAAGCAATCACTTAACACAGGAACACAAAAGATTGCAGAAAAAAGCACAACAGACAAAACATAACATTCTGACTGAATGCTCTGTAAACATATGTCAGGACATCATACTTGACATCATGAACTAAACCCTACAACAACAAAAAGAACCACCTGCTGAATGTTAAGATCACATGTCAAGACATCATATAGGACATCTTGTGATAACACCATGTTTTACCAAAATTGTTGTCAATTACAGAACTAACAGATACAAAAAACCTTAGCAACCAACCATCATTTTTTCGTTCAAAATTCAGAAGAAATAGAAGTGAAATCAAAAGGAGGGGCGTTACCTAGGATTTGTGTCAAAGCCATCCTTTGAATAGGTAACTCATTTGTATTCCTCTTTCTATTTCCATTTAAGTGTTGAAATCATTACTACTCGATTCGCCCTAGTTTATGCGTGATACATGTTCATGATTCCATTTCCATCCGTGTTTCGTTGATCACGCTTGTTTTCTTCCATGGAAGATTTTTTTTAGAAATCAAGAGAAAGAGTTTTCGTTTTTTTTCTTTCTTTCATGAACAGAGAGATAGTGAGAGGGAAGACGAGTGAGCTTCGAGAATGCAAGATAGTACAATTTTTTGAGAAAGATAGACGGATGATGTTGAATGCATCGTTTCTATTTGGATCATGTTTGTTTTTGCGTTTGGATGGAGAGAAAACTTGGTTTGGATCGTGTTTTCGTGAGTTTGCCTGAGTTGGTCTTATTTCAGAAAGAGGAAAACTGTCGTGTATGTATTAGGGTTCAATGACCCGTCCCTTTACTTTTCACTCAAACCAGGCCGACTTTCATGGGTCGAACCAGCCCGTTTTTTCTTATGTATCAAACGCTCTTTGGGCCTCCTTGTTCCTGACTATATTTCTCTCTGGGCCTTTCCTTTTTGATTTATTTATTCTTGTTTCTTCAAGTTTTAGTTTATATTAATTCCATTATTAATAAATTTTTGGGATAATAATCTCTTTTATTTAAATAATCAAAATATATATTGAGAAATTTTCTTTAAAAATGATAATAAATTGAAACTGTTTTTTTATTTTGTTTAATCTTTTTTTATTCCCTTTTTCTTAAAAAAAATAGATTTTATTTTTTTATTAGTTTTTATTAGGTTTTGGTTCATCTCAATTTTTAAAGAATTTATCATGACTTTGTTTAATTATTTAGTGTGTCTCTCATTATTGCTTGTTTATCAATTACGTGAGTGCTTGCGTATCGTGGATTTTGGTTTAGGTATTAATATTGAAAAATTGAACAAAAAATAATAATTAAAATCAAAATGTCAAAAAATATTTAGTCTTGGTTTTCTAGGCTTAAATTTGAGGAATTAGACCTTTCGTAAGAACCTATTGGGCTTCGTGTGTGACCTAGGTTTGACTTAAATCTTTATTTGAGACTTGTGATCTTAAATCATAAAGTGGTTACCGTTACATCGCTTTTAATCCATTAGACTTATATTGTTATTGCTCATTGTTTAGCTTAGGACACATTACACACACACACACAACTTCCTCTTGGACTACCTTACAACGATCCTCTTTATTTCTTGGATTAATCTTCCTATGTACTTTTTCATGTATCCCTCTTCCATTTTATGTACTTTGTTATTTTTCTTTCCTGTGTTCCGTTAGTTAACCATCTTTGGAATTAGGATCAAACCCCAAAAAGCATTCTTGATCCACATATCAAACCATAACCCAACTTGTAAGTCGATTTCCTAGTGCATCTCCATCAACCTTGTTCGCATCACTTCAAAATTTTTCTCAAAAAGCAATAAAACCTTGATCCACATCAAGTGGTATTTTTCTCAATAAATTCAAAAAACACAATAAAATACGATTATGATTGTATGCCATTAGCCATAAATGGTGGAGAAGGAGTGAGAACGGAACCCCTCCTACACTCATCCCGAGTATTATGAACACAAGGCGCTCGACTTGGTCGTTTGAAATATTCACCTCTACCCATAGTCTTTAGTGCAATCTTAATCAAAAACAATTTTCTTTCAAAACCCTAAAAGACAACGTCAACTCACCAAACCTCTTTTTTCGCCTTAGGGCATCATTCGAAAACCCTTTTTCAAGGTATAAAATCAACCAACACACAATCATTTCTCAAGCTTCCGAACTACGGAGCTCTGATTCTTCGCTTCTTTTAAGTGAGGATACGTAGACACAAGGGCCACAATCCTTGGCGAGTACCCTAATAAAAAACCAACCCAATTTCCCTTTAGTAAGTAGAATTTTAGAATAGAACACCCATTCAAGCTAGACAATTTAGAAGGTTCCCATCGAGTACGATGAATATGAGGGGGTGCTAATACCTTCCCCTCACATAACCGACTTTCGAACCCGAAACTTGGTTGCGATGACCATGTTATTTCCCTAAAGTATTTATTGTTATTTCCCTTTCCCTATTTGGGATAAATAAAATTCGGTGGCGAATCTGTATCATTTTTCGCGTAGCGACAGCTGGCGACTCTGTTGGGGAAACCTAAGCGAGTCAAGCCTAATCTAGGTTATTTCGCATGTTTGGGTGTTTTCTCTTTATTCTTTGCTTGCTTTATTGCTTTCCCTTATTTATTTAATTGTATCTCATCTTATATGGCTCTCATTGCTGTGGTATGGATTGGATACTTTAGTGACAAACATTAAGGGAAAGACTCTACACCCGAGTCTAGAGTGAAAAATTGAGATAGGAGAGGTTGAGTTGTATGGGATTCCGAGATGCTCATCTCGTGATAGTCGATACGAGAACCTCACTTAGAGTAGATTCCTTTGAGAATGATGACAACTGTCAAGCTCTTGGTGTGTTTGATCAATGTTTTCTTGGGAATCCATTACTTTAAGGACCTTTTTAGAATGCTAAACCATTGGCTAACTAAGATTGATGGTCACGTAGTATGGGTCCCCGAGAAGTTCTTCTCGTATGGATTGATACAAAGAACTTATTCAGAAGAGACTTTCTTGATGGAGTTGTTACCTGGAAATGATTGACATATGTAACAAACAGTCGAGAAAGTCTATGACTCTGAAATCCTTGTCTAGAACCCATTATCGGTGGTCTCGTAGTATGGGTCCTTAAGAAGTTCTTCTCGCGAGGATCGATACAAAGATCTCACCTAAAAGAGGTTCATATGATGGAGTCATCATCCGACATATTCATGTCATATATGATGAACAACCACGTGAATCCATGACTTTGGGATCCCTATTAAACCATAGATCACGTCTTGTAAGGACCTATTTATAAAGCAGTATTGGCCATATCCATACCTTAGACTTATGAACCCATGTGCTTGAAATTCATTTATGCATCCACTCATACATACATGCTTCATAAAAACAAAGCTCTTAGTGTCTTGCTCTTGTTGCAAATAGAAGCATTTTCCAGAAGTAATCATGATGAATGTGAATTTAGGGACAATGAAGCTAAACAAGAAAACCGATAGAAAAAGTACCTTCACTTTCAAATACAAAGATCCTTCAATTGACAGTCTAAAAGCTCTAAGTGCCAAGATCACCCCCATTAAGCATAACAAATTTCATGCTTCTTATGGAAGAACCTTAGATTTATTGACATAAAAGATAGAATATAAAGCCCTCACAACTTTAACTCAGTACTATGATACTTCTCTTTGCTGTTTCACCTTTGCTGATTTTCAAATAGCTCCCACTTTAGAAGAGTTCGAGAAGATATTGAATCTCTTCGTCAAAGATCGCAATCCTTTTCTGAAGCTTGAAGAAGACTTCACTTTGGAGAAAATGGCTTCTGCCTTGGGGATTCCCACAGGAGACGTGATAGCCAATTGGGCACCCAGAGGAGCCAGGGGATTCTCGAGGAAGTTTTTAGAAGAACAAGCATGAAAGTATGCCAAGGAAGAGAAATGAGAGATATGTGGTTCAATTTTGGCGCTCTTGGTCTATGGAATCGTGATGTTTCCAAATGTGGAAAATTTTGTGGACTAAGTGACCATGGGAATTTTCTTGACCGGGAACCCTGTGCCTTTCCTCCTAGGTGACTTCTACCATACACTTCATACTAGGCATACGAAGGGAGGTGGAATGTTCCTCTGTTGCGCCTCACTCCTACATAAGTAGCTAAGGGCCCAAATGCCTCAAGGAGGTCTTTTTGCTTCCAAGAAACTCTCATGGCCTCAAAGATTCGCTTCACTCACTGCTAGTTCCATCACATGGTACAAGAGGGAATGGGAAACCAAAGATATCATATTTTCTTGCGGAGAGTTTCCCAATGTGCCTCTCTTGGGAGCACGAGGTTGCATTAATTACAACCTGGTGTTACTCAAAAGACAGTTTGGACACTCCATGGATTGTTCTCCTAGAGAGGAAGATTTGGTGCCATTCCTTGTCAATACGGTCGATCCAAACAATCTGGCTGTAAGAAAGGCAAGAAGGGCATGGACGAAAATTATAAGAGTCAATCCAGACAATGGGAGGAAGAACATCATTGCTCATGAACCCTATGTTCAATGGGTGAAAGAGAGAGCAAAAGAAGTCATATTACCTTTTGTCTTCGATGCATCTGGTTTCTCACCAAATCCCGAACCTGAACTGATCTTACCCGAAGACATGGAGAAGCTTAAGGCTAAAGTCCAAGAACTTGAAGATGAGAACACTCAGCTCCGAATTCAACTCAATGAAACTAAGCAGAAAAGTGAAGCTTGGGAAGACAAAAGCAAAGAGTTGAAAGAGAAGTTTGAGGATAACAAGAAAAGAGCTAGGGAAGAGAAAGGAAAAAAGGAATGGGTTGGTGGTGCGCTTAAAAGTGCCAATGCAGATTTGGATCACCAAAATGATAAATTGGACCAAGTGTGGCGAAAGGTCAGAGACTTACAAAATGACATAAGGATAGTTACTCAGATGAAGAAAGATGAAAGAGAAAACTTTGAAGCCCAGGGAATCACTTTTAGAGTTAATTTGTAATTTTTTTAAGGAGTGTATCTCTCATATTTTGTTTGTGTTTGAACTTGGCTTCGAGCCTTAATGAAATGAGATTTTTTGTTCTATTATGTCTCTTCTGATTAATTATATGGAAAATGTTTATATTATTAACAATAACTAACAAGGCTACTAAGAGCTTTGTGCATAACATAATATTCCATGCGCATTCATACATCATTCTACATTCCATAAAGCAAAACCAAAACTTACAAAGACTTGACCTCCATTCACAGTAAACAAGCTGACTTACTGACATCCCTACTACACCCGTGGAAATCGAAGACTACTAATGGATCAGATTGAGAAAAATCAAGCCACTTTCAGGGAAGAGATGACCCATATGAAGACTCAGATGGGCCAACTGATGGAAGTCATCCAGGTTATGGCTAGAGGACAAGAAGATATGAAACAAGTTATGGAGAAAAACACTACCAACATTCTAATTCCTACTACTGCAGGCACAGTCCCCACTCCTGGTGGCACTATTCCTACTCCTGCGAGTGTAATCCCCACTCTTGGTGGCGCAATACCTACTCCTACAGCCGCAGTCCCAACTCCTGGTGGTGGTGTGGTACCGCCTCCAATCCACTTTGATGATCACGAAGGTTTCTACAACCCTCACGACGACTTGGTCGTAGACGCTTTTGGAGTACCGACTACTGATTTGGAAAAGAATGTACTTACCTTACAAGATACAGTCAAAGGACTATAAGAACCAAGCACGTTCGAGTTAGACGCCATGGATATGTGTTTAGTGCCTAGTGTTAAGATTACGCCCAAGTTCAAAGTCCCCGACTTTGAAAAATACAAGGGGACCAGCTGTCCTCGAACACACATCTGATCATACTGTAGGAAGATGGCTGTATACTCCGAAGATGAAAAACTGTTGATGCATTTCTTTCAAGACAACCTCAGTGGGGTATCCCTTGAATGGTACATGCAGTGGGAGGGTACGTATATCAAGACATGGAAGGAGTTAGCTGAGGCATTTTTGAAGCACTACCAATACAACTCAGACATGGCGCCTAATCGCACACAGCTCCAAGGCCTGACCTAGAAATATGGTGAGGCATTCAAGGACTACGCACAACGATGGAGGGACTTATCTGCTAGAGTCTAACCCCCTCTCCTTGAAAGAGAGTTGACAGACATGTTCATGGGAACTCTTCAAGGACCTTTCCTAGAACGCTTGGCTTTATGCACATCATCTGTATTCTCGGATTTAGTTATGGCTGGTGAAAGGATTGAGAATATGATAAAGATTGGGAAGATTCAGAATACTGATGGAGTTTCTGGTGGATCTAAAAAGCCCTACCATGGTTTTACAAGGAAAAGAGAAGGTGAAACGAATGCCACCTTGATGGATAAGAGGAAAGCCATAGCATATCAAGGCTTTTATCATCATGTGGCCGCTGTTACTCCAAATCAACTTCTTCCATACCTACAAACCAACCGGCTATTCAAGCCCCTTACCAACAGCAAGCGCCTCAACGTCAAAGTTATTATTAGGGTCAACCAAGGCAGAGGATACCTGAGAAAAGGTTCGATCCTATTCTAACAACATACGCTAGGTTTCTTCCATTTTTGCTTAAGGTTTCATTAGTACAGTTAAGGGAGATTAAGGATCCCCCAGCTGTTCTACCTCCCGGCTGTGATGCGAATGCCTGTTGTGAGTTTCATTCTGGAGCTCCCGGGTACAACATCGAAAATTGCAAAGCTTTGAAGTACGTGGTACAAGATCTTATTGACTCGAAAGCCATCAATTTTTCCAAAAATACTCCCAATGTTACTAATAATCCAATGCCAAATAATGCTACAAACATGATCGAAGAGTCAAAAGGGAAGAAGTTAGTGTCGAAAGTTGACAAGATGAAGACCCCCTTTGCAGAAGTTAAAGAACAATTGTTATTGAAGAGTGTTTTCCCAGGGTGCACCGCAGAGTGTCAACGCTGTTTGGAAGATCCCTAAAGCTGTCATGAATTGAAGATATGCATCTAGAAGTTGTTAGACTAAGGCGTTATATTGGTAGAACAGATCTCAAATGCTGAAGAAGTGGAAACTCTGAACATTCGCTATGATCTGATTGAAGCTCCTTATGATGAGGAACTGTTGAACAATCCATGTGGTCAAAATCGGGTACCACTGACGATTCCATATGATTAGCCTTGTGTACCTCTGACAATTCCATGTGATGAAGATTGGTATCCTGTCCAAATTCTTCTTTAAACCCCGTATGATGTTGTACCACTAACAATTTCATGTGATCAACCTTGTGTGCCTTTGGAAATCCCTTGTGATTACAATGGCATCCTGTCCAGATTCTATATAATCAAGCTCGTGAGCCACTGCAAATACCATATGACCAAGTAGAGATTCCATTATCCCCGCCTTCACTCGCTCCATTAGTAATATCTACACCCGCTCCTTTCCCCTTTGAAAGCACCAAGGTTGTCCCTTAGAACTATGACTCAACTATTTACATCAATGGGCAAAAGGTGGAAGAGGATGTTATGAAAACTAAGAGCTTTATAGAGAACATTGTTGGAACAGGTGGATTGACTAGAAGCGAGAGGATCCTTGCACCCATACCACCACCAAACAGTAACCTTGGAGTTACAAACAAGACAAATGAGAAGCAGACAACGGTTGAGCAGGGGCAAACCTCTACTCAAAAAGGAAAATCTGGTGAAGATGTTGAAGAATTTCTACGAATCATTTGAAAAAGTGATTATAAGGTGGTTGACCAGCTCAACCAAACACCTTCCAATATTTCCATGTTATCGTTACTAATGTGCTCCCCTGCCCATCAAGAATCATTGATAAAGTTTTTAAAAGCATCTCATGTTCCTCATGAAATATTTGTTGTGCAGTTCGAAGGAGTTGTGTCGAATATTGCCTCGGTGCATATTCTAAGCTTCAATGATGGAGAATTACCCCCTGAGGGGAAGAATCATAACAAATTTTTGCACATTTCCATCGAATGTGTTAACGTTGTTTTGTCGAGAGTGTTGGTAGATACTGGATCATCATTAAATGTGTTACCAAAGAATTCTTTGGCCAAGCTGACCATCGAAGGATTGGTGATGAAACCCAGTTCATTGATAGTGAAAGCTTTTGGTGGAGCAAGAAGGACTGTGATAGGGGAGGTTGACCTCCCTATCAAAATAGGACCTCATACTTTCATTATCACATTTTATGTGATGAATATCTATCCAGCATACAGTTGTCTGCTAGGCCGTCCCTAGATTCATGCAGCCGGTGCCGTAACATCCAATCTTCATCAAAGGCTAAAGTTCATGGTTAACAATTAGCCGGTCGTCATTGAGGGAGAAGAGGATATACTATTAAGTCATTTGTCCTCATTCCGCTATGTCGAAGTGGGATGGGAAGTTCACGAGACCCCTTTTCAAGCATTTGATGTGATAAATATGGAAATGATCCCTGATAAGAAAGAGGAGAAGAAGTCAGAAAGGTCTGGGTCCCCTATAGTTGCTTGGAAGGATGCGAAGACTGTGATTGAAGCCGGTCACCCCAAGGGATGGGGCAGAGTGTTGGAGTTACCTATCAACAAGAACAGAGCCGGTTTTGGTTACCCAGGCAATCATATAACTCAACATAAGACAACCTCTGACAAGGATAAAGGGCTTATTTCTCCACTTGCCTTCATTAGTGGAGGACGTCTGATAGATGCTCAGGTAACCCTTGTGGAAGTTGAAGATGATGCACTAAATGAAGTCTGCATGGTGTATCCAATAGCACCGAATCAACAACTCAACAATTGGACTTTCGCGGAAATACCGGAAGTCACCTTTGTCGAAGAGTAGTTTTCCTTGTTTTGCTTTCAAATCTTATGCTCTGCCCAAGGAATAAGGATTATTTTGTAGGGCCCCCATGTTTTCAATTAATATTTATCATGAATGAAATGAACCTTTTGCATTCAATTGTGTTCCCTGTCTTTCTTTTTTTTAATTTTGCATAAATAAATGGCAATGTTTTCTTGCATTTTCTTTTTTCCATCTCCTCAAAATAAAGCATAAAATCACCAATCATGCAGATCCATCTCGGATTCCATTAATAATGATACTGCTACGATTCTATATGACTTTGATAACCTAATCTACCACGCTGATGAGGATTGTGAGGAAGATTGTGAGCTCCCCGAAGAGTTAGCCAGATTATTAAAGCAAGAATCAAATATTATTCAAGCGCATCAAGAATCAGTGGGAACTGTCAATCTTGAAACCAAAGAAGATAAGAAAGAAGTCAAGGTAGGGTTGCCTTAGAGGAGATTGTGAAGAGAAGACTGATCGAGCTCCTACGTGCGTACGCGGATGTGTTTGCTTGGTCATACCAAGACATGCCTGGATTTGATTCTGACTTTGTAGTACATAAATTGCCACTCAAGGAAGATTGTTCGCCTATAAAGGAAAGGATGAGACAAACTCGACTCGACATGGCCATTAAGATTAAGGAGGAAGTGCAAAAGCAGCTTGATGTCAGATTCTTGGTAGTATCGAAATACCCTCAATGGGTCGCCAACATTGTACCTGTGCCTAAAAAAGATGGTAAGGTGCGAATATGTGTCGACTACAGAGATCTAAATAGAGCTAGCCTAAAAGATGACTTTCCGCTGCCGCATATTGATGTGTTAGTGGATAATACAACTCAATTCTCTGTGTTCTCTTTCATGGATGGTTTCTTCAGATACAACCAGATTAAAATGGCTCTAGAGGATATGGAAAAGACGACCTTCATTATCCCTTGGGGAACCTTCTGCTATAAGGTTATGCCATTTGATCTAAAGAACGCTGGTGCGACATATCAACGAGAAATGGTGACTCTCTTTCATGATATGATTCATAAAGAAATCGAAGTCTACGTCGAAGATATGATTGCAAAATCCTAAACTGAAGAGGAACATCTCACCCACTTGGAAAAGTTGTTTACAAGGCTGAGAAAGTTCAGGCTAAGGCTCAATCCGAATAAATGTACCTTTGGGGTAAGATCTGGTAAATTGCTAGGTTTTATCGTGAGCCAAAAAGGAATTGAAGTTGATCCTGACAAAGTAAAAGCTATCCAAGATATGCCAGCTCCAAGAACAGAGAAGGAGGTTCCTGGTTTCTTTGGGAGATTAAACTACATTGTCAGATTCATATCTCATCTAACAGCCGCATGTGAGCCAATATTCAAGTTACTTCGCAAAGATCAAGCGGTCGTGTGGAATGATAATTGCCAGAAAGCATTTGAGAAAATAAAAGGATATCTGCAAGAGCCACCGATCTTGATGCCCCTCGTGTCGGGAATACCTCTCATCATGTACTTGACTATTCTAGAAGGATCTATGGGATGTGTGTTAGGGTAGCATGACGAAACGGGTAGAAAGGAGCACACTATCTACTACTTAAGCAAAAAGTTTATTGACTGTGAAACGAGATACTCAATGTTAGAAAAACATGTTGTGTGCTCGCATGGGCTGCCAAACGCTTAAGATGATATATGTTGACTCACACCATATTATTGATATCCAATATGGATCCGATCAAGTACATTTTCGAAAAGCCTGCTCTCATAGGACGAGTGGCCCGTTGGCAGATGGTACTAACAGAATATGACATCCAGTATGTCTCACAAAAAGCTATCAAAGGGAGCGTGTTGTCTGAATATCTTGCCCACCAACCTGTAGAAGATTACCAGCCCATGTGTTTTGATTTCCCAGATGAAGACATCATGTTTGTCAGAGACTATGAAACATTAGGCCCAGACGACAGACCTGAACCAGGATCGCGATGAACACTCGTGTTCGATGGCGCCGCAAATGCTCAAGGCAATGGAATAGGTGCAATTATCACATCTCCTATTGGTTTTCATATTCCATTCACCGCAAGGTTATGTTTCAAATGCACCAATAACATGGCTGAATATGAAGCATGTATCTTCGGAATTGAAGCGGCTATTGATCACAGGATCAAGATTCTAGAAGTGTATGGGGATTCTGCTTTAGTCATTACTCAAGTCAGAGATGACTGGGAAGCACGTGACAACAAACTATTCCTATATCGAGATCACGTCTTGAAGTTGATCCCATACTTTGATGAGATTACTTTCAACCACATTCCTAGAGAAAGCAATCAATTGGCAGACGCTCTCTAGCCATGTTATCATCCATGTTCAAAGTTAAATGGAAAAATGAGGCACCTGCTATCTGCATTGAACATCTCGACGAGCCGGCCCACTGTCTAAAAATTGAGTTAATAATCGATGATCAACCTTGGTTCTATGATATCAAAAGGCATCTAAAAAAGCAAGAGTATCCAGAAAACGTTTCCATAACAGACAAAAAGTATTTAAGAAGGCTCTCGGCCAAATTCTTCTTAAGTAGAGATGTGTTTTACAAGCGAAACTATGACTCGGTCTTGCTTAGATGCATGGATAGACATGAAGTCGGACGAATTATAAATGAAATCCATGAAGGTTCTTTTGGTACACATGCCAGTGGACACACGATGGTTAAGAAAATTCTGAGGGCTGGTTATTATTGGATGACAATGGAAACTAATTGCTATCGTCACGTGCAAACATGCCACAAGTGTCAAATCTATGTAAATAAAATACATGTACCACCAGTTCCTTTGAATGTCTTGACATCGCCTTGGCCTTTCGCCATGTGGGGGCATATATGTGATTGGATGCATCGAGCCAACCGCTTCAAACAGTCATCGTTTCATCTTAGTGGCCATTGATTACTTCACTAAATCGGTGGAAGCCACATCTTATGCCAATGTCACCAAACAAGTGGTCGCTCGCTTTATCAAGAAAGAGACCATCTGTCGTTATAGGGTTCTAAATAAAATCATTACTGACAATGGTTCAAACCTCAATAACAAGATGATGAAAGAATTGTATGAAAATTTCAAGATCGAGCATCACACCTCATCGCCATATCGCCCGAAGATGAATGGTGTAGTTGAGGCAGCAAACAAAAACATCAAGAAGATTGTTCAGAAAATGGTGAAAACATACAAAGATTGGCACGAAATGCTACCATTTACTTTGCACGACTACCATACTTCAGTGCGCACTTCTACTGGGGCAACCCCATTTTCTCTTGTATATAACATGGATGCAATACTCCCCGTTGAGGTAGAGATTCCCTCCCTAAGGATCTTGACTGATGTCAAACTCGATGAAGCAGAATGGGTGCAGGCAAGATTCGATAACCTTAATCTCATCGACGAAAAGCGCATGGCAGCCATCTTCCATGGCCAGCTATACCAAAAGCGGTTGAAAATAGTGTTTGACAAGAAAGTTCGCCCTCAAAATTTCGAAGTAGGAGACTTGGTGTTGAGAAAGATTCTGCCAATCCACACAGATCCAAGGGGCAAATGAACACCTAACTACGAAGGTCCATATGTTGTGAAAAAGATTTTCTCTGGAGGAGCCTTAATATTATCTAACATGGACGGTAAAGATCTATCATCCCCTGTGAATACAGACGCAGTCAAAAAATACTATGCTTGAAAAACAAACCCGGTGGACAACAAAAAGAAAAAAAAAGTCTAGACAAAAGTTAGGGTTTAAATAAATAATACCCGATAAGCTGAAAACCCTTAGGGGCAACTTAGGTAAAAAGGGGTATCCCGGTAGACTGAAAACCCGAAAGGGAGGTCTAGGAAAAAATTAGGGATCTTAAAAAGAAAAAGGTTGCGGTCTGCGAAGAATCTGTGAGCTCATCATTAGAATCAAGAGAACTATATATGTGAAAGATCAATCCAACCACCTTCCTTGAAAGCTTTGTACAAAAAGTCTTGAGGCCATAGGGATCATAGCAGAATTAGAACTCAGTGAATCCGATTTCTTCTCATTGCCATTGTACTTTTTGTCATATTTTTGCAATTACCCCTTTTAGAAATTGTACCGTTATGTAAAATTACCCATTTGTGGGTCACTTTATCATCAATAAAATCTTTTTCATCAATTCATGCTTTACATTTTTACTTTTAATGTTTGTTTGCAAAAGTGGAATTGTCATTCTTAATAAACATTGCATTGAGAATTATGGGATGACAATAATAATAAAAGAAAGCATCAAGTTGCTCTCCAGGTAAGGTGTATGAAGGATAACCACGATCTCTAATAGGCGCACGTGTACACAAAGTATCGTCAAATCATAAAGTTCTCCTAGACACAACCAAGTCAGGGGCAATCTAACCGATCAACACAATTTATCCGTTAAGATCATCTGGAGATGATCCAAATCTTGTCACAAGGGTGTCGGGAAGTAAAACTTGAAGCCCCAAACCAAAACCCAATTACTTGGCATAAATCATCGCCTATAACCTTCATATCCTCTTGTCCCCGACATTTTGCATATATTCTGCATCATTACATGTGTTTATCTAGTCATCCTCGAGGATGCGAAATTCCTATGGACATTTTGTCAGGATTCTTTCAGAGTTTACGCTTTCTTCACTTACCTTTTGTAAGCCCTTTCTTTAAGAAGTATCTCCTCCATGCCTTTTGCATAGGCATCACATTGCTCTTAGTAAGGTATTTTATTACCTTTTGTATGAAATCTTATTCTTTCGCTTCCCACTTGTTATTTTCTCGCTACCTTTTGCACGTAAAAGAACTTTGTATTGGATACAAATATAAGAATAAATGATTAATATATTCCCATTTTGATTAATTTGGACGCTTGACGCCTGTGTGGACAAGAACTGAATGGTCGCCATACTCAGAGAATGTCATCTCCGCCAATGTGTCTGCAAGATCAAATGATGTTCTTATATCCTATGCAAGTTTCCTCTGCATTTTGCAGAAACATGATTATTTCCCTCAACCTACCTTTTGTAAGTCCTCTCGTGCCTTTTGCACAAGTTCTTTTTAGCTTACCTTTTACAAGTATCCTCTATACCTTTTGTAGAAGGAATATTCCTCTAAACCTTTAGTTCAGAAGTTCTATCTACCTTTTATAGAAGGAAATGTATGTTCCTCCTAACCTTTTGTCCAGGAGTTCTCGTTACCTTTTGTACGAGAAATTAAATCATCAGTGGAGTGATGTTCCACGTGTTTTCTTAACCTTTGGTTGAGAATATCTCCTTACCTTTTGTATGAGAGATTTTATTCCTCCTAACCTTTTATTCAGGAGTCTTCTCTACCTTTTTTAGGAGAGAACACTTATTTCTCCTAGCCTTTTGTTCAGGAGTCCTATCTACCTTTTGTAGAAGGAAATGTATGCTCCTCCTAACCTTTTGTCCAGAAGTTCTCGTTACCTTTTGTACGAGAAATTAAACCATCAATGGAGTGATGTTCCATGTTTTTTTGCTTAACCTTTTGTTGAGAAGATCTCCTTACCTTTGGTATGAGAGATTTTATTCCTCCTAACCTTTTGTTCAGGAGTCCTCTTTGCCTTTTGTGAGAGGAAAACCAATCATATATTCCTCCTAACCTTTATTCAGGAATCTTTGTTGCCTTTTGCAGCAGGAGAGTTATTTTCTTTACCCTTTTGCAAACATTTTTTACCTTATGTAGCAGAATGTCCAGAGTATTCCCCAGCTGACTCGTGTTTGCCTTTTGCAAGAAATCTTTATGCCTTTTGCAGAAAGAATTTTAAATCACATTTGTACCATGGTATCACTTTTCTTGGAATTCTGTAAAGATTGTTTTCGTTACCAAGACTGGAAAAGCCCATCATTGTGATACTCATTGAGCGTACCGCATTGCACATCATAGCATAAAACGCAGTCAACTTACAATCTTCAACCCTCTCCATGGCCGAAAATCCCGGGTATTTTAGTATTTAATCTACTTCTATCTTAAATATCTGAAAATCGTTGTATTTCATACATCCGGGTCCAAGAAGATTAAATAGGGGTAGCTGCCACACCCTCATTTTTACCCTAACACTTTCACTCATACATTCATCACATCATCATCATGCCATGGTACATATCAAGCATGTCGGTTCACAAGGGAAGGACAAGGAAGGTTTCTTTGTTTCAAAATAAGGTTTGGATTGGTTCAATGGTCATTCATCCAATTATAGTGAGAATTTGACCTAATTTGGGTCAATAATGAAGGACGTCGTGCATCACGTGCCATGTTGAAGAAAAGTTCATCATCTAAGGTTTAATCTCAGTTTCCTGCTTCACAAATCATTTCTTTACAGATGGTATAGAGTATTGAATCAAGGTCTCCTCTTCCTAGTGATGCTTGTTAATGGATCCGGGTTTGCTTTGTGTTTTTATCAAGACAATATGTTTCTTGCTTCTTAAGTTATGGACTAGGATCACATTACTGTATCAGATATGATTTGTTGTCTCTTGAATTTGAGATTCAATTGAAGATATGGATTCATTAATTAAGGTGGTATGAAAGATAAGTTTGCAAAGTTGTGTGGACATGCGCATTACTGTTTCAATTACTTGTTATTCACAAGTTTAGTTATATTCATTATGATGAAATATGCATCATATGGTGTCAAAGATTTCAAGGATTAAAATGGGAATGTTTATTCATGGGGGATTTCTTCAAATGCGAGTGACTTGAAAACAAAACTTAAGTATTCAAATTCAATGTTATAATGCACAAGTATTGCAAGACATAATTCAAGATTTCAACATTCAAAATTGTTTCAAGTTCCATTTTCAAATGGCATTCAAGTTTGTAAGGTATAATTCAAGATTTGCAAGCTCATAAGATTCAAGGCCTATTTCATCTCAAGATTAATTGTCCAAACGAGGTCCATCATTTCAAATTAAAATTTCTAAATTTAAGATTGCAAGTTCAAGTTCAATTGCACAAGTATTACAAGAAAAACTTCATAATGTCACATAGTTAGAAAATTCCTAGTTCTAAGTTTCAAAAGCCTAATTCTATAATGCATAAACAATGACTCCATGCCTAAGCCTTCATGACCAAAGCTTCATGCTTTCTCTTCCACCTAAATCCATGCCAATCATCGTCTCCGCGAGCCATCTACGAAACCAAAAATACATTGAGTTAGGAAAAGTTACAACCACAAAAACCTGTTCGGAAATTTCAAGCACAACTCAATCCAAATCATCACATATTCAAGCTTCACTAATTCAAATTTAAAGTCCTTTCATAACAGTTAATTTCAAATGTTCCAAATTCACTCTATTAATTCCAAACATTTACCATATACCATGACATATTCTATTCATAAACCATCCATCATTTTCAAGAGGTATCATTCACATTCCAACTAGCATAACTATCACATTCAAAGTTAGAGATCATTCCCATTTTCACATCCCAAGCAACAAAGTTCATAACCAGGTCCAACAATTCAATTCAACACTTCAAAACCTGTTTTCAAACACCATTCATATATGGTCCAAACACAATAGGGAAAATTCAGCAGATGCAAAAAATACCACAGAAGTCCAGAAAAGGCAGAAGCAGATTCAATAAAAATACAGCAACAAATCATCACAAGCACTTTCACTATTTTGGCAAGACAAATATTAAATTGAAGAAAACAGATAGCAGGTATGCCAAAGGTCTAATTTTGGCAAGAAAACAAAATAGGGAAGAAGGTAGTAGATATAATAGATACATCATTTTGGTAAGGTAGTCTGAGCATCAAAGAAAGCAACAATAAACATTCCATAATGAAAGATGCTTCAATGATCTTTTAAAAAAAACTGCAAGTCCATGTTGCAGTATAAAAAACACGAGTTATCAGAGCAAAAAGGGGGAGAACAATAGAAAAACCAGAGAGTATACACCATTAAAAAAAACCTTACCTCAGTTAAATTTTTAGCAGCAACAGTAGAGAAAAAATAAATTAAAAATCCATCAAGAACAACACAGAAAAACAAGGTCACACAGAGAAAAAAAATCAAAAAGAGATAGCAGCTACCATAGAAAAAACCTTAGCAACCAACCATCATTTTTTAGTTCAAAAGTCAGAGGAAATATAAGTGAAATCAAAAGGAGGGGCGTTACCTAGGATCTGTGTCAAAGCCATCCTTTGAATAGGTAACTCGTTTGTGTTCCTCTCTCTATTTCCATTTAAGTGTTAAAATCATTACTACTCAATTCACCCTTGTTTATGCGTGATACATGTTCATGATTCCATTTCCATTCGTGTTTCGTTGATTACGCTTGTTTTCTTCCATGGACGATTTTTTTTTAGGAATCAAGAGAGAGAATTTTCGTTTTTTTTTCATGAATAGAGAGATAGTGAGAGGGAAGACGAGTGAGCTTCGAGAATGAAAGATAGTACGATTTTCCAAGAAAGACAGACAGATGATGTTGAATGCATCGTTTCTATTTGGGTCATGTTTGTTTTTGCGTTTGGATGGAGAGAAAACTTGGTTTGGATCGTGTTTTCGTGAGTTTTCCTGAGTTGGTCTTGTTTCAGAAAGAGGAAAATTGTTGTGTATGTATTAGGGTTCAATGACCCGCCCCTTTATTGTTCACTCAAACTAGACCGATTTTCATGGGTCGGACCGACCCGTTTTTTCTTATGTATCGAACGCCCTTTGGGCCTCCTTGCTCCTGACTATATTTCTCTCAGGCCCTTTCCTTTTTGATTTATTTATTCTTGTTTCTTCATATTTTAGTTTAAACTAATTCCATTATTAATAAGTTTTTGGGATAATAATCTCTTTTATTTAAATAAGCAAAATATATATTGAGAAATTTTCTTTAAAAATAATAATAAATTGAAACGTTTTTTTTTATTTTGTTTAATCTTTTTTATTCCCATTTTCTTAAAACAAAAATAGATTTTATTTTTTATTAGTTTTTATTAGGTTTTGGTTCATATCAATTTTTTAAGAACTTATCATGACTTTGTTTAATTATTTAGTGTGTCTCTCATTATTGTTTGTTTATCGATTGTGTGAGTGCTTGCGTATCATGGATTTTGGTTTAGGTATTAATATTGAAAAAATAAACAAAAAATAATAATTAAAATCAAAATGTCAAAAAATATTTAGTCTTGGTTTTCTAGGCTTAAATTTGAGGAATGAGAGCTTTCGTAAGAACCTATTGGGCTTCGTGTATGACCTAAGTTTGACTTAAATCGTCATTTGAGACTTGTGATCTTAAATCGCAAAGTGGTTGTCATTACATCGCTTTTAATCCATTAGACTTATATTTTTATTGTTCATTGTTTAGTGTTAGACGCCAAATTTCACTTATTTGATGTATCAAATGTTGGCATCTTTCACTCATTTTTGTCAATTAAGTGTTGAAAACCACTCTTGTTTTGGTTGGTTTGCAACATTATGAGAAAATCTCTTGGTACCTTTGATTTGTGTGTTATTGTGCAGGAATTAGGCACAAAACAAGTGAAAAGTAAGACACAAGAAATGAGCAAGGAAACCAAGACAACATGCAAAACCACCAAAATGTTGTCATGCTCGCTAGACGTGCTGGTAGCGAACGTGCCAGCGAAGGTTTCACTAGCTTGCTCGCTAGGCGAGCAAGCCAGCGAACGCGCCTAGAATTGGACAGTGCCAAAAGTACCAAAAGTTCGTAGGTTCGCTAGATGTTCGCTAGGCGAACAAGACAGATCCTGAACGTGTATTTAAGTGATTTTCTTGCTTTTTTAGGTCATAATTTCATTTTGTAACATTTTGGATAGTAGAACTTGTAACACCCCGTTTCCCAAAAATAAAATAAATGCAATTTAAATCAAAAAAATTATCAGAGTTGCCACACCAAAACGGGATATCACAAAAGAAAACTCCAACAGAATGCTTCATTAAATAAATTTAACAATTAGCAGCGGAACGTGTCACATATATATACATCATATACATCATATTCGGCCATCAGCCCAAAATATACAAAACATCATCAATGGATTCATTAAAACATGATATGACATGGAGTAAAAACAAAATCATCAGCTAAACAATAAACTTCCCAAAGCCCCGTGTTACGTATCAGAGCATCCCTACGACTCGACTCGCCACTATCCAAGCTAGCTACGCACTTGGATTATCTGTACTTCCGAAGAAGCACAGACCACAACAACAACAAAAGGGGTGAGAAATCACGATCAAAATATAGCGGTAATAATGTACATGAATAAAAGGCAGTAATCACATGAATATCATTCAACATACATCAACCCGGACCTACTGTCCAACACCAACACAACACTCAAGACAATGCAAACATATGCAACTCAACACCATGATATGCGGTACCGACTCAACAACAATGATGGACACCGGGCCATCAACCCTCCACAAGGGAGCACCGGATAGATCACATACACCCACCAATGGCAATGATCTATCCCACCATTCTCCACACAGGAGTACAGGTGAATTACTTACGCTCCATCCGAGACATGATTCAACCCCACCATCCTCCACAAAGGAGTACGGATGGATCACTTACGCTCCATCCGAGACATGATCCATCCCACCATTCTCCGCACAGGAGTACGGGTGAATCACTTACGATCCATCCGAGACATGATTCAACCCTACCAAGACATCATGGTATGCATGACACTGATGCACAACAACAATCCTAGCACACAAAGTGCACACGATCCTCCTGATCACATTTTATACATCACACATACATATTCCATACATCACAATATTCATACATAATAAAATATACCAATTGAATTGTTCTAATTAAACGAATAACACGGAAATCACATTCCAACACCACACATACCCTCATAACTGTTCAACATCAATCTTATATTTAATCATGACCAACAAGGGTCCCACAACACGAGAGAACAAAATAGAACAACACAAAAATACAAACTACTGTCATGCTCGCTGGCTCACTCGCCTAGCGAAGCGTCAGCGAAGGCTCGCTACTCGCTCGCCCAACGAACTCCCTAGCGAAGACAGACAGTGGCTACTGGAATCACTCGCTACCCAGTTCGCCTAGCGAAACATCAACGAATGTTCGCTATTCGCTCGCCTAGCGAAAGTGCTGGCGAATGTCTGCGATTTCACAAAAACCCCACTGTTCAGAATCGACAACACTCTGAAATCGCCCGATTTTACTCAAACCAGTTCCCACAACACTAGTTCAACATTCTGCAACTTAGCTACATAATATATTCTAGATTCCACCTGCTAAAGCATCAACTCTACCGATTAAAACATTTTCGGCTTAAAATTGGTAAACTACCAAAAACCCCAAATCATCCAAACAACCACATGCAATAAACCTATCTTACCATCAACAATTCAGAATTTCAACACATAACCAAACATGATCATCAATCTACCATGGGATTGGGGAAAATCCTTCTACCTAGAATTCATGCAATGTACCGATTTTGACCCGTTTCTCCCCCCTACCTCGATAACTCGATCAAGCTTCTGAAGAATCCGAAGAATGATAATCTTGGCTTCCTCTTCTTCCTCCTCCTTGATTCTTCTCTCCAATTTCTCTCTTCCACTTGACCTTGTTCTTCTTCTTCCCTTTCTATCGTGTTTCACTTCTTATCCTTTCTTTCCAACTCCAAATACCCCTTTTACCAATTCTTATTCACTTATTAATAATAATAATAATAATAATAATAATAATAATAATAATAATAATATTAATAATAATATTACCATTATCTATTAAACTATTATCACTAATAATTATATTATTAATATCATGGTCCATAAGCATTAACAGATCTCCAAACTTAAGGTACTCACTAACGCACTCAAGCACACCCCCACAGAAGGCACACCGAAAAATAAAATAACATCGAAAAGACTAGATAATTAAAATGGGTGTTACAACTCTCCCCCATTTTAATTATTTTCGTCCTCGAAAATTACCTGATGGAAACAATTTCGGATACGCATCCCGCATCTTGCTTTCCAATTCCCAGGTCACACTGCCACCTGCAGCACCTCCCCAAACCACTTTCACCAAAGCTATCTCCTTCCCCCGGAGTTGCTTCATCTTACGATCTTCGATTCTCAACGGCATCGTCTCAACAGTAAGATTCTCATAGACTTGAACTTCATCTCTCTGAATCACATGAGATGGATCCGTGACATACTTCTGAAGTTGCGACACATGAAACACGTCATGCAAATTTGAAAGCTCAGGCGACAACGCCACCCTATAAGCCACAACACCAATTCTCTGCAAAATATGATACGACCCAATAAACTTCGGATCTATCTTCTTGGATTTCAATGCACGACCCACACCGGTCACTGGGTTAACTCTAATGAACACGTGATCACCTTCACTAAATTCCAGCTCTTTTCTCCGATTATCATGATAACTCTTCTGCCTATCCTAAGATGCTTTCATTTTCTCACGAATCAACTGAATTGTCTCAGTAGTCTGCTACACAATCTCTGGTCCCAATACCATATTCTCACCTGTCTCATACCAACACATAAGAGTTCTGCACCTTCTACCATATAAAGCCTCAAAAGGTGTCATCCCAATACTATAATGGTAACTGTTGTTGTACGTGAACTCGATCAATGATAAATGAGTATCCCACGCACCACCTTTCTCCAACACACAAGCCCTCAACAAATCCTCCAACGTCTGAATAGTCCTCTTTGACTGTCCATCGGTTTACAGATGATAAGTTGAACTCAGCTTCAACTTAGTACCCAAAGTTTCCTGCAAACTCTTCCAAAATTCTGAAGTGAACCTCAGATCCCTATCCAACACAATACTCGTCGGCACACCATGAAGCTTCACAATCACCCGAATATAAATCTCCGCCAGCTTCTCCAATGAAAAACTTATATTAATCGGCACGAAATGTGCAGACTTCATAAGTCGATCCACAATTACCCAAATGGCATCAAATCCTCTTGCTGTGTTCGGAAATCCTGTAACAAAATCCATAGTGATACAATCCCACTTCCAAACCAGAATTTCCAACGGTTGCATAAATCCAGAGGGTCTCTGATTTTCCACCTTCGATTTCTGACACGTCAAACAGGCGTAAACAAACTGAGCTATATCCTTTTTCATACCTGACCACCAAAACATCTTCCTTAAATCGTGGTACATCTTCGTAGCTCCCGGATGATTACTCAAACTACTACGATGTCCTTCACTCAGAATTGACTTCTTCAGCTCGTCATTATCCGTCACACAAATCCTGCCTCGGAATCTTAACACACCTGCATTATCCAACTTAAAATCACTATCGGAGTCACTTCCTACTCCAGACATCAAATCCACTAGCTTCACATCTAGCTTTTGGCCTTCTCTAATCATATCAAGAAGTGGTTGTTCACTTATAACTTGCCCAACATCACGCAATCTGCCTTAGTCTCACTGTTGCACCCTAAAATTTGCTCAACCTTATTCACTTGGTTTATGTTTCAATATCATTAGCATTTGCATATAAAGGCATGTACATAGTTTAGTCATCTGCATAGCATAGCATAGTAAATCATCCAACAGGGACCAATCATTATTCTCATCTCTATGATCCTATAAAGAGTTTATTATTCTAATCCAAGCTCCTTCAAGTCATCAGGAAGAATTGGAAAGCTAAAGAAGTCAATGGATCAAGCAAGCAATCTATCTCCTATTTGAGGGTATCTGGGGATCATCAAAGAAATTGTGAGTTGTGGGCTAAGCATGGAGAGTATGTGGGAATCATAGAGGACTTAGAAAGTCATTTGAAGAAGGAGACAAGTCATTGATATGATCACAAGAATTGCAGTTGAAGACAGTCAACTAGGGTTTCATCTGGGGTCAATTCTAGGTCAACTCTAGGTCAATTGACTGATTGAAAGGCATTAAGGTCTATTGGAGAGATGTGGGGTTCATCATTTGACATGTAGAAGAGGATATGGTGATATGCCAAGAAGAATTCAAGAGAAATCAAGGAGAAGAGGAGTTTCTAAATTAGGGTTTCTGGGTAAAATCCCCTAATTTAGGTCAAATTTCCAAGCAAGATAAGTCAAAATGAAAGCTTCAAATGGATCCTTGGCCAACATGAAAATTGTAGAGGATCTCAAGACCTTTAATTTGAGTGGTGGAAGACATCAAGGAGATTTATAGAACTCAAGTTATGGTCCTTGCAAGTTACAGGTCATCTGAGGTATCTGAAATTTTGTCTGTGAAAGTGACTTGACTTCCAAGCAATTTTTACCCCTCAAGGAGATTTCAAATGAATTTCTGGTCAACATAAGAATTGTTCCTCATTGTCTTAGCTTTATAGAATGGTATAGTATGACTTCATATTATTTATGGAACTCTACTTATGGTCTTGGAAAGCAAAGGGTATTTTGGTCATTTGAGAATTACAGGTCATTTCAAGCCTATGCCCAAAACTCATACAAGGAAGCTTCAAATGGAAAACTTCACAACATCAAACTTGTTCCAAATGACATTTTGAGTCTAGAAAAGTGACTATGAAAGATTGGAAAGGTTCATAGCACAAGGTTTCAAAATTGGTGGATTTAATGAATAAAAATGACCTAAAAAATGAGATTTTTCATATTTTGGCCAAATGAGGTGAAATTATAGGTCATTTTGAATGGAAAAATCATTTTGAGAACATTGGCTAAAGTATAATTTTGAGCTTAGTTCAAGTTTTGGAAGTTATTCAAGGTTACTTGTAATGAAAGTTACATAATCCAAAATGTAAGGAAGGTGTGCATGAGAAGCTTCTCCAAAGTTCTAGGAGTTTCTAATGTCATGTATATATTGAATTGAGAGGGTTCATGCCATGGTTGGTGCTTCATATTGTTCACAAACACAAGTTTCACATACTTTTTCCAATTTGCAAAATCAACTCAAACTCTCCCAAATCTCCATCAATTCTCACATTTTCTGATTGGATCTTCATCATCATCATCCAAGGATCATAATTCACATCAAGATTGGTGAAATTGAAGGAGGATTCTAGCTGTGCAAGTTGATCATTCAAAGTGCAAGAACTTTGGAATTGGGAGATTCAAAGCCTTGGAGCACCATTGATTGCATACAGAACTCATCATCAAGTTCTTGGATCATTTTCCACTCACTTCAAGCCTTGGATCAAGAGTATTTAGCACCTGTTTTCATCAATTGCACCAGGTATGTTTCTCATTCGAATTGGCTGTTTATGTTAGGATTATTAGGTTTTGTTAGCATAGAAAGGTTAAGCTAGGATAGATGACTGAGTTTGGTGAGTTTGGGGAGCTTTCATGGAGTTTGCCATAGGTGTACCAAATCTGTTAGGGTTTGTATCTCTGGGAATCTTGCACGAAAATCTTGGTTGAGTAGCATGTTGTGATCAGCGTGAGGCATAGATGATGTTAGGATAGAATTGAGCAAGCTTTGGAGAAGTTGATGACAGGTATTAATGGTGGATCAGGACTGTTATTCTCTTCGAGTTGGTTTATTGAGTGAGTTTTAGGATGAACTATTGGCATGGCTGTGTAGAGGGAAGTTTGCAGAGTAACTTTGCTCTTTGGATCTAAGGCATTCATGGTGAAATGAGAGAGAACAGAACGATGGAAGATGCTTGCATGGCTAGGGTTTTCAGGGTTTAGGGTTGGCTGGAGGTTGAAAAAGGACTGGGAGCCACACGATCCCCATTTTGACTTTGACTGGAATGTGAAATCAACGGCCACGATTAAAGCAGAAAACGGAGGGAAAATTCAAACAATGAAACACACCGTTTCATTTATTCTGGCTGACTGGGCTTTGGATTCGATTGCTATACACACCCCCGTTCTCAAGCCCAATACCTAATGAACTATAATTGTTGCTATTCACACCGTTTTTCCTTTTTTAATTTTTGTTTATTTTCTGATGCTTTCTGGGCCTCGCGCATATGTGATATTAACACCCCCACTGCCTGGCCCGTTTCCTTGTTTTAACTAATTTCCATTACTTGCTGCACCCTCCATCTCATTAATTCATTTTATTTTCATTCATAAAAACATTAAATCTTTCAAAAATCATAACAAATCATAAAATGCTTATTTTTCATTGGTTCTTTTTACATGCTTTTCATAATTTTGTCAAGAAAATTGTCATACAAAAAAAATTAATATTTCATTTTGTTTTCATATTTTTGGCATATTTTTCTTTTAATAGGCATAAATAATAGTTTTGTTTAGTACATGAATTTGGTGATTTTAGTTTGTATAGTTGCTTTAATATTTTTAATCCATTCTTTTTAGGTTGATTAGTAGATAATATTGGCTTGTATATAAAATTTAGTTCACATTCTTATGACTTAGTTTTAGGTGATTAGTTTAGGTGTGAATAACATGAACAAAATTAGGGTTTAAGTGACAACATAGGTGAAGTAGTTCTTTTCCCTTAGGATTTAGAGATTGAAAGTTTGGGGTATGGGACTATAGGGATTATGGGTAGTTATTAGATCCCTTAGAAAATATTAGGATTCCCCTACTGCTATTAGTATACTACTGTATTTGTTTGACTGGTGTGGTGTGCCCTCTCTGGGGATTATTGTTTGTTTGTGTGGGTATTGGGATTGCTTGGGGATTGGGAGAGCTGAAGACTTGAGAAGATGAAGCCATGTGAAGACCAAAGACTGAAGACCAACTTCCAGAGTTGATGAGGAGATTCTGTGCTGGCAGCCGTTGAAGTTTGTAGGATCTAGGAGTTAGGCAGAGCCCTAGAGTAGTCAACTTGATTCTCAAACATGGAAGGTCTTGACTGCCTCCATTCTTCTCTGTGATACAGAGTCTCTCTAAGACACTCACCCCCTTCCTTTGGAAGGCTTGGTGCTACTGTCTAAGGGATAGAACTCTTGAGAGAAAATATCTTATGTGTTGATAGCAGTCTGTTCGCCACCCTTGGTGGTCAACTAATTGCTTAACACCCAATTCACTCTTATGATTGATTCCTCAGCTTGGAGGTTTGAGACTTGAAGAAAAGCCATTGCAGATGGAAGACTGATAACCAAAACCTTGCTTGAAGGCTGTGGAGATGGAGATTGATGCTTGCTGAAGCTTGTAGATGATTGGAGATGACTTGAAGTCAGGTGTTGATGCAGAGCTGCTGTGGCTGTTTATTTTTGCTGTTTATCATTTCTGATGTATTGATTGGTTTCCTTGACTGTATTGTTTGCTGTTTACCCTGTTGGGTTGAAAGTGAAGTCTGTTCACTTTTGCCTATTGTTTTCTAGGTTCGAGGTTGAGTGGGACTCCCTTGCCTCGCTTGTATTGCTGCATTCATGCATTTTACTGCTTTACTGTATATATCTGCTATTGTTTCTGTTTCCGTCTATTCCCTTAGGATCTCTGTTTCTCTCTGTGCAAGAGAGGAGCATGATAGACACTAGGTCTTAACCCATGCATGATAACACTAGGTTAGTTTGATTCCCTTCGCAACCATAGGTTAGAGTTCTATCTCTTCTTCCTCAAAACAAACAGAAAATACAATAAAATTTCAAACACAATAAAAGACACTTCTTCCGTAAAAGAATGTGAACTCATCAAAACGTCATTTTTTGTCCGCTTGGACTGCTAATCAGAAAAACCTTTTTCAGAAGGAATAAAATCAATCAAGACAGACTTGTGTCGTACGTGGCCCGAACTACGTTTGCTCTGATCTTTCATGCTGTATGAAAGTACGTAGGCATAGGATGCGATATCCTAGCGAGCAACCTTCCCCTCCTTTCCCGTAGGTAGGCGAACTACGTTGACTCTGATTTCTCGTTCCAGACGGGAATACGTAGGCATAAAGTGCGATACTCTGCCGAGTCATTTTCTTTTCTTTTAACCCTTAACCCTTAGTTTAGATAGAATAACAATCTTTTCGACCGAAAACAAGCGTGGATCCCGTCGAGTACGACGGACGTGAGGGGTGCTAATACCTTCCCCTTGCGTAACCGACTCCCGAACCCAGGTTTTGGTTGCGACGACCATACCTTTTCCCGAGTTGTGCGAGGTTTACTCTGAGCGTTTCCTTTCCCTCCTGTGGGATAAATAACGCACGGTGGCGACTCTTCTGTTCAGCCGGCGCCGATTTTCGTAGTAGCGACACTCACAAACCATGCTCAAATCTCTGAACTGCTCAATAAGTTCCATTTCTTTCACCACCATAGCCGACACATGAATTGCTTTTCTGCTCAAAGCATCTGCTACTACATTTGCCTTTCTTGGATGATAACTCAAACTGAAATCATAATCCTTCAAAAATTACAACCATCTTCTCTGCCTCATATTCAGCTCTTTCTGGTCAAACAGATATTTTAGACTCTTATGGTCGCTAAACACCTCAAACCTTGAACCATACAAATAGTGCCTCCAGATCTTTAACACAAAAACTACCGCAGCCAATTTAAGATCATGAGTAGGGTAATTCCGTTCATGCACCCTCAGTTGCCGTGAAGCATACGCCACCACCTTACCATTCTGCATAAGAACTCCGCCTAATCCCATCTTAGACGCATCACAGTACACCACAAACGGTTTGCTCGGATTCGGCAACACTAACACCGGTGCCGTAGTCAATCTTTTCTTCAATTCTACAAAGATTTCTTCACAAGCGACATACCACACAAAAACTTGGTTCTTTCTCGTCAACTGAGTCAATGGCAACGCCAAAGTAGAAAAAACCCTCGATAAACCCTCGATAGTACCCTGCCAAACCCAAAAAGCTTCTAACTTCCGTTGCTGTCTTCGGCGGCTCCCACTGCAACACTGCACTCACCTTTGATGGATCTACCGATATACCATCACCAAATATGACATGGCCCAAGAAACTCACCGTCTTCAACCAGAATTCCCACTTTGACAGTTTCGCAAACAGCTTATTATCCTTCAGCACCTACAAAGCAATTCTCAAATGTCCTGCATGCTCTTCCTCAGACTTAGAATAAATCAGCATATCGTTAATGAACACAAAAATAAACTGATCCAAATAAGAATGGAAGATTCGGTTCATATACTCCATGAAAACTCTCGGTGCATTAGACACTCCAAAAAACATTACCGCATATTCGTAATGTCCATATCGAGTTCTAAATGCGGTCTTCTGAATATAACCTTCTTTCACTCTGATCCTGACCTCAAATCAATCTTACTGAACACCCGAGCTCCCACCAACTGATCCATCAAATCATCAATCCTGGGAAGAGGATATTTGTTCTTAATGGTCACTTTGTTCAACTAACGGTAATCGATGTACAAGCGCATACTACCATCCTTCTTCTTTACCAACAGCACTGGAGCTCCCCACGGTGACACACTCGGCCTGATAAACTTCCTATCCAACAACTCTCCAATCTAAGACTTCAATTCAGCCAATTCCACTGCCGACATCCTGTATGGCGCCATAGATATAGGCCTCGTACCAGGTACAAGATCAATGCTAAACTCAACTTCTCTCTTCGGAGGTAACTCTGTAATATCATCAGGGAACACTTCAGGAAACTCATTCACCACCGCCAACTCCTTCAGTGATGCTTTTCCATCGACAGCTAATGATGCAAATAAAGCAAACATTCTAGCTTCGTCCTCCAACAAGATCCTCAATTCCTTACTAGACAAGGAATCCACCCATGCTTCTTCCTCTGGCGTAAGAAACAACAACACCTTCCGAAAACAATCGATGTAGACTTGGTTGAACTCCAACCAGTTCATACCCAGAATAACATCCAACTTACCAAGGGGCAAGCAAATCAGATCCACTCCAAAATCTCTACCAAAAATAGTCAGCGGACACTTCAAACATACCAAAGAAGTAGTCACTGAACCAACAAAGGGAGTTTCAATAGTCATTCGCCGCTCAAGAGTAGTCGGCACCAAACCTAACCTCTTCACACAATCAACAAAGATGAACGAGTGGGTTGCACCCGTATCAATAATAGCATACAAGGGAACATTATTGATGAAACAAGTACCTTGGATAGAACGCTCATCACTGGCAGCTTGAGTTCCCACCACCGCAAACACTTTACCACTGGTCTGAGACACCTGAGACGGATTCGTCTTCTCGCAATGCATACTGATATGACCCTTCTCACCACAGTTATAACAGGTAGGCATAGCGACCCGACAATCAGCTACCACATGGCCCGACTTACCACACTTGAAACACTTCTTCACCTCATGAGGACAATCATTGGCACGATGACCCGCGCCACCGCACCGAAAACACTTCCCACCAGCAGACACTCTTCCTTCTCTGGGCTTCTTATCAGCAGCAGCCTTAAACCTCCCCTTATCAGCAGGAACACTGTAAGGAGTACCACCAAACCTCTGCTTACCCTTACGGTCATTTGCAGCCTTGTAATGTGCAATCCTAGCCCTGTTATCATTATCATAAATCCTACTTCTGTTTATCAGCTCAGGATAATCCTTGATCTTCTGACAAGCGATCCCCATCTTAACTTCTGGACGCAACCCATTCTCAAACTTCAAACACTTGAAGGTCATCGCCACGTCAGTATTGTAATGAGGACAATACTGCACCAACTCTTCAAACTTAGCAGCATACTCAGCCACCGTCATATTTCCCTGCTTCAGCTCCAGAAACTCTATCTCCTTAGCACTTCGAATATCCTCCAGAAAATACTTCTCCAGAAAACCAGTTCGAACCACTTCCCAAGTAATCGCAGTCCCTGCAGTCTCCAACCTTTGGCGACTATTGTCCCACCAAGCCTCGGCTTCACCCTCCATCATGTGGGTACCAAACATCACCTTCTGCTCATCGCTACAACCCATTGTCCTAAAGATCTTCTCAATCGCCTTCAGCCACTTCTGAGCAGCTTTGGGATCCAAAATTCCTCCTTAAAACGTCGGCGACTTGTTACTCTAAAACTGCGCCAAATCCCTGAATTGTGCACCCGCAACTTGGTTTTGATTAGTAACCACCTGCACCATCGCTTGCATAGCCGCAACCAACGCAGCATCATTCCTTCCCGCCATACTGCTCGACAACAACAACTCCAAGTTAACAGATACGCAAACGCTACCTACAGACAGACTCAACTACTACACTAGTCGGACAAACCGACCTGCTCTGATACCAACTTGTAACACCCCGTTTCCCAAAAATAAAATAAATGCAATTTAAATCAAAACAATTATCAGAGTTGCCACACCAAAACGGGATATCACAAAAGAAAACTCCTACAGAACGCTTCATTAAATAAATTTAACAATTAGCAGCGGAAAATGTCACATATATATACATCATATACATCATATTCGACCATCCGCCCAAAATATACAAAACATCATCAATGGATTCATTAAAACATGATACGACACGAAGTAAAAACAAAATCATCAGCTAAACAATAAACTTTCCAAAGCCCCGTGTTACGTATCAGAGCATCCCTACGACTCGACTCGCCACTATCCAAGCTAGCTACGCACCTGGATTATCTGTACTTCCGAAGAAGCACAGACCACAACAACAACAAAAGGGGTGAGAAATCACGATCAAAATATAGCGGTAATAATGTACATGAATAAAAGGCAGTAATCACATGAATATCATTCAACATACATCAACCCGAACCTACTGTCCAACACCAACACAACACTCAAGACAATGCAAACATATACAACTCAACACCATGATATGCGGTACCGACTCAACAACAACAATGGGCACTGGGCCATCAACCCTCCACAAGGGAGCACCGGATAGATCACATACACCCACCAATGGAAATGATCTATCCCACCATTCTCCACACAGGAGTACGGGTGAATTACTTACGCTTCATCCGAGACATGATTCAACCCCACCATCCTCCACAAAGGAGTACGGATGGATCACTTACGCTCCATCTGAGACATGATCCATCCCACCATTCTCCGCACAGGAGTACAGGTGAATCACTTATGCTCCATCCGAGACATGATTCAACCCCACCAAGACATCATGGTATGCACGACACTGATGTACAACAACAATCCTAGCACACAAAGTGCACACGATCCTCCTGATCACATTTTATACATCACACATACATATTCCACACATCACCATATTCATACATAATAACATATACCAATTGAATTATTCTAATTAAACAAATAACACGGAAATCACATTCCAACACCATACATACCCTCATAACTGTTCAATATCAATCTTATAGTTAATCATGACCAACAAGGGTCCCACAACACAAGAGAACAAAACAGAACAGCACAAAAACACAAACTACTGTCATGCTCGCTGGCTCACTCGCCTAGCGAAGCATCAGTGAAGGCTCGCTACTCGCTCACCCAGCGAACTCCCTAACGAAGGCAGACAGTGGCTACTGGAATCACTCGCTACCCAGTTCGCCTAGCGAAACATCAGTGAATGTTCGCTATTCGCTCGCCTAGCGAAAGTGCTGGCGAATGTCTGCGATTTCACAAAAACCCCACTGTTCAGAATCGGCAACACTCTTCGAAATCTCCCGATTTTACTCAAACCAGTTCCCACAGCACTAGTTCAACATTCTGCAACTTAGCTACATAATATATTCTAGATTCCACCTGCTAAAGCATCAACTCTACCGATTAAAACATTTTCGGCTTAAAATTGGTAAACTACCAAAAACCCCAAATCATCCAAACAACCACATGCAACAAACCTATCTTACCATCAACAATTCAGAATTTCAACACATAACCAAACATGATCATCAATCTACCATGGGATTGGGGAAAATCCTTCTACCTAGAATTCATGCAATGTACCGATTTTGACCCGTTTCTCCCCCCTACCTTGATAACTCGATCAAGCTTCTGAAGAATCCGAAGAATGATAATCTTGGCTCCCTCTTCTTCCTCCTCCTTGATTCTTCTCTCCAATTTCTCTCTTCCACTTGACCTTGTTCTTCTTCTTCCCTTTCTATCGTGTTTCACTTCTTATCCTTTCTTTCCAACTCCAAATACCCCTTTTACCAATTCTTATTCACTTATTAATAATAATAATAATAATAATAATAATAATAATAATAATAATAATAATAATAATAATAATAATAATAATAATGATATTACCATTATCTATTAAATTATTATCACTAATAATTATATTATTAATATCATGGTCCATAAGCATTAACTGATCTCCAAACTTAAGGCACTCACTAACGCACTCAACCATACCCCCACAGAAGGCACACCGAAAAATAAAATAACACCGAAAAGACTAGATAATTAAAATTGGTGTTACAGAACTTATCTCTCTTCATTTCTTCTAGAGAGAGAAACATAAAACCCTAAGAGGGAGGAGGTAAGATCTTCGGTCTCTTGTTGGGGTTTGGATTGTAATCTTTTGATACCTTGTGTATTTCATCTAATTTATGTTTGTGAACTAGTTTGGATTCTCTATTGATTGATTATCTTTGATTATGTATTTGTGGGTCTTGACAAAACCTTTTCACATCTTTGATCTCAGATCTTCTTCTATCAATGAACAAACTTTTGACATAGTTTTGAAGTTGATATTCATTTTTTCCTCTATGGTGTTGTGTTGGTTAAGTAGCATGGGTAGCACGGGTAGGATCAATATAATATTGTGTGGGTATATGATAATAGTGATGAAGAATGATATTCACAACCATTTGGCGGATTAAATGAATACATGTAAAAAGGTTTAAGCGTGTGTACGTATTTTGATCATTGTATTTTATTCAAAACCATTGCTTATCTGATATGGGTGTTATCTTTGCTTTCTTGTTTATCTTTGATTTGAACTGTAATAGAGATATACTTTTCAGATCTGGATCTAGGATGATTACCTATTAGGTTCTAAATTCTAGAGATAGATTTAGGCTTAGCATTTGTATGAGTATCAGATCTTAATACTCTGTGTTGTGTTTTTGTTGGGTGAGAGATCACCAATGAGACAACACGGTTGTTCTCTCGACGCTGCATTAGAGATAAGCTTTGTCGTGAGTGATACGTGATGATATTAGACGAATGATTGCGCCGTGTTTAATTTGATCAGAAGAATGCATATGTTATCAATTGATGAAATCCAATCCCAACAAGGCTCCGTTTATATTTCAGTCTTTATTTTATATTTTCTTTTTTTATTTATGGTTCCTTGAACCTTTTAAACCTAAACTTTTGAACAATAAGTTTAGAAATATAGAAATCGTTGAACGGCGTTCATATCGCACTAATCCCTGTGGAGACGACAAAACTGGGTACTTAATATTTTTTGCTTGCTGCTTTACCGCAACAACAAAATGGCGCCGTTGTCGGGGATTGGTGTTGAGATTTTGAAGTTCATTGCAACAGTTCTATGTTTTTAAGCTTTGTATATTTTGTATATATTTTTTTCTTTTTATGTTTTTTCTAGTGTGTTCAGGAATGACAAAAACTCCTTCTAGAGTGGTTGCTATCAATATAAAAGTATTCAATGAAGCTTCGACCGAGTTTGGATGGTGATGATAGTATGAAACAAGTGAATGTTGTCAAGGTACATAGTTTCCTTTCTTTAGAATTTTAGAATGCTTAAGAACTTAAGTCTTTATGCAAATGAAATTTGTTCTTTTGGCAACTTGTTTGAATGATTGTTTCACTTAGGACCAAAAACCACAATTTGTGAGAAAATTTCCATTGTTTACTAAATGCTGAATTTCTGATAAACTTTGTTGATTCATTTGATTCATGCTTTATCTTGTTATTATTGTGAATTTGTGGAAGCATTAGAAATGATCAAGGCACTTATTTATATTGAGCACAACCACGTCCAAAAGCAACTTACCCGTGAGTAGAGAGAATTCGTTAACCCCCTTGAGCCTAAACAGTATGGATCTCAGTTTGAGTTTGTGTGAGATTCTAAACTTTTTTCTTGAACCCGTGAATTTGTTTTAATTATCTTCTTTGCCATAAAAAGCTAAGAGCATTCACTTGAGGATTGAGTAAGAGTTAAGTTGGGGCGAATGAAAAAGGAAGATAGTAGGTTGCTACAACTTTTGAAAAATTCAAGCAAGCACCAAAAAAATTGTGTGAATATGAAAAAAAAAAGAATGCTTGCTCGGAAAAGAAAAAAATAGTGAAAGAATAAGTTGTGAAATAAGAGTTGGGAAGGTTTGCAATCGAAAAACAAATGGAATGAAGTTGAGGTGTGTAAATAACATGTTCGGTGAATGTCTCTTTTGCATCGGCAATTTCGTTTCAATGGCCTTAGAAATGTCCCTTGTTTGTAAACCCGAACAAGCTACAACCTTAAAGACCTTAGTGATCTTCTTGCTTCCATATTTTCGCTTTTGATTGTTAGATTTTGTATGAATTGAATTGATATTAGCATTGTTTGTTAGTTGAGTGAAATTTTCCCTGCGGTTGCAAACGCGTAATTTCTTCAATCCTTATTCGAAGAGAAGTGATAGAGTGATTCATTCATGAAAAACATAGTTGTTGATTGATGCATGACTTTATATTTTCTTTAAGAAGTTAGTTCTTTTACATTTTTTGATTCTAAACATTTGAAACCATTGCTTGTTGCATCATTTGTGTTGAGCCAATTTTATCCATTCTTGGGTGAATCTTAGTCTTGAGCAAATCCTCTTATTGCGAAATGAGAGGCATACTTTGCTTGAGGACAAGCAAAAAGCTAGTTGGGGCGAGTTGTTAGACGCCAAATTTCACTTATTTGATCTATCAAATGTTGGCATCTTTCACTCATTTTCGTCAATTAAGTGTTGAAAACCACTCTTGTTTTGGTTGGTTTGCAACATTATGAGAAAATATCTTGGTACCTTTGATTTATGTGTTATTGTGCAGGAATTAGGCACAAAACAAGTGAAAAGTAAGACACAAGAAATGGGCAAGGAAACCAAGACAACATGCAAAACCACCAAAATGCTGTCATGCTCGCTAGGCGAGCTGGTAGCGAACGTGCCAGTGAAGGCTTTGCTAGCTTGCTCGCTAGGCGAGCAGGCCAGTGAACGCGCCCAGAATTGGACAATGCCAAAAGTACCAAAAGTTCGTAGGTTCGCTAGCTGTTCGCTAGGCGAACAAGACAGATCCTGAACGTGTATTTAAGTGATTTTCTTGCTTTTTTAGGTCATAATTTCCTTTTGTAACATTTTGGATAGCAGAACTTATCTCTCTTCATTTTTTCTAGAGAGAGAAACATAAAACCCTAAGAGGGAGGAGGTAAGATCTTTGATCTCTTGTTAGGGTCTGGATTGTAATCTTTTGATACCTTATGTATTTCATCTAATTTATGTTTGTGAACTAGTTTGGATTCTTTATTGATTGATTATCTTTGATTATGTATTTGTGGATCTTGACAAAACCTTTTCACATCTTGGATCTTAGATCTTCTTCTATCAATGAACAAACTTTTGACATGGTTTTGAAGTTAATATTCATTTTATCCTCTATGGTGTTGTGTTGGTTAAGTA
Source organism: Lathyrus sativus (assembly GCA_963859935.3). Taxonomy (NCBI): domain Eukaryota; kingdom Viridiplantae; phylum Streptophyta; class Magnoliopsida; order Fabales; family Fabaceae; genus Lathyrus; species Lathyrus sativus. The sequence goes on from OZ012735.1 coordinate 770,149,927, forward strand.
GCATGGGTAGCATGGGTAGGATCAATATAATATTGTGTGGGTATGTGATAATAGTGATGAAGAATGATGTTCACAACCATTTGGCGGATTAGATGAATACATGTAAAAAATTTTAAGCGTGTGTACGTATTTTGATCATTGTATTTTATTCAAAACCATTGTTTATCTGATATGGGTGTTATCTTTGCTTTCTTGTTTATCTTTGATTTGAACCGTAATAGAGATATACTCTTCAGATCTGGATCTAGGATGATTACCTATTAGGTCCTAAATTCTGGAGATAGATTTAGGCTTAGGATTTGCGTGAGTATCAGATCTTAATGCTCCGTGTTGTGTTTTTGTTGGGTGAGAGATCACCAATGAGACAACACGGTTGTTCTCTCGACGCTGGATTAGAGATAAGCTTTGTCGTGAGTGATACGTGATGATATTAGACGAATGATTGCGCTGTGTTTAATTTGATCAGAAGAATGCATATGTTATCAATTGATGAAATCCAATCCCAACAAGACTCCATTTATATTTCAGTCTTTATTTTATTTTTTATTTTTTTTATTTATGGTTCCTTGAACCTTTTAAACCTAAACTTTTGAACAATAAGTTTAGAAATGTAGAAATCGTTGAACGGCGTTCATATCGCACTAATCCCTGTGGAGACGACAAAACTGGGTACTTAATATATTTTGCTTGCTGCTTTACCGCAACAACATTTAGCTTAGGACACATCATACACACACACACACAACTCCCTCTTAGGCTATCATACAACGATCCTCTTTATTTCTTACATTAATCTTCCTATGTACTTTTTCATGCATCCCTCTCTTCCATTTGATGTACTTTGTTATTTTTCTTTCATGTGTTCCGTTAGTTAACCATCTTTAGAATTAGGATCGAACCCCCAAAAGCATTTTTGATCCACATATCAAGCCATAACCCAATTTGTAAGTCGATTTCCTAGTGCATCGCCATCAACCTTGTTCACATCACTTGAAACTTATTTTTTCAAAAAGCAATAAAACCTTGATCCAACATCAAGTTGTATTTTTCTCAATAAATTCAAAAAACACAATAAAATACGATTAGGATTGTATGTCATGAACCTTAAATGATGGAGAAAGAGTGAGAATGGAACCCCTCTTACACTCATCCCGAGTATTGTGAACACAAGGCGCTTGACTTGGTCGTTCAAAATATTCACCTCTACCCATAGTCTTTAGTGCAATCTTAATCAAAAACAATTTTCTTTCAAAATCCTAAAAGACAACGTCAACTCACCAAACTTCTTTTTTCGCCTTAGGGCATCATTCAAAAACCCTTTTTCAAGGTATAAAATCAATTAGATGTGACATGATATATAGTTACTTTTGTGTCAATTTTTTTTATATAGAATATACTGGGTGTGAGGCTGTATATATATTTGCTTCTTCTTTAGATGATGATATGTGAATCATTATATAATATACTTGTTCTTCTGATTTTATAATATATATATATATATATATATATATATATATATATATATATATATATATATATATATATATATATATATATATATATATATATATATATATATATATATATATATATATATATATATATATATATATATATATATATATATATATATATATATATATATATATATATATATATATATATATATATATATATATATATATATATATATATATATATATGTAGTGTGTGTTAATATCATTTTTTTATTATTTATTTATTTGCATATTCTAGTAAAAGATTAAAAAAATATTTTATTCTTTTGTTTTTAACATTTTCATAAAGTTTTTCGAAATTATAAAAATATAAAAATATATTGTTAATTATTAATTGATTTAAATATTTTTATTTAATATTGATTAATTAAAATATTACTTGGTTTAAATTTTTTTATTTAATATTGATTAATTAAATTATTAATTAATCTTATTAAATATTTATATTTAAATTAATTAATAATTCTTTGTCACCTGATTTTATTTCATGACTTGATTGCTTCCTTGCTTTGAGTTTATTTTGTTGATCATATCTGTTATTTTACGCGATGTTTTTCCATGATTGTTTGTAGATTTTATTCGCGATGTTTTGCCGTGATTGTTGTTGTATTTGTCTATGGATTTTATTCACGATGTTTTGCCGTGATTGTTGTTCTTTGTGTTTGTGGATTTACACGATGTTTTTCCGTGATTGTTTGTGGATTTTATTCACAATGTTTTACTGCGTATCTCTGTTTATTTACTACATGATGTTCTTCCATGTATGCCTTGTTGATGTCTTTACATGATGCTTTTCCATGCGTATCATGTGATGTCTTGTCTATTTGACTATACATGATATTCTTGCCGTGTATTGTGTCTGTGTACTCTTGCTTGCCATTTACATGATGTTTTTTCATGTATCTGTTGTTTTCTTTTGATCCTTGTTAATCTAATTCAAGGGGAGGGATTGTATGTTGACTTATTGTCATCGTGCATGTCCCTTGTATTTGTCTTTGTTGTTGTTTTGGTTCTTAGACCCTTAACAATCCGTGGTTCCACGAACTACGGACACTCTGACTTCTCAAATTCCTCTTGAGAATACGTAGGCACAAGACCCTGATCCTTGACGAGTAACCTTTTCTTTTTTTTCACATTTATTCCCTTTTACACCATTTTCCGTCGTAGTTCTGAACTACGATTGCTCTGACTTCCTATTAAGGATACGTAGGCATATGATTGCGAGATCCTAACGAGCTATCTTTTTCTTTTTCCACCTTTTATCTTTTCTTTGCTCATCTTTACCCTTTAGCAAACAATTTTAGCAAAAACACAAATATTTCAAGAGGTTCCTGTAGAGTGCTGCAGATATTTAGGGTGCTAGTATCTTCCATTAGTATAACCAACCCCCGTATCATTGATCTTTCTTTTGCTTAGCTTTAGGCCTTGCTTTTTTGCTTTGCATTTTTTACTTAGGGTTTTTGTTCGATCTTTTCTCCCTTCCCTTGGATAAAATAAAAGTTCGGTGGTATCTTATTTTTGTGAGCCAACTAGGATAAATTTGTAATTAACAGAGTATGAGATTATGTTGAGTAAATGACCAAAATTGTCTGCTTGTAAATATGGTTCTATCAATGGGTCGTGTGGTACATATTCATGTACACGACAACAAAATCTCTTTGGATCCTAACAAAAGATAATTAAGGAAAAAAAAACAAGGAAAAGTATTAGCGGAAAATTTTGTGATACATTCAAAATAGCAATTTACAAATTTTGCAATGTTGTTGATAGTTCCTCGATATGTATCATCCATGGTTAATAGATCCATTTTTTGGAATGCTTCTGAGTGTTTGTCCTGGATTTGTGAAAAAAAATCAGGAAGGGATGATGTACAAGTTGAGTAAAGCCTTGTATGGACTAAAACAAGACCTTAGAGCTTGGAATCTGAAAATTGATTCATTTTTCAAGCTTCCAGTATTCATAAAATGTGAGATAGAGTATGACGCTTATGTTCAACATACATCTAATAACAATATGATTCTAGTGTGTCTCTATGTTGATGATATATTGCTAACAGAGAGTTGTTCAGATGAGATGGCTAAGTTCAAAAAGGTGTTGATGAATGAGTTTGAGATGTTTGATCTAGAAAATATGGTGTATTTTCTAGGGATGAAGACTCTTTACTCATATAAGGGTATAATCTTGTATCAGCTGAAGTATGAACTTGAGCTTCTGAAGAGATTTGAGCTAATAAATTATAAGTCTGCAATCACACCTGTTGAAACAAATCACAAGCTGAATTATGATGTTAAGGGTGATGATGCAAATGGTATAACTTTTAAATAATTGGTGGGCATATTGAGACATCTCTGTAATACTAGACCTGACATTTGCTATGCAGTTGGAATGGTGAGTAGGTTTATGAACATACCAAAGTGGTCACATTACCAAACTGTTGTCAAAATACTGAGATATATTAAGGGGACTCTGAGGTATGGAGTTTTATTCCCTTTTGGTGCTGAATTTGGTTCGGAGCTGATATTCTATTCAGACTCTGATGGGTGTGGAGATAGAGTTAACAGAAGAAACACTTCTAGATATTTCTTCAAGTATTTAGGAGGTCTCATTTCTTAGTGCTCCAAGAAGCAACCAATGGTAGCATCGTTAACTTGTGAAGCTGAATACATTATAGGTGTTTTGTCTGCTTGTCAAGCTGTTTGGATTCTGAACTTGTTACATGATCTGAAGATCAAGATGAGCAAGCCTTGCCAAGAATCCAATGTTGCACTGAAGAAGCAAACACATTGACACGAAGTTCCATTTTTTGCACAATCAGGTTCATGATGGAGTGCTTGAAGTTGTTCATTGTAGCACTCAAAAGCAACTTGCAGATGTGTTGACCAAAACAATCAAGATTTAACACTTTATCCATTTGAGGGATGAAATTGATGTTGTTAATTTTAATTAGCTGAATATAAATTAAGGGATGATGTTAGTTGTAATTCAGATTCATTTCATTTGTATTTAAATTGGTTTGCATTTGAATTTCATTTCAGAAGTTCTGATAAAATATAAACTAAGTTTAGTTCAGTTTGTAACTGACTCTGAACTGTAATTGTTTTTCAATTCAGAAAGTTAGTTACAAATTTGTTTTCTCTCTCTTTCATCATCTTCTTCATCTTCAATCTTGTGCTACAACACATACCATGTCCTTTATATAGGCAATTAAAACCAATGATCAAATCTTTTAAAATATAAAACTACAAGTTACACTTCGACATAACAACTATATATTGTATTCAATTCACTCGAATACAACTGACTCCTACTACTTCGACCAATTACTTCAGCATAATCGAATACTAAGGGTATGTTTGATTTGGTTTTGTAAAACTGTTTCTTAATTTTTAAAATTTAAAAATTATAAAAATTATTTGGTAGTCTAGTATTACAAAACTATTTTTGAAAACTATTTGAGAGTTTTAAAAACTGAAAAATCAAAATAAGTTTTGGAGGTTTTTGGTTTTTAGTTTTGAAAATTAAAAAGAATAAAAAAAATTGTACATTTTTTATTAATGACAAATTTGTAATATTGTTTTAACTTTAAAATAATTTTCAAAAATTAAATTATCAAACATGTTTTCTTTTATTTTTTTTTCAAACTCTTTTTTAAAATTGATTTATAAAATAATTTTTAAAAACTAAAAACTAAAACTTATTCAAACAGACAGTAACTTTCTACAAAACTATAAATTCCAACTAACATAATTATATTCAAACTAAAATTTCACTATAACAACGGACATAATGTAGGTCAATTTAAATATATATAATTTTAATATAAAATCTCACAAAAGTCAGATAAATATTTTGCAAATACAATTATTTTTACCATAAAAATCATAATCAACCATATAATTATTGGGATATTTTATAAATACATTGATTAAATGCATATATATTCGATTATTTTTCGACAATTTTAAAGGAGATCAGATTCCCTAAATAAATTGGAGTTGACTAAGAGTGTGCAAGTTAGGCAAAGGATCATCCCATCATCCATTCCTTCAATAAAATATTTTTTGCCATTTAATATTAACATTTCTTAAATTTAACTCAACCCTCATTAAAGAAAAGCAGTTGGATCTTTCTTATCACAAGAGATGGAGGTTCATAATTTTTCCATAGCCTCCATTATTATTATTATCAGAAATATTAATACTATTGCTACCTAAGGAAGGTGAGCTCCATAATTTATTAATAATGAACAATGTATTATAGCCCACTCTAATAATTTAGTAAATGAAGAAAAAAATGAATATTAAATTAGGTTTAGGCGACAATGTAGGCCCAATGTTAACCACGTGGCAGACAGCATCACCTATCCCTTTCTTTCCTTGTAGGTCCCAACCCTAAACTCTTATATATTGCCCCACCTTATATATCACATGGGACCATCATCCTCACCCTTTTTTCTCGTTCATTTTCTATCTTGTTGTACTTAATAATTCTACTACTTAGTTCTAATTAATCAAATAAAAACATTATAATAATAGTAATAATTATTTAATATCTCAAATTTCAAATATTTCATATACTACCCCGAGATGGTCAACCTAGCCTCTGCATCTATCTGTATGCTGTCTCTATCAATAATCCAGTTGGGTCAACTTATTGAACCTTCGGACCCACCTTCTCTAGGTTCCTTTCCCTTTATATACAAAAAAACCAAAACCAAACACCAACTTAGTAACCATTTCATAAACAACACCATACTTCTATAACACATTAAATCATCAATCACCAATGGAAGAACCCACATTTCTGTTCCCACCACCCGACTCAGACCTCGACCTCAGTTTCACTAGCACCACCACTGACCGCACCTTAACCTCCTCCAGCGCTCGCACTAGCTTAGCCCGCACAAGCAGTCTCGCTCTCAGCTTTAACGATCGTCTCTCAACCGCCTCAGTCGCTGCCGGAGATACCGTTTCCTCTGCAATCATACGCCGGCCTCACCGTAGCTCTGACCCTAACTGGACTGCAATCAAAGCCGCAACAAATCTCTCCTCCGACGGCCGTCTCCACCTCCGTCATTTAAAGCTCCTCCGTCACCTTGGCTCCGGCGATCTCGGCCGTGTTTTCCTCTGCCGTCTCCGTGACTACGATGGTGCAAATTTCGCACTAAAAGTTGTTGATAAAGACCTTCTCACCCTTAAGAAATCCACTCACGCAGAAACAGAAGCAGAGATCCTTCACGCGCTGGATCATCCGTTTCTCCCCACGCTCTACGCGCGTATCGACGTTTCTCACTACAGTTGCCTCCTAATCGACTACTGCCCCGGCGGAGACCTCCACTCTCTCCTCCGCAAACAACCGGGAAACCACCTCACACTCTCAGCAGCGCGCTTCTTCGCAGCCGAGATCCTTGTTGCACTCGAATATCTCCACGCGCTTGGCGTCGTGTATCGCGACTTAAAACCAGAGAATGTGCTTCTACGTGAGGACGGACACGTCATGCTTTCAGATTTTGATCTCTGCTTCAAAGCTGACGTGGCACCTACATTTGAATTTTCAACCAATCATAAACCTCACGTGGATCCCACTCACGGTTGTTTCAGTTATAACAGATCAAAATCACGCGAGAGTGTAACCGCTGAGTTTGTTGCGGAACCAACAACGGCGTTTTCACGGTCGTGCGTTGGAACTCACGAGTATTTAGCACCGGAGCTTGTTTCTGGTAACGGTCACGGAAACGGCGTTGACTGGTGGGCGTTTGGTGTTTTTATTTACGAGCTATTATACGGAACGACGCCGTTTAAGGGGTGTAGCAAAGAGAACACGCTGCGCAATATAGCATCTAACAAAGACGTGAAGTTCCATGTGGCGGAGAATGAAGAGGTGGGAATGGTGGAAGCAAGAGACTTGATAGAGAAGTTGTTAGTGAAGGATCCGAGAAGAAGGCTAGGGTGCGCCAGGGGTGCAACGGATATTAAACGGCACCCTTTTTTTGATGGGATTAAGTGGCCTTTGATTAGGACTTATAAGGCACCTGAAGTTAAGGGATTATTGAGGAGAAAAAAATCAGAATCGAGTTTGAGTCATGTGAGTACTAAGAGGAAGAGAGGGTGGTGGAAGAGACTTGGATGTGTGTTGAGAAATCAAGGAGCTAGATTTGATTTACTTTCGAACTATGGTAATAATAATCATTATTATTGTTATGTTAATAATAGTAAGGTTAGGTAAATGCGATGTATTGTTTACATTTTGAAGTTTGAAGGGTTATTCAACATATAGGATAGTTAATAGTGTTAGAGTTTTCAGTTTTTGGAGTGGGTAGTTTTTCACGTACAATACAGATTCATAGTTTGTATATGAATGATGAATCAATATATTTATATAAACTAGCGATTCATGTTTGCCTTAGTTTCTCTCTCTATATATATATCTCTCCGACTATTTTTGAAGGTTGAACTTTCTTGGCTATTGTGTGTAAATGATTTTATTCTTGCTTAAGGTTATGAACTTTCTTGCTGTAAGAAAACAAAATTTCGAGTATGCTCAAAAATAATAAAAGCTCCTTTATTTCCCCTCTCTAATGCTAATGTAATGACAATTAAGTGATCTATTGTGGATTGATGTTAGGAAATCCCTCACATTGTCAATAACAATGAATGCTATATTTTTAGAGATTTTTAGAGTGTGTTTGGATGGAATATTTCATAATTTTAAGTAATTTAAATTATTTAATTAAAATTTATTTATTTTTAAATTTTTTTTGGGATTGAGTATTAAAATGATTCATTGTTAAATTTTTAGGGTTATTTTTATAAATTTTATAATTTTTGAGCAAAATTTAAAATATAAAAAATAACGACCAATTTGCAATTTTTGAAAATTTGAAAGGACTAATTTGTAAAATTTAAAAATTGTAAAAACTTATTTGCAATTTTAAAAAAATTTAGGGGTGAATTAGAGATTTTTTCTATAAAAAAAACCTATTTTTTCAACTTAAATACGAAAATAACAATGTTTTCAAGTTATTTATCAAAATACGTCATTTGATTTGTAGTTTTTTCATAAATTAACACTCATGCGACAATTGAATTAGAGTATACATGTATGCGTAGGCAAAGAAAATGACATATAGGTATTGTTGTGAAGTGCATGCACCATTTGAAATGGGGCATCCTCCTTATACTACTTTTCTTTTAGCAAATATAATTAAAAATAGAAAACAAATAAAACTATTATTTATATACATTAATGGTTACAACAATTGATTAAAAAATCAATGTTTGGCCCAATCAAAACGTCCCTCAGTTTCACATCCTAGCGCATTAGTCTGCCTCTGAGGTCTATCACGATTTTGTTGAGGTGTTCGTGATCTTTGCGTATTGGCACGCGAAAAAGGTATTTAATGCGAGGGTCCCAGCGTATTTGACATATTTTCATCATTTGTCTCCAATAGCCAGGGGGTTGCTGCCAACGACGCTGCCGTAATTTAGTTTCGTGCCCATGTTTTCAAATTCGGGTCGTAGTAGTTGGGTTAGGTGAGGACGGTATGGTTGGTCAAATTGGTACATTGAATCGTTTTGGAAATGATGCAATGACTGTTGTGGGGTAAGAAAGTCAAATAGTGGTTGGGTATTTTGGTGGTGGGATGTTTGTGTGTTCATTTGTGGGAGGCTATGGTGGGCTAGGGTGGAGTCAAATGAATCATTTGGGTTATAGGCATATGTGGTGTCAGTGTGTGGATGTTGGCGGTAAGGGTCAGACTCTTGTTGTTGTGTTTGGGTGGGTGGCATGAATGAGTTGCGAGTTTGGATGTTTGATGGTTCAATGTACATGACGATGGTGCAAGGTGGGTAGTTGGGATTGGGTGGGTAGATATTGTTGTTGGGTGTGTCGTGGGGTTGGTTGTCGGCTCAGACACTAATTGTTGTGTTGTAACAGACCTAAACCAAATCGTATAGACTTGGTCTAGTCTCTTCCACGACAAGCTCGTTTAAGACATGGCGACGTTGATTATTCCAATATTGACATATCTCTTTAGCAAAGTCTCTCCAATCATCGTAACCCCATTGTGCATTTATTCTCTATTGATGTCTGTCTCTCAAACACGTGGGAGAGACTGAAATATCTTGTTGCATGCCGAACTGCAGTTTCACTCAATAAGTTTGGTGCATCTCCACTGTAGTGAACCGAATGGTTGGTGTTTTTGTTGTCCAGACTACAAGATTATCGGGGTTAGGCTGATGGGCGAGACCCAAATACGACCTCCAGACAAACTGCACAATAAAAATATATAATGAGAAGAATTGCAATATGTTAATTTTATAGGCAAATTTATAGTAGTTTAGAATAAATTACATCGTTCGGTCCAACGTGGTCTAAAAGATTGGGTACACAATTATTGCATTTCTGGGACATTGGTTGTAATTCATTCCCACAACTGACCACCTATAACAAAAAGTGAGAAAAATAATTAGTTACAAATAAAATTTTTATTAAAGTATATAAGATTGAAAATTTAAAATAAACTTACTTGTTTGCGGAGAGGAATGTGTATGGATTCAGGTTGACCAGAGCGAGTGTCAGCATTCTTAACTAACCTCATGCTTATAGTAGAAAGGTGCAAGCATAAAATGTACAAGTACCTTTTTATTTTGTTGCATTTTTACACAAGGAGCTACATAGATGAGCCAAAACAACTGAACTCCAACTATAAGTGCCTACTTTATTAATGTTGCGTAACAACGAAAAATACATAATATTTACCGTATTTCCAGTACTTTCAGGAAATAAAAAATGTCCAAATAAAATCATAATATAACACAGAGTTTTAATTATCTTTTCATACTTTGTGGATTCTTCGTCTAATGTTAATCTGGAATAATGTTCTCTAAGGTATTTTAAATTAATACCTTGACCCCTAGGTCGACCTGCGCCTTGTGTCAGATTTGTCTCTTCACAAAGAGGCGCACCCAACACATCTTCACATATTTTGTTATCCAGGTTAACTTTGTCGTTAACAGCCTTACATCGATGCGTATGCACATCAACATTTTTTCAATTGTCTTCTCTCTAGTTGAAGGGGAGACTGCTGGAGGTTGGAGTTTTTTTCTAAAAAATCTTTGATTACACATGGCTCATCAACCTAACTTATGTTTGATTTCAAACAAACATCCATCAATTGAGAGTGCATATAATAATCTTGATAACGGCTGGCAGGATCCTCCTTCAACGCATGTCTATTGCATTAGACACATCACTCAAAATTTCATGCGGGAGATCAAAGACAAGACGCTGCAGAAGAAGGTTGTGAGTGCATGGTATGCATTAACATAACCTTCCTTCAAACACTACCGTGATAAAATTAGATTGACAAATGCAGATGCATTAAGATGGATCGACAATATTCAATTGGAAAAGTGGACCAGGGTATACGACAATGGCCAACGATGAGGCCACGTGACAACAAATCTCGTGGAATCAATGAACTCTGTATTTAAAGGCATCTAAAACCTACCGATAAACACTTTGGTAAGGGCAACATATTTTAGGCTCGGGGCACTTTTTGATATCAAATGTTCAAAATGGAGTCCTGTCTTACAATCTGGGCAGTTGTTCAGTAATAGTTCAATGAAATTCATTAAGTAGGAAGCTTCCAAATCTAGCACATATGTGGTCACAGTATTTGATCGCAATAAAAGTTGGTTCGGTGTTGATGAGTCAATGGATCACAATGAAGGGAGGCTGATGGGATTATATCGAGTGGAACTAGATAGAAGTTGGTGCGACTGCGGAAAATTTCAAGCCTTTCGTATGCCTTACTCACATGTCATAGCAACATGTTAAAAGGCTTGCCAGGACTCTTCCAACTTATTGTTCGTTGTCTACCAAGTCATTAGTCTATGCAATGTCTACTGCACTAGCTTTTCGGTGGTAGCAAAATAGGATTATTGGCCATCATATGAAGGGGAAGTTGTCTGGCACAATGAAATTATGCGAAGAAAGAAAAAGGGTCGCTCTAATAGTACGCGTATTCGAATGGGGATGGATACAAAAAAATAAAATGGTAAGATTATTTAGTTCATGTCGTCAGCCCGGGCACAATCATACAAAATATCCCAATGTTAGACCATGCATAACATCATAATTTTAAATGTAACATTTTCTCTTTATATCAAAAACAACTTTTATTCCATTAATATCATAACATTAAATAACAATAATTTAAAAACAACAAGTAACAATAATTTAAACAATTAAACAACAAAACAAACAAATACAATGACTAAACAATATAACTATGCGATTACAACCATCAGGACAATTTATTGAGAACTATACATCAATGTCTAAACATCTTTGTCAGTTGTAACATTATCTTATAAACAAATTTCTCCATTTTGGTTGAACGTGGTAACAAGCCTTTCACTTCTTCTGATCTTTTCACCCTTTGGAATGTCTCAATCTAACCAGCGGTTCAAGCTTCCGTTAAGATGTTTGAATGTTAGTGTATTCCAAAGGTGGATCTTCATCGAAGGTTTGGCTGGCGGGAAAATTAAATCGGCATTTCTCTTGTGGATGTATGAAACCTTATAGAGATATGAGGAGGAAGAAGAGGAAGTCATTTTGAAAGAAAAATGGAAGGAGACTATTAGAAATGGAATGAGAAAAATACGAGAAATGAAGAGAAGGTGGTGCAATATTTAAAAGAAAAAGCATAATGTAGTAGCCATATGAAATGACGCATACACACATGGTTTAAAAAATATAAAAAATAAATAAATGAGGATGCGCCATATGAAATGGCGCATGTATTATGTGTCAAAGGGGAGTCGCCATTTCATATGGCTTGATGTACATGTATAAGCCATTTGATATGGTGCATGTGTACAAAGATAGGAAGACATTCCAAATCAAATGACATATCCTCTTTGTCACATTCTAAAACTATGTTATTTTGGTAAATAACTTGAAAACAATGTTATGTTTGTATTTAAATTGAAAAAATAGGTTATTTAAAAAAAAATCTGAATTTGAAATTTTTATAAAAATATGAAGACCATCCTGCAAAATTTGAAAAATTAATAATAAACAATTTAATAATTGCATGATATAGAGTGAAAGAGTAATTTCAACTTTCTTACTTTTTGATGTCATTTGAAATTTCTTAAATTTAACTTGAATAAAATACGTCATAAATTTACATCATTTTAACAATTCTCTGTATTTTTTTATCCAAACAATGAATTTTGGTCAAATCATTTTAAATTCCCTCAAAAAATTACTTTCCGTCATTAAAATGCTTCATCCAAATACATTCTTAGGTAGAAGTTAAGGGTATATATTACTATATTTCTTAGGAGAAAACAAACAAGATAACACATATAAATTAAGTTTGGAGGCATTAATATTCATGTTTCTTGTTTTTATTGCCCAATGAGTAGTAATTGAGTCACCATCTCAATTTTTTTTTGTATGTAAGAAATGAATTAAAGGACTACTAGCAGTCTAACCCAGTTACAAACGTCGGAAATTAAACACCAGTCTAATGGATAAATTAAAAACCAATTGGAACTTAAGATAAATAATGCAAAGGTAATTTGTAGAATTCAAAAAAATTATATTTGGATTTATTAATATCTCCTAAGAAAGACCACCTCCAAGCCCTCAATAATTTAAGGCTAATAATACAATGAAAATTTACTTATTACTCCATAGTGATATGTTTCAAACGAATTTCAAACATGTAGATCATATAAGAAAGAAATACATCTACTTTCAAAGTGATTTATAGATTTATAATTTTATATGATATCATTCTATTAAAAATAAGAGTTGTGTTATTTGAATATAAAAAATATAAATAGTATTTTAATAAGGAACAAAATTTAATTAGACCTTGGTAAAGATTGTCATAGAAACTCTTAGGTACGACGATAATAGTTTTTGGTGGACAGGTATTGAGGCATACATATAAATTTAGCACACTAAAGTCTAAGTTTAGGGTGCTAATACCTTCCCTAAGCTTAACCAACCCCTTACCTAGATCTCTCCCCGCATTGTTTATGATGCAAAATTAAGTCTTCCTTCTTTTGACTTTCTCCTTCGGATAAATCAAAGATCGCTTGTGAATCAAAGATTGTGATTTAAATTAATTAATAGTTTGATATCCTATTCTAAACGCAACAGAAAATGGCGACTTCACTGGGGATAGTCCTATCTTTTAAGGGTTACCCCTATCTTGTTTATTTGCTATGCTATTTGCTTTATTATTATTTGTTTTCTTGTATATATATCTATTGTACCTTGCTTGGGGTATCTATATTTTTTGTGAGATAAGTGCTTCACCCGAACTTGAGTGACATTATTATAGGAAGGTGATATATTCGACGAGGCTTATAGGGAGTGAGTCCCGACTAAGCTGACTTGAGAATCACTGCTCAGTTGAGACCCTTTCGAAAATGGTTCGATTGAACGAGTAGTCATGAAAACTTTTACTATTGTCGATTGGAGTCTGTGATACTGGGGACCGTAGTACCTTAACACGACCTTGGCCTTATCTAGGAAGTAGTGCAAGGACTATAAAGGAGTAGTCCCAAAATAGTTGCTACACGATAGTACACTCAAAAGAGGTTCTCTTGAGAATATTATTAACCACTGAGTCAATCGGGAAATTGATAATATCCGAGAGATGGACTGATGACTTTGGGCACCGCTTTAGAATCCTTGTTCGGCAGGTACAATTAACCCTATAGTCCATACCTTCTGGGAAGGGTAGACCTTAACTCCACTCATTGTTCCTCTAACCTAGGACTTTTGTGTGTATGTATGCATTACATCCATAAAGCATCATATCATTCCTAGTTTCAAGGAATTCAACTGTCCTTTGCGAATTCAAAAGTCTCACATTTTAAAGTCTAAAACATTTTCCAGCTTTCTTAGAAAACATTTGCAATCGACCGTTGAAGTTCTTGAAACCATTGCATCGTATTAGCATCATGTTTTGCATATCATATGTCTGTCCGGTAACTCATGTCTAGTTGTCTTTATCTTCTAGTGTCTCTTTGAGTCGTCAAGCTGATTCCTCGACACAAATATCAGACTAGAGCTAACTATAGACGCTAGATGTCAGAACAAGAGGAACATAATGCGGAAGTCCGAATGGAAATCGATGAGTTGAAAGCAGACATGACCAGGCTTACCAAGATGCTTCAAGTACTGATTGCCAGAAGAGAGCCACATCAGAGGTCCGTCATTCAGGAAGTTTCAAGTGCTGATCCACCTCCTGTTTCACTGTCGTCCTCTACTTGGTCAGAGTTTGATTTACCTCATAACTACTCTCCACCTGTTGCATCTACTGCAACGATTGGTCCAACTGTCAGACCGGTTTTTCAAGCTCCCATCCTTACCGAGGCCAGATTTGTGGTCCACACTGTTAACCAGACTGTCCAAGCTCCCTTTGAGAATTCTCCCTATGAGTACAATGTTGCCGGTGTTCGAAGGGAAGACCAAGAAGATTTTGTTGAGCCTGAGATTACCCGTGGACAGCTTCAGATCATAAACAAGAGACTCCAAGCTGTCGAGGGTACTAATTTCTTCAACGTTGATGCCAACAATATGTGCCTAGTTTTTGGTCTTGTTTTTCCTGCCAAGTTCAAGACTCCTGAATTTGTGAAGTATCAAGGTCACTCATGTCCAGAGCCCATCTAGTCATGTACTTACAAAAGATGGCAGCTTACACCAGCAATCAGAAGTTGCTTATCCACTGCTTTTAGGACAGTTTGAGTGGTGCTTCTCTCAAGTGGTATATGAACTTGGAGCATAACAGCATCCACTACTTCCAGGACCTTGCCAACGCTTTTATGAAGCAATACAAATACAATTTGGACATGGCTCCCGATCGCCGTCAAGTTCAAAGTATGTCTCAGAGTGAAAAAGAGTCTTTCAAAGAATATGCTCAGCGTTGGAGAGAGTTAGCTTCCCAATTTGAACCCCCTATAGCAGAGAAGGAACTGAAAGGAATGTTTGTGGATACTTTGTCTCCTTTCTATTGGGAAAAGATGATTGGAAGTGTCTCTTCAAGCTTTACAGATCTGGTGACTATTGGCCAAAGGTTAGAAGAAGGTTTGAAAAATGGTAAGGTATCCAAAGCTGCCGAATCTTCTAGTGGGGAAAAGAAATCCTATGGGAATGTCCAGAAGAGGAAAGAAGATCAGACCAATGCTATCATGACTGAATCAAGAAGGCCTCTCCATGGATCTCAACCTGTTGCTCTACAACCATCTCAGACTCCTCAACGTCCCGTTGTTAGACAAGACCAGTACCAAAATAGGAATCAATTTGATCCTATTCCTATGACTTACATGGAACTTTATCCTTACCTGATTCAAAAAGGGCTGATCACTACAAGGGCTTTACCACCTCCTCCTAATCCTCCTCCAACTGGATTTAGGGCTGATTTTCAGTGTGCGTTTCATGAGGGTGCCATGGGCCACGACTTGGGGCATTGTTTTGCACTAAAAGCTAGGGTGCGTGAGTTAGTTAGAACTGGAATCCTTGATTTTGAGGATAACCCTCAGAATGTCCAGAAAAATCCTTTGCCAGTGCATCAAAAGTGAAGCTTCAGACAGGACGGCTCACCCTTGTACTGATTTAGTCATTAGGCCTTTTATTTCTCGTTGTTTGTACTTTCTTTATTTTTATTAGCTGTTTGCTTTCAAATTACGTTTGTACTTTTATATTAATGAACTGAGCATTGTAACTTTCGATTTCAATTCATTTTGTCTAGTATTTGCATCTTTATGCTTTATCTTTCAAATATTTACTTCTTGTCCAACTTTTTTTGATATGCAAATATTGGAGGGAGGATGACGAAAACGTTATACCCATAACTGCTGTCAGTACGCTTTCAATCAAACTTTGTTGACGATGTAAGACATTGTTTCAATTCCCAAACACTGGAGAAATAAGGAAGTTATTCCCTTATCACCCCTTCGAGCCTAGAAGTTGGAGTTTCTTTCTTTACAATAAACCCGCAATTTTAACCTAGGGCATGGGTAGTTCTCAGTTAACTTGGTTGTGCTTTCCTATAATACACCTTTCATATAAAGGTCACACTCATAATTTTCCTTCGCACAAGGCAAGTAAGTGTCGGAGAGGTTTTCCAAGTCAAAAGCCGATGATGGTTCACCGTGATCATTAAGTCAGGCAATCACCTTCTTTAAAAAAATATTAAAAAATCCCGCTAAGTCAAAACCTATGAAGGAGACTTAGGCAAAACTTGGGCATCCCGCTGACTGTGTGCTTTAAAAGAAACAGCTCAGACAAAAGTTAGGGATAATAAAAAGAGGAGATCTTTAAATCCTTATCCTGAAAGTCCTCAATGTCAAAACAACCAAATGTTATATGAAAGTAGTGGCTGCCTTTTCAAAGGTCTGTTGACTTCTGAACCATCGTCATTATCATCAGTGCAATTCCTAACCTATGTTAACTTGAATGCATAATATGAGTTAACGAAGCGTAGGACTGAAGATTATCACGTAGATTGGGTGGGTACAAATAAATTTTGAGCCTTTATCCTTTGTTTCATAAACTGTGAACTAGGCCACGTTACAACCCTCAAAAGGCCTAATTGAAGCAAGGTTATTTTGAAAGCATAATACAACAAGGTTACGTAAGCTAATTCCAAAAGATCTTTGCAAATCATTTATTTTGGGCAGTACACCTTTATTTTAAACTTGGAGCATTTTGAACCACATTGTTCTGACCAACGATTAATCTATTTTTCATCTTTCAAAAATAATTTTGATTTCAAAAGTTGCATGAACTTTGCATTACCATGCTTGTATGAATATTTTTGTTTGCAAACTAACTTTCCTCTAAGGAATTTTCAAACATCGAGAAACTTGGTCAAATGATCCTATCAGGGGCAAGTTCTTTTTACATCCTGTCTAAGAATCAGTTCAAGATTTGTTCAAGGCAAGGTCTTCTCCAAATTGGTTTATCCAAAAGATTTTTCAAGACTCATACTGGGGCAAGCCTTCCGAGGGCACAGTAAAACAGTCATCTATAGAATCAGACAAATTAAAGTGATTATCAGTTCATCTATAACAGACGGCTTAATCTAGGACAGTTTACTTGAAGGATCTTCAGACAGCTCTTCATCCTTCCTACAAGGACCATCAACTTGATACAGTTTACCATTGCGACAAAGATGTGCTCAGCAGTAACATCTTTGGTCCCCAAGCAAGTGGCAGTGATCTCTGTGTTGAGGAATCAATATTCCAGTCTTGTCATCTCACCAAAAGAGTCGAGCCTTGTCGTCGGCATCTGCATTTGCATTTGATCATATCTCATAGCATAATTCATATACATATACATATCATGAGTGTTTTATCCTCATTTGCATTTCTCCCGAGGTCGTGTTTTATATATTGTCCTACTTTGTGGTCAAAGTCCAACTTACTTGGCACCTGCCAAACAAAGTTGTCGTGTCTATCTAACGTTCTTCCAGATATGACGTTTTTCTTATCCGATGGTTTTCCGGATATGTCTGTTTCTCCTACGTTCCATACTCTCCTCATATATTATGTTTATACCTTTCATTCAAAGCCATTATTGGATGCCTGGTATCCTTTTATCCAATGTCATTCTTGGATGTCACCCTTGTGTCTCTTTCTGATGTTTTACTGGATCGAGTCTTTGTTCTGATGTTCTTCCAGAACTTATCTGATGGTTTTCTAGATATCCCCTTTGATTCTGATGGTTTTCCAGAATCTATCTGATGGTTTTCCGGATATGTGTTCTCTTTCTGATGGTTTTCCAGATTGAGTCTTTGTTCTGATGTTCTTCCAGAACTTATCTGATGGTTTTCCAGCTATTTCTTTGTGATTCTGATGTTTTTCTAGAATCTATCCAATGTTTTTTCCGTATTTTGTTTCTCTTTCTGATAGTTTTCCAGATTGAGTCTTTGTTCTAGTTTTCTTCCAGAACTTATCTGATGGTTTTCCAGATATTTTCCTTCGATTCTGACGGTTTTCTAGAATCTTATCCGATGTTTTTCTGGATTTATTCCTCTTTTTGATGGTTTTCCAGATCGAGCCTTTGTTCTGATATTATTCCATAACTTATCTGATGGTTTCCCAGATATTTTCTTTGTGATCCTGATGTTCTTCCAGAATCTTTCTGATAGTTTCTCCAGATTTATTTCTCCTTCTGATGGTTTTCCAGATTGAGTTTTGGTTCTGATGTTTCTTTCGGAACTCCTTTGTTGCTTATCTGATGTTCTTCCATATATGTCTTCAAACTTGGCCCGTACATTTATTGCTTTCCTAAATGTTTTGGATTTACATTCAAAGACCTTGTCAACATTTCATGCTCTTATAGATGTTCTCATTTTGTTTCTTTGTCCTAGAGCTTATTCGATGTTTTTCCGAGTATCTCTGGTGTGTTTCAGAGTTCATTCGATGTTTCTGATGTTTGTTTCTCCCTGTATATTTTCCGATGATTCCTGAAGATCCCACTCGATCTCTTTATTTAAAGAAATGTTCCGAAAACTCCAGCACTTGTCGTTTACCTGATCCTACCATCGTGTGGATCATGTGTTACCATTTCATCCTAAAGTGACAGCTGGCTGTGCTTGCACCGGTTGTCCATCACTTTAGAATTCCTCAGTGTCGTGATGTTTCACCAGTGCGTCGTTGTCCCCAGTGTGGTTTGGTCGTCGCGTATGTCCCCCGTGTCGTCGTGTCGTCTGCATCCTTGCATTTAGCATTCTCATCATACACATCATATTAAAGTCATGGCATTGTCAACATTGTAGTCATAGCGTTGCATAGCACTGCGTCTAAGGGAAAAATTTTAGGTTATTTGTATTTAAATCCTTTTCACCATGATTTCTCGAGTCTACGTTGCTCAAATCATCCGGTGAAGCTATTTAAATAGGGGCAACTGTCATACCCCAAAATTTACCCTTAGATTATTAGGTTCTTTGTGCATTTCATTTCATTCTGCATGGCATTTTAACTAACCGCTAACCAGTTTGTTCAGTCTGTTGGTTTTTTGCAGGAAAATGAATTCTCTGCTTATCTGTTCAAGGTCATATTCACTGACTTTATTATTCGGTACGATATGATGTGCAAAGGGAGTTTGTTTAAACTCAGTAGTTGCGGAGGATTTAAATCGGGCAAGATGATTAATTGTCGAATTTGGAGTTGGAACGTCACAGCTTAATCAGATAAATTTCATCGGATAAACTTAATTAAATGAATTTATTCGTGTAAGTTTAATCAGATGAATTAATCAGATAATTTTAATCATAGAAATTTGATCGGGAAAAATAAATTCAGAGTATTAAGAAAGAATTAAATTTATTTATTTAAATTCTATTTTTTATTATTACAAGGATAAGAACAATTACAAAATTAATTCCTAAGCTCTAAAATTTCTATTTTGTCTAAGTTTGTCTCCACATCTAAAATCTATAGAACCAAAGTAGATATCCAAATCCATCAAGGAAAAATGGATATCCAAGTTCAGAAACAACTTTCCCAAAATTTTAGCAAAACAAAGTCAAAGAAATCAACAAACCAGCCATGAAAATTGCAACAACCAGCAATGCCCAGACCCAAGCAAACAAGTATTATAAACAGCAGCATCACCATCAGTTCAAGAAAATAAAAAAGAAAATCCAGAAGGGGGAAGAAAAAGGGAAGTTCAATCAGCAGAAAAATAAGGAAAAGGCGGCGAAAAAGAACCAACTCAAATCGCTTCAAACCTCGCGAAAAAGGTGAACAATTTTGATACTAACCTATTTTTTATTTCACTTTGTGTTTTCAGAACCCTACCGAGAAGAGCAAGAACGGTGGCGGAGAAGAAGCAAAAGCTTCAAAGAAGGCAACAATGGAGGCCAGCGGCGCCGCGTGTGGAAGGGAAAGAATTGGTTAAACCTTATTCCTTATTTTTTTCTAATGTTGTAATTTAGTTTAGCTAGGTTAAATTAAAACCTTTTCTTAAATTAAAACCTTTTCTAAAATGAAAACCTTTTCTAAAAATAAAACCTTTCATAAGGTTAAAACCTTTTTTATTATTTTTATTTTACAATTTAGTTTAATTAGGTTAAATTGAAACCCTTTTTAAAATTAAAACCCTTTTTAAAATTAAAATCTTTTTTTAAAAATTAAAACCTTTTCTAAAAGTAAAACCTTTTTTTTTTAATTTTAAAACCTTTATTAAAACTAAAATTTTTTAAATAAATTAATACTAACATCTTTTAACACTAGACTTAAAATTATTTTCAGTTACTTACAAACCCTTTCATTCTAATTTGTAACATAAAAATTCAAAAGCAAAAGTTCCTAACGTTATGTCATTATTCGTCTTGGTATTGACTTCCTATTTTGCTGTATTTTATTTTTTATGGTTGTAGTTTACGCGAGTATATCGTCGCTTTACAATTCCTTTACTTTTCACATTTTATTTTCATTTTTGGGTTGTAATTTACACGAGTGATCGTCGCTTTGCACTTTTTTACTGCTTTCATATTTTCCTCTAATTTCAATTCTGCCGTTAATTATCGTTCATCACATTATTTACCGCTAACCTTCCGAAGGATTAGGTCTAGCAGTTTGACCGCCGAGTCAATAACCCTAACCTTTGACCATTTCAAAACCCTAATTGACTAGGTGTCCTGCCGTGGACAAAAATACTCTTTACCCTAGCATTAGGTCAAGGAGTCGCCGCACTCCATTTTAGGGTTTCCCGCCATGGAATACCTAGTTTACCCCTTTTCATTTCAATTCAATTTACAATGTAGAAATTCGAGTCGCCGTAC
The DNA here is from genome assembly GCA_963859935.3 of Lathyrus sativus. Taxonomy (NCBI): domain Eukaryota; kingdom Viridiplantae; phylum Streptophyta; class Magnoliopsida; order Fabales; family Fabaceae; genus Lathyrus; species Lathyrus sativus. The sequence goes on from OZ012735.1 coordinate 770,171,269, forward strand.
TCATACTTTTAGGCGTCCCGCCGTGGACAAGTTTACCCTTTACCCTAGCTTTAGGATAAGGAGTCGCCGCACTCCGTTTTAGGGTTTCCCGCCGTGGAATACCTAGTTAACCGTAATTTCAATTCAACTATTTCAACATATAAATAGGAGTCGTCGCACTCCACGTAAGCGCTTCCATAAGAATGCTTATTCCCCATTGAAACCTTGATCATAGTCAAGAAGTTTCTAACCTCCCTTTCGAGGGGAACTACAATTACTCTGATTCCATCCCCTATCCAGGATATGTAGGCACAAGATGCGAATCTTGCCGAGTAAACTTAGGACTAACCCTTAGGTCTCTTTTCACTTTAAACCCTTGCAGCATATACCCTCAAGCAAATAATTAAAGCAAAATAGTAAATTTAAACAAAAGGTTCATGTAGAGTACTACAGAAGTTTAGGGTGCTAATACATTCCCTAAGCTTAACCAACCCCTTACCTAGATCTCTCCCCGCATTGTTTACGATACAAAATTAGGTTTTCCTTCTTTTGACCTTTTCCTTCGGATAAATTAAAGATTGGTTGTGAATCAAATATTGTGATTCAAATTAATTAATAGTTTGATATCCTATTCTAACTGCAATATCTTTGCATTAAGTTTGTTTTATTAGGTTATTTGGTTGGTCCAATACAGTTGCCCTGCAAGTCTTTGTTGTTAAGAAAGGAACTAGAACTATTATGGAAGTATTGAGACCGACCTCTAAGTGTCTTTTTTCATTATTTCATGGTCTCCTAGCACCACTCTTATTGAGAAAGAGGTTGGTGAAGTGTTATTTGAGAGTATGTGGCCTTAAGAACATGTGCATTAAATGCTTATCTTATAGCTAAAAAAAATTTTGTTGTGTAAGTATTACACATGACCCTAGGCTTTCAAGATAGAGGATAACGTCTTTAGAGTGCTTGAGTGTCATTACAAAATTGAGGTTAGATATGGGTTGTCAATACTTCTTTTGATACTTCTTTAATTTTTGGTTGCCAATCAGAGGGACTAGTTTTATATAAGTATACAAAAGGGATGGATCAACTTTTATTTTCTCCTTCTCTGTTAACAAATTGTTATTCTGTTTGCACTTTTTTCTACCTTTAAATCATCTCATTCTTCCTCTTTTAATAATTCTTCTTGTTATTCTTGTTCTTCTTCTATGAAGCCCTTCTCGGAGTTTTGGTTATTTAGTTCCCTTATCTTCCAAAACCCTTGAGCATCTTAAGATAACAATCTTAACTTTTATAATGTTTCTTGTTCTTTGCTTGCTTTCTGGGTATGTTTGTCATTAGAATTTATAGACTTATATTATTATGGAGGGGAAGCATTTATGTTAGTACTGACCACAAATAAGTTGTTAGAGGTTTTTCTTTCCCAACCTTGCATTTAACCATCTCATAACTTCGAATACATGAATGATTTCAAGGGAGAGCTAAAACCTCATACCCATGTTAGGGCTTATATACATGTTTTTGATTGTGACCCAACTAATAATGAAGTTAAATGGTGAATAAGGTTGTAATCACATGCACATACTTATATATGTTATATTTATATTTTCACCCTGGCGTGGTAATGGACAAAAAATGTTGGGTAGAAGTGTGAGTGATTAAGTTCCACATCACTTATGAATGATCTAAATGTTGGATTTATAAGAGATATAACCCATATACCTAATGCCTTAGGGTTTTGTGTGGAAATATGACAAATCCCTCTCTTGTGGTCCTAAAGTATTGGGTGCTCATTGGGGCTCCTGACTTCCCCTGACTCCCCAACAAGTGGTATTAGAGCTAAGTTTATTTTGGTGGGGAAGCAAAAGCTAGGCCTTCTATTAGATCTTGTTATAGGATGAATGGACTCACACTATTGTGAGATATTGTTATGTGCAAATGTGATTGGTTAAATCCTACATCATCTATGAATGAGTGAGTTGTTGGATTTATAAGAGCGAATACTCATATACCTGATGCCTTAAGGTTTTTGGTGGAAATGTGGCGCCTATCTCTCTTACGGTCCTAGAGAATTTGGCGCCCATTGGTGAGACTATCCCTAGGCCTTCTTTTAGAACAATTTCCAAAAGCCTTCAAAGGAGAGGGATAAATGATAATCCTTCTTACGCTGATCCCTCGTTCAAGACACCTCAAGAAAGGGCATTATGCTCAATCATGTTGGATCATATAGGGACCCCTTCACCCTCACCAACATTCCTATCTTCGACATTACTTTCCCATCTTAGTCCTAGGCCAACTGTGAAGCTTTGGTCTTACATCTATAAAAAAAGTTATGCATATTTTGCGGGTAAGGCAGAGACGGTCCTTCAAGAGGAGATGGAAAAATTTCATACAAGATGCTTAGTGTTTCCACGTTGTTATCTTTTGGAGTCGTAATGAAGGGCAAGGCTCTGGCACCAAGGATTCTTCGAAGTGAGAAAAAAGTCCTCTAAGAGTCTCTTAATGCGCTTATTGTTGAAAGGGATAGAGTACGAGCTCACAAAGTCAATAAAACTTCTAAGATAAATGGGCAGTGATATACGAATGTATGTGTATCCATCTTTGTTAGATATGAAGTTTATGAAGTTAGTTTTAAGGATAAGGGAGAAGGTGATGACCTGAACTGTTGTTCAAAAAAGATGTTGTTTGATATTGAAGTTTCCATATACAATGTGAACGGGGCTACAGACTCTTCTCATAATGCGGTAGAGGATTTGGGGAAGGATTTGACTGAAGCTAATAATAGTTTGAAAGCAACTCAAGAGAAATTGTAGGAGGTGGATTCCGAAAAGGTTTATTGAACCAAATAATATGTTAAATTCACGAAGTTCAATTATTCCATTATATAGGTGGTCTTCGAGAATGACTTATAGTAGGTGGAATTTTTCCACCCCGGAGTAAAAGTATCGAGGGAGAATATTCATTCTAAATAGAAAATAATTGATGTGAAATATGCTTCATAGGATTTTTTTTGTCTGTGCTTAGTGGTTTTCTTGGGCCATTTGCTAAGCAAAAGTTTACTTTGTTTGATTTTAATAGTACCAATAATGAATTAAAATTTATTTATATTTTTCTCTTCTTGTTTGCATGAGCTTTATTTATTTTGACCCCCTATTACTTTTGAAAATGAGTGGTGACTTTTTTGTTGTTTAGAGGCCGAATTTCTCGATCTTTGGTAACTATTGCGAGGTCACGCTGGTTGCTTTATTGGACATTATCGCTACTGCGAAAATCGGCGCCGGCTGAACAGAAGAGTCGCCACCGTGCGTTATTTATCCCAAAGGAGGGAAAGGAAACGCTCGAGGTAAACCTAACGCAAAGACGGGAAAAGGCATGGTCATCGCAACCAAAACCTGGATTCGGGAGTCGGTTACGCAAGGGGAAGGTATTAGCACCCCTCACGTCCATCGTACTCGATGGGATCCACGCTTGCTTGGTTTGTACGGATTACACTTCTATCTAAACAAAAGGATGAGGTCTGAAAAGAAAAGAAAACATGACTCGGTAAAGCATCGCACTTTATGCCTACGTATTCCCGTCTGGAACGAGAAATCAGAGTCAACGTAGTTCGCCTAACTACGGGTGAAGGTGGGGAAGGTTGCTCGCTAGGATATCGCATCCTATGCCTACGTACTTCCACACAGCATGGAAGATCAGAGCAAACGTAGTTCGGGCTACGCACGACACAAGCTGTTCAAGTGTCTTTTATGAAAAATCTCACCTTAAACAAGGGTTTTCTTATTGCAAAAAGGTTGATGTTTGTTCAAATCTTTTGACGGAAGAAATGAATTGATTTCGTTATAACCTTTATTAACGTTTTTCTGTTGTTGTGAAGAAAGAAGAGATGACACTCTACAAATCCTAGGGTTGAAAAGGGAAGAAAATCTACCCTAATGTTATCATGCATGGGTTAATACCTAATGTCTATCATGCTCCTCTCTTGCGCAGAGAGAAACAGAGATCCTAAGGGATAAACGGAAACAGAAACAGCAGATATACAATAAAGCAGTAAAATGCATGGATGCAACAATACAAGCGAGGCAAGGGAGTCCCACTCAACCTCGAACCTAGAAAACAACAGGCAAAAGTGAATAGAATTCACTTTCAACCCAGCAAGTTAAACAACAAGCAATACAGTCCGGGAAATTCAATCAATACATCAAGAATTATAAACAGCAAAAATCAGCAGCAAAAGCAATCTTCATCAACATCTGACTTCAAGTCATCTCCCAACAGCTTCAGGCTTCAAGCAAACATCAGTATTCATCTTCACAGTCTTCAATGGCTCCTTTATCATCAGTCTTCAGGGCTTTTCTTCAAGTCTCAATCTCCAAGATGAGTATCAGTCAACAAGATGAACTGGGGTGTAAAGCAATTAGTTGACCACCAAAGGTGGCAAACAGACTGCTAACAACACATAGAATATTTCTCTCAAGAGTTCTATCTCTTAGATACCATCACCAAGCCTTCCAAAGGAAGGGGGTGAGTGTCTTAGAGAGACTCTGCATCATAGAGAGGGATGGAGGTAATCAAGACCTTCCATGTTTGTGAATCAAGTTTTCTACTCTAGAGCTCTGCCTAACTCCTAGATCCTACAACCTTCAACAACTGCCAGCAAGGGATACTCTTCATCAACTCTGGAAGTTGGTTTTCATTCTTTAATCTTCAAATAGGCTTTATCAGCATAGTCTTCAGCTCAAACCCCAAGCCCCAAACAAACCCAGTACCCTACACAGTCAAATAATAACCCTAGAGAGGGCACACCACACAGTCAAGCAAATACAAGCAGTATACTAATAGTAATAGGGGAAGCCTAATATTTTCTAAGGGATCTATCATCTACCCATAACCCCTATAGTCCCATACCCCAAAATCAAATCAAATCCTAAAAGAAATGATCTATCTCACCTATGCTCACTTAAAACCCTAATTTTAATCACTCTAATCTCACCTAATCAAATCATCTAAAAAATTAATCCTAAAATTATGAATTAAATCCTATGAGGAAGCTAAAGTCCTAAGTTAATCACCCTAAAAAGAATGGATCCTAAATCTAAGGGGAGCTAATTGAACTAAAATCAACAAAATTATGTATTAACCTAAACTCATTAAAAAGCTATTTAAAAGAAAAATGCACAAAAAAATACTAAAACAAAATAAAATGCTAATTTTATTTATGGATATTTTTCTTAACAGAATTATGAAACCAGCACAAAAAGAAGCAATTAAAAATAAGCTTTTTTCAATTTTATATGGATTTTACAAAATGAAGAAAATATAAAAGAATTAAAAATCACAAAAATGAAATAAATTGGGGAGGGAGTGTCACAAGTAACTACGCTCAGTTCAATTGCTAGATGGGTCAGGAATTGGAGGTGGCATTAGCAAAAGGCGCTAGGCCCAGCAAGAATCAGAAAAATGAATTAAAAGAAAGAAAAAATAGGAAAACAGACGGTATGAATAGCAGGAATTTTAAGTGCAATTTATTGGGCTTTGGTCATGGGGGGTGGGGATAGCATTTTTTGATCCAGGCCCACGCGTTTCAGTTAATGAAACGCTGCGTATTGCTGCGCAGATTTCCCTCCGTTTTCTTTTGAATCTCACGCGTTGGATCACATTCCAGGTCAATGGTTTCAATCTAATCCAACGATAGAGGAGTCGTCTCCTACCTTGGAACCTAGGGTTTCAGAGAAAACAGTCTCCATGCATGGGTCGTTCTCCCCCTCGTTCTCTCTCAATTGGCCATGAAAACCTAAGCTATAAAGAGCAAAATTAATCTACTCTCTCCCCTGAACACGACTGTGCCAAAAGTTTGGATTGAAACCAACCCTAGAGTGAAACCCGATAGCTAGAAGTTCATGGCATACCAAACTTCACTCATAATGGAATCCCCCAATTCTTGCAAACTCTTGTATTAAACTACTCCTCACCTCTCCCCGGTTATCCTAAGCTAACATACTAAGAGTAACACTCACTAACCTAAGATTTCTTGTTCATCAAAGTTGCACTGCCCTAAAATCAAACCTCATCAATGGAACCCTAAGTCTCTAAAGAGCATCTTCTACCTATCCCTAACAACTCTAGCCTAACAAATTCAGCTAACAAGGCATAATTAAGAGTGTAGAGATCAAAACGCATACCTGCAATTCTTGTTGGAACAGATGAGAATTAGCTCGATTCAGTATTTGCAATCTTTCACAAATGCTCCTCAGATGGTGATCTTGTTTCTGTTTGCAAAAAATTGGAAGAAGAATGCTTCTAATGTGAGATTCGAATCTGGTTTGCTTCTTGAAACTTCAAACCCTAGCTCTTCAATCTTCCATGAATGGCTCTCTAATTCAGCATGCACACACTCTAGATGATGAAATGAGTGTGTATGGATCAGAAGAAGGAATGGAATTGATGCTGAATGAAGAAATTAGCACTTGCTTGCAATGGAAGCAACACTAGAATACCACTCTCTCCTCTCTCTTTTCTCACCAACCTTTTTCACCAATGATCCCAATTCATTATATAGATGATGATGGAAATGCCTAGAAGTTTCTGGAACAGTCTAGGAGAGTGTAGAAACTTCATGAACTTCTCATGATATGGCATAATTCAATATCTCATGATATCTCCTTTCAATCCACTTGCAGCCCCTTAACCACCTTTGAAAATCTCATTTCATGACAAAATGAAGAGATATGGATGCTTACATGCCCTGAATTTTGCCTTATGCTAAGTTTTGCATGGTTGCCTTATTATGCAAGTAATGGATTTACAAAGCAACCCCATTTTTAAAGCCTCAAACAAAAATTGTGGCTGAACCAAAGTCTTTAAAATGTTGTTTAGAATCAATTTGGTATATTACATGACCCATTTCATATTTGTAGATTTCCCAAACCAATTTTCTATTTGAACTTTTTCAAGTTATATGCCATTTTTAAGCCATTTTCACCAACTTTTATCAATTTAAGTTCTATGCATTTCCAAACTTCCATAACCTCTTTTATAGACTTAAAATGACATTTTGAGCAACTTTGATGTTGTGAAGTTTTTCATTTGAAGCTTCCTTGTATGAGTTTTAGGCATAGGCTAAGAATGACCTGTAATTCTCAAATGACCAAAATACCCTTTGCTTGCCAAGGACATAAGTAGAGTTCCACCAATCATATGAAGGCATACCATACCTTCCTAGAAAGCTAATACAATGAGGAACAACTCTCATGTTGGCCAGAAATCCATTTGAAATCTCCTTGAAGGTCAAAAGTTGCCTGGAAGACAGACAACTTTCACAGACAAATTTCAGTGCCCTCAGATGACCTGTAACTTGCAAGAGCTATAACTTGAGTTCTATAAATCATCTTGATGACTTCCACAACTCAAATTAAATCTATGAAGATACTCTACAAGTTTCATGTGGACCAGAAATTCATATGAAGCTTGCATCTTGAGTTACACTGCCTTGAAGTTTGACCTAAATCAGGGGATTTTTCATTGAAACCCTAATTTGGCAACTCCATTTCTCCTTGACTCCTTATGATTTTTCTTTAGCACAACACCATATCCATATCCATATAGCAAATAATTAATACCACCTTCTTCAAATGATCCTTGATGCCTTTCAAAACAATTCTTTGACCTAGGGTTGACCTAGATAAGACCCTAATTGACTGACTTCAACTGAGGCTCTTGCAATCATTCCAATGACTTGGTTACTCCTCAAACATGATCATCTAGGCTATTCATAACATCCATACACACCTCATGCTCTTGGCTCATGGCTCACACTTCCTCTGATGATCCCCAAATAACCTCAAGATAGGGGAGGACTCACTGATCAACCTGTCAACTCTTCAAAGCTCAAATTCTTCCCTGATGACCTGAGTAGTCTTGAATATGAATGAAACCCTTGAATATGCCTCTTGAGATAAGAATGGTACTTGATCCCCTGATTAAGATTAGCTTGTCTATGTTATGCAATGCAGATGAATACACTAGGTACACGATGCCAATGCAAATGATTATGCAATTGAAACATAAACCTAGGTTAGAAAAGGTTGGGCAAATTTTGGGGTGCAACAGTTTCCCCTATTCAAGCGACATGGACCCGATTGGGTGAAGAGCAAACGACCTTCAAACATTCGAGGTACGAGATGGTTGAATACGAAAGAACCCGGAAATTTGCCAACCGCAAAATAAATTGCGTATACGACTACTGCTTGGGAAAACCCTGGGAACTGGCTTCTGTTGTCACAACAACAACTAGCCATCCATCTGTCAATCTGTTTTTGTGGAATATTCTGATATTGTCCACAGACCACTCTGTTCCAAAGAAATGGGCATACCCAACAACGAGAAATTGTTGATATCACTTATGAACCTCTGTTGACCTCACTTATCAACCTCTGTTGACCTCACTTATCAACCAAGCACACGCTAACCAGCGGGAGAATATTGACTTCACTTGTCATGTTGATTTCACTGATCCACCTTCCGTATCCTGAAGAAACGAGTAAACGCTTAACCAAACGAGACAAGGCTGATTTCACTGATCAACCTTTCGTTCATACCTGAACAAGCATCCTGCGGGGCCACGAGAAACTTAACCAAGCAACTCTGAGAGGACAATTCTGACGAATGCCGTCAAACACCTGCTGGGGAAATTGGGAACTTAACCAAGCAACCTGACGAGAATAACCTTGTTGAAAAAATAAGAGGAATTTAACCAAACAACTCCTGTGGCGAATACCCTGCTGGGGACTATGAGGGACTTAAATAATTAACTCATTGAAGTAACACCCTGCTGGAGAACATAACTCTGCTGAGGGAACTACGGGTAACCACCCAAAAATCTGTATTACCATCTTCTAATGCCGGCACCACAGCATCCTGAGAAAGACTCAGCCGGGGGAATACAAGTAACTTAAACAAGCGACTGGTCAAAGAATACCCTGCCGGGGACTACGAGGAACTTAACCAAGTATCTCGTTGAAGACCACCCCATTGGGGATTACGTCTCTACTGGGGTAACTGTGGGTGACCACCCAAAATCTGCATCATGCCATTTCCACCGTACCCTGATAAGGACTCGGCTGGGGAGAAAGAGAAGTGCTTGACCAAGCAACTCTGCTAGGGGAACATGTGGCATAGCAAACACGATCACTGCATGTCTTACACCACAAATCCATAAAAATGAGACGAACACGACCGCTGCGTGTATCACAAACAACATCCACTGAAGGGACAAACACGATGAACACGATCACTGCGTGTTTCGAAGTCACAAACAAAACCACATAATGGGACAAACACGATCACTGCGTGTTGCGTTACAACCAAAATCACATCGACCATAAATCCAACCGGATGAGGTAAACACGATCACTGCGTGCCAGACAGAATAAATCCACATAGAAGGGGCGAACACGTTCACTGCGTACTTCAACCACCAATATGATGAACACGATCACTGCGTGTGCTGCAATAGGACGAATACGATCACTGCGCATCTTTACCAACAAACCCTCAAAATGATGTCAACACGATCACTGCGTGTGTCACAAAACCAACCCATGTAATAGGACGAATACGATTACTGCGTATGCCGCCCAACAAAACCAACTGATACGATAGCCACGACCACTGCGTGCTCCGCATCACAAGTTCCCATGGTACTATCAACACGATCACTGCGTGCTATACAAATACGATCACTGCGTATCTTGAACACGATCACTGCGTGTTTGAACACGATCACTGCGCGTTCTGAGCCACAATCCTCTTGACTAGAGAAAACACGATCACTGCGTGCTGTGTGTCTCAATTAACCCACATAACCGGACGAATACGATCACCGCATATTCTAACCATACATAGGGTGAACGCGATCACTGCGCGCTTCATGTCACGGCCCTCTTGACTGGAGGGAACACGATCACTGCGTGCCTTCAAACATGGGGCGAATACGATTACTACGTACTTAGGCCACAAACAACCAGATGAACATGTTCACTGCGTGCCTCACCCCATAACCAAACCGTATAACGGACGAATACGATCACTGCATATACCGACCAACAAAAACTGGATGAACACGATCACTGCGTGTCAATCTATAACCACTATATAACGGACGAATACGATTACTGCGTATATCGACCAACAAACATCACGTGATATGGTAAACACGATCACTGCGTGTCCTGCACCGCCAATAGAGTGAACACGATCACTGCGTGTCTTGCCCAATAAAACCCCGAGACGATACCAACACGATCACTGCGTGCCTTACAAAACAACCTTCTTAGATCGGGACGAATACGATCACTGCGCCATTCGACCACAGATACACATACCAAGATCAACACGATCACTGCGTGTCCTACAACATGAACCCCATAGATGGTACAAATACGATCACTGCGCATTTTGACCACAAATCAACATCTTCCTGAACCACGACTTCTCTTATCAGCAAGGAACAACATGTCTGAAACGGAAGAGGTAACCAACCTGGCTTATGTTTCAAAAATGCGCGTTTGATAATGACGTAATGCTTTCACACAACATGGAAATGCTACGTACTCGTGCAAAATGCAAATGCTCATGATGCATGCTTATGCAAAGAGTTACTTCAGCAAAATAAATGCTGAAGACAAACTGGATCCGCTGGGGATGACCGGAATACTACTGATACGCTTCCAACAAAATAAATGTTGGAAAGATGAACTAACTCCGCTGGGGATAACCATCCTGCTGGGAAAATAGCTTACAAACTCAAAACTTCAACCTCTGCTGAAGATGATCGTCCTGACGAGGAAGGATCAACCTGTTGAGGAAAGAGAAAAGCAATCCCGGAAACTGCTTTCAAATGTATCAACACTCTGATTACGCCCTGTGGGGATACTTCATCCTGCTATCACTGAGCTAGGGGTTGACCGGTGTGCTCTGATTCGCACTACACAGGAAACTCTTTGGGGAAGTTAATCATGTCCATCTCGACCTTCGCTGGGGAGGACTCTGCTCTGCTTGATAAGCCAATTCTGAACTACTGAAGATACATTGATCTTTTCCTTTGACGCAATCTCCGCTCTCCTGGGGAGACAACGTTCAATTTTGCCTGGGGCGACTTCACTGGGGAAGGACACAACGTTCATCCTCTGAAGAGGGTACCAGCCTGCCATGGACTCTGGCGGGGAACTTTGCGAGCTTTTGAATACCTGCAAAAGTCAACAAGAAAACACAAGACAATCTATGCAAAAAGAAACATCTTGGTAATCACCCACGACAACCATTCAGGTAATTTCCGGTTTTAACAATCATCGGCCGAGGCCCGCCTGTTTACACGCATGTAAGTTTATCAAAAACATCGGCGCTTTTTACAAACAAAACTGTAAAAAATTAAAACCAAAATCACACACTACACTGAATAAAACACTTTATTGATAACGGCCTGAGAAAAGGCAAGATTTGTACATCAGATGCAACTCCTGAAAAGAGGTAGTCACACATAAACAAAATGCAGAAATGTACAAATATACAGAATAAAATTTGTACACATGTCGGCAACGTGTTACAGATGAACACCATGAACCGATCCTCCTATGACTCGCCGGACTCTGCCGCTTTCCCGATCTTTGTCTTCGGAAGAAATCGTTTTGGATAATTGACCCCCAGATGCTCCCAAACCACTAACAATCAAACTCGGACCGCAGTCATTTGCTTCTCAAATCCCTAACTTTTGCGTGAATCGCCCTTTGCGGGTTTTCGATTCACCGGGATACCCCTTTTTGCCGAAGCCGCCCAGTGTAGGTTTTCAACTTCGCGGGTGTACATTTTTTCACTTTATCCCTAACTTTTTCCCGAACCTTTTTATTCTGTTTTTTGGTTCGCCAGGATGCCCCATTTTTGCCTGGACTCTCTTTTTACTGTCCAGCGGGTCAACTTTAAGCAAAGTATTTTTTAACTGCGTCCGAGTTCACAAGGGACGAAAAGTCTTCACCATCCATGGTGGATAACAACAAGGCTCCTCCGGAGAAGACCTTTCTCACGACGTATGGACCTTCGTAGTTGGGAGTCCATTTGCTCCTATGATCCGATTGCGGTGGGAGGATCTTTTTCAGCACAAGATCACCCATCTGAAAGCTTCGAGGTCGAATCTTCTTGTCGAACGCTTTCTTCATCCGGCTCTGATACAGCCTACCATGTGCAATGGATGCCAGTCTCTTCTCATCTATCAAGCTCAGCTGATTCAATCTACTTCTCGCCCATTCTGCCTCATCAAGCTGAACATCAAGCAAAACCCTCAAAGATGGTATCTCAACCTCCAATGGCAGGACAGCCTCCATGCCATATACTAGTGAGAACGGTGTTGCCCTGGTTGATGTACGCACTGTAGTACGATAACCGTGCAAAGCGAATGGCAACATCTCATGCCAATCCTTATACGTTACCACCATCTTCTGAACAATCTTCTTTATGTTCTTGTTGGCCGCTTCAACAGCACCATTCATCTTGGGTCTGTAGGGAGATGAATTATGATGCTCGATCTTAAACTCCCGACAAAGATCTTTCATCATCTTGTTGTTCAAATTTGAACCATTATCAGTAATGATTCGCTCAGGAATACCGTATCGGCAGATTATATCTCTCTTGATAAATCTGGCCACCACCTGCTTCGTCACATTGGCGTAAGATGCTGCTTCCACCCACTTGGTGAAGTAATCGATCGCGACCAGAATGAAGCGATTCCCATTAGAAGCAGTAGGCTCAATCTTGCCAATCATATCGATTCCCCACATGGAGAAAGGCCACGGAGAAACCATAACATTCAGTGGACTGGGTGGCACATGGATCTTATCTGCATAGATCTGGCACTTGTGACACCGCTTGGCGAACTTAAAACAGTCAGTTTCCATCGTCAACCAATAATACCCCGCTCGCAGCAACTTCCTGGTTATAACATGCGCACCAGCATGTGTACCGAAAGTTCCTTCATGGACCTCTTCCATGAGCAAGTTGGCTTCCTTCTCATCTACACACCGGAGAGTACCAAATCGTGGTTCCTTCTATACAAAACGCCGTCGGGATTCAGATAGAAGTTGCCTGCTAATCTCCTTAGAGTCTTCTTATCACGACTGGATGCCCCAGCCGGATATTCCTTATTCTTCAGGAAGTTCTGTATGTCGAAATACCAAGGTTTACCATCAGATGCTTCATCAATTGCAAACACAAAAGCCGGCCTATCAAGGCGAGAGATGACAATCCTGGGGGCCTCATTCCAGTAGTTGACCTTATACATCGAGGATAAAGTTGCAAGGGCGTCTGCCATTTGATTCTCCGCCCGGGGTACATGATGAAACTCTACTTTATCAAAGAAAGGTAGCAATCTTCTCGCATAATTCATGTACGGTACCAGATTAGGTTGGAGCGTCTCCCACTCTCCCTTAATTTGATTCACAACCAATGCTGAATCCCCATATACGTCCAGATTCTTGATCCTCAGATCAATAGCCTCCTCCAACCCCATAATACAAACTTCGTACTCGGCCTCGTTATTCGTCACTGGAAAAGTCAATCTGGCTGTGAACGGGATATGCGACCCGTGGGGAGTTGTGATGATTGCCCCGATCCCACTACCGTACGAATTGACAACCCCATCAAAAATCAATTGCCACTGGGAACTCCGCTCAGGACCTTCACCAGGCAACGACTCATCACAATCTTTAGCTTTCAAGTACATTATATCCTCATCAGGAAACTCAAACTTCATAGGCTGATAATCCTCAATTGGCTGTTCGGCGAGATATTCGGACAGAACACTTCCCTTAATGGCCTTCTGGGAAACATACTGGATATCGTATTCTGTCAATACCATCTGCCATCTAGCAATCCTTCCAGAGAGCGCTTGCTTTTCAAACACATATTTGATCGGATCCATCTTCGATATCAGCATGGTTGTATGATTCAGCATGTACTGTCTTAGACGTTTGGAAGCCCACGCCAATGCACAACACGTCTTTTCGAGCATAGAGTATCGAGATTCACAATCTGTGAACTTTTTACTCAAGTAGTAAATTGCATGCTCTTTCCGTCCTGTCTCGTCATGTTGACCGAGAACACAACCCATACTGTTCTCAAGAACCTTCAGATACATAATCTGTGGTCGTCCTGCTACTGGGGGTATTAACACCGGAGGTTCCTGCAAGTATTCTTTTATCTTTTCAAAGGCCCTTTGGCAATTGTCATTCCAGACCACCGCTTGATCTTTCTTTAACAGTTTGAATAATGGTTCACACGTGGTCGTTAGGTGAGAGATGAACCTAGCAATGTAGTTCAACCTCCCTAAGAACCCACGAACTTCTTTTTCTGTTCTCGGTGCTGGCATCTCTTGTATTGCTTTTATTTTTGCAGGATCGACCTCGATTCCTTTCTTGCTCACAATGAACCCCAGTAGCTTCCCGGATCTCACTCCGAAGGTACATTTGTTAGGATTCAGCCTCAGCCTGAACTTCCTCAGCCTCTTGAACAACTTCAACAGATTAACCAGATGTTCTTCCTCTGTTTGAGACTTGGCAATCATGTCATCGACATACACCTCAATCTCTCTGTGCATCATGTCGTGAAAAAGCGTTGTCATAGCCCGCTGATACGTTGCCCCAGCATTTTTCAAACCAAAGGGAATCACCTTGTAGCAGAAGGTTCCCCACGGGGTGATAAAGGTCGTTTTTTCCATATCCTCGGGAGCCATTTTGATCTGATTGTACCCCGAAAATCCATCCATGAAAGAGAATACCGAAAACTGAGCTGTGTTGTCAACTAACACATCAATATGCGGCAGCGGGAAATCATCTTTCGGGCTCGCTTTGTTTAGATCCCTATAATCAACACACATTCGAACCTTGCCATCTTTCTTTGGCACAGGCACGATATTAGCGACCCAAGTGGGATAAGTGGTAACAGCCAGGAACCCAGCATCCTATTGCTTCTGCACTTCTTCCTTTATCTTTACGGCCATGTCAGGACGAGTCCTTCTGAGTTTCTGCTTCACAGGCGGGCAGTCTTCCTTCAACGGCAGACGATGAACAACCATATCAGTATCCAAACCTGGCATGTCCTCGTAGGACCAAGCGAATATATCACTGTATTCACGCAGCACCTCAATAAGCTCTTGCTTGATGTCATCTTGCAACGCGGCCCCTATACGGATATTCCTGACGCATTCTTCAGACCCTAAGTTGACAATATCAATCTTTTCCTGGTGAGGCAGAATGACTCTCTCCTCTTGCTTCAATAACCGACTAAGCTCTTCTGGTAAGTCACTATCCTCCACAATCTCTCTCCTCTTGCTCGAAGTCTAAACGAGTCATAGGAAGTTTTTGGTCGATGTCATCTGAAAATTCATGAATCCTGCGAGGGAAACGGTTAAGTGCTTCAAAAATGATGTACAAGCAAAATGCATAACCACGCTGCCGTTTTATTGAAAAATAAAAACAGAAAGAAAAGGATCACAACATTTGAATGTAAAAACGCCGTCATGTATTGATCATGCAAACATACAAGTAAACAGTTAGGCCCTAAGACAAGATCATCGATGCCCCGGGCAAGGCATGTGATCATACAATGATTGAAAAAGCAACGCATTACTGTTTGGTGACTTGGATGACGTCCTGGATGGACCAGTTGCATAGGCTTTGCCCCAGCGTGCTGGGTCGAATCCATGCGTCCATGTCGCAGTCGCTATCCCCTTCCTCCGTATCAGACACGGCATTAATCCTTTCGAAGCTAACCCCTCCGGGCGTGAACACGACAGGTCCCTTGTACTTAGGCGCACTCTGCGAGGGAGACGGGCGGTACCCTAAGCCATACCTATCTTGCTTTACTGGGATGTCCAGAATCTGCCCCCACTTCTGAGTCTCTCCTGCTTGTACCAACGCCTTGGCTTCTTTATATGAGGAGACGACCACCTCTTGCCCTTCACTCTTCACCGGAGCTTCTTCTTTAACCTTCACCCCTTCGAACGCCTGACACAACGTTTCATGAATCTCTCCATCTACCTCCACGTACTTGAAGGAAGACAAATGACTGACTAAGATATCCTCTTCGCCACACACCGTCACAATACTCCCTTCAACCATATACTTCAGCTTCTAATGGAACGTCGAAGTTACTGCCCCAGCGGCATGAATCCAAGGTCTCCCGATCAAACAACTATATGCAGGTTGGATGTCCATGATGTAAAACACTGTATCAAACACCTCCGGTCCTACCTGGATGGGTAACGTCACTGACCCGAATACTGACCTCCTTGTCCCGTCAAAGGCCCTCACCACCAAATCACTAGGTGTGCACAACAACCCACGGGTATCCAATTTCAACAAGGCTTTCTTTGGTAACACATTCAACGAGGACCCAGTGTCTACCAGCACATGGGATAAAATAGTGCCCCGGCATTCGATAGAGATGTGCAAGGCATTATTGTGATCACGCCCTCTAGGCGTTAGATCAAAATCCGTGAATCCCAGCCCATGCCCAGCGTTAACATGTGCCATAACTCCCTCCAGCTGATTAACTGAAATCTCTTGCGGCACGAAGGATGTATCAAGTACCTTCAATAGGGCATTTCTATGCGCCTCAGAACATAACAGCAGCGATAATATGGAGATCTTTGACGGAGTCTGCTGCAGGTGATCTACAATCTTGTAATCACTTTTGCGAATCAACCTCATGAATTCTTCCACATCTTTGGTTATCGGCTCTTTCTCCTTACTCCCCGAAGATTCCCCCTCAACAACTTTGTTCTTACCCCTGGCCAACCTCTCTGCCTCGACCTCAGGTGAAGTGAAAATCCTCTCGCTCCAGGTTATACCGCCCGCTCCCACTATGTTATCTATGGACCCTGCTGGCGGATCATTCAAGTCAATCTTTTCCCCATTACAATACACTTCCGCACCATAACTCCACGGGACTGCCTTTGTGCTTTCATAAGGGACTGGCTTAGCCTTAGTAATAGTAATGGTCGGCCTTTTTGATGATGCCGAAATTGTCACTGATTTGAACGGAATGGTGATCGTAGCAATCTCCCTACGCTCTTTTTCATATCCTGTCTCAACAGACTTCTCTCGCCCCACAGACCTGTCAAATTGCAGGGTTCCTTCATCAATCAAACCTTGAACTCCCCTTTTCAACTTCTCACAGCCCTCAGGTTGAACCAAACAGTCAACACACTCTTCACTGCAACCGGGATAGACACCTCCTTTTAATAAACGCTGCTTTACATAACTCAAAGGGGTTTTCAGCTTGCTCACTTCCGAAACCAAGTTCGACTCATCATCTACCATGATTGCATTGGCCCCAGCCCCACCATGCTTGGGCATTGGCTGCTGCGTGATATTGGGAATGTCCTTCCCGAAGTTAATAGCCGTACTATCAAGCAGATCCTGTACTTTATGCTTGAAAGCTAGGCAATTTTCAATATTGTGCCCTGGTGCACCCGAATGGAAGTCACAGTGCTCATTAACATCATATCCGACTGGCGGCTGGCCAGTTGGTGGTGCTAAGGTCCTCTTCTCGACTAGCTGCAATTTCAACAAAGTTTGAAGGAGTTCTGCATATGATACCGGCGGTACCTCGAATACTCTCCTCGGTCGCGGATTCTGAAGTCTACGCTGATTATTATTAGGCTGCTGCTGAGCCTGCTGCTGTGGTTGTTGCCTCTGCTGCTGAGAAGGCCCTGTAATGGTTACGCTTGCAACTTGCGACTGCTGACGCCAATTCTGACCTTTATTCCTTCGTCGAGCATTGTATACGGCGTTGGTATCACCCTGCCTTTTACCACCAAACGTCTTCTTATTACCTCCTGCGGAACTGGATTCGCCCGCTTGAATTTTACCAATCTTTACCCCGTTTTCAATGCGCTCCCCCATCAAGATCAACTCAGAGAAAGTACTCATCGAAAAATTGAGCAACCGGTCATAGTACATTCCAGAAAAAGTTCCTATGAACATATTCATCATTTCGCGCTCCACCATCGGAGGGTGCACCCTAGCAGCCAAATCTCGCCATCTCTGGGCGTATTCTTTAAAGCTCTCGCTAGACTTTTGAGACATGCTTTGCAACTGGACTCGGTTAGGGGCGAGATCACTATTATATTGATAATGTCGAACAAAAGCCTCTGCCAGCTCTTTCCAACTCCTGATCTGAGCAGGCTCCAAGCTCATGTACCACTCCAGTGATGGCCCTGACAGGCTGTCCTGGAAGAAGTGCATTAGCATCTTTTCATCCTCAGAATACGCAGACATAAGCCTGTAAAACGCGCGTACATGCACCATAGGGCATGTATCCCCTTTGTATTTATCAAATGACGGCGCTTTGAATTTCAGCGGGACCCTCAGCCCTGGGACCAGCCCCATATTTGACATATCCAGCCCAAGAGCATTCTGGATGGCTAATCCATTCACTTTTTCTTCTAGCAATCTCATCCGATGGTTGTCATCCCTGGCTCTTTCATAACCCTCGTTCTGACCAGAGAACACATCCTCCTGACGATCCTCCCAGCGAGGTACTGCATCGTATCCAACATAATCTGCATCACGACCCGGACCCGTTTGGAAGTACCTGGGGTCATACCTCAGATTGCCCGTCTCTTGAGCGTTGTATGCGCCAGTTCCATGTCCAAGATTACCATAGCCATAGCCACCGAACCCAGCCTTGGCGCCAGCAATGCTGCCATACCCCATATTCACACCATTGTAGCCCTGGTTACCATTGATACCATTCATTCCGACATTCTCAACGCCCCCATTGAAACTCTGATTGACATTACCCACAAATACCCCAGCAGTATCTGCATTGGCATTCATATTACCGGTGTTCCCACCTCCACCTACAGGACCAGTTTCTCCAGCATTCAAACCGGTTACGGGAATAGCATCAGCACTTTGACGATTCTCAATTCGGGGAGAAGCAGCAATGTTTTCACCATGCGATGTCCCGTTGTTTTCAGCCCGTGCGACTATCGGTTGCACCAGATTCTGCAGCTGCTCTTGTCCCTTGGCAATGGTTTCCATGGTTTGCATGAGCAGGGCCATCCTGTCACGCATCTCTTGCATTTCACTCTGCACGTTGTCTATGATCTTCTTGTGATTGGTCCTTGTAGAGTAACGGTGGACTCGCTTTTCAGCAATCCTGAAAATACCTGGAACGGATGCAGGAGATGAGATACACGGATCACAAACCTGTAATGCAAATATGAGTATGTATGCAAAGTGTAATATGTGTCTGTGCATTAGGGATTATCATTCCCCGATTCTAGCGTGAATGTGTCAATGCAGTGACAGTGCTAGCAATACGGTGGTTGGAGCCGAGTCATAGAAAACCTCGTATATTGCAGAGAAATCCAAGAATACAATATCATTGAGTGTACAATAGAAAGGCATGACCTCAACCAACAATCCTGGTGATGGTCAGCACGAATGCAAATAAAGCATACACATTAATATATGAAATGGTCAAGTACGCTCATGAGCCTGGTACTCTTCTAGTAACTTCTTAGTCTCTGGATGACTTGGTCGGGTAAGCAGCCCCTCAACAAGTTGATTTCTTCGTTTAAGAACACGTCGCACGTCACCAGCGGTTTCCTCCCATGCCCCTTCTCCGAAGCGATCCTCTAGCTTCCGCTTCTGAGACACAGCTTCGTTCCTGCCTTCGATGGCCTTGTTCAATGCATTCTGGAGACTATATCTGGCCATTACCTCCTCTTCATGCTTCTTAATGCTAGCCTTCAACTGCTCTTCGAGTTCAGAAATTTGCTGCTTCAATTTATCTTCCCTCTTTTTGTTGTTGGTTAGCGTAGCATTCCACGTCTTGTTACAGGAAGAGATTTCTCGGTGAGCGGCGTCGAGCGCTTCCTTTTTGGACTCCAACATGTCATGAGAGCTTCTGAACTCTTGACCCAGACGTTCGCGCTTCTTTTTCTCTTCAGTCAACTCAGCACCTAGCCTGCTTACTAGTTCGATTTGCTGTTGGAAAGAACGCACAGCCTTATTCTTCTCACTACGCATCTGAGCCAGCTCCTTTTCTAACTCTTCATTAATCTTCATCAAGGCTTCCTTTTCTTTCACAACTCGCTCGTAGGCCTCCCTAGTGACAGTGGTTGGTTCTTCCATCGGAATATGAACAGGGATTGGCGCAGCTGGAAATGGCATCAGTAACTGTCTTGCCCTCTCCTGGATCCAAACTTTGTAGGGTGCATAAGCCTGGCAATCACTCTTCCCCAACAGTGGTTTCCCTTTTCTGTTAATACGCATCCAGGCATGCCGAAGCTTGGCTAGTAACTCTCCATTCAAATCACCTGTGAAGTACAGAGATTCCTGTACTTCTTCCTCCTGAGGTGGGTTCTTCAACGCATATCCAAACTGGCGAACAAACAGAGATGGGTTGTGATTGATACACCCTTTTCTTCCTATCAAAGGAACATTAGGATACCCCGAACAACTGAAAATAAGCTCAGACCCCAGCAAGTCTCGGTCAAACCACTCGATGTCTTCAGAAGATAACCTCATCATACGCTCTGGCCAGTCAGCTGTAGTTGCACTATCCATAAAAGGTCCTTTCAGGGGAAGATGGCTCTTAAACCACATGTATAGCAAAGGCACGCAACAAGAGACGTTCTTGCCTCTCCTGTTCTCATTTCTGTAGTGCATCGAATGGTAGAAGTCCCCGATCAATGTGGGTACCGGGTTGCCAGCAGCAAACAAATGAAATGCATCCATGTCCACGAAATTTGGGAAATTGGGAAACAACACTATCCCATAAATGCATAGAGCCAAAACAGCGTTGAAGACTACCCAACATCCATTCTTGGCGTATTCTTGAGCCTTACCAACCAGAAACTGGAGAGAGAAACCTGGAACCCCTCGCCAAGAAGTCATCAACAACTCAGAAGCATTCATGTGCAAGGCCTTAGCTAAATCCTCCAACTTGGGCTCAGCGGCAGAGTGAATAAAAGGAACTGTATTCTGTACCGGCAGCTCAGTAAACTCTACATACTCCTCCATGGTGGGCCCCAAGATAAAATCAGCAAACGTGAAGCATCTCAAAGCAGGGTCGTAGAATTGCATCAAGGTGTACAGCCCATTCAATTCATCATCAGTTGGTTTGCGAACCAATCTCAACAACCGTCCGTAACTCTGCCTGAAGCTCCTGCGGACATCCTCATCAGCAAGAGAGATCAGACCCAGGAGGGGAGTAATATCAGGGATAGGTAGCTTGTAGGCAACTGTCATCCTCAAACCAGCCATGATCAGTACTCAGAAGTCCAGACACTAGAACCAGGGAATATGCAAATGCACCTGCAGCACAGACACACGTTAATGGGATGCAATGATAATGGTTATGCAAACAATGCAATGCAAGCAACATGCAACAGGGACCAAATGCCGTGGCTGAGAAGCCTGAACCATATCAAAAGTCTCAGATGGACCCTCCAGAATTCCTCAAACCCTGGTCTCAGATAGACCCAACATAGAACTCCAACACTAATCTCTGATAGACCCCATAACATAACTCAGACTGGTCTCTGACAGACCTCACAACTGTCCATAAATACTCAGGATCTCAGATCAAGAAATAACCGGTATCTGAAGGTCTAGTTACCTGCATAACCCCAAACCCTCTCACAGGTAGATATCCTAGTAACTGACAAAGGTATGGCATCCTATGCGGTCGTCGGCGTCACAGACTTTCAGGGTTGATGATACGATTCCCAGAAGGAGTGGCATCATCAAATCTTGAAGAGGCCTCACTTAGCCAACTTCCAAATGATCGGTTCCCAGAGTCGACAATCCAACTAACCAGCAACCCGAGCCACCCAAAGGGCAGGACAGGAGGCCAACCAGAAGAACCTCGTCTGAGTGTGGATTTCGCGGGACACTAGGACATGCAAAGCACGTGCGCGCCCACTAATTTCCACTCTAAATCTAGGTGCACTCAAGCCCAGGTCCGGCTTATCTTTCAATCATGGAACACCCGTCACACCCCAATACAACAATAATAACAATAATATAATGCTGGAAGTAACTGACAGAAATATAAATCCATACAAAATCCTCGACGGGAAAACAAGCGCAAGGATTGACTCGCTTAAGGGACGTTGGATCCCAAATGCATAAGGAACTATCGCAGTCCTTAGCAGCCAGGGGACGTTGGATCCCCAGCAGAGTCGCCAGCTGTCGCTACTGCGAAAATCGGCGCCGGCTGAACAGAAGAGTCGCCACCGTGCGTTATTTATCCCAAAGGAGGGAAAGGAAACGCTCGAAGTAAACCTAACGCAAAGATGGGAAAAGGCATGGTCATCGCAACCAAAACCTGGATTCGGGAGTCGGCTACGCAAGGGGAAGGTATTAGCACCCCTCACGTCCATCGTACTCGATGGGATCCACGCTTGCTTGGTTTGTACGGATTACACTTCTATCTAAACTAAAGGATGAGGTCTGAAAAGAAAAGAAAACATGACTCGGTAAAGCATCGCACTTTATGCCTACGTATTCCCGTCTGGAACGAGAAATCAGAGTCAACGTAGTTTGCCTAACTACGGGTGAAGGTGGGGAAGGTTGCTCGCTAGGATATCGCATCCTATACCTACGTACTTCCACACAGCATGGAAGATCAGAGCAAACGTAGTTCGGGCTACGCACGACACAAGCTGTTCAAGTGTCTTTTATGAAAAATCTCACCTTAAACAAGGGTTTTCTTATTGCAAAAAGGTTTATGTTTGTTCAAATCTTTTGACGGAAGAAATGAATTGATTTCGTTATAACCTTTATTAACGTTTTTCTGTTGTTATGAAGAAAGAAGAGATGACACTCTACAAATCCTAGGGTTGAAAAGGGAAGAAAATCTACCCTAATGTTATCATGCATGGGTTAAGACCTAATGTCTATCATGCTCCTCTCTTGCGCAGAGAGAAACAGAGATTCTAAGGGATAAACGGAAACAGAAACAACAGATATACAATAAAGCAGTAAAATGCATGGATGCAACAATACAAGCGAGGCAAGGGAGTCCCACTCAACCTCGAACCTAGAAAACAACAGGCAAAAGTGAATAGAATTCACTTTCAACCCAGCAAGTTAAACAGCAAGCAATACAGTCCGGGAAATTCAATCAATACATCAAGAATTATAAACAGCAAAAATCAGCAGCAAAAGCAATCTTCATCAACATCTGACTTCAAGTCATCTCCCAACAGCTTCAGGCTTCAAGCAAACATCAGTATTCATCTTCACAGTCTTCAATGGCTCCTTTATCATCAGTCTTCAGGGCTTTTCTTCAAGTCTCAATCTCCAAGATGAGTATCAGTCAACAAGATGAACTGGGGTGTAAAGCAATTAGTTGACCACCAAAGGTGGCAAACAGACTGCTAACAACACATATAATATTTCTCTCAAGAGTTATATCTCTTAGATACCATCACCAAGCCTTCCAAAGGAAGGGGGTGAGTGTCTTAGAGAGACTCTGCATCATAGAGAGGGATGGAGGTAATCAAGACCTTCCATGTTTGTGAATCAAGTTTTCTACTCTAGAGCTCTGCCTAACTCCTAGATCCTACAACCTTCAACAGCTGCCAGCAAGGGATACTCTTCATCAACTCTGGAAGTTGGTCTTCATTCTTTAATCTTCAAATAGGCTTTATCAGCACAGTCTTCAGCTCAAACCCCAAGCCCCAAACAAACCCAGTACCCCACACAGTCAAATAATAACCCTAGATAGGGCACACCACACAGTCAAGCAAATACAAGCAGTATACTAATAGTAATAGGGGAAGCCTAATATTTTCTAAGGGATCTATCATCTACCCATAATCCCTATAGTCCCATACCCCAAAATCAAATCAAATCCTAAAAGAAATGATCTATCTCACCTATGCTCACTTAAAACCCTAATTTTAATCACTCTAATCTCACCTAATCAAATCATCTAAAAAATTAATCCTAAAATTATGAATTAAATCCTATGAGGAAGCTAAAGTCCTAAGTTAATCACCCTAAAAAGAATGGATCCTAAATCTAAGGGGAGCTAATTGAACTAAAATCAACAAAATTATGTATTAACCTAAACTCATTAAAAAGCTATTTAAAATAAAAATGCACAAAAAAATACTAAAACAAAATAAAATGCTAATTTTATTTATGGATATTTTTCTTAACAAAATTATGAAACCAGCACAAAAAGAAGCAATTAAAAATAAGCTTTTTTCAATTTTATATGGATTTTACAAAATGAAGAAAATATAAAAGAATTAAAAATCACAAAAATGAAATAAATTGGGGAGGGGGTGTCACAAGTAACTACGCTCAGTTCAATTGCTAGATGGGCCAGGAATTGGGGGTGGCATTAGAAAAAGGTGCTAGGCCCAGCAAGAATCAGAAAAATGAATTAAAAGAAAGAAAAAAATAGGAAAACGGACGGTATGAATAGCAGGAATTTTAAGTGCAATTTATTGGGCTTTGGTCATGGGGGGTGGGGATAGCATTTTTTGATCCAGGCCCACGCGTTTCAGTTAATGAAACGTTGCGTATTGCTGCGCAGATTTCCCTCCGTTTTCTTTTGAATCTCACGCGTTGGATCACATTCCAAGTCAATGGTTTCAATCTAATCCAACGGTAGAGGAGTCGTCTCCTACCTTGGAACCTAGGGTTTCAGAGAAAACAGTCTCCATGCATGGGTCTTTCTCCCCCTCGTTCTCTCTCAATTGGCCATGAAAACCTAAGCTATAAAGAGCAAAATTAATCTACTCTCTCCCCTGAACACGACTGTGCCAAAAGTTTGGATTGAAACCAACCCTAGAGTGAAACCCGATAGCTAGAAGTTCATGGCATACCAAACTGCACTCATAATGGAATCCCTCAATTCTTGCAAAATTTTGTATTAAACTACTCCTCACCTCTCCCCGGTTATCCTAAGCTAACATACTAAGATTAACACTCACTAACCTAAGATTTCTTGATCATCAAAGTTGCACTGCCCTAAAATCAAACCTCATCAATGGAACCCTAAGTATCTAAAGAGCATCTTCTACCTATCCCTAACAACTCTAGCCTAACAAATTCAGCTAACAAGGCATAATTAAGAGTGTAGAGATCAAAACGCATACCTGCAATTCTTGTTGGAACAGATGAGAATTGGCTCGATTCAGTGTTTGCAATCTTTCACAAATGCTCCTCAGATGGTGATCTTGTTTCTGTTTGCAAAAAATTGGAAGAAGAATGCTTCTAATGTGAGATTCAAATCTGGTTTGCTTCTTGAAACTTCAAACCCTAGCTCTTCAATCTTCCATGAATGGCTCTCTAATTCAGCATGCACACACTCTAGATGATGAAATGAGTGTGTATGGATCAGAAGAAGGAATGGAATTGATGCTGAATGAAGAAATTAACACTTGCTTGCAATGGAAGCAACACTAGAATATCACTCTCTCCTCTCTCTTTTCTCACCAACCTTTTTCACCAGTGATCCCAATTCATTATATAGATGATGATGGAAATGCCTAGAAGTTTCTGGAACAGTCTAGGAGAGTGTAGAAACTTCATGAACTTCTCATGATATGGCATAATTCAATATCTCATGATATCTCCTTTCAATCCACTTGCAGCCCCTTAACCACCTTTGAAAATCTCATTTCATGACAAAATGAAGAGATATGGATGCTTACATGCCCTGAATTTTGCCTTATGCTAAGTTTTGCATGGTTGCCTTATTATGCAAGTAATGGATTTACAAAGCAACCCCATTTTTAAAGCCTCAAAACAAAATTGTGGCTGAACCAAAGTATTTAAAATGTTGTTTAGAATCAATTTGGTATATTACATGACCCATTTTGGATTTGTAGATTGCCCAAACCAATTTTCCATTTGAACTTTTTCAAGTTATATGCCATTTTTAAGCCATTTTCACCAACTTTTATCAATTTGAGTTCTATGCATTTCCAAACTTCCATGACCTCTTTTCTAGACTTAAAATGACATTTTGAGCAACTTTTATGTTGTTAAGTTTTTCATTTGAAGCTTCCTTGTATGAGTTTTAGGCATAGGCTAAGAATGACCTGTAATTCTCAAATGACCAAAATACCCTTTGCTTGCCAAGGACATAAGTAGAGTTCCACCAATCATATGAAGGCATACCATACCTTCCTATAAAGCTAATACAATGAGGAACAACTCTCATGTTGGCCAGAAATCCATTTGAAATCTCCTTGAAGGTCAAAAGTTGCTTGGAAGACAGACAACTTTCACAGACAAATTTCAGTGCCCTCAGATGACCTGTAACTTGCAAGAGCTATAACTTGAGTTCTATAAATCATCTTGATGACTTCCACCACTCAAATTAAAGCTATGAATATACTCTACAAGTTTCATGTGGACCAGAAATTCATATGAAGCTTGCATCTTGAGTTACACTGCCTTGAAGTTTGACCTAAATCAGGGGATTTTTCATTGAAACCCTAATTTGGCAACTCCATTTCTCCTTGAGTCCTTCTGATTTTTCTTTAGCACAACACCATATCCATATCCATATAGCAAATAATGAATCCCACCTTCTTCAAATGATCCTTGATGCCTTTCAAAACAATTCTTTGACCTAGGGTTGACCTAGATAAGACCCTAATTGACTGACTTCAACTGAGGCTCTTGCAATCATTCCAATGACTTGGTTACTCCTCAAACATGATCATCTAGGCTCTTCATAACATCCATACACACCTCATGCTCTTGGCTCATGGCTTACACTTCCTCTGATGATCCCCAAATAACCTCAAGATAGGGGAGGACTCACTGATCAACCTGTCAACTCTTCAAAGCTCAAATTCTTCCCTGATGACCTGAGTAGTCTTGAATATGAATGAAACCCTTGAATATGCCTCTTGAGATAATAATGGTACTTGATCCCCTGATTAAGATTAGCTTGCCTATGTTATGCAATGCAGATGAATACACTAGGTACACGATGCCAATGCAAATGATTATGCAATTGAAACATAAACCTAGGTTAGAAAAGGTTGGGCAAATTTTGGGGTGCAACAGACATCTCTAAGGAGCGCATTCGGCCAAGGGTATTCTCATCTTCCTTGCCCCTAATGAAAAATCGGTTTGAGGCTGGCATAAAAGGAGTTTCACCTTCTGTGCTCTAGAGTTGCTAACAACCAAAAAGGGGTAAGACAAGATCACCTCCTTTACATTCGAGGCTTTGGTGTCCTTGATTGTGTAATTTCTCATAATTGAGGTTTGATTTCTTTTTTCATACACTCTTGGTGTTTATGACAACACATGTTTCTCATGTATGTGATTTACACTTTGTATAGGTTAAGACTGAACTTATTTTTCATATAATAGTACAAAAATGATTTTTGATAAAGTACTTATTTATTATCTTGATAATAAAGTGATTATGTTGTATGATTTACATGAAAGTCTGAAAGCACATAATGAAAATGACTTTCGCCATCGTCAAGCTAGGAAACTCTCCTTAGTGGGAAAGGAGTTCCTTGCAACAAATTTGCATGGTTCCAACCATTGAAATCGGTCAAGCCTAGATTGAGGCGTCTTTCTCATCTCTCTTGTTTCTTTGCTAGTTGTTAGTACTTCATCCTTCGAGGAGTTAAGGGTAAATCTCTTTTCCTCTAAGTTATACATTGTGACCTTTCATTATAGGTGGTTCAATGTCATCCATTAAGAACCTTGACACGTTGCTATCAAATTGGGAGGTTGCTTTGTACCTACTCCAAGATCCTAGGGTCCATGTTTTGGTGTTTGGCTGAACATTTTATGTTTTTGTCAAGGTTGACAAAATTCAACTTTAAGGGACCATTCCTCTTTTGTTCGATGGATGTTGGATCCTGGTTGCACTCTAGAGCTTTTGTGTATGTGTCGGGCTCCTACTAGGTTGATGCATATAATTATTGGTTCCTCATACATATTATGGTATTTCATCTTCAAATAGAAGGGGGATGCCACACTGTTCAATGTTACATAGAAATGACTCCCTAAGATATAGTTATGGATGCTTTTACATGGGACTACCAAAAACTATAGATCTATTTTCTAAGAACTCCTTCCTTTCTTGAAGGTGACCATGAGCTCTACGAAACCCCTAATTGCGTTTCATACACAAAGACTCATCAATCCTTCTAGATCCACTAGGGGAGCTTATGTGGCTTTCACAATCATCTTTCCTCTTTTATTTTTGTGCACGTCAGTGTAACCTCTCCTTCTTAATCAACAGTTTGATAAAATACTTCATATGAATGCATTTTTCCATGTCATGTCCATGACTTTTATGGAAGCGACATTAATTTAACATGTCCATCCTTGGAGATTCTTTAATGGGGTAGGGGTAACTCACACTGCTTCTTTGAATTTGGTATTGACACATTCTTTTTAAATCTTATTTCTTATAAAGTGTTGAGTGAGGTGTATGATGAGAATCGAGAACGCGGCTCCTAATGTGCATTTTTATCTCTGTCATCTCAATATATTTTATCTCTAATACAACCATGTTGGAGCAAAATTGCTTTGTCCCATATCTCTTAAGTTTTGATGATATCAAAGTATTTAAAGAACAATCAGGTTTACTAATACTTGTTCAAGTTGCAGGACCATAGACTAAAATTTCATGAAGAATCTAAGTATTTGTTCTAACTATGAACATCTCAAGAGAATCTTAAAGACCAAAATATGATGGATCAGAAGCTAAAGTGAAAATGTTGTGTGATTATAGTAAAAATATCTTGTACATATAAGGGAACTAGATTACTGTTAAATTATGAGAGGAACCAGGATAAGTTTGTGTGTCTCTCTTCTTTCTTGATTTATTTATCTGCAGTCTATCTCTAACCTTTGATCTAGATTCTATACATTGTGTTTAGAATCTGACCAAGAGTTTAAAAAGAAAGAAAATATCAACACAACCCCTTTTGTGTTTTTCTCATCTCTAGTTGGCATCAGAACGTGGTATGTGCTAAGCACTTAAAAGTGGTGCATAAAAGATCCTGGGAGAAACATATTAAATAGTTTCTAGAGATTCTGATGCTGGTAGTGGTACTCCTAATCCATATGCTGCTATTAATCATGATTATAGCAATTCAGAAAAGAACAATTATACAACTAGACCTCCAACTTTCAATAGAGACTCTTATAAGTTTGAATGGTGGAAGAGAAAGATGTATACTCATTTCATAGGTCTTGATGATGAGTTGTAGGATATTTTAGAACATGGCATTGATATTCTAGTCAATGAAGTTAGAATGGTGTCTGATGGAAAAAATCTCATACCAGCTCAGGAAAAACCTATAGAAAGCATCATATAGTTAGAGGCATATTGTTTGATGCTCTAACTCACTCAATGTACATTAAAATCATTGATAAATCTACTACTATAAGCATTTTCAAATCCATATGTGCTACTTATGAAGGGAATCAACAAGTTTAGGAAGCTAAGGCCAACTTCTTGTTCAACAGTATGAAATGTTTAAAATGAAGGAGGATGAAGACATTGAAACCGTGTTATATGGGTTTCAAGTTCTTGTATCTAGATTTTAGGTTATGAATAAGAGCTACACCATATCTAGTCATGTCAGGAATTTTCTTAAGAGTCTTCCTGTCATATACACACCTAAAGTGATAGCTATCTAGGAGGATAAAGACATAAATGCGTTAAGTCTTGAATGTCTTATGAACAATTTCCAGAGACATGAGATGAACCTCGACGGAGGTGAACCTGTCAGAAAGTCAAAACCTTTTGCTTTGAAATATGTTGCTAAAACCGCCAAGGCTTCTCAAGTCTAGGAGTTTGAAGAAGCTTCTCAGGTATAAAGTTTTGAAAATGATTTAGATGAGGAGGAAGTGACCTTTATCATCAAAAGGTTTCAGTATCTGGACAAAGAAGAATAAAAGATTCTCTGGCAGAAGCAGTAGCTTCAGAGGATCTAGCTTCAAAGAAAAGAAGAATCATTAGAAGGGATGCTTCAATTTCAATAAGCCTGGTCACTTCATTAATGATTGTCCAGAACTGCAAAAGGAAAAGCAAAAGAAGGGAAACTTTCAAAAGGATAGCTTCATAAAAAAATTCAAGAAAAGTATCTTGGAAACATGGTATGAACTTTACAATGAAGAAGAGTTTAAAAAGGATGAAGAGCAAGCCAACCTTGCTTGATAACTATTACATATTCTAAAGAAGCATTTGACTCAGATTCTAGTTCAGAGTCTAAGAAAGAGGATGAGGTATTCTATAAGTTATCTCGTTTTGATTTAATTACTTTCATTCAAGACCTCATAGGAAGGAGTCAAGAGAAAGCCAAACACATGAAAATATTGAAAAAGCAGTATGATCTTTTGAAGGAAGAATTAAATTTTGTTCAAAGTAAAAATGAAGCCCTAGAGATAAATCATATTGCTTTAGTAAAAGAAGTGTCTGATAAACCCCTTGATGAGCATGAAATGGATCTTCAAGAGTTTTTCATAAATGTGTTTAACAAAACTAAACTTACATCCATGATTTATGGTTTAAGTAGAAGTAAAGGAGAAAGTCTTGGTTACTCTCATAACTCTTTTAATCCAAGGTTTGGAACCTTGAGTAAACCAAAAAAGACTTCTTCTTCAAGCTCTACTAAAAAAGGGCTTGATTCTTATTTTGTACATGTTGTTGACAATACAAAGGTTGTGAACCAATCATAACCTATACCTGTTGAGTCAAGGATTTTGAAGAAACCAGAATCTGAGAGTCCCAAGTCAAAGGTTCTGAAGAAACTATAACCCAAGACTTTAGGAGCTAAGGTTCTAAAAGGTTCAGAACCTAAGGCCAAGGTTCATTCAAGTTTAAAAAAAATTAAATCATAAGTGTTAAATGATCCTAAGCCTTACCATATGAGAGAAAAGGTATAAAGCAAGAAAAAACCTGTCAGATCTAACCCCAAAAGACCCATAAGACTATGTGTACCTAAATCTCAAATTATTTTGATACATATATACTTCAAGGGAGAAGCAAAACAACAGTCATGGTAGCTGGATGTGGCTGCTCATAACATATGACACGAGAAAAGCATATGTTTCAAATCTTAACTCTGAAAGAGGGAGGAACTGTGGGATTTAAAGGAAACCAGAAAGAAAATATCATTGGTATGGGTATTATCGGTAACTCCTCTATCTCAATAAATAATGTTTGGCTTGTAGATGGACTTGAACATAACCTATTAAACATTAGTCAATTTTGTGACAGTGGCTATGAAGTCATATTTAATAAGAACAAATGTATAGTCATTAAAGAATTTGACAAGTATATAATGTTCAAAGGTAGGAGGAAAGGAAATGTTTATCATAAGGTACTTTGTCTTCTATCAGTGAGTGAAGAGAAATGGATATGGCATATAAGATTAGGTTATGCTAACTAGAGATTAATATGTAAACTTAGCAAGTTGAAACTTGTTAAAGGGTTACTAGATCTTCATCATCAATCATATGCTCTTTGTGGAGCATGCCAAATAGGGAAAATTAGTAAAACTTCTTTCAAAACTAAAAACTTTGTCTTTACCTCCAGACTCTTAGAACTGCTTCACATTGATCTATTTAGTCTTGTTAGTACTGCATCAATCAATGGGAAGAAATATGGATTAGTCATTGTTGATGACTATAGATAGACTTGGAGTTGAATTATTTAGAACCAAGGATGAATCATATGATGTGCTTAGCATCTTCTGCATACAAGTACAAAATGAAAAAGAATCAAATATTTTCAAAGTAAGAAGTGATCATGGTGGTGAATTTGAAAATGATCCATTTGAAACTTTTTGTGAAAAAACATGGAATTTTCCATGAGTTTTCTTCTCCTAGAGCTCCACAGTAAAATGGAGTTGTAGAGAGAAAGAACAGATCTTTATAAGAAATGGTCAGAACCATGATCCATGAAAACAACTTGCCTAAGTACTTATGAGCAGAAGCAGTAAACATAACATGTTATATTAAGAATATAATCTATATTATACCTATTATATAAAACACTTCATATGAGATGTTCAAAGGAAGAAAACCAAGCATTTCTTATTTTCATCAATTTGGATGTACATGTTACATCTTGAACAATGAATTCTATCTTAAGAATTTTAAAGCTAAAGCTCAAAAGGAAATCGTTTTAGGATACTCTAAATGCTCAAATGCATATAGAGTGTATAACTCTTAAACCAATATGGTTGAAGAGTCAATACACATCAAATTTGCTGACAAAGAGCCTGACAATAAAATGTCAGAGCTAATTCAATTTCCCCCCCATAAATTTGTGTATTTGAAGACACATAAGGAGATAGAGGTCTAGAATCTGGAAGTTCAGAAGCTAACAATTCATCATAAGCTATTAGAAATTCAGAAGTTGGTTATCCAGAAGTTGATCCAACCTCATAAGCTCATCCAGATGTTAAAGGTTCCGAAGAAGTTTAAGATGTCTCCTCAGATACATCACAATTCAAGAAGACATTCAAGTACAATTCTTCTCATCTAGAAGAGTTGTTTCTTAGAAACAAGCATAGTCCTAGAAAAATAAGGCCTACCTTTATAGAAGAGCATTCAATGTTAGGATTACTCTCCATGACTTGATGAATCACTTTATAATCATGGTTAGATCACGACAATGCAAGAAGAGTTGAATCAATTTCAAAGAAATGATGTATGGGGTTTGGTACCCAAACCTTTGCAGAAGAACATTATTAGAACAAAATAGGTATTTAGAAATAAGTTCAATGAGCAAGGAGAAATGGTAAGAAATAAGATTAGACTAATAGCTCAAAGATACAATCAGCAAGAATGCATATATTTCTCTAAATCCTTTGCACCTATTGCTAAGTTAGAGGCAATTAAGTTACTTCTCTCTCATGCTATTAATCATGACATTATTTTATACCAAATGGATGTTAAGAGTGCATTTTTAAATGAAGTTATTTCTGAAGAAGTGTATGTCAAACAACCACTTGGGTTTGAGGATTCAATCCACCTAAATTATGTTTTCAAACTTAAAAAATCATTTTATGGACTTAAACAAGCTTCTAGAGCTTGGTATGAGAGACTGAGTAATTTTCTATTCAAAAATGGTTTTTAGAAAGGGCAAGTAGATACTACACTCTTCAGAAAGACACTTAAAAATGACATCTTAATTGTCCAAGTTTATATAGATGATATTATATCTGGTTCAACTAATGCTTTCCCTTGCCAAGAATTTTCAAAGATAATGCACGCTGAGTTTGAAATGAGTATGATGGGAGAGTTGAAGTTATTCCTTGGTTTTCAAATCAATCAATGCAAAGAAGGAGTTTATGTTCATCTAACAAAATCCACAAAGGATCTTCTAAAGAAGTTCAAGCTAGATAATTACAAAGTCATGAACACTCATATGCATCCAACCTGCAACCTAAGCAAAGAGGAAAGTAACACCAAGGTCTATCAGAAGCTGTATAGAGGTATGATTGAGTATTTACTTTATTTTACAACTTATAGACCAGATATTTTATTTAGTGTCTGTTTGTGTGCAATATTTCATTCGAATCCTAGGGAGACTCACTTAAGTGAATTTAAGAGAATCTTTAGGTATCTGAAGGGAACAACCAATCTAGGGTTGCTTTATAAAAAAATCCCTAAATTATAAGCTAGTTGGATTCTATGATGCTGACTATGTTGAAGTTAGAATTGAGAGAAAATCCATTAGTGGAAGCTGTCAATTCATAGATGAAAACCTAATATCCTGGGTTAGCAAAAGATAAGCAACTATTGCTTTGTCTATAGAAGAAGCATAATACATCTCAGCTTCAAGTTGTTGCACATAACTACTCTGGATGAAATATCAGTCAGAAGACTATCATACAAGTGGAAGCAATATTCCAATATTTTGTGATAATACTGCTGCTATCTGTTTGACAAAGAATTCATTTCAACACTCTAGAACCAAGTACATAGAAATAAAACATCATTTTATTAGAGACTATGTTCAGAAGGGTGTGATAGATATGCAGTTCATTGATACTGATCATCAATGGGATTATATATTTACTAAGCCACTTATTATTAAAAGATTTGATTTTATTAAAAAGAATATGAACATAAATTTTGTTAAAGATTAGTGCTTGCTTATGAATGGAGGATCAAAGTCTGAGGATGATCAGAAGCTACTGTGATCAGAAGCTCTAAACTAGCTTATGATGAATAGTAGCATCTAATGCAATTCAGCCACTGATGCTCAGAATATGATTAGTTGTCTTTTATAGCATATAAGTGAAAAAAAATTTAACACATATCCACTTATGTGTCATGAATCTGAAAGGTTTTATGATACCTGGTTTTTGAGCTATAGGATAATAACTCGTGGTTAATGATGTAATTATGTTTGAATTATACGTAACTCTCTCATTTGTTATTAACTGTTGTTTTTTTAAAAACCAAAACCTTTGTGCCTCTGATTGTTTTATATTTGCTTATGAGTTATTTTACTCTGAACTAGTTAGTTCTTTTTGTGTTAAGGTTCTCTAGTTCAAAAGGTCCTGAGTCATGATTTTTCTGAGAATTTTCTGTCATATGGTTTTAAAGTTATATTAATGAACTTAACCAATCATTATTGTTTAGGTAAAGAAGTGTGACATCTGTCATACATATTCCTTCTTATGACAAAAATGTTTTTGTTACCTTTGGGAATTATTTTCTTAGATGAAATGTTTTGTGAATTAGGATAGCTTAAAACAAAATATACTCGATTTTTTTTGATAAAGAAACACACAAGGGTTAGGATTAACGGAAAAACAAGAAGAAGAAAAACAAGGATTGGTTATAACTGTTATTCTTTACTTTCTCTATAAAACAGATTACAAGTACTCAAAAATAACAAATAACCCTCTCACCCTAATTAAGTTTTGTCACACCACACTTAAGATGAGAGACTAGTATGTTATTTATAATAAAACCTAACATACTAAACTAATGGGATTTTTAACAATTACCCATTACAAGCTAACTTAACCAATTGCATCCTTAACACAAGGCCCAATTCGATAACTACATACTAGAACACAATTCAACAACTACATACTAGAACACAATTCGACTACAACATG
Source organism: Lathyrus sativus (assembly GCA_963859935.3). NCBI lineage: Eukaryota > Viridiplantae > Streptophyta > Magnoliopsida > Fabales > Fabaceae > Lathyrus > Lathyrus sativus. The sequence goes on from OZ012735.1 coordinate 770,206,400, forward strand.
TAGGTCTTCGACAATAACATGTGAGTAAACTTCAACGGCATGCTAACTAGAGTTTTATCCAATATCTCACAAATCTCCACCTTGGATCTAACTCTATAACATCAAGAAACAAACTAGTTTTCTTCATGCAACTTTATCAACTGCATACAGTGGAAAAACTTGCAACTGGGCAATATCTTGGTGATCATATCAGCAGCATAATGATCTTTCGAAATCATCAGCACTTGGACTTCTCCATGCTTGATTACCCCTCAGACAAAATACAGTCTCACGTCAATGTGCTTAGTTTGCTCATGATAGGCTGAATTCTTCGATAGGTGTATTACACTTTGACTATCACATTTAACAGTGACAACTCAACCTTGAAACTTCAGCTCCTTTGTAAAACCTTCAAGCCACAATGCTTCCTTCACAGCTTCAGTTAGGGAGATATATTCCGCTTCAGTGGTCGATAAGGCAACAACCTTCTAAAGTGTTGCTTTCCAACTAATTGTTATGCCAAACATAATGAACACATATCCAGAAATAGATTTTCTAGAATTCCTACAACTTGCATAATCTGAGTTGACATATCCTTCAGTTGCTGCTTTACTATATTCACCCAAGGCTCCATCATAAATTAGGACTCTGTTTAGATACCCATTTATGTACCTTAGAATCCTCTTCAATGCTTGCCAGTGAGCCTTTCCAGGATTCTCCATGTACCTGCTTACAAGAGTTACTGCATATGCTATGTCAGGTCTAGTACAAACCATAACATACATCAAAAAACCCACTATATTAGCATATGGAATGCTATTCATATAAGCTCTTTCGACATCAGTATTGGAGCACTGATCTATACTCAACTTGAACTGAGGGTTTGTCGAAGTCACAACAGGCTTTGAATTCGACATACCATACTTTTCGAGAATCCTCTGTAGATATGCCTCTTGAGATAAGCATAATTTTGAATGCTTTCTATCTCTTTAGATGTCAATCCCAAAAATCCTAGACACAACTCCCAGATCCTTCATGTCAAAATATTTATTAAGTTTAGCCTTCACCCTCGTTACATCTTCGACATTGTTGCTTGCTATTAGAATATCATCCAAACAAAGCAAAAAAATAATAAATGAATTACCAGGTCGAAATCGGAAGTAAACACAGTGGTCGAACTAACTTCTAATGAAACTTATGCGTGCCATGAACTTGTCGAATCTCCTATTCCACTGTCGAGGAGATTTTTTTAGTCCATATAAGGATCTCTTCAGCTTGTACACATAATCTTCATTCCCTTTTTTTACATACCCTTCAGGTTGCCTCATCAGGATTGTTTCATCTAGATCACCATACAAGAACACAATCTTCACATCCATCTCTTCCAATTCAAGGTCGAACTGTGCCATCGTGGTAAGTAATATTCTAATGGATCTGTGCTTCACAACAGGATATAACACATCATTAAAGTCGACACCTTCTTTCTGAGTGAAACCCCTAGCAACCAATCTTGCCATGTATCTTTTCGACACCACTCCTTTGATTCCTTCCTTAACTTTGAAAATCCATTTACAGCTGACTAACCTAGCTTTAGCAGGTTTCTTGATCAGTTCCCAGGTGTTGTTATCATGAAGAAATTTTATCTCCTCATCCATGGCCTTCATCCATTCAGTATTCTTTTGACTCCTCATAACTTCCTTATAGTCTCTAGGTTCTTCATCGAGAACCTCACTTGCAGAGATTAAGGCATAAACTATAAGATCTGCATACCCAAGTCTCTGAGGTGGCTTGATGACTCTCCTCAACCTGTCTCTTGCTAGCAGGTAATCATTATCAGTTTCCTCATCTTCGACAATAAATTCTTTTTTGACTTCATCTAGGGTACGAAATTCAACATCAACATGCTCCACCTCAACAGGAATCTCTCCTTGTTCCAACTCTTCGTCAGCACCATCAGTTTTCTTGAAAGCCATCTCAGCTTCATTGAAAACTGCATCTCGACTGGTGATACACCTCTTGTGTCTTGTCTCTAGGCACCATAGCCTATAAGCTTTGACTCCTTCAAGGTATCCCATGAACATACATTTCAGAGCTCTAGATTCGACCTTATTTTGCCTAATGTGAGCATAGGCCACGCAACCAAATTCTCTCAGTATGTCGAGACTAGATGGATGTCCCAGCCAAACTTCTTCAAGTGTATTTATATCTAACACAGTCGAAGGACATTAGTATATCAGATATGTTACTTTCGAAACAACCTTAGCCCAAAACACCTTCTTTAATCCAGTACTAGTCAACATGCATCTAACTTTTTCCAAAATAGTTTGATTAAACCTTTTTGCCAAACCATTTCGTTATGGAGTCTCTGCAAGAGTTTTGTGCCTTGCAATACCCGAGGCAACATAAAAATTGTCGAATGCCTCATTGCAAAATTGAAGGCCATTGTCGGTTCTCAACCTATTGACCTTTCTGCCAGTCTGATTTTCGACCAGAGTCTTCCAACCTTTGAAATTCTCAAAATTTTCATCCTTAGTCATCTGGGTGAATAACCATAACTTTTTGGAATAGTCATCGATTATGGATAGAAAATACCTTGCTCTTAAATGTGATGGACACCTTGCAGGCCCCCTAAGATCAACATGGATGTAATCAAGGGATATATGAGTTCTTTGTTTGCCTTTGTTTAACTTCACTCTGCAAGATTTTCCAGGTACACAAGGTTCACAAAATTTTGGCTTTTCAACTTTGTCTCCTCCAAGCTGATTTTGTTTCCCTAATTTGATCAAACCCCTTTCACTGACATGGCCCAATCTCATGTGCCAAATTTCTATTTTTGACAACGATTTCATGGATGCAACATTTGTCGAACCACTTACAACTTCATCCTCAAGGGTATATAAGCCTTGTTTCTTCGTGCCTCTCAAGACTTCCTTCAACCCCTTCATGACTCTTAGGATACTTTTCTCTCCTTGAAAAACATATCCCTTCTTGTCGAATTCACTAAGAGAAATCAAATTTCTCTTCAAATCAAGTACATACCCGACTTCAGTCAATAACCTTATTGACTCATCATGGAACTTGAATCTCACAGATCCAATACCTGTAATTTTGCAATATTTGTTGTTTCCCAGCAGCACTGATCCACCATCTTGATCACATAGCTCCTCAAACAATTCTCTATTTAGAGTCATGTGCCAAGTGCAACCTGAATCCATAATCCACTCCTTTCTTGATTCGCCGCTTGAAACCACAAGAACATCAAATGATTCGAAGTTACCTTGAATAATGGTTGTGTTGCCATTATCTTTACCTCCATGTCTTTTAGGCATTCAGGGCACACTTTTCTTGTGTAACCCTCTTTCTTACAGTGATAGCATCGAATACCAGATGCCTCACCACTATAATACTTCTGCTAACTTTTACCTTTCTTCTTGTCGAACTTACCATCCTTTCACAATAATTTTTCCTTAACGGACAAATCTTCATCCACCATCGAAGTTTTATGCTCCTTTCGTTCATTCAGGTCCTTAGAATACAAGGCTGATTAAACTTCTTCAAAGCTCATGGACTCCCTTCCATACATGAGAGTTTCTTTGAAGTGAGCATGTGTTCGAGGCAAAGCACGCAACACCAACAATGCTTGATCTTCATCATCGATCTTCACATCAATATTTTCAAGATCAGGAATCAGTTTGTTGAACATATCCAACTGCTCAGCCAACACTTTGTCTTCACTCACCTTGAATGAATACAAAGCTTGCATCAGTTAGAGTCGATTCACCAGAGATTTATTCATGTACAAACTTTCAAGTTTCAACCATAACCCCGATGTTGTAGTCTCTTTTGATACCTATCGAAGAACCTTATTACCAAGGCTCAACAATATTGCATTGTGGGCTTTCTCTATCATGGCCATCGTTTTTTCTTATGTTAATGCAGCGTCCATGGCCGCCTTTCCCTTCAACACTTCCAAACAACCCTGCTGAACCAGTAGGGCTTTCATCTTCCAGCGCTACAGACCAAAGTCGTTCACTCCAGTGAACTTTTCAATCTCATACTTTGTTGAAGGCATCTTCTCCATACTCACTGCACCAATTTTTTTTGAATTAGGATACCTTAAAACAAAATATACTCGGTTTCTTTATGATCAAGAAACACACAAGGGTTAGGGTTAACGAAAAAAAAGAAGAACAACAACAAGGATTGGTTATAACTGTTATTCTTTACTTTCTCTATAAAAAATTACAAGTACTCAAGAATAACAAATAACCCTCTCACCCTAATTAGGTTTTGTCACACCACACTTAAGATGAAAGACTAGTATGCTATTTATAATGAAACCTAACATACTAAACTAATGGGATTTTTAATAATTACCCATTACAAGCTAAATTAGGGTACAAGCTAACTTAACCAATTGGATCCTTAACACAAGGCCCAATTTGACAACTACATACTAGAACACAATTCGACTACAACATGTAGGTCTTTGACAACAGTATATGAGCAAACTTCGACGGCATGCTAACTAGAGTTTGATCCAATATCTCACAAAATTTAATCTTTTTTTCATTTCTCCTTAGTCATTTATTTTATGGTTGTGTGAATTTTTTATTTATTTTTAATTTCACTATATCACTTTTAACACACACAATAAAAGAAATGGCCTTCATGGTTGACAACTTCTCTCTAATATCTCTTTTAATGAGTCATGCAAAGGATGATAGTTGCAAACTAATTTAAATGAAAAGGTAGAAGATATGTTAATATTATTAATCAGAAAACAATATAATTCTGAATTATTCTCATAAGCAAACATATGCTCTACAAAGACTATAACTCTTAGACAATATCAGGATGAAAATCACACATTTTAAGGTAGTTCATTAAGTCCTCATCAACATCTGATCCATAGTTATCAACTAGATCCTTCTTCTTCTTGAGTTTCTTCATCTTGGAGACTGAACTCCTTCCAACCAGAGAAGCTCCAGTAAATGAACCAATTCTTGGCTTTTCACCTTGAAAAATCTTGAGCTTATCATTCTTGTGGCTCTTTCCTTCAACATCTATGATTGCCTTTCCAATCCCTTTGGAAGAGATATTATTAGAATTCTTAGATGACTTGCAAGTATTATCTGTTATGAGAAAAGATGGATGGAAACACATGTGACTTTGTTGGTAACGGAAGACAACTTTTATAGAGAGTTTGGGATAAAGAAAAATCAGTGTTGAGTATTGTACACCAATGGACAATGGAGAGATATATATTCTTGGTCTTCTAGCACATTTCCCCAACCTTAATTGAATCATTTCTCTCAAATGCTCAGTTGTTAGAACTAGCCTTGACCATCTCGTAAGTTGAAGAGTTGTTTTCCAACCATTCTAGCCAGTTTTCGAATATTTTTTTAAATTATTTCTGAAAAGGGAGAAATCAAATATGATTGTAAGTTATTTTTGTTCAGATCTAACGAATTCCCAAACATTTCTTTTTGTATTTTTCTTATCAGTTTGTTTTGCCTCTCAAAATTCTTTATTAAATGAATATATTTTTCTTAAGTATCTTTTCTATTTTCTTAATTTGTTTTTGTTGATGACAAAAGGGGGAGTAGATATATAAGTATTTAAGCACCTGAAATCTGACAGATATTATTCTTGTTTAAATCCTGAAGAACTTAATTGTGCTTTAAATGTTTAAATTTAGTTAACTTGGATATGACTTAGGGGGAGCTTACAAACCTCACCCTATGCTAGTCAAAACGCTAAGACCAAGGTAACTCTGATAGGTCACTGTTCACCTTTGAGACTACTTTGTCACGTGAAACCTAAAGCTCTATTTTCTTTTAGAGTTAGCTGGGGTGTAACTGATAATTACTTTTTTTATCAAAGGGATTCAAATAACCTTTCAAGAACCTTGACTATTTGAAGAAACATCTCAACGCCTCTTTTTAAGCTTCTCAATGACTCTCTTGCGTTGAATCTTCAACAACTCCTTTTCTTCTCTATATAAGCAGCTGGAGACTTGAAGAACAATAATTGATTTCATTGACATTAAAAAAAGAAGTTACTCTGTCAAAATAAAAGCACAAGCAGAACTTAGGATTTCTTATTCTTGTATATCTTATAAATCCTTAAGTCTCAAAGAGTCTATTTGCATTATATTTTTTCTATGCCTCTGATTGTATATCAAGTGTATCACCCTAAACAATCTTTTATCTGTTAGGTAGATTATTAGAAGTATCTTACTAAGTGTTTGAGAAATTGAAGTCTCTTGCTTGTGTGCTTGAGCATATAAGTTTGTTGCATGTATGTTTGAGCATTGAAATTCTATTGCTTGTATGCTTGAGCATAGAAGTCTCTTACTTTAGTGTTTGAGCATCAGAAGTCTCTTGCTTGTGGCATTGAGAAAACTTGCGATCTTATGTGATTATAGTAAAAATATTTTGTAAGTACATGGGGACTGGATTACTCTCAAATTGTGAGATGAACCAGGATAACTTTGTGTGTCTCTCTTCTTTCTTGATTTTTTCATCCGCTGCCTATCTCTAACCTCTGATCCAATTTCTATATTTTATATTTATAATCTGACCAAGCATTTAAAAAGAAAGAAAAGTCAACACAATTTAACCCCCTTCTTGTGATTTTCTCATCTTCAAACCATTCCCTTGGTTTCATGACCCTTTGTGTTTTTCTATTTCTTAGGCTAAAAATTTCTTCTCATAATTGATATAGGGTTGGGATATAGTGAAGAGGTCGTTCATACTCCTTGTGCTCTCTAGCCCTAGTTCCACTGCCACCTTCATGAATCGATCAATATACTCTTGAAGGGTTTCTTTTTTTTTTCTTTTGGTGTATTCCGCTGAGGACAACTATTTTTTTTATTGTCATTTCCACGTTGTAAATTGTGTTGTGAATTCATCTCACAACTTCCTCTAAGAATTGATAAATTTATTCTATAAAGTCTTGAACCACGTCATAGAGGATCCTTTAAGAGTTAACACAAATATTTTTCATTTTATAGTGCTCCTAGCATGGTGGTAATTGAGTATGGTGTCTACGTGTTTGACGTGCTTGTTTAAGTCTCCAATTCCTTCATAATTGTCTAGTTTTGGCAATTAATGATGTGTTTTACAAACGATTTCTTCATACAATGGAAAGGGGTTTGGTGTTTGGTGTCTTGTCCGCTCTTCTTTTGAGAATGGTGGGACATGGATCTTTTAGGGAAGCGATCTTCGAGAGGTGTGGCTTCTATCTCCACCTCTCGAATCAGGAGGAAGATAATTATAAGCCTAATGATGACGATGTTTTATCGACTTGGAAGCCTTATTGTTCTGGGATGCAGAGTTGCTGAGAATTATGTTAGGTGTGCCTCTAAAGTTTGTGCGTTGTAGTACCTCTAACTCAGCAGCGGCTCTAGACAAAGCTTTTTTATTTTTTATTTTCCTCTATACTAAAGAGTCTCTCATTCCGAAAGTGTGCATTCTATTGTTGGACTAGGTCGTAGACGGTTGTTATGAGCTCGTTTTCTCCATGCATATCTAGTGCGGCCCTAAGTTATTGAAGGATTTGAGACACACCTAGTTTAAGTGATTGCTCTCATGTTGGATTTCGTCCTTGAAGTAGTCACTGAAAAGGTTGGAAAAATGACATAACTTAAAAGGTTCCATGACCAGAATCTAGAGAGATGAGGTTTTCAGAGATGTTACTAGAACCGGACCCCCTCCTACAGGAGAAAGAGGGTTTTCAAGAGTAGAAATGAGGAACGACGCATCAACATCAGTTGCAGGAGTGACATCGTGATGAGCAGCCAATCGAGTTAATTTGAAAGCTATCATTGTTCTTTAAGAGTATTCATGGTGATCAGATCGATTAACAAGAACAATTGCAGCGGCGCAACACATGTGATTAGAGGAGTTCAATGTGGATTTCATGAGAATAAAGAAACAATTCTTATAGAAGGAGACATTATTTTGATGTGGAACATGAAATAAATATGATGCTTATGAAGGTCACCATAAAGGCTCTATAGTATGAAAATAAGAGTCTTCGATGGACTAAGAAGGAGGTGTACCTCCAAAGTTTGCACTCCAACGTCAAAGTTAGTTAGGTTAGAACCATTTAACTTGTAATAGTAAATGAAATCATACTTTGGTATGGTGCATGATCATGCTTATATATGAGTGACACTTAAAACTGTCATTGATGATGGCGACGAGGAATGCAGAAGATCGTTGGATTGATTTCAACGTTTGCGATGTGTGTATTATCAAGATCCGGTGTGTGCAATCTCTTGGAAATGGTATACATATCCATCATCTTTCAATGGAGGATATTCTAGATTGAGTTGGTCTTATCAAGCGTTTGGGTGGCTAAAAAAAATAATATATAATATTAAATATGTTTATTTTTTTTATCTTTATAATTTACATGTTGAAGTTGATTGTTATGATGTGGGAGTTTGTTTAAAGTTTCACTTTGCTTAGGTTTCCGGATTGTTGGGTGTATGAATATGTCAGAATAACGTCATTCATTAAATAGTTTTTGGGGTTGAGATCCAAATATGTTTTGACATGGTATCAGAGTCGGGTTAATGACTATAATATGAATATTTGACCCAAACTTACGCTAGGTGTGAGGGTGGCTGCTGAAATTGGTTGTTATGATGTTGGAGTTTGTTTGAAATCTCATATTATTTAGGTTTATAGGATATTAGGTGTATAAATATGAGAGGACAACGTCATTCCTTAAATTAATTTTTGAGATTGAAATTCAAAACCTATTTTAACATTACACACATCTTAAAAATATACATAAATATTAAAAAATATTGTATTAATATTAAAATTTCAATGTCAAAATTTTATTTTTATAAAAATATTCAAGAAATATAAGAGTATTATTTTAGTCCCACATGTAATGACTTTTAGATTTTTCCGCTTCTGAACGGGGTTGGACTTTTTGGGTAAAACCAAAGAAAAGTCCAATATGAAAATAGGATCCCGTAGATTGAAAATCCTTCACTAATCTTCGTGACATTTATTAGAAAAATTTAATGTACTTGAGTCACTATTCAAACTCAAATAAAATGCCAATTGTATCTCTTCTCTCATTTAACTTTGTCCCTCAGTTGTGGGTTAAAGAGCATTAAGTATATATAGTTAAAAAGTTAATTGTGAGAAAATTGGTGTTGATTGTATTATGATGATTTTATGAGTATATGTACAACAGTAGCTAGCAATGCACGGTCTTATAAGTGCTAAGCATTATGAGATGGACTATCAGTTAGTGTTTTAGGGGGATCCTTGTATTTAGAAAACCATATTGAAATGGAAAATGGTCTTTATTGAAGATAACATGTATTTACGCAAAGATTATTCCATGAGAATTGATACATTTGTGTCCTATGCAGAGAGTTTCTATAGCCCAAAAATACATATCTAGTTGTGTGAAACTTGTGATGTATAAGGGCATGGTTTTAGCCAATGATAACATGCACACCCAAAATGTTTCAATGAGTTTTAGTTAGGTTCCTTTTTGAATAACAGATAAGGGATTTTAATTCTAGTGACTAATAAGGGTAATCTATTTATGAGATAAACTACTGTGGAAAAAACTTCTCATCAATAATGCAAAGGCATTTTGGCTTGAGCTAGTAATGTTAAGCAAAATTTAGAAATGCGTCTATTTTTTCTCTAAGGCCTACCACTTTTTTGTGATGTATAAGGGCATGACATTCTGAATTGCATTCAAACTTCAGTTGCATTTATTTGTACAACTTTATATTCACCACCACTATCATATTTAATTGTCTTAATTCTTTTATTAAACTAGTTTTTTTAGAATACTTTTGAATTGAATGAAAGCATGAGCATGATAATTCAAGTTGTGTAACTCAAACATAAATTCAAATTAATTAGAGTTAGAGTTTGTTATGTTAGTTACTTAATACTCAAATTACTTAGTTGTATATATACACATATTATAATTCAGTTTTACAAAATTCAATAATAACAATTTTTATTCTTCATTCTTTCTATCTTTCTTCTCTCTTCACTAAAATTGCTTAACACACTAACAAATTGATATCTAAAGCTCCAATTAGTTTCTTGATTATGTTTTCAAGAGTCACACGTTGGTGATTGTATTTTTGGGACCGTGAGTTGTTAATCGTGTTTGCTGCAAATATGAATGGTAACAATGACATTCCAAATTCTCTTCCAATTTTTTACGGCGAGTATTAGATCAGAGGAGAAAACAGATGCAATCTTTGTTTTTCTTTCATGAAACCCTAGAAGTGATTACTAATGGCATCCTTGAGTTTGCTGAGAACGCAACTGATGCTCAGAGAGTCGCAAATAAGGAGGCCAAGAAGAAAGACTATAAGATTGCCTTTTATATTCAATCGACGGTAAACGTGGAAAACTTTAATCGAATTTCTCATGTTGAATCGGCGAAGGAGGCATGGAATATTCTTATCAAGTATTAAAAAGGAGGTGAGAAGGTTAAACTCATCAAATTGCAAACATTGTGAAGGCGGCATGAATTACTGCAGATGAGAGAAGAAGAAAAGATTCCAGGCTATGTCTCAAAGGTGCAAAAGCTTGTTCATCTCATGAAAGATTATTGTGAAATCCTAGTTGATAAGATGATATTCGAGAAGGTAATCCATACATTGACATCTCACTTTGATCACATTATCGTTGCTATTAAAGAATCCAGTAATCTTGAAAAATTGAAATTGGAATATTTGGTTGGTTTGTTGGAGGCACATGAGATGAGGATTGTTGAAAGTAAAGGTGTTCAGGATTCAATACAAGCTCTATAAGCTTAAACATGGAAGAAACACATCGTTTCCAACAATTTCAAGGGAAAAAGAAACAAGAATCAAATTAATAATTCTTGATCGAACCCTCAAAAGTATAAGGTTGATGATAGGGCTTCGGAGTCATTGAAAAGAGGAGAAGGGAACTCCTATCAGAAAAACAAAGAAGAGAAAACGATGTGTAGTGCTACAACTTAAAAAATGGGTCAACTTGGCCAAGAATTGTTGGTACAAGACTAGAATGAAGGAGTGAACCTTGCACGACACGATTTAGATGATTCTGAAGACATGGTGGTTATGGTTGCAGTTGTAAATGATCATGTCGACACCAAGATTTGGTTTCTCGACACAGGCTGTTCGAATCACATGATTGGTCGAAAAGTGTGGTTAGCAGATATCGACAAGTCGAAGAAGAGCAAGATCAAATTTGTTGATAATAGCTCATTGCAGGCAAAAGGTACTAGCGACATAGTTATTCAAAAGAGCAATGTAGAAAAAGCTATGATTAAAGATGTACTCTATGTACGTGGAATAAAGTGTAATATACTAAGTATTGGGCAATTGGTCGAAAAAAGTTTCTTAGTGGTTATGAAAGATGGAGCCTTGGAACTGTTTAACACCCATAATATTTTGCTCTTAAAATCTCCTCTAACGAAGAAACTGACATTTAAGACCATGATCGGTTCGACTGAGGTACAATGTCTCAAAACAATTGTCGACCACAAGAATAGTTGGTTGTGGCATTTAAGATTTGGCCATCTGAATTTTAGGTCACTTAATCAACTGATTACTCATGATATCATAACTGGTATATCAAGGCTTGAGATGCCCATCACAAAGTCTTTTGTTCAACTATGCTAATGAGGTCCTCTTGCATACTAGAAGAAGTACATTTAGACATATGTGGCTCATTTGAGGATCATATCATTGGTGGGAACATGTATTTTGTCTTATTTGTCGATGACTATATTTAAAATATTTGGATCTATGTGATCAGGCAAAAAGACAAAGTATATGAAATCTTTAAGAGATTCAAGATGTTTAGTGAAAAGAATATCCAGGTTCTGCGAACAGATGAAGGTGGAAAATACACTTCCAAGATATTTGAGGATTATGTGTAGAACATTTTATTTATCATGAGGTAACTGCTCCTTACACGCCTCAACATAATGGAATAGCAGAAAGAAGAAACAAGACCGTATTGGATATGGTGAGATACATGCTTAAGCAGAAAAACTTACCAAAGTCCTCGTAGGGCGAAGCTGTCACCATAAATGTTTATATTCTAAATAAGTGCCTAACTAAGAAGCTGGAGAACAAGGTTCCAGAAGAATTGTGGAATGGCAAACGACCATCAGTGAGTCATTTGAAGGTGTTTAGCTATATTTGCTACATGCATATTCTAATGCTAGAAGGAGGAAGCTTGATGATTCTGGTAAGATATCATAAGCATGGAGCATACAGGTTATTCAATCCAATGAACAATAAGATCACAATGAGTCGAGACATTATGATTGGTGAGAATTCTACCTGGGATTAGAGTTCAGGTGATGTGACTAACAAGTCATTGATGGGCTATGAAATTGATGACAAAAGTAGTGAGCACAAAGAAATTCCAGTCGATAATGTTCCAGTCACTATCAAAGTCAAAGGGGACAATCGAGAGGGTGTGTGTAACACCCCAAATCTAAACTTGCAGATAACATAAAAAAAACAACAATTCATATAGCAAACAAAGTGCAGCAGCGCAAACATTGACTGCATGACGGTCGTCATGAGCCTGTGACGGTCGTCGCACGGGAAAAATCCCTCATATCAGAGATGTTACACTTCAACCTGCCAGACAACAATCATTATGCAACAACTTGCAAATATCATACGTAGCACGAAATTGGATGAACAATCACCAATGCATTACTTAACCATTTAATCATAAAATAACTCGTCATTACTTCCGGTGGAAGTTCGATAAAGTATACAACATGTTCTTTTAAAACAATTTAATAAAAACATCGTAACAAGTTAGATCAACAATAACATCGACTAAAATAATAACATCAATCGTCCATCCCCCCAAGAGTGCTACGTATCAGAGCGACCAACGACACCTTAACGGGAACTACGCTCTATTCCTGACTACCTGCAAATTACCACCAGAGGAGGTAACATACAACAGAAAAGGGTGAGATATCAATAATATAACATAAAGCATGATAGAAAACATGCCGAAAACTCATCACAGCATTAGAGGCTTCGAAATCATAAACATCATCGACAACAACTTCGGGTAATCCATATCTCACATAAACAACATTAACATACAACTAGCGTAATTATGAGACTTCATGCGACTCAACAATGCGACTCAACTGTGCATATGCATGTGGTACCATTTAGGAGCCAACACTCCAAAACTCGGGACAGGGCCAACACCCCGAACCCATCTAGGAGCCAACACTCCAAAACTCGGGACAGGGCCAACACCCCGAACCCATCTAGGAGCCAACACTCCAAATAACGCCAATACACGCACAACCGTCGCCAATCCAGGCCAAATGCTATGCCATGAAATGCATCTATTATGGACTACAACACAACTATAGCAACCATATAACAGGGCATTACGCCTACAACCAGAATGTCCATAACAGAGCATCATAACATCATACCACTCATACAACCATCACTTTCTACCCGTCCACATACGGGACAATGGCAACATAATTTCAACATTTACGAATGTTCATGTAAAGGAACATTACAACATCGTACCAACAATTAGGAACTCAAAGTGTTCATCCAAAACGGCTATTCCTATACAGGTATAACATCAACATCAGTTCAACAATTAATCTTTAACATCTTATCGTAATAACAACATTACGACATCTTCTCACATAATTAATTACAAATCAATCACAACCAGGAAACTGTCCTTTTTGGCCAATTAGGGAAAACCATTAGAGCGTTGTACGAATAACCGTATAACATATTCGTTCTACGTATTTGCCCATAAGGAAAATCGTATAGCATCGCACTAATAACTACATAACACATTCATTCCTACATAGAAATCTGATCCCATTAGGGAAACCTTTTCCTTAACATTTATCGGTTAACAAAAATTATACCTATGACTCGATCCCCACATGAATTCGATCATACTCCCGGTTATAGAATTGAACCCCACCCTTACCTTATAATTGAGGTCAATTCCACGCTCTCTGGTTCCGCTTCCGCTCTACGGTGACTTTTCTGCAGAAATCCTCCAAATTCGTCGGTGGTTGATTCTTTGCTCTCAACTTTCCTCAGTGCGTAACTTCTCTTTCCAGTCTTTTCTTTCCCCAAATGGTGTAATTGAGGGTAAAAGAGTCTATGGGAATATATTTTTGCTACCCACTCTCAGCCACGTCCAAATTCTGCATTTAACTGAATTTCGTTACTATGACGGTCGTGGCAAGTCCATGACGAGCGTCACGGTCGTGACGGTCGTGGCAAGTCCATGACGGTCGTCATATCAGAAGAATTCAATTTTTTTCAATTTTTTTCTAGATAGAACATCTCTTTAGCTTTCCAACGCTTTGAACGGGGGTCAAATCCGACTTACGGATCAAGAGATATGATTTTTTGAAGTTTCCTACAACTGCTACGGAATTTTACACTTTTTCTTGACAATTCGACCGATTCAATTCCTTCCTTCGATCCAAACACATACTCAACTATGACTACGACGCAACGAGACATAGCAAAGTCATAATTGAATTTAATCAAAATAAAACGGGCGTTACAACTCTCCCCTACTTACAAGAATTTCGTCCTCGAAATTACCTTAATCAAACAGCTCGGGATAAGACTCCCGCATCTTGCTCTCTAGTTCCCACGTCAAGCTTTCGCCAGCAGCTCCCATCCAGACCACCTTCACCAAAGCAATCTCTTTACCTCGTAACGTCTTCACCTCCCGATCATCAATTCTCACAGGCTTCGTCTCCACAGTAAGATTCTCACGTACTTGCACATCGTCCATGGGAATGACATGCGACGGATCTGAAATATACTTGCAGAGCTGTGACACATGAAATACATCGTGTAGATTCGACAAATTTGGCGGCAACGCCACCCGATATGCCACCTTTCCAACTCTGTCCAATATCTGATACGGACCAATGAAACAAGGAGTAAGCTTCTTAGATTTCAAAGCTCTACCAACACCGGTCACAGGCGTGACTCTCAAAAATACATGATCTCCAGCTTCAAATTCTAAATCCTTTCTGCACTTATCATGATAACTTTTCTGCCTACTCTGTGAAGTTTTCATCTTTTCTCGAATTAACTTCACCTTCTCGGTAGTCTCTCGAACAATCTCCGGTCCGAGTACCACACTCTCTCCCGATTCATACCAACACAACGGAGTCCTACACCGCCGACCATACAAAGCTTCGAATGGTGCCATTCCGATACTAGAGTGATAATTGTTATTATAAGTAAACTCTATCAATGGAAGGTATGTATCCCACGAACCATCTTCCTCAAGTACACATGCTCTCGGTAAATCTTCTAAAGACTGAATAGTTCGTTCAGTCTGACCATCTGTTTGAGGATGGTATGCTGAACTCAACCTCAACTTAGAACCCAAAGCCTCTTGCAGACTCTTCCAAAACTCAGAAGTAAACCGCGGATCTCTATCCGACACAATACACAACGGAACACCATGCAACTTAACAACCACTCTAACATAAATCTCTGCCAACTTCGATACTGGAAAAGTGATGTTAATAGGAATAAAGTGAGCTGACTTTGTAAGCCTATCAACAATCACCCAAATAGAATCACATCCTCTCAAAGTGTTCGGCAAACCCGTTACAAAGTCCATTGAAATGCTGTCCCATTTCCATTATGGAATTTCTAACGGTTGCATCAACCCAGCAGGTTTCTGATGCTCAACTTTCGACTTCTGACAAGTCAAACACGCATACATAAAGCGTGCTACATCACGCTTCATACCAGGCCACCAAAACAGATTCTTCAAATCATTATACATTTTCGTCGCTCCTGGATGAATACTCAACTTACTTCTGTGACTCTCTTCCAGAATTGCTTTCTTCATATCTGCATTATTAGGAATGCAAATACGACCACGAAATCTCAACACTCCTTGCGCATCCAACTGATAATCATTATCTTCCGCATGATCTACTCCAGGCATTAAATCCACCAATTTCACATCCAATTTCTGAGCTTCTCTAATGCTGTCCAGAAAATCATTATTAATCTTTAACATGCCCAACTTTACACTCTTCGGTGTTACTTCACAAACTAAACTCAGATCTCTGAATTACTCAATCAACTCTAATTCTTTAGCCATCATTGCTGACATATGCAAAGTCTTGCGGCTTAAGGCATCAGCTACAACATTAGCTTTTCCCGGGTGGTAATGTAACCCAAAATCATAATCCTTTAACAACTCTAGCCACCTTCGTTGCCTCATGTTCAGCTCTTTTTGGTCAAACAAGTATTTCAAACTCTTATGGTCGCTGAACACTTCGAATCTCGAGCCATACAGATAATGTCTCCAAATCTTCAGCACAAAAACAACGGCAGCAAGTTCTAAATCGTGTGTGGGATAATTCTTCTCATGGATTCTCAGCTGTCTTGAGGCATACGCAACTACTTTATTATTCTGCATGAGTACTCCTCCTAAACCAAACTTAGAAGCATCACAGTATACAACAAACGGTTCTTCTGCGTTAGGCAAGATCAACACCGGAGCAGACGTCAACCTTTTCTTTAACTCCGTAAAACCTGCTCCGCATTGAGCATCCCATACAAAAGTCTTCCCTTTATAAGTCAACTTAGTTAACGGAAGGGCCAACTTAGAAAAACCTTCAATAAACCTTCTATAATAACCAGTAAGTCCCAAAAAGCTTCTAATCTCCGTTGCCGACTTCGGAGTTTCCCATTACAACACGGCATCAACCTTAGATTGATCTACGGCAATTCCATCACCTGATATAACATGACCCAAAAAGCTAACTTCCTCCAACCAAAAGTCACATTTCGACAGTTTCGCAAACAACTTCCTTTCTTTCAACACTTGCAGCGCTAATCTCAAGTGCTCAACATGCTCCTCCTTCGACTTCGAATAAATTAGGATATCATTAATGAATACTACCACAAACCGATCCAAATACTCATGGAAGATACGGTTCATGTATTCCATGAAAACTCCCGGCGCATTAGTAACGCCAAAAGGCATTATCGTAAACTCATAGTGTCCATACCTGGTTCTGAACGCCGTTTTCTGAACATCGTCATCTTTTACCTTAATCTGGTGATACCCCGACCTCAAATCAATTTTACTAAACACTCGCGCTCCAACCAATTGATCCATCAAGTCATCAATTCTCGGAAGCGGGTATTTGTTCTTAATCGTAACTTTGTTCTGTTGCCGGTAGTCAATACACAACCTCATACTGCCATCCTGCTTCTTCACTAATAATACCGGAGCTCCCCACGGTGATACACTTGGTCTAACTAACTTCTTCTCAAGTAAGTCTTCCAATTGTTTCTTCAACTCTGCCAATTCAGATGCAGACATCCTGTACAGTGCCATAGACACAGGTCTGGTACCGGGTACGAGATCAATAGAAAATTCAATTCCCCGTTCCGGAGGAACTTCAGGAATTTCATCTGGAAACACCTCAGGGAAATCAACTTCCAATTCATCGATTATCGCTTGATTCTCAATGGATAATGATGCCACCAACGCAAACACCTGAGCATCTTCTAGCAATATCTGCTTCATCTGTTTGGTAGTTACCCAACGCGCTCCCTCCTCCTCAGGAGTAGATAATCTCACCGACTTATCAAAGCAATTAATATGAACGCAGTTATACTCTAACCAGTTCATACCCAAAATTATGTCTATCCCACTTAGTGGCAAACAGACTAAGTCAACCAGGAAATCTCTATCAAACATCGACAGAGGACATTTCAAGCACACAAGAGACGTAGTTACCGATCCCTTAGCTGGGGTCTCAACTACCATCTCTCCACTCATGTGTGACAACATAAGACCCAAACGTTCAACACAATCTGCATCAATAAAGCAATGAGACGCACCAGTGTCAATAATAGCAAGTAAAGGACTACCATTAATGAAACAAGTACCTTCAATCAATATGTCATCACTGGATGTCTGAGTCCCAGATAGCGCGAACACTCTTCCGCCATTCTGTTCCTTCTTAGGCTTCTGACACTTGTCTCGCAGGTGTCCCTCTTCACCGCAGTTGAAACAAACCATTCCCTTGCGTTTGCACTCACCAACAGCGTGTCCCAACTCTCCGCAACGGTAACATTTCAATGATCCAGAATTACATACATTACTCTTGTGACCTGGCTTTCCGCACTTATAGCAAACAATACCAGCAGGAGCATCTCCCCTACTAGCTTTTCGGCCGTCAGCTACTTTCTGTTTCCCTTTGCCAGCTGAAGGGTCATAAGGCTTACCACGACTCTGCTGTGATTTGCCTCTCCTCTCACTCACCAACTTGTAATGAGCATTGATATCCTCTTCATAAATCCTACAACTTTCAACCAATGAATCAAAGACACGGATCTTCTGATACCCGATTGCTTTCTTGATTTCAGACTTCAATCCGTTCTCAAACTTGATACATTTAGAGAATTCAGCAGTCTCTGCGCTGTAGTGCGGGTAAAACTTAGCCAACTCCTTGAACTTCATCGCATACTCAGTAACAAATCTATCTCCTTGCTTCAGTTCAAGAAATTCAATCTCTTTCTTACCACGGACATCTTCCGGGTAATACTTCTTCAGAAATTCCCTACGGAATACAGTCCAAGTAACTTCTTCACCTGCAGCTTCCAACACTGGACGAATCTCTAGCCACCAGTCATCAGCTTCGACTGCTAGCATATGAGTCCCATAACGGACCTTCTGTGCTAGAGTACAATCCATCACACGAAAGATTCGCTCCATTTCCTTTAACCACTCCAATGCACCATCAGGATCATGCTTACCCTTGAAGGTAGGCGGATTCTCCCGTTGAAACGTTGCCAGACTGCGAGACCCAGCATCTCCACCAGGATTCGGCTGATGTTCCATAGCATTAGCTAAAGCTTGCAGAGCAGCAGCAATTGCAGCATCATTCCTCCCAGCCATTTCACTTAAGCTGCAACAACCAACAGTCAGATTTCATAGTTAACGAGACTCTAGTGTTAGGCACGACGACTGACTCAACGACACTAGAAAACTTGGCCGGACGGACCGACCTGCTCTGATACCACTAATGTAACACCCCAAATCTAAACTTGCGGATAACAGAAAAAAAACAACAATTCATATAGCGAACAAAGCGCAGCAGCGCAAACATTGACTGCATGACGGTCGTCATGAGCCTGTGATGGTCGTCGCACGGGAAAAATCCCTCATGTCAGAGATGTTACACTTCAACCTGCCAGACAACAATCATTATGCAACAACTTGCAAATATCATACGTAGCACGAAATTGGATGAACAATCACCAATGCATTACTTAACTATTTAATCATAAAACAACTCGTCATTACTTCCGGTGGAAGTTCGATAAATTATACAACATGTTCTCTTAAAACAATTTAATAAAAACATCGTAAAAAGTTAGATCAACAATAACATCGACTAAAATAATAACAACAATCGTCCATCCCCCCAAGAGTGCTACGTATCAGAGCGACCAACGACACCTTAACGGGAACTACGCTCTATTCCTGACTACCTGCAAATTACCACCAGAGGAGGTAACATACAACGGAAAAGGGTGAGATATCAATAATATAACATAAAGCATGATAGAAAACATGCCGGAAACTCATCACAGCATTAGAGGCTTCGAAATCATAAACATCATCGACAACAACTGCGAGTAATCCATATCTCACATAAACAACATTAACATACAACTAGCTGTTGCACCCTAAAATTTGCTCAACCTACTTCATTTGGTTTATGTTTCAATTGCATTAGCATTTTCATATTAGGTCATGTACATAGTCTAATCATTTGCATAACATAGCATAGCAAACCATCCAACAAGGGACCAAGAACTGTTCTTATCTCTATGAGCCTATCAAGAGGTTCTTATTCAAATTCAAGCCTATCCAAGTCATCAGAAAGAAATTAAAATCTAAGAAGTCAGTGGATCAAGCAGTGGATCTGTCTCCTATCTTGAGTGTATTTGAAGATCATCAAAGAAGTTGTGAGCTGTGAATTGAGCATGGAGGGTATATAGACATCATTGAAGATCTAGGGAGTCATTTTGAAAGTGAGACAAGTCATTAGCATGGTTACAAGAGTTGCAGTTGAAGACAGTCAACTAGGGTTTCATCTGGGTCAACCCTGGGTCAACCCTAGGTCAAATGCTTGATTGAAAGGCATCAAGGTCTATTTGAAAGATGTGGGGTTCATCATTTTACATGTAGATATGGATGTGGTGTTGTGCCAAAGAGAAATCAAGAGGAATCAAGAAGAAGGGGAGTTTCTAAATTAGGGTTTCTGTGTAAAATCCCCTGATTTAGGTCAAACTTCCAAGCAAGATAAGTAAAAATGCAAGCTTCAAATGGATCCTTGGCCAACATGAAACTTGTAGAGGATCTCAAGACCTTTAATTTGAGTGGTGGAAGACATCAAAGATATTTATAAAACTCAAGTTATGGTTCTTGCAAGTTACAGGTCATCTGAGGCATCTGAAATTTTGTCTGTGAAAGTTACTTGTCTTCCAAGCAACTTTTACCCCTCAAGGAGCTTTCAAATGGATTTCTGGTCAACATGAAAGTTGTTCCTCATGATCTTAGATTTCTAGAAAGGTATGGTATTCCTTCATCTGATTTGGGGAACTCTACTTATGACTTTGGCAAGCAAAGGGTATTTTGGTCATTTGAGAATTACAGGTCATTTCAAGCATATGCCTAAAACTCATACAAGGAAGCTTCAAATGAAAAACTTCACAACATCAAAGTTGTTCCAAATGACATTTTGAGTCTATAAAAGTAGTCATGGAAGTTGGCAAATGCTCATAACCCAAGATTACAAATTTGGTCAATTAAAAGGTGAATTTAATGAATAAAAGTGACTTAAAAATGAGATTTTTCATAACATGTCCAAATGGGATGAAATTATAGGTCATTTTGATTGGAAAAAATGTTTTGAGACCATTGGCAATAGTGGAGTTTTGAGTTTAGTTCAAAATTTGAGAGATATCATGGCTTGCTTATGATTAAAGTGACACATGCCAAAACTCAAGGGATTTGTGTACAAGAAGTTTCTAGCAATTTCTAGATGTTTCCATGGGCATCTATATAAACCCTAAAGCTGATCCATGAAGGGGTTGCACTTCATTTTGATCCAAAACACCAAGTTTCACTCCATTTTGCATTTTTGCAAATTCATTCCAAACTTCTCAATTCTCCATCATTCATTCAATGTTATGATCCAATTCCATTCAAGAATCATCCCTGAGTACATTGCAAGCAAGATCTGAAGCAGAAATTACAAGAATCGTGCTATACCACTTTCACCTCCAAATTGCAAAAAGAGTTGGTTACAAGAATCCAAGGTGTTTAAGCAAGAACAAGTGCATACAGTATCAAGATCCACCTCCATTGATCAAGTCCAAAGCATTGCAAGCTGTGAATCCAAGAGATCATCCTTCTGTTTTCAATTTTGCACCAGGTTAGTGTTTTCTTCGAATTAGCATAGAATAGATAGCATGATGTAGAATTATTAGGTTAGAACTGTTAGGAATAGGTAGATGATCATTTCCAGTGAGTTTGAGAGCATTTCATGGAGTTTGACATTGGAGCACAAATTCTGTTGAGACCTAGAACTTGGTGATTAGGTTGTTAGAATCTTGAATTGTTAGTGATTATTGATCAGTGCAAGGCCATGAAGAGTTTAGTGTACTTAGATCATGGATTGGTGATGATGAAAATTCTGAGTAATTTTGAGGTGGAGATCGTGTTTCAAGCAAGAGTGGATATTAATTGAAACCAATACTATAGATGGATTCAGTGATGAATTTGGAGTGAGTTCGCTTTTTACACTTTTGGAATTGATGAAGAATTGAGCACGTACGAGTGAGGAGAAGATGATGCATGAGGTTCCATTTCCATGGTTGTTTCATAAACCCTAGACTAGAGGAAGACGAAGCACTGCAATCGTTGGATGAGGTCTTCATTGTTGACCAAGACTCAGATCGCACGGCCCTGGTTTAAAGTTGAAAACGAGAGGGAATCAGAGAACGTGAAACGCATCGTTTCACTTAAGTTCTCAGATTGGGCTTAAGTATCCATTTCTATTCGCACCACCATTTCCAGGCCCATTCCATTTTGAACTAACATTAGTTGCTTTCTGCACCGTTTTCGTTTTATTTTCTTTTATATTTTCTGAATATGCACTAGGCCCAGGCACGCCTTGCTACGCGCACCCCCAGTCTGGGCCCATCATCCATTTTCCAATGCAAATCATTACTGACTGCACCCCATGCATCGATTATCATTTTAATTTTCCTCCAAATCTTTTCAAACTTCAAAAATTCATAATAAATTGAAAATTCCATATTTTTGATTGGTTGTTTTTTTTTACCATTTTCACATTTCTGTGTAGAAAATTATCATGTAATAAAATTTCCATTTTATTTTCTTTTAATATTTTTTGCACATTTTTTCTTTTAATGCCTTTTTAATAGATTTAATTTGTACATAGTATTTGTAGAATTTCTTTTAGGTACTTCTCATAATCTTTTTAGGCCAATTTCTTTAGTATAACTAGATACATATATTAGGTGCCCCCTTGATTTTTATACCAATTTTTTAGGATTTATTTTAGGTAGTTTAGTTAGAAAACATTAGGCTAATCATTTAGGGTTGTGAATATAATGTAGGTTTAACAAAACAAATTTCTTTTGGGTTTTCTTTAGGACAAATTAAATGATGGGAATATAGGGGTATTGAGGGTAAATAATAGATCCCTTAGAAAATATTAGGCTTCCCCTATTCTACTATTACTACTAGTATATTTCCTGTATTTGCTTGATTGTGTGGTGTGCCCTCTCTAGGGTTATTATTTGACTGTGTGGGGTATTGGGCCTGCTTGGGGTTTGGGTTTGAGCTGAAGACTTTGCTGATGAAGCCCATTGAAGCCTAAGAGAATGAAGACCAATTTCCAGAGTTGATGAGGAGTATATCTTGCTGGCAGCTGTTGAAGGTTATAGGATCTAGGAGCTAGGCAGAGCTCTAGAGTAGAAAACTTGATTCACAAACATGGAAGGTCTTGTTTGCCTCCATTCTTTCTCTATGATTCAAAGTCTCTTTTAAATACCCACCTCCTTCCTTTGGAAGGATTATTGAATGTATTTAAAAGATAGAACTTTTGAGAGAAAACTGTCTGTATCATGTTAACAGTCAGTGAGCCACCCTTGGTAGGCAACTGACTGCTTAACATCCAGTGCATCTTGTCAACTGATACTCATCTTGGAGAGTGAGACTTGAAGAAAAGCCAGTGAAAGATTGAAGATAGAGACCTTGCGTGAAGGCTTTAAAGATGAAGACTGATGCTTGCTTGAAGCTTGTAGATGGTTGAAGATGACTTGAAGACAGATGTTGATGAAGACTGCTTTAGCTGTTTAATTTTTGATGTATTGTTTGAATTTCCCGGACTGTATTGTTTGCCATTTAATCTGTTAGGTTGAAAGCGAATTTTGTTCGCTTTTGCCTGTTGTTTTCTAGGTTCGAGGTTGAGTGGGACTCCCTTGCCTCGCTTGTATTGCTGCATCCATGCATTTTACTGCTTTATTGTATATATATGCTATTGTTTCTGTTTCCGTTTATCCCTTAGGATCTCTGTCTCTCTCTGCGCAAGAGAGGAGCATGATAGACATTAGGTCTTAACCCATGCATGATAACATTAGGTTAGTGTGATTCCCTCGTCAACCATAGGTTAGAGTTCTGTCTCTTCTTTCTCAAAACAAACATAAAAACACAATAAGTCTTTCAAACACAATAAAAGACACTTCTTCCGTAAAAGAATGTGAACTCATCAAAACGTCATTTTCGTCCGCTTGGACGGATAATCAGAAAAACCCTTTTTTAGAAGGAGATAAAAACAACCAAGACAGACTTGTGTCGTACGTGGCCCGAACTACGTTTGCTCTGATCTTTCATGCTGTATGAAAGTACGTAGGCATAGGATGTGATATCCTAGCGAGCAACCTTCCCCTCCTTTCTCGTAGGTAGGCGAACTACGTTGACTCTGATTTCTCGTTCCAGACGGGAATACGTAGGCATAAAGTGCGATACTTTGCCGAGTCATTTTATTTTCTTTTAACCCCAGACCTGTAGAGTAGATAGAATAACAATCCGTACCAGAAAACAAGCGTGGATCCCGTCGAGTACGACGGACGTGAGGGGTGCTAATGCCTTCCCCTTGCGTAACTGACTCCCGAATCCAGGTTTTGGTTGCGATGACCATTCCTTTCCCTGTTTTGCGGTAGGTTTACCTCGAGCGTTTCCTTTCCCTCCTTTGGGATAAATAACGCACGGTGGCGACTCTTCTGTTCAGCCGGCGCCGATTTTTGCAGTAGCGACAGCTGGCGACTCTGCTGGGGATCCAACGTCCCCTAGCTGCTAAGGACTGCGATAGTTCCTTATGCATTTGGGATCCAACGTCCCTTAAGCGAGTCAATCCTAACGCTTGTTTTCCTGTTGAGGATCTTGTATGGATTTACTTTTTCTGTCATTTACTTTCAGCATTATATTATTGTTATTATTGCTGTATTGGGGTTGTGACGGGTGTTCTATGATTGAGAGATAAGCCGGACCTGGGCTTGAGTGCACTTAGAATTAGAGTAGAAAGTAGTGGGCGCGTGCCGGCTTTGCTTGCATTAGTGTCCCACAAAATCTACACTCGGACGAGGTTCTTCTGGTTGACTTCTTTTTCTACCCTTTGGGTCGAAGGGGTTGTTGGTTAGTTGGATTGTCGACTCCGGGAACCGATCATTTGGAAGTTGGCTAAGTGAGGCCTCTTCAGGATTTGATGATGCCACTCCTTCTGGGAATCGTATCATCAACTCTGAAAGTCTGTGACGCCGACGACCGCATAGGATGCCATACCATTGTCAGTTACTAGGACACCTACCTGTGAGAGGGTTTGGGGCTATGCAGGTAACTAGACCTTTAGATACCAGTTTGTTTCTTGATCTGAGATTCTGGATATTTATGGACAGTTGTGAGGTCTATCAGAGACCAGTCAGAGTTATGGTATAAGGTCTATCAGAGACCAGTCAGAGTTATGTTATAGGGTCTATCAGAGACCAGAGTTGGAGCTTTGTATTGGGTCTGTCTAAGACCAAGGTTTGAGGAATTCTGGAGGGTCTACCTGAGACTTATGACTTGGTTCAGGCTTCTCAGCCACGACATTTGGTCCCTATTGCATCTATTTGCATTGCATTGTTCGCATAACCATTATCATGTGCATTTCATTAACGTGTGTCTGTGCTGCAGGTGCATTTGCATTCCCTGATTTTAGTGCCCAGACTTCTGCTTATTGATCATGGCTGGTTTGAGAAATACAGTCGCGTATAAGTTACCTACACCTGACATTACTCCCCTACTTGGTCTAATGTCCCTTGCTGATGAGGAGGTTAGAAGAAGTTTCAGGATGAGTCATGGAAGATTGTTGAGACTGGTCTGCAAGCCAACTGCTGTTGAGATGAATGGGCTGTACACCTTGATGCAATTCTATGACCCTGCATTGAGATGTTTCACGTTTGCTGACTTTATTTTGGGGCCTACCATGGAAGAGTATGCAGAGTTTATTGAGCTACCAGTACAGAATAAGGTTCCTTTTATTCACTCTGCCGCTAAGCCCCAGCTGGAGGACTTAGCTAAGGCTTTGCACATGAACGCTTCTGAACTATTAGTGACTTCTTGGCTTGGGGTTCCAGGTTTCCCCCTTGATTTTCTGGTTGGCAAAGCTCAAGAATACGCCAAGAGCGGGTGCTGGATAGTCTTTAATGCTATCTTAGCTCTGTGCATCTACGGAATAGTGCTGTTTCCCAATTTACCCAATTTTGTGGACTTGGACGCATTTCATCTGTTTGCTGCTGGCAACCCAGTACCCACTTTGATTGGAGATCTCTATCATTCATTGCACTACAAAAATGAAAACAGAAGAGGAAAGATTGTTTACTGTTGTGCGCTTCTGTTGAACATGTGGTTTAAGAGCCATCTTCCCCTAAAGGGACCTTTCGTAGATAGTGCAACTACAGCTGACTGGCCAGAGCGCCTGATGAGACTATCTTCCGAAGATATTGAGTGGTCTGACCGAGACTTGTTGGGATCTGAGATCATTTTCAGTTGTTCGGGGTATCCTAATGTTCCTTTGATAGGAAGAAAAGGGTGCATCAATTATAACCCATCTCTGTTCGTTCGCCAGTTTGGATACGCGTTGAAGAACCCACCCAGGGAGGAAGAAGTACAGGAATCTCTGTACTTCACCGGTGATTTGAATGGAGAGTTACTAGCCAAGCTTCAGCACGCTTGGATGTGTAACAGCCCAATTTTGATTAACTAATTAATTTATTTATTGGAATTATTTTAATTATGGGATAGTGTAATAATATATTAAGTCTACATATTATGCTATTTTATCATTTGGAGAGTTTTGGAAAAAAAATTAAGTTGGAAATATTTTGGATATTCTTAATTAATGGTTAAGTGGATAATTTATGGAAAATGATTGGGAAAAAAAATATATTATGGAGGAAATAGAATGGAAAGAAATATAAAGAATAGAAATAGAAAGAAAATGAGATAAGAGTTGGTAAGAAAAAGAAAAGGGAAGAAAAAGAGAAAGAAGAAAAAGGAGGAGAAAAGAGAAGAAGAAGAAGAAGAAAAGTGTGGAAATCATCAAGAGCAACTCAAAGCTTCGATTTAACCAAGGTAAGGGTGAGAAACATTGGTATTTAATCATTGTATGCTATTATGTATGTTGGGTTTGGGTTTGTGGATGTTTTTCATCACTTTCCATTTTAGGGCAAGTTGGATTAATCGGTAGAATGATGATTTAATCGGTTGAAACTTGGAAATAATGCCGTAGAATAGTCGGGTAACATGTATTGATGCTGTTTATACTGATTTGGATGTGTAAGAGAGGGTTGATGGTGGATTGGTGAAGGAGGAACAAAATAGGGTTCTGTTCTGCGCAGGTCCGCTGGCTCTCGCCAGGCGAGCGAAGGCGAAGCTTCGCCAGGCGAAGCCTAGCGAATGTTGGCGAGTAATTATATTTAAGTCCCAGTGGACTTCGCTGGCGAGTTCGCCAAGCAAAGGTGGATAGCGAAGGTTCGCCCAGCGAAGGTGCTGGCGAATGGTGGCGAATGAAGTCAGTAGCTACTGACTTGGGCTCG
The DNA here is from genome assembly GCA_963859935.3 of Lathyrus sativus. Lineage (NCBI taxonomy): Eukaryota > Viridiplantae > Streptophyta > Magnoliopsida > Fabales > Fabaceae > Lathyrus > Lathyrus sativus. Next base: position 770,233,656 of record OZ012735.1, read on the forward strand.
CTGGGAAGTCTCGCCAGGCGAAGCCTAGCGAGTGTTCGCTGAGAGGGTTCGCCAGGCGAAGGTCAGGCGAAGGTTCACTGCGGGGTCTCGCCAGGCGAATGTGGGCGAGTTTGACAGCATTTTTCTTTTGCTGTGTTGCTCATGTGGTGAGTGTTTGATTGATTCACATAGGTTAATACCTCTATGATATGATATAGATATGATCTATTATGGTAACATGTACTGTGGGTAGCCTTCGGGCGTGAATCCTAGAGTTGTGATATGAATGATTAATTGTAATCGGTTAAAATACATGAGAACATAATGATGATTATGTGTGTATTAATTGATGAGTTGTGAATGTTTGATTGTTGTGTACAATTATGTAATGAGTATGCATGAGAACATTTTGAATATGTGTGCATAACTTATAATTGTATGATTGGTATTGCGATGTGAATACCTTGATTGTTGTGATAATTAGAGATACACTGGAATACAATGAGGAATGTATGTGTATCGTCTAATGAATTGTGAGTGCATATTTATATGCGATTGATTGTGTGAATGCATGGGAACATATGTGATATGTGTGCATTGTTGTTGAATATGATGATGATGTGTGAAATGAATACATTGATAAATGTTTGATATATGTTGTATGTGCAATCATGATGAAATTCTCGAAGGGGTGAATTATTCGAATGCATGAGATTAAGATGTCGGTCTTAAGTGCATTTGTTGTGGTTGATTGTACATGCATCATTTAGTCAAGAGGCAATGTCTGTTAGTTTCGTGGAAACTAGTGGCTTGTCCCAAACCTAGAAGTGTGGGTTTGAAGGCTTAGAGGACGGGCCTTTGTGGTTATCGGTCTAGAAGTGTGGACCCGGTTTAATGTAAAAACCGAAAAAAGATAACGGGTTATCGGTCTAGAAGTGTGGACCCGGTTTAATGTAAAAACCGAAAAAAGATAACGAGAGTCGGTACCGCATTGCATGAGTTGCATTGAGTTGTTGAGTCACATTGATATATGACATATGCATGAAGTGATGCTTATGTGTGAATGATGAGATTGTGGAAATTGTAAGTGTATACATAATGTGGGAATGCTTTGTGAATATCCATGTTTGTATATATATATGTGTGGTAAATATATATGACTATGAGAATGAAGTGTGGTGAGAAATGTGAATATGTGCTATATGACTACCTATATATATATAATCTTATGCTTTGATTATTATGGTTATATTTCTCACCCTTCTGCTGTTTTATAATGCTCTATGAGGCATTGCAGATTAGGATGCTGGAGTCCTTTTGTGAAGTTAGTCTTCATTCTTTTGAGTCGGCTGCTCTGATATGTAACACCGGGTAGTTAGACTAGTATAGTCATTCTTTTGTGATACATTGCGATGTATCAGCTGATGTGGTTTTGTAATCTAACTGATATGATGTATTAATTTGGATTAGCTTGTGTGTACGTGGATTAATATTTTGAAAACGATTAAATGATTTGATCTTCCGCTTAATTTTGAAAATGTTACATATCTTATGGAGAAAAATGTTAAAGAGTTTTGGTGGTGAAATTGTGACATTCTTCCTTTATACCTTATCCTAAAATATTTACTCTGATAATTTGTATGTGCTTAATTGTTTTATATGCATTTATTTGGGGTATAGAAGGGGGTGTTACAATAGTGGTATCAGAGCAGGTCGGTCCGTCCGGCCAAGTTGTCTAATGTTATTTGTTCCCTTGTATGCGACATGTGTGTGAAAACACTGTCGATACATGTTGTTGCTTAACCTTGTCTGGAGAAGTGGGAATGATCTAAAGTGGGGGAGAAGTTGTGCTTCTCCAAGATGCTGCAGGTGTAGAAGTTGTAGCTCAGTGAGTGGTTAACACTCTTGTGGTTTGGTAAAGATAGTCTATACTCCATCATGATTTTCAGCTGCCTATTGACAAATTAAGGAACTGATCACCCTTAATCTCTTGTTGATAGTAGTTGGAGTTCTGTTGGATGGGATGGACGTGTCTTGCAAGCTTAGGTGGCGTGAGCAGAGAATTGTTTGGAACTAAGCCAGGTGCTTAAAAAGTGTATTGATGAGTCGGCACGAGACAGTGAGGAGATGGTTAATTTTGATGGGAATTCGGGGTGCTAATGAAAGTGGGAAGATGGCGGTTTTGCCGACTAATTATATCTGTTTGGACAGTCGAAGAATTAAATTGATTGAGTAGTGTTGAGAATTATGTCTGGTGTGTGTGCTACGGCAACAGATTGTGGAGTTGAGTATAAGGGTGGATAATGACTTCTAGTGATTACTAAAGGAAATGAGATGTGGAATACATGGTTGGTATAATTGGACCTTTAAGCATTTCAAGAGTTGGAGAGGTATTGGATGACCTTTAAGTGTGGAAGGGTTGTTTCCGTGATTTTGTCGTAACGGAAAACCGTAATTCGGAATGACGCAAGATTAGAAGCGTTAGAAGATATTACAGTGCTCTATGTGATGGGAAAGTAGTGACATGGAATTAAGTATTTATTGGCGAAAAATGTTTGGATGTTATGGTAAGCGCGGAGAGTGCGGTTTGTGTTATCACCATAAGTTCACAGCGGAGTGTCCGTTTGATATAATGATTTTCCACACTTGATTGAGAGGGTCAGTGGTTATGTAACCGATGGTGCTTGGATATGTTCGGAGAGTATAGGGGTTCATGTTGAGCGTCGGGAACTTGAGTTATTAGTATTGGGGAAGAGGCAGTGATGTACTACTGTAAAGAAAGTTCAAAGAGTTTTGAGAAAGCTGTCAACAGTTCGTGTATTGGTTTTGCCAAGTCCGACAGGATTGTCGTTGTGTTTTGAGATACTTTGTTGATATGATTAAGAGATGTGTTAAGTACAACATTAATGAGTTTTGTTTATGCTTGAAGGCAATATAAAGTACAGAGAGGGATTATCTGACAAGTAATTTGGAGTGGGTTGCTATTGTGTGTTTGTACCGGAGTTTGGAAGCCTCAATTGTTTAGTTGAGATTTGAGATGGTTACTGACCTTAAGGTATTTGTTTTATTTGAGAGAGAGTCAAATATGAGATAGAGAAGTAATTGGAACTCCTGAAGGAGTATGGTTTTGGTTAAGTTACCATTCGGATGAGACCAAGTGGTAGCTAAGGTATCGAATCGGGAATTTTGGTATACACTAATGAAGATGGTAAGGAAGTTAGAACTGATTAAGCAAATTCAGATATGAGTTCGGCTTGTGAAGAGACTTCTTATGGAGTTGAGCCTTGGAGGTTGAGATTGACTTTTGGTATTCTGATGAGGTTCGAGGAAATCGGAATTCTGAGTTGAGTTGATAGATTAATTGAATTTAATGGATAAAAGTCAGAGGGCTTATTTTCGGATTAAGGGAAATGGTATTGTGAGATGTCGTGATGAAGTGTGTATTCTGAATAGTGTGAGTTGGATAAGAGTACTCAGGGAGAAGTACATCGAGAAAGATGGAGTATCCGTGCAGGTACTAGGAAGATGCGACCGAATTTGAGAAATAGTTTTGGATAGCCATAGATGGAGAAGGAATTGATTGAGTTTGTATATGTTGATTAGACTTGCTGGGAATTGAAGTGTGGACACTAGAGATGGTTGGATCTGATACAACTGTTGAGTATTTCGAGTGGGATGGGATAGTATTCCCATGGGCTTTGTGCCGGGTTTTCTGATGAATTTAAGGAAGTATGATCCGATTTGGACAGTTAAGAATGGATTAACAAGAGTAACTCGTTGCCTACCAGTGAAGATGAATCATTCTGTTAGATGGGAACTCAAGTTTTTCGTTAAGATTATGGGAAAGATTGCGAAAGCGGTTGGGTGTCATGTTGAAGATGAACTTTGACTAGCGTCCGTGAATGGCATGGACAAACGAAGAAAACTATCCAGTATGAAGAGGACTCGTTGAGAGCTTGTGTGTTGGACCAAGATGGATCTAAGGGTAGTTAATTGTCGTTGATGGAGTTGCCTACAATAACTGTTGCCATTTCGTATCGGAAACAACATCGTATGAAGTTCGTTGGGTAAGAGGGTATGACTCCTTTGTGTTGTTGCATGTTCAACGGGAGTGTTGTACTCGGATCAAAGACCGTGCAAGGGACGATGGAAACGATCAAAGAATCCAAGTAAGGCCGTGTTTTGAGAGTTATGGTAGTAATTGGTGTTGGTCGAGCTTGAAGTCTCGTGAGCACCCTGTGTTTTGTTGATCTGTATCAGAGTAGCGCAGCGGAAGCGTGAGGCGGATAGCATGTTAGACTGTTTTACCGCTGTCGCTTGAGGGGATTGCATGAGGTGTTCATATGTCTAAGTTGAAGAGGTACATTGATTCAGGTGGATGGTGTACAAGTGAGAGAGAATTTGACTTCGGAGGCGTAGCTAGTTCTAGTAGTTGATAAGAAACAACTTCGAAGTATAGAGATTCCTTTGGTGGAAGTAGTTATGGGAGAATTGGATTTGGAAGAATTGGAATGCGAGAGTCGTATCCAGAGTTGTTTGGATCAGATAACATTTTCGAGGACGAAAATTCCTAAAGTGGGGGAGAGTTGTAACAGCCCAATTTTGATTAACTAATTAATTTATTTATTGGAATTATTTTAATTATGGGATAGTGTAATAATATATTAAGTCTACATATTATGCTATTTTATCATTTGGAGAGTTTTGGAAAAAAAATTAAGTTGGAAATATTTTGGATATTCTTAATTAATGGTTAAGTGGATAATTTATGGAAAATGATTGGAAAAAAAAATATATTATGGAGGAAATAGAATGGAAAGAAATATAAAGAATAGAAATAGAAAGAAAAGGAGATAAGAGTTGGTAAGAAAAAGAAAAGGGAAGAAAAAGAGAAAGAAGAAAAAGGAGGAGAAAAGAGAAGAAGAAGAAGAAGAAAAGTGTGGAAATCATCAAGAGCAACTCAAAGCTTCGATTTAACCAAGGTAAGGGTGAGAAACATTGGTATTTAATCATTGTATGCTATTATGTATGTTGGGTTTGGGTTTGTGGATGTTTTTCATCACTTTCCATTTTAGGGCAAGTTGGATTAATCGGTAGAATGATGATTTAATCGGTTGAAACTTGGAAATAATGCCGTAGAATAGTCGGGTAACATGTATTGATGCTGTTTATACTGATTTGGATGTGTAAGAGAGGGTTGATGGTGGATTGGTGAAGGAGGAACAAAATAGGGTTCTGTTCTGCGCAGGTCCGCTGGCTCTCGCCAGGCGAGCGAAGGCGAAGCTTCGCCAGGCGAAGCCTAGCGAATGTTGGCGAGTAATTATATTTAAGTCCCAGTGGACTTCGCTGGCGAGTTCGCCAAGCGAAGGTGGATAGCGAAGGTTCGCCCAGCGAAGGTGCTGGCGAATGGTGGCGAATGAAGTCAGTAGCTACTGACTTGGGCTCGCTGGGAAGTCTCGCCAGGCGAAGCCTAGCGAGTGTTCGCTGAGAGGGTTCGCCAGGCGAAGGTCAGGCGAAGGTTCGCTGCGGGGTCTCGCCAGGCGAATGTGGGCGAGTTTGACAGCATTTTTCTTTTGCTGTGTTGCTCATGTGGTGAGTGTTTGATTGATTCACATAGGTTAATACCTCTATGATATGATATAGATATGATCTATTATGGTAACATGTACTGTGGGTAGCCTTCGGGCGTGAATCCTAGAGTTGTGATATGAATGATTAATTGTAATCGGTTAAAATACATGAGAACATAATGATGATTATGTGTGTATTAATTGATGAGTTGTGAATGTTTGATTGTTGTGTACAATTATGTAATGAGTATGCATGAGAACATTTTGAATATGTGTGTGTAATACCCCAAATTTTACCCTTTCTTTTTTATTTTTATTTTAAATTCTGATTAACTTAATAAATTAACCTTTTTTTTAAATCTTGTTTTTTTAACTAATAATAATTTAATTAAATTTTTTTTATAACTTTACTAATGTTTTTTTATTAACTTTTTTTTTCTATTTAGTTTATTTATTTAAATCATTTTAAGCTCTTCTTACTAACTTTTAGGATTTAGATTAAAATTCAATTTTTTTTTCTTTTCTTTAAGAGTAAATTTTTTTATAACCTTTTTTAAATTAATTTCTAACACATTTTTTAATCAAATTCTAATACCTTTTTTAAAATAAAAATCTAACTTCTTTTTAAAATTAAATCTTTTTTCTAACTTTTTTTAAATCTTTTTTCTAACTCCTCTTTAAAGTTAAATCTTTTTCTATCTTTTTTAAAGCTAAATCTTTTTTTCTAACTTTTTTAAAGCTAAATCTTTTTTTTTAACTTTTTAAAATTAAAACTTTTTTTTTAACTTTTTTAAAGCTAAATCTTTTTTTTCTAACTTTTTTAAAGTTAAATATTTTTTCTAACTTCTTTTTAAAGTTAAATCTTTTTTCTAACTTTTATAAAGTTAAATCTTTTTTTCTAACTTTTTTAAAAAAATTAAATCTTTTTTTCTCTAACTTCCTTTTAAAATTAAATCTTTTTTTTTCTCTAACTTCTTTTTAAAATTAAATCTTTTTTTCTAACTATTTTAAAAAATTAAATCTAACCTTTTTTTTATAAATTAAATCTATCCTTTTTTTAAAATTAAGATCTAAATTCCTTTTAAAATTAAATTCTAACAGTTTTTAAAATAATTCTAACATTTTTTAAAACCAACATTCAAATATTTTTTTTATTTTAAAATTCTAACTCATTTTTTTTAAAAACTTAAAACTCTAATTTTTATTTAACTTCAAACCCTTACAACTTCAAACCCTTGCAACCTTACAAACCCTAATTTTCACAAATGCCTCGCCGCAGGCTAAATTACAATTTTACCCCTAGCATTAGGTCAAAGAGCCGCCGCGCTCATTTTAGGGTTTCCCGCCGTGGAATCCCTAACCTAACCTAACCTAACCTAATTTAACCCTAATTTCAACATAACAATTCAACGTAGAGATTTGGAGTTTCTACACTCCACGTAAGCGTGTCCTTAAGATGCGTTTATTCCCCTTGAGACCTTGACCACAGTCAAGAAGTCTCTAACCTCCCTTTTGAGGGGAACTACGATTACTCTGATTCCACTCCCGTAAGGATACGTAGGCACAAGATGCGATGTCTTGCCGAGTAAACTTAGAATTAACCCCTTAGGTCTATTTTCTCACTTTTAATCCCTTTGTACATATACCTTAAGCAAATAAATAAAGCAAATAGTAAACATCTGAACAAAAGGTTCCTGTAGAGTACTACAGAAGTTTAGGGTGCTAATACCTTCCCTAAATTTAACCAACCCCCGAACCCTAGATCTTTCCCCGCATTGTGTTTACGATGCAAAATAGGTTTTCCCTCTTTTGACCTTTTCCTTCGGATAAATCAAAGAGCGGTTGTGAATTGAATTGTGATTCAAACTCATTAATAGTTTGTGATCCTATTTCCACCGCAATAGAAAATGGCGACTTCACTGGGGGCTTGCTAAACTTTTGAGGGTTATCCCTAATTTGTTCATATTTATTACTATTTGCTTTACTATTCATTTGCATGTATATATTGTACTCTGATTTTGGGATGGTTCCTTGTGTTGTGAGATAAGTCCTACGCCCGGACTAGTGACATTATTATAGGATGAGGATATATTCGATGAGGCTTATAGGGAGTTGAATCCCGACCAAGCTGATTCGAGAATCACCGCTCAGTTGAGACCTTTTCGAAAATGGTTCGGTTGAACGAGTAATCGTGAAAACTTTTTCCATGGTCGATTGGAGTCTGTGATATTGGGAACCGTAGTACCTTTACACCACCTCGGCCTTATTTAGGACGTAGTGCGGGAACTATGTGGGAGTAGTCCTACAATGGTTGCTACGCGATACTACACTCAAAAGAGGTTCTCTTGAGAATATTATTAACCCCCGAGTCAGTCGGAAAGTTGATAATATCCGAAAGATGGGCTGATGACTTTGGGCACTTTTTGGAACCTTGTTCTGCAGGTACGACTAACCTATAGTGCACTCCTTTTTGGGATGGGTAGACCTTAACTCCGCTCACGTTCCTTTAACCTAGGACTTTGTGTGTTTTCATGCATTGCATCCATAAAGCATCATATTACATTAAGACTTCATGGAATTCAAACTCTATTTATGAACATTGCAGGATACCATGGATCACCATAGGAGGCATACTTTGAAATTTACTTTTAAGGGTTTTAATTTGGAAGTCCTAGAGAAGCTAAGAGATTTGGTTCAGGATCAAGAAAAGTTCCAAAACAGATATGGAAGGTTATTGTCTTTGTTGAAGGTTCAAGCAAACGAAGGACTTCTTGCGACTTTGCTACAGTTTTATGATCCAGATTATCACTGCTTCACCTTTCCAGATTATCAGCTTTTACCTACCTTAGAAGAGTACTCTCAGTTGGTGGGATTACCTATCTTGGATAAGTCTCCATTCCCTTTCTTGGAGGAAGACCCTAAAGAACGAGATATTGCTAAAGCCATTTGTCTAAGGATATCCGATGTCAAAAACAATATGATTACCAAAGGGGGGACCTCCGGTTTTCCCAGGGACTTTCTAATTAAGAAGGCCCAATTTTATGCCGATCATAAAGACATGTTTGCCTTTGAGACAATATTTGCTTTGCTTATTTATGAGTTGCTGCTTTTTCCTAGTTTTGAAGGGTTGTGGACCTTAATGCAATCAAGACCTTCATGAGGAGAAATCCAGTTCCAACGCTATTGGGTAATACTTATCATTCAGTACATCTCCGAAACTTTCATGGTGGAGGAATGATTACATGTTGTGTGCCATTACTATACAAGTGGTTTATTTCTCACTTACCCAAGTCCGGTCCGTTCTGGATATCTAATCAAGAACGTTGGTCGCAAAAAGTTATGGCTTTAACTCACTCTGATATTGATTGGTATAATCACATGTACGATGGGATATCGATCATTGATAGTTGTGGAAACTTCAGCAATGTGCCTTTGCTCAGTTTCAATGGAGGAATTAGCTACAATCCAGTCCTAGCTCGCCGACAGTTGGGATACCCCTTGAAGGAACCGCCTAAAGGTATTCATGTGGAGAAAATCTTTTTCAAATACGACAAAAAGCTTCAAGATCAGATTCTATCTTCTTGGAATCATCTGCATAGGAAGGACAAAGAAAGTTTGGGAAGACCTAATTGTGTGTCCATGGAACCATACCTTCAATGGGTCCGAGGAAGAGCTATTGAGTTGAAAATGCCCTACTCTCGCCAAGATCCTTTACCTCAAAGAGAAGAACCTGTCCAGTATTTCATGACTGAAGTGGAGACTTTGAAGATCACTTTGAAGAGATCACAACTCGAAACAGAAGCATGGAAGAACAAATACCATGTGATGGTCAGCGAGTACGAAGAACTTCAAAAGCAGATTCAGTCGAAGAATGATGAGATACAATCCTACAAGAAGAGAAGGCTCTACGAATATTTATTTTCCTCCGACTCTCCGTCTGCTCACTGAAGTTATGGAAGATGCTTCTCTAGGATTTTCTAGGCTTTTATTTAGCTTATTTTGGTTGCAAGAATATCATTTGTAATTTGTCTTCGGTGAATTAAAAGTTTCTTTGGTATTCCGCAATATTCGTAAATATTTGAATTCCATGAAATCTTCATTTGCATTCACATTTTAGCATCATACTTTTGCATTGCATGTGTCTCCCGGTTTCTCATACGCGGTTTTCTCACCCTCCAGTTTTGTCACCCTGAGTTCTCTGCATCAATACGACCCTTCAAAAGGATGGAAGATCAAAACCAAGAGATCAACCGTGTCAGCCATGAACTCGAAGATCTTCGAGGAAGTGTAGGGCAGATTTTGGAAATGCTACGAGCTCTTAGTGTGAAGGTGGATGCTCAGTCTACTGTTGTTTCTGAGACTAATACCGTTATGGAACCTCAACCAGCTGTTACTGTCGAGAATGTACCTCCTCACGGTCTTCAATCCGGTCTGGTGCCTCCTATTGCTCAACCAGTTCGACGAGCTACCCCTCCAAAGTGCAAAACTCTTAACTCCGACCATGGTAAAGAACATGCACGTTCGAGGAACCGCAAAACGGCTACTCCTCAACCTTGGCAACATCAGCAGAGTTATGTTCAAGGTTATCCGTTTCCATATGTCCAACAACCCTATGTAGCTACTGTTGCACCTCCTTTCGATCAGCAGTTTCCTACATACCAGCCTGTGCAGTCAGCTCCAGTATATCAAGCACCGGCTTATCAACAACCTTCCGGTTATCCGCCCATGCAAGTTCCTGTCAACAGTCAACGAGTGCTCAACGCTCCTGTTCTCCAACAATCATAGAATCAGGTTCTTTATCCCCGTAAGAGACAGTATAAACCTTGTCCGCCGATTCCAATGACTTTCACCGAGTTGTATCCCTCATTAGTCAAGCAAGGTCTGATTACCACTCGTGCTTCGGGTACTCCGCCTAATCCGTTACCTGCAGGTTACAACGCTGCCGCTCATTGTTTATTTCATGAGGGTGCGCCCGGCCATGATCTAGAGAATTGCTACGCTCTTAAGAACTGTGTCAGAAATTTGCTAGAAACGAAGAAGTTGTCTTTTAGCGATGCTCAGCCGAAGATTGAGACTCCTCTCGGGGTTCCCCGCTTGTCAAGCTTAAATTCTGCAAAGTATGTTGTCCCCTCAGCAAATCAGTCGAATCCAGTAATTATTCAAAGGCCTAGCTCGCTTCATTTCAGTAATCCTCAAGATGATATGACCGAGATCAACAAAGAATCTGGGAAAGTTATTTTGAAGCAACGATTGAAAACTGTTGAAGATGTGACCAGCATAACTGGGGCAAGCCATGACAACTCACAGTGATCGTAAACCAGCCATCCCTTTCATTGAGGCTCCGTCAAAGGAAACTGTTACTCTTGAATGCAAGATTTCATAAACATTTAGAAGGATTTTTCCGACAGTTCATTTGTTTATGTATTTCTCTTTGATTAAGCATATTTAGCATGTACGAACTTGTTTATCTTTGATTAATGCAACACATATGTTTGTCTTGAATAAGTCCATTCGTTTCACTCATTAAAAATATATTTTTCATAAATTATAATGCCAACTTTACCCGATCTCTTGTTCTGATGGAGAATTGGGAGGAGGATGACGAACCCAAAACGTCAGATTTCTTGTCGTATGCTTTCAATTAAAACCTGCTGATGATGTTAGGCATTTTTTCTAATCCCAAACACTGGAGATATAAGGATGTTAATCCCTCGTTAACCTCTTTGAGCCTTGAAGTAGGAGTTTTTCTTTCTTTTAAGAACCTTCATCCTAACCTGGGGCAGGGTAGGTTTCAGTTAAACCGATCGAGCGCTTAGATCCTCAAAAAGGAAGAGCAAAACTTCGAGAATTTATCCTTAGCATCTTAAGAAGTCCAATACAATGACTACCCCTCAGTTACCTAAGGAGTGGGGCAGTCACGAGCCTTCCAAAAGATTTACACGACTTGTGCATAAAAGAATATTCAAAAAAAAAATAAGAGCCCGCTAAGTCAAAACCTATGAAGGAGACTTAGGAAAAACTGGGGCATCCCGCTGGACTCCAAAGTCAGATCAAAAGACCTTGTCCAGGAAAAAGTTAGGGAATAAGAACAACAAACCAGTAGTTTTTTTAGAATCCTTATAAAGAACAAGGTCGTGTGACCGAATTGCTATTAGAAATAGGTGAGTGACTGCCATGTCCAAAGCCTTGATAAGTTCTCGACTATAGCAAATCCGCTTGAGATATGAGCGTTCGTATCCGATTAACTGAATTAGGATTGGAGAACATCACGAAGAAGGGGTGGGTACAAATATAACTTTGAGCCTATATCCTTTGTTTCTTAAACCGTGAACCGAGCCACGATACAACCTTTAAAAGACCTAATTGAAGTAGGACTTCGGTTGAAAGCATACTCGACAAAATCACGTTTCCTGACTCCTACGAGCTATGCTCAAAAATTCATGTTGGCATTATAATTTAAACTTATATCCTAACTAGTGATTTCGGTCACAAGTTATTGCGATATCTTTTTCAAAACAAAAATTCAAGACAAATATATCTGTACATTGACAAGCTCAGGATAGGCATTTCAGGCATGATGACTTTGCTTGATATCTTAGAGATCTACATATGGACATAACCCGTGGAACTTGAAGATCCTGCTAAACAGGGGCAGGCAGTTTCCCGGTTCGCTTACCAACGCGAGTCTGACGTTCTTAAGAGCTATTTCTCGAAGATTTCGTCGTGACACGATTAATTTGTGCCAGTTACGTCGAGACCTGACGAATCTCTCAAAGAGTTTGAAAACAGTGGGGCAACCAGACTCCGTGTTCTCTATAAAATCCTCTTGAGATGACCATACCTCACAACGCAAATATCCTGGGGCACCGTGTTTTGTTTAAGGAAACAAATGGCGACTACTATAGGATCCTTCAGGATCAAAACCATGTGGTTTCATAACTTTCTTCATGCACCCGATGGATTTTACTCACGGCGGCCTTCATTCCCCAGTAAATCTCAATGTTGCAACAGGCTCCTAAACTATTGCCTCATCACAGTCCCCAGAGAGACTATAAGCTGACAACTTTTTCTTGGGTAACTCGAAAGTGTCCCTCAGGTTTTCTTCTCCCCATGTGAAGACGTGATACTGTGCACCCAAGCCGATTACTTTCTCCCCAGAGAATTCAAAACTTTAAAACCAGACTCGGTTCTACCATTGATCTTTCTTACCCATGATTGACGTATTGGTTGCAGAGAACGCAGGGTATCTCCGTCGAGATGTTTATTTCGTCTCTCGTCCTATCTCTAGTCTGTTTCGTCAGCATACGCAGGGGCATAAGCATCACATGCCTATTTCATTACATACTCATTACATATCCATTACATATTCATTACACATTCATTACATATTCATTACATATTCATTACATACTCATTACATACTCATGGCATACTCATTTCATAACATCTTGCATACATAGACATTAACATACATAGACATTAACATACATTCATATTCACGTATTCATTAACATACGCGTTAGCATGCGCAGGTTCATTGTGTCTCTACCATTGGTCGTTACCGCCGAGTAACTGGGGTTTGTCCATTTTCTTCAAATAGATTGTCAGCCCTAAGCATTAAATACATATGTGTTTCCAGTTTCCCCACAGAGCTCGATCCTTGTGGATGACAGTTACTTCAGCTATCTTTCCTCGCCAGGATAAGATATTTACCCTTCGAGATCATTCCCTCGATGGAGTCTTGATTACCAGTCTTCTTTCTAGCTCGATCCTAGATTGAATCTCAGTCTTGTCGGTAGTCAAGCCCAACCGGACGTGCATTTATTTTGCACCATCTAAAGATGTTCACCATACCATGGCAGATACGCGACTGTTCTCGCCCGAGAAGTTTACCACTGTACCCGGATGTGCATTTATTTTGCACTATCTCTCAAGAAGATTAATCACAATCCTTTGCAGATACACGCCAGTTCACGCCTGGAGAAGCCTATCGGTACAACACTTTACAATCCTACAACATCGGTATGCGACTGTTCTCGCCTGAGAAGCCTATCGATATAACAACCTTACACAACAAGATAAGCACCTGTTCTCACCTGAGAAGCTTATCATCGATCAGCACCTGTTCTCACCTGAGAAGCTTATCATCATCTGTTATCACCTCTACAAGCAGTTCTTACATGAGAGGCTTATTATTGCTACTCTTGCAAAATAAGCGACATCTCTCGCCTGAGAAGCCAATCCTATCTTCGTTATGACTCGCAGCAAATGGCCATCTCCATTGAGCAGTTGGGCTTCCATTTTCCCTGTCGTCTTGAAGTATGAGGAAGTTCAGTTTACCCTTTTCATATTCAGGAGAGCACGATCTTGAAGTATGAAGAAGTTCATTTACCCTTTAGTAAAAGAAGGAGCAGAATCATATTCAGGAGAGCACGATCTTGAAGTATGAAGAAGTTCATTTACCCTTTAGTAAAAGAAGGAGTGGAATCATATTCAGGAGAGCACGATCTTGAAGTATGAGGAAGTTCATTTACCCTTTAGTAAAAGAAGGAGCCGAATCATATTCAGGAGAGCACGATCTTGAAGTATGAGGAAGTTCATTTACCCTTTAGTAAAAGAAGGAGCGAAATCATATTCAGGAGAGCACGATCTTGAAGTATGAGGAAGTTCATTTACCCTTTAGTAAAAGAAGGAGCGAAATCATATTCAGGAGAGCACGATCTTGAAGTATGAGGAAGTTCATTTACCCTTTAGTAAAAGAAGAATCAGAATCGTATTCCAGGTGCCGACCTTAAATATGAGAAGATTTATATATCAGATAAGCAGCAGCCTCTTTATTTGAGTGCTTATCCGTTTTGGCATGTAAGTCTCTTCCAACGATAAGTGACAGCTCTCCCTCGAGCAGCTTATCGGGGCATTTTCTATCAAAGTCCATTTATTTTGGCATACAGCCGGTTCTACCCTGTATTTTCTATGGATTTCTGAAAAGCCCATTCGATCCCATCACGAAGGATAGTTTATAGAAGCTTGGATGTTATTCTTTGCTCAATGCTCCAGCATTCTATATTCGATTTTTGCAACCGTGTAGATCCTGTTTTATTATTAGACATTCCCTAGTGGATGTCATCTCATAGGTGCCATCTCCATTTAAGGAACTTATTCTTAAAAGTCCATTTATTTTGGCATACAGCCGGTTTTTTTTACCCTGTATATTTGCTACGGAGTTCCGAAAGGCCCGTTTGATCCTGTCACGAGAGATAGTTTACAGAAGCTTGGATGTTATTCTTTGCTCAATGCTCCAGCATTCTGTAATCGATCTTGCAGTCGTACATGATCCAGTTTTACTTTTAGATTCCCCAGTGGAGGCCGTCTCATAGGCGCCATCTCCATTTGAGAATTCCGTTCTTTCTAAAAAAGACAATTGGTCGTGTTCGCACCAGTTGACCGTCATTTTTAGAATTCCCCAGTGTTGTGCTGTGTCCCAGCGCGTCGTTTCCCCAGTGTGTCCTTCTCGGAGCGTCTGTCCTTGTGTCGTCATATTCATCATTTCAGCATACGCATCACATCATATTCATGGCATCGTCTGCATTAGTCTGTTCTCGCTTGGTCCATAGCATTGCATATCGCCACATATAAGGGTAAAATTTTCGGTTATCTATATTTAAATCCCTCCACCATGATTCCTCGAGTCTCCGTCACTCAAATCATCCGGTGTAGCTATTTAAATAGGGGCAACTGTAATACCCCAAATTTTACCCTTTCTTTTTTATTTTTATTTTAAATTCTGATTAACTTAATAAATTAACCTTTTTTTTAAATCTTGTTTTTTTAACTAATAATAATTTAATTAAATTTTTTTTATAACTTTACTAATGTTTTTTTATTAACTTTTTTTTTTCTATTTAGTTTATTTATTTAAATCATTTTAAGCTCTTCTTACTAACTTTTAGGATTTAGATTAAAATTTAATTTTTTTTTTCTTTTCTTTAAGAGTAAATTTTTTTATAACCTTTTTTAAATTAATTTCTAACACATTTTTTAATCAAATTCTAATACCTTTTTTAAAATAAAAATCTAACTTCTTTTTAAAATTAAATCTTTTTTCTAACTTTTTTTAAATCTTTTTTCTAACTCCTCTTTAAAGTTAAATCTTTTTCTATCTTTTTTAAAGCTAAATCTTTTTTTCTAACTTTTTTAAAGCTAAATCTTTTTTTTTAACTTTTTAAAATTAAAACTTTTTTTTTAACTTTTTTAAAGCTAAATCTTTTTTTTCTAACTTTTTTAAAGTTAAATATTTTTTCTAACTTCTTTTTAAAGTTAAATCTTTTTTCTAACTTTTATAAAGTTAAATCTTTTTTTCTAACTTTTTTAAAAAAATTAAATCTTTTTTTCTCTAACTTCCTTTTAAAATTAAATCTTTTTTTTTCTCTAACTTCTTTTTAAAATTAAATCTTTTTTTCTAACTATTTTAAAAAATTAAATCTAACCTTTTTTTTATAAATTAAATCTATCCTTTTTTTAAAATTAAGATCTAAATTCCTTTTAAAATTAAATTCTAACAGTTTTTAAAATAATTCTAACATTTTTTAAAACCAACATTCAAATATTTTTTTTATTTTAAAATTCTAACTCATTTTTTTTAAAAACTTAAAACTCTAATTTTTATTTAACTTCAAACCCTTACAACTTCAAACCCTTGCAACCTTACAAACCCTAATTTTCACAAATGCCTCGCCGCAGGCTAAATTACAATTTTACCCCTAGCATTAGGTCAAAGAGCCGCCGCGCTCATTTTAGGGTTTCCCGCCGTGGAATCCCTAACCTAACCTAACCTAACCTAATTTAACCCTAATTTCAACATAACAATTCAACGTAGAGATTTGGAGTTTCTACACTCCACGTAAGCGTGTCCTTAAGATGCGTTTATTCCCATTGAGACCTTGACCACAGTCAAGAAGTCTCTAACCTCCCTTTTGAGGGGAACTACGATTACTCTGATTCCACTCCCGTAAGGATACGTAGGCACAAGATGCGATGTCTTGCCGAGTAAACTTAGAATTAACCCCTTAGGTCTATTTTCTCACTTTTAATCCCTTTGTACATATACCTTAAGCAAATAAATAAAGCAAATAGTAAACATCTGAACAAAAGGTTCCTGTAGAGTACTACAGAAGTTTAGGGTGCTAATACCTTCCCTAAATTTAACCAACCCCCGAACCCTAGATCTTTCCCCGCATTGTGTTTACGATGCAAAATAGGTTTTCCCTCTTTTGACCTTTTCCTTCGGATAAATCAAAGAGCGGTTGTGAATTGAATTGTGATTCAAACTCATTAATAGTTTGTGATCCTATTTCCACCGCAATAGAAAATGGCGACTTCACTGGGGACTTGCTAAACTTTTGAGGGTTATCCCTAATTTGTTCATATTTATTACTATTTGCTTTACTATTCATTTGCATGTATATATTGTACTCTGATTTTGGGATGGTTCCTTGTGTTGTGAGATAAGTCCTACGCCCGGACTAGTGACATTATTATAGGATGGGGATATATTCGATGAGGCTTATAGGGAGTTGAATCCCGACCAAGCTGATTCGAGAATCACCGCTCAGTTGAGACCTTTTCGAAAATGGTTCGGTTGAACGAGTAATCGTGAAAACTTTTTCCATGGTCGATTGGAGTCTGTGATATTGGGAACCGTAGTACCTTTACACCACCTCGGCCTTATTTAGGACGTAGTGCGGGAACTATGTGGGAGTAGTCCTACAATGGTTGCTACGCGATACTACACTCAAAAGAGGTTCTCTTGAGAATATTATTAACCCCCGAGTCAGTCGGAAAGTTGATAATATCCGAAAGATGGGCTGATGACTTTGGGCACTTTTTGGAACCTTGTTCTGCAGGTACGACTAACCTATAGTGCACTCCTTTTTGGGATGGGTAGACCTTAACTCCGCTCACGTTCCTTTAACCTAGGACTTTGTGTGTTTTCATGCATTGCATCCATAAAGCATCATATTACATTAAGACTTCATGGAATTCAAACTCTATTTATGAACATTGCAGGATACCATGGATCACCATAGGAGGCATACTTTGAAATTTACTTTTAAGGGTTTTAATTTGGAAGTCCTAGAGAAGCTAAGAGATTTGGTTCAGGATCAAGAAAAGTTCCAAAACAGATATGGAAGGTTATTGTCTTTGTTGAAGGTTCAAGCAAACGAAGGACTTCTTGCGACTTTGCTACAGTTTTATGATCCAGATTATCACTGCTTCACCTTTCCAGATTATCAGCTTTTACCTACCTTAGAAGAGTACTCTCAGTTGGTGGGATTACCTATCTTGGATAAGTCTCCATTCCCTTTCTTGGAGGAAGACCCTAAAGAACGAGATATTGCTAAAGCCATTTGTCTAAGGATATCCGATGTCAAAAACAATATGATTACCAAAGGGGGGACCTCCGGTTTTCCCAGGGACTTTCTAATTAAGAAGGCCCAATTTTATGCCGATCATAAAGACATGTTTGCCTTTGAGACAATATTTGCTTTGCTTATTTATGAGTTGCTGCTTTTTCCTAGTTTTGAAGGGTTGTGGACCTTAATGCAATCAAGACCTTCATGAGGAGAAATCCAGTTCCAACGCTATTGGGTAATACTTATCATTCAGTACATCTCCGAAACTTTCATGGTGGAGGAATGATTACATGTTGTGTGCCATTACTATACAAGTGGTTTATTTCTCACTTACCCAAGTCCGGTCCGTTCTGGATATCTAATCAAGAACGTTGGTCGCAAAAAGTTATGGCTTTAACTCACTCTGATATTGATTGGTATAATCACATGTACGATGGGATATCGATCATTGATAGTTGTGGAAACTTCAGCAATGTGCCTTTGCTCAGTTTCAATGGAGGAATTAGCTACAATCCAGTCCTAGCTCGCCGACAGTTGGGATACCCCTTGAAGGAACCGCCTAAAGGTATTCATGTGGAGAAAATCTTTTTCAAATACGACAAAAAGCTTCAAGATCAGATTCTATCTTCTTGGAATCATCTGCATAGGAAGGACAAAGAAAGTTTGGGAAGACCTAATTGTGTGTCCATGGAACCATACCTTCAATGGGTCCGAGGAAGAGCTATTGAGTTGAAAATGCCCTACTCTCGCCAAGATCCTTTACCTCAAAGAGAAGAACCTGTCCAGTATTTCATGACTGAAGTGGAGACTTTGAAGATCACTTTGAAGAGATCACAACTCGAAACAGAAGCATGGAAGAACAAATACCATGTGATGGTCAGCGAGTACGAAGAACTTCAAAAGCAGATTCAGTCGAAGAATGATGAGATACAATCCTACAAGAAGAGAAGGCTCTACGAATATTTATTTTCCTCCGACTCTCCGTCTGCTCACTGAAGTTATGGAAGATGCTTCTCTAGGATTTTCTAGGCTTTTATTTAGCTTATTTTGGTTGCAAGAATATCATTTGTAATTTGTCTTCGGTGAATTAAAAGTTTCTTTGGTATTCCGCAATATTCGTAAATATTTGAATTCCATGAAATCTTCATTTGCATTCACATTTTAGCATCATACTTTTGCATTGCATGTGTCTCCCGGTTTCTCATACGCGGTTTTCTCACCCTCCAGTTTTGTCACCCTGAGTTCTCTGCATCAATACGACCCTTCAAAAGGATGGAAGATCAAAACCAAGAGATCAACCGTGTCAGCCATGAACTCGAAGATCTTCGAGGAAGTGTAGGGCAGATTTTGGAAATGCTACGAGCTCTTAGTGTGAAGGTGGATGCTCAGTCTACTGTTGTTTCTGAGACTAATACCGTTATGGAACCTCAACCAGCTGTTACTGTCGAGAATGTACCTCCTCACGGTCTTCAATCCGGTCTGGTGCCTCCTATTGCTCAACCAGTTCGACGAGCTACCCCTCCAAAGTGCAAAACTCTTAACTCCGACCATGGTAAAGAACATGCACGTTCGAGGAACCGCAAAACGGCTACTCCTCAACCTTGGCAACATCAGCAGAGTTATGTTCAAGGTTATCCGTTTCCATATGTCCAACAACCCTATGTAGCTACTGTTGCACCTCCTTTCGATCAGCAGTTTCCTACATACCAGCCTGTGCAGTCAGCTCCAGTATATCAAGCACCGGCTTATCAACAACCTTCCGGTTATCCGCCCATGCAAGTTCCTGTCAACAGTCAACGAGTGCTCAACGCTCCTGTTCTCCAACAATCATAGAATCAGGTTCTTTATCCCCGTAAGAGACAGTATAAACCTTGTCCGCCGATTCCAATGACTTTCACCGAGTTGTATCCCTCATTAGTCAAGCAAGGTCTGATTACCACTCGTGCTTCGGGTACTCCGCCTAATCCGTTACCTGCAGGTTACAACGCTGCCGCTCATTGTTTATTTCATGAGGGTGCGCCCGGCCATGATCTAGAGAATTGCTACGCTCTTAAGAACTGTGTCAGAAATTTGCTAGAAACGAAGAAGTTGTCTTTTAGCGATGCTCAGCCGAAGATTGAGACTCCTCTCGGGGTTCCCCGCTTGTCAAGCTTAAATTCTGCAAAGTATGTTGTCCCCTCAGCAAATCAGTCGAATCCAGTAATTATTCAAAGGCCTAGCTCGCTTCATTTCAGTAATCCTCAAGATGATATGACCGAGATCAACAAAGAATCTGGGAAAGTTATTTTGAAGCAACGATTGAAAACTGTTGAAGATGTGACCAGCATAACTGGGGCAAGCCATGACAACTCACAGTGATCGTAAACCAGCCATCCCTTCCATTGAGGCTCCGTCAAAGGAAACTGTTACTCTTGAATGCAAGATTTCATAAACATTTAGAAGGATTTTTCCGACAGTTCATTTGTTTATGTATTTCTCTTTGATTAAGCATATTTAGCATGCACGAACTTGTTTATCTTTGATTAATGCAACACATATGTTTGTCTTGAATAAGTCCATTCGTTTCACTCATTAAAAATATATTTTTCATAAATTATAATGCCAACTTTACCCGATCTCTTGTTCTGATGGAGAATTGGGAGGAGGATGACGAACCCAAAACGTCAGATTTCTTGTCGTATGCTTTCAATTAAAACCTGCTGATGATGTTAGGCATTTTTTCTAATCCCAAACACTGGAGATATAAGGATGTTAATCCCTCGTTAACCTCTTTGAGCCTTGAAGTAGGAGTTTTTCTTTCTTTTAAGAACCTTCATCCTAACCTGGGGCAGGGTAGGTTTCAGTTAAACCGATCGAGCGCTTAGATCCTCAAAAAGGAAGAGCAAACCTTCGAGAATTTATCCTTAGCATCTTAAGAAGTCCAATACAATGACTACCCCTCAGTTACCTAAGGAGTGGAGCAGTCACGAGCCTTCCAAAAGATTTACACGACTTGTGCATAAAAGAATATTCAAAAAAAAAATAAGAGCCCGCTAAGTCAAAACCTATGAAGGAGACTTAGGCAAAACTGGGGCATCCCGCTGGACTCCAAAGTCAGATCAAAAGACCTTGTCCAGGAAAAAGTTAGGGAATAAGAACAACAAACCAGTAGTTTTTTTAGAATCCTTATAAAGAACAAGGTCGTGTGACCGAATTGCTATTAGAAATAGGTGAGTGACTGCCATGTCCAAAGCCTTGATAAGTTCTCGACTATAGCAAATCCGCTTGAGATATGAGCGTTCGTATCCGATTAACTGAATTAGGATTGGAGAACATCACGAAGAAGGGGTGGGTACAAATATAACTTTGAGCCTATATCCTTTGTTTCTTAAACCGTGAACCGAGCCACGATACAACCTTTAAAAGACCTAATTGAAGTAGGACTTCGGTTGAAAGCATACTCGACAAAATCACGTTTCCTGACTCCTACGAGCTATGCTCAAAAATTCATGTTGGCATTATAATTTAAACTTATATCCTAACTAGTGATTTCGGTCACAAGTTATTGCGATATCTTTTTCAAAACAAAAATTCAAGACAAATATATCTGTACATTGACAAGCTCAGGATAGGCATTTCAGGCATGATGACTTTGCTTGATATCTTAGAGATCTACATATGGACATAACCCGTGGAACTTGAAGATCCTGCTAAACAGGGGCAGGCAGTTTCCCGGTTCGCTTACCAACGCGAGTCTGACGTTCTTAAGAGCTATTTCTCGAAGATTTCGTCGTGACACGATTAATTTGTGCCAGTTACGTCGAGACTTGACGAATCTCTCAAAGAGTTTGAAAACAGTGGGGCAACCAGACTCCGTGTTCTCTATAAAATCCTCTTGAGATGACCATACCTCACAACGCAAATATCCTGGGGCACCGTGTTTTGTTTAAGGAAACAAATGGCGACTACTATAGGATCCTTCAGGATCAAAACCATGTGGTTTCATAACTTTCTTCATGCACCCGATGGATTTTACTTACGGCGGCCTTCATTCCCCAGTAAATCTCAATGTTGCAACAGGCTCCTAAACTATTGCCTCATCACAGTCCCCAGAGAGACTATAAGCTGACAACTTTTTCTTGGGTAACTCGAAAGTGTCCCTCAGGTTTTCTTCTCCCCATGTGAAGACGTGATACTGTGCACCCAAGCCGATTACTTTCTCCCCAGAGAATTCAAAACTTTAAAACCAGACTCGGTTCTACCATTGATCTTTCTTACCCATGATTGACGTATTGGTTGCAGAGAACGCAGGGTATCTCCGTCGAGATGTTTATTTCGTCTCTCGTCCTATCTCTAGTCTGTTTCGTCAGCATACGCAGGGGCATAAGCATCACATGCCTATTTCATTACATACTCATTACATATTCATTACATATTCATTACACATTCATTACATATTCATTACATATTCATTACATATTCATTACATATTCATTACATATTCATTACATACTCATTACATACTCATGGCATACTCATTTCATAACATCTTGCATACATAGACATTAACATACATAGACATTAACATACATTCATATTCACGTATTCATTAACATACGCGTTAGCATGCGCAGGTTCATTGTGTCTCTACCATTGGTCGTTACCGCCGAGTAACTGGGGTTTGTCCATTTTCTTCAAATAGATTGTCAGCCCTAAGCATTAAATACATATGTGTTTCCAGTTTCCCCACAGAGCTCGATCCTTGTGGATGACAGTTACTTCAGCTATCTTTCCTCGCCAGGATAAGATATTTACCCTTCGAGATCATTCCCTCGATGGAGTCTTGATTACCAGTCTTCTTTCTAGCTCGATCCTAGATTGAATCTCAGTCTTGTCGGTAGTCAAGCCCAACCGGACGTGCATTTATTTTGCACCATCTAAAGATGTTCACCATACCATGGCAGATACGCGACTGTTCTCGCCCGAGAAGTTTACCACTGTACCCGGATGTGCATTTATTTTGCACTATCTCTCAAGAAGATTAATCACAATCCTTTGCAGATACACGCCAGTTCACGCCTGGAGAAGCCTATCGGTACAACACTTTACAATCCTACAACATCGGTATGCGACTGTTCTCGCCTGAGAAGCCTATCGATATAACAACCTTACACAACAAGATAAGCACCTGTTCTCACCTGAGAAGCTTATCATCGATCAGCACCTGTTCTCACCTGAGAAGCTTATCATCATCTGTTATCACCTCTACAAGCAGTTCTTACATGAGAGGCTTATTATTGCTACTCTTGCAAAATAAGCGACATCTCTCGCCTGAGAAGCCAATCCTATCTTCGTTATGACTCGCAGCAAATGGCCATCTCCATTGAGCAGTTGGGCTTCCATTTTCCCTGTCGTCTTGAAGTATGAGGAAGTTCAGTTTACCCTTTTCATATTCAGGAGAGCACGATCTTGAAGTATGAAGAAGTTCATTTACCCTTTAGTAAAAGAAGGAGCAGAATCATATTCAGGAGAGCACGATCTTGAAGTATGAAGAAGTTCATTTACCCTTTAGTAAAAGAAGGAGTGGAATCATATTCAGGAGAGCACGATCTTGAAGTATGAGGAAGTTCATTTACCCTTTAGTAAAAGAAGGAGCCGAATCATATTCAGGAGAGCACGATCTTGAAGTATGAGGAAGTTCATTTACCCTTTAGTAAAAGAAGGAGCGAAATCATATTCAGGAGAGCACGATCTTGAAGTATGAGGAAGTTCATTTACCCTTTAGTAAAAGAAGGAGCGGAATCATATTCAGGAGAGCACAATCTTGAAGTATGAGGAAGTTCATTTACCCTTTAGTAAAAGAAGAATCAGAATCGTATTCCAGGTGCCGACCTTAAATATGAGAAGATTTATATATCAGATAAGCAGCAGCCTCTTTATTTGAGTGCTTATCCGTTTTGGCATGTAAGTCTCTTCCAACGATAAGTGACAGCTCTCCCTCGAGCAGCTTATCGGGGCATTTTCTATCAAAGTCCATTTATTTTGGCATACAGCCGGTTCTACCCTGTATTTTCTATGGATTTCTGAAAAGCCCATTCGATCCCATCACGAAGGATAGTTTATAGAAGCTTGGATGTTATTCTTTGCTCAATGCTCCAGCATTCTATATTCGATTTTTGCAACCGTGTAGATCCTGTTTTATTATTAGACATTCCCTAGTGGATGTCATCTCATAGGTGCCATCTCCATTTAAGGAACTTATTCTTAAAAGTCCATTTATTTTGGCATACAGCCGGTTTTTTTTACCCTGTATATTTGCTACGGAGTTCCGAAAGGCCCGTTTGATCCTGTCACGAGAGATAGTTTACAGAAGCTTGGATGTTATTCTTTGCTCAATGCTCCAGCATTCTGTAATCGATCTTGCAGTCGTACATGATCCAGTTTTACTTTTAGATTCCCCAGTGGAGGCCGTCTCATAGGCGCCATCTCCATTTGAGAATTCCGTTCTTTCTAAAAAAGACAATTGGTCGTGTTCGCACCAGTTGACCGTCATTTTTAGAATTCCCCAGTGTTGTGCTGTGTCCCAGCGCGTCGTTTCCCCAGTGTGTCCTTCTCGGAGCGTCTGTCCTTGTGTCGTCATATTCATCATTTCAGCATACGCATCACATCATATTCATGGCATCGTCTGCATTAGTCTGTTCTCGCTTGGTCCATAGCATTGCATATCGCCACATATAAGGGTAAAATTTTCGGTTATCTATATTTAAATCCCTCCACCATGATTCCTCGAGTCTCCGTCACTCAAATCATCCGGTGTAGCTATTTAAATAGGGGCAACTGTAATACCCCAAATTTTACCCTTTCTTTTTTATTTTTATTTTAAATTCTGATTAACTTAATAAATTAACCTTTTTTTTAAATCTTGTTTTTTTAACTAATAATAATTTAATTAAATTTTTTTTATAACTTTACTAATGTTTTTTTATTAACTTTTTTTTTCTATTTAGTTTATTTATTTAAATCATTTTAAGCTCTTCTTACTAACTTTTAGGATTTAGATTAAAATTTAATTTTTTTTTTCTTTTCTTTAAGAGTAAATTTTTTTATAACCTTTTTTAAATTAATTTCTAACACATTTTTTAATCAAATTCTAATACCTTTTTTAAAATAAAAATCTAACTTCTTTTTAAAATTAAATTTTTTTTCTAACTTTTTTTAAATCTTTTTTCTAACTCCTCTTTAAAGTTAAATCTTTTTCTATCTTTTTTAAAGCTAAATCTTTTTTTCTAACTTTTTTAAAGCTAAATCTTTTTTTTTTTAACTTTTTAAAATTAAAACTTTTTTTTTTTAACTTTTTTAAAGCTAAATCTTTTTTTCTAACTTTTTTAAAGTTAAATATTTTTTCTAACTTCTTTTTAAAGTTAAATCTTTTTTCTAACTTTTATAAAGTTAAATCTTTTTTTCTAACTTTTTTAAAAAAATTAAATCTTTTTTTCTCTAACTTCCTTTTAAAATTAAATCTTTTTTTTTTCTCTAACTTCTTTTTAAAATTAAATCTTTTTTTCTAACTATTTTAAAAAATTAAATCTAACCTTTTTTTTATAAATTAAATCTATCCTTTTTTTAAAATTAAGATCTAAATTCCTTTTAAAATTAAATTCTAACAGTTTTTAAAATAATTCTAACATTTTTTAAAACCAACATTCAAATATTTTTTTTATTTTAAAATTCTAACTCATTTTTTTTAAAAACTTAAAACTCTAATTTTTATTTAACTTCAAACCCTTACAACTTCAAACCCTTGCAACCTTACAAACCCTAATTTTCACAAATGCCTCGCCGCAGGCTAAATTACAATTTTACCCCTAGCATTAGGTCAAAGAGCCGCCGCGCTCATTTTAGGGTTTCCCGCCGTGGAATCCCTAACCTAACCTAACCTAACCTAATTTAACCCTAATTTCAACATAACAATTCAACGTAGAGATTTGGAGTTTCTACACTCCACGTAAGCGTGTCCTTAAGATGCGTTTATTCCCCTTGAGACCTTGACCACAGTCAAGAAGTCTCTAACCTCCCTTTTGAGGGGAACTACGATTACTCTGATTCCACTCCCGTAAGGATACGTAGGCACAAGATGCGATGTCTTGCCGAGTAAACTTAGAATTAACCCCTTAGGTCTCTTTTCTCACTTTTAATCCCTTTGTACATATACCTTAAGCAAATAAATAAAGCAAATAGTAAACATCTGAACAAAAGGTTCCTGTAGAGTACTACAGAAGTTTAGGGTGCTAATACCTTCCCTAAATTTAACCAACCCCCGAACCCTAGATCTTTCCCCGCATTGTGTTTACGATGCAAAATAGGTTTTCCCTCTTTTGACCTTTTCCTTCGGATAAATCAAAGAGCGGTTGTGAATTGAATTGCGATTCAAACTCATTAATAGTTTGTGATCCTATTTCCACCGCAACAGTGTGCATAACTTATAATTGTATGATTGGTATTGCGATGTGAATACCTTGATTGTTGTGATAATTAGAGATACACGGGAATACAATGAGGAATGTATGTGTATCGTCTAATGAATTGTGAGTGCATATTTATATGCGATTGATTGTGTGAATGCATGGGAACATATGTGATATGTGTGCATTGTTGTTGAATATGATGATGATGTGTGAAATGAATACATTGATAAATGTTTGATATATGTTGTATGTGCAATCATGATGAAATTCTCGAAGGGGTGAATTATTCGAATGCATGAGATTAAGATGTCGGTCTTAAGTGCATTTGTTGTGGTTGATTGTACATGCATCATTTAGTCAAGAGGCAATCTCTGTTAGTTTCGTGGAAACTAGTGGCTTGTCCCAAACCTAGAAGTGTGGGTTTGAAGGCTTAGAGGACGGGCCTTTGTGGTTATCGGTCTAGAAGTGTGGACCTGGTTTAATGTAAAAACCGAAAAAAGATAACGGGTTATCGGTCTAGAAGTGTGGACCCGGTTTAATGTAAAAACCGAAAAAAGATAACGAGAGTCGGTACCGCATTGCATGAGTTGCATTGAGTTGTTGAGTCACATTGATATATGACATATGCATGAAGTGATGCTTATGTGTGAATGATGAGATTGTGGAAATTGTAAGTGTATACATAATGTGGGAATGCTTTGTGAATATCCATGTTTGTATATATATATGTGTGGTAAATATATATGACTATGAGAATGAAGTGTGGTGAGAAATGTGAATATGTGCTATATGACTACCTATATATATATAATCTTATGCTTTGATTATTATGGTTATATTTCTCACCCTTCTGCTGTTTTATAATGCTCTATGAGGCATTGCAGATTAGGATGCTGGAGTCCTTTTATGAAGTTAGTCTTCATTCTTTTGAGTCGGCTGCTCTGATATGTAACACCGGGTAGTTAGACTAGTATAGTCATTCTTTTGTGATACATTGCGATGTATCAGCTGATGTGGTTTTGTAATCTAACTGATATGATGTATTAATTTGGATTAGCTTGTGTGTACGTGGATTAATATTTTGAAAACGATTAAATGATTTGATCTTCCGCTTAATTTTGAAAATGTTACATATCTTATGGAGAAAAATGTTAAAGAGTTTTGGTGGTGAAATTGTGACATTCTTCCTTTATACCTTATCCTAAAATATTTACTCTGATAATTTGTATGTGCTTAATTGTTTTATATGCATTTATTTGGGGTATAGAAGGGGGTGTTACAGGATGCGTATCAACAGAAGAGGGAAACCACTGTTGGGGAAGACTGATTGTCAGGCCTATGCACCATACAAAGTTTGGATCCAAGAGAGGGCAAAACGGTTGCTGATGCCATTTCCGGCGGCACCGGGTCATGTTCATGTTCCAGTGGAGGAACCAACCATTGTTACTATGGAGGTCTACGAGCGAGTTGTAAAAGAAAAAGAAGCCTTAATGAAGATCAATGAAGGGTTAGAAAAGGAACTGGCTCAGATGCGTAGTGAGAAGAACAAGGTTGTGCATTCCTTCCAACAGCAGATTGAGTTAGTAAACCGGCTAGGTGCTGAATTGACTGAAGAGAAAAAGAAGCGTGAACAACTGGGGAAAGAGTTCAGAAGCTCTCATGATATGTTGGAGTCCAAAAAGAAAGCATTCGATGCCGCCCACCGGGAAATCTCTTCTTGTAACAAAACGTGGAATGCTACGCTAACCAACAACAAAAAGAGGGAAGACAAATTGAAGTAGCAAATTTCTGAACTCGAAGAACAGTTGAAGGCTAGCACTAAGAAGTACGAAGAAGAAGTAATGGCGAGATATAGTCTCCAGAATGCATTGAACAAGGCCATCGAAAGCAAGAAGGAAGTTGTGTCTCAGAAGCGGAAGCTAGAGGATCGCTTCGGAGAAGGGGCATGGGAAGAATCTGCTGGTGATTTGCGACGTGTTCTCAAGCGAAGAGATCTACTTGTTGAGGGTCTGCTTACCCGACCCAGCCATCCAGAGACTAAGAAGTTATTAGAGGAATACCAGGCCTATGGGAGCACTTGACCATTTCATGTATTAATGTGTATGCTTTATTTGCATTTGCGTTGACCATCACCAGAATTGTTGGTTGAGGTCATGCCTTCTTATTGTACGCATTGATATTGTCTTCTTGGCTTAATGGATTTCTCTGCAATATATGAGGTGTTTTCCTATGATTCGGCTCCGAACTTCGTATTGCTAGCACTGTCACCGCACTGGCACATTCGCACTAGAATCGGGCAATGATATTCCCTAATGCACAGACACATATTGCATTGCATTCACATTCATATTGCATTACAGGGGATTATTGAATTGTATCTCATTTCCTGCACTGTACCAGGACTTTTCAGGATTGAAGGTCAGCGCCCGCACCGATACTCCACTCATACCAACTGCCAAAGAATTATGGATCAGATGCAGAATGAAATGCAGGACATGCGTGAGAAGCTGGCGCTCTTCATGCAGACCATGGAGACCATTGCAAAAGGCCAGGAGAATTTGCAAGCTTTGGTGCAGCCTTTGTTGGTAAGAAATGCTGGGCACGGAAATGAAGACCATAATTCTGTGCGAGTCGACACTATTCACGGGGATGGTACCCCCACACCGGTAGCTCCACCTGTGGTAAACATACCCGCTGTCAATGTGAATCACGGCGCTGCCGCCGGGAACGGTAACGTTGGAATCGGTAACGAGACTGTCGTCAACAATGTTGGGCTCGGAGATGTCAACCTGTGTGATAATATGGGAGGTAATGGCTTCGGTAATAATGGGTTCGGCTTCAATGACCAGGGGTTTGATCATGCTGGGAAGTACGGCTTCAACGCGCAAGGATTCGGGCAGGACGGATTTGGTATGACTAATCAGGGTTATGGCGGATTCGGAAATGGAAGTGGCGCTGGGTTAATGGCTTTTGGACCTGCAGGAGTCGCTCCGGGGTATGGTAACAGGGGGCGAGGCCCCATAATGAATCAGATTAGAGTTGGCCGTAACAACGGGTACGATGGATACGGAACTGGGAACGGTAATTGGTTAGAAGATCAGCAAGAGGATGCTTTCTCCGGTGGAGGTTTCGAAGGTCCTATGGATGACTCTCAGAGAATCAGGATGCTCGAGGAGCAGATGAAAGGGGTCGTGAATCAAAGCGTTGTTGGCTTAGATATGACTACCATGGGTCTGGTGCCTGGCCTGAGGGTACCAATAAAATTCAAAGCTCCCACATTCGACAAATATAAGGGGGATACCTGTCCAAAGGTGCACGTGCGGTCATACTACAGAAGGATGTTGGCGTATTCAAACGATGAGAGGATGCTGATGCATTTCTTTCAAGATAGCTTGTCTGGTCCTTCCCTTGAGTGGTATATGGGATTGGAACCAACTCAGATAAAGACATGGAAGCAGCTGGCTGAGGCGTTTGTGGCTCACTATAAGTACAACAGTGACTTGGCACCCAACCGGGTCCAATTACAGGGATTGCCCCAGAAGAAGGGCGAGAGCTTCAAAGAGTATGCGCAGAGATGGCGCGACATGGCTGCTCGAGTCCATCCTCCTTTAGAGGACAAAGAAATGAATGCTATGTTCATAGGAACATTTACCGGTATGTTTTATGACAAGTTGTTTCATACTTCTTCGGGCAGTTTCTCAGACTTAATCCTGATGGGTGAGAAGATTGAAAGCAACATTAAACAGGGAAGATTCCAAGCTGAGGAATCCCCTTCAGCTGGTAGTAACAGAAGGGCTTTCGGTGGGCGCCGTCAAGGTGATGCAAGTGCAGTATTTAGGGGCCGAGGCCGAGGCCGGGGCAGAGGTCGGAACCAATACAATCAGCCGCCGCAGGTGGCAAGTGTTACTATTCCATTTCAGCAACAACCAATCAACAACAGCAACAGCAGCCACAACAGGGGGGACATCCTGCCCAGCACAAAATCCAGGGGGGCAGATCAAGGAGGGTGTTTGAAAAGCCTCCTTCGACGTATGCAGAATTGCTACAGACGTTACTGGGTTTGAACTTGGTAGAAAAGAGAACTATAGCGCCAGTAACGGGCCCTCCTCCGTACGGCTTTGACGCAAACAAGCACTGTGAATTCCACTCCGGGGCTCCTGGCCACGATATAGAGGGTTGCCACGCGTTCAAGCATGTGGTGCAGGATCTATTGGATAGTAAGGCTATCAATTTTGGACAGGCAGGTCCGAACATAGTGCAAAAGCCCATGCCTAATCATGGGGCAAATGCTATTTTAACCGAGGAGGGTTTGAATTTGATTATGAATGTTGATGACCTAAAGACACCGTTGTGTAAGATAAAGAGAAGGTTATTGCAAGGAGGTGTGTATCCAGGCTGCGACGAGTATTGTTTAGAGTGTTGGACCCAAGCTGGGGGTTGTGATGAATTGAAGAAGGGTATTCAGACCTTGATAGATGGAGGCACATTGCAATTCGACAGAACGGCAGCTGAGGAACCTGCAGAGGTATTAGCAGACAAGCAAAGTGATGTAGCTACTGTGACGATTCCCCGAAAAACTATAACTATAACGGCGCCAGCCAGGCGACCGCCGATCACTATCACCAAGGCAGGACCAATCCCTTATGAGAGCACTAAGGCAGTCCCCTGGACCTATGGGTTGGAAGTATACTGTGATGGGGTGAAAATTGATGTTAGTAAGTAGCCAGTTGAGGTTGTAGACAACGTCGTCGGTACCGGAGGGATGACGAGAAGTGGGAGAATCTTTATATCGCCTGAGGTAGAGGCTGAACGACTGGCGAAGGGAAAAGGGAAGATGAATGAGAATGTCCCGGTGCAGAGGAACAAAAAAGAAACGTCATTGAAGGATGTGGAAGAGTTCATACGCCTTATTCGTAAGAGTGATTATAAGATTGTTGAGCACCTTCAACAGACGCCGTCAAAGATATCCATACTGTCGTTGCTATTGTGTTCCGAAGCTCACAGAAATGCATTGTTGAAAGTTCTGGATACGTCCTTCGTACCCCAAGATCTTTCCGTGAATCAGCTGGAGGGGGTGTTGGCGCATGTGAACGCAGGCCATAGCTTGGGATTTACAGACTTTGATTTCACCCCGAAGGGGAGAGAGCATAACATGGCGTTGCACGTCTCTGTTGAGTGTAGGGGATCAATCATGTCTCATGTACTGGTAGACACCGGATCTTCCTTGAACGTGCTGCCTAAGAAAGCAATGATGAAACTGGACGTCAGAGGAATCTTGTGTACGCCTAGTGACTTGGTGGTCAGGGAATTTGATGGTACACGAAGAACAGTCTTTGGATCCATAACATTACCTCTACAGGTGGGGCCGGAGGTTTTCGCAACTGAATTTTATATTATGGACATCCAGCCAGCATACAGCTGCCTTCTCGGGTGACCCTGGATCCATGGTGTTGGGGCAGTCACATCTACCTTGCATCAAAAGCTGAAATACATGGTAGGGGACAGTGTGGTCACGGTCTGTGGAGAAGAAGATATATTGGTTAGCCATCTGTCATCATTCAAGTATGTAGAAGTCGACGGCGAGATTCATGAAACACCCTGTCAAGCCTTTGAAGGGTTGCGCGTCAAAGACAAAGGTCCCGGGCCGAGTAAAGCGTCAGAGGTAGCCGTCTCGTCATACAAGGAGGCTCAAGCTCTAGTAAAGACAGGTGAGACAAAAGGCTGGGGCAAGGTGCTGGATATCCCCGTGAAGATGGACCGATTTGGGCTGAGATATCAACCGTCGTCATCAACGCCTGCTGCAGGGGCACCCCGTTTCAGAGGACCGATAACCATCACCGCTAGTGGAGTGTGTCACGAGGCCATCAACGCTGTTTCAGATTCCGAAGAAGGAGACAGTGACTGCGACATGGACGCCTGGATTCAGCCGAGCATGCCAGGACAAGGATTATGTAATTGGTCTATTCAGGAGATGGTTCCTGTGACTCTCAAACAGTAATACTTTGTTTTCTTAATTGTTGAACAATCTGGTGTCTTACCCGAGGCATCATGATTTTGCTTAGGGCCGTGCTGTTATGTACATTGCGTTGTTTAATCATTAAATAAAAGGCGTTTTTTCATGTACAAATATTGCGATCTCTGTTTTTCCTGTTTTTGTGTTTTACAATAAAATGGCAACGTGGTTATTCGCTTTATACGCATTTTGAAGCATTTAACCATTCCTTTTGCAGGATAACATTTTCAAATGACATCATTGAACCGCCTATGACTCGTCTCGACTTTGAGCACCCGGTATTTCAGGCCGAAGAAGAGATTGTTGAAGATGGCGACGTTCCAGAAGAATTGTCTTGGTTGGTAAAGCAAGAAGAACGAGTCATTCTGCCTCATGAGGAGGTCATTGAAATTATTAACCTGGGGTCGGAAGGGGTTGAAAAGAACATCCGTATAGGAGCCGCGCTGCAGGGCGACGTCAAGCGAAGACTGGTTGAAATGCTCAGAGAGTACAGTGATGTGTTCGCTTGGTCGTACGAGGACATGCCTGGGCTGGATACAGATATGGTTGTGCACCGTCTGCTGCTAAAAGAAGAATGCCCGCCGGTTAGGCAGAAGCTTCGCAGAACCAGACCTGATATGGCAGTGAAAATTAAGGAGGAGGTTTAAAAGCAGTGGGATGCTGGTTTCCTAGCTGTTACAAAATATCCCTTATGGGTCGCTAATATTGTACCAGTGCCAAAGAAAGACGGTAAAGTGAGAATGTGCGTAGATTACCGTGATTTGAATAAAGCGAGCCCGAAAGATGATTTTCCGCTTCCTCACATCGATGTGCTGGTTGACAACACTGCTCAATTCTCCGTATTCTCCTTCATGGATGGCTTCTCGGGCTATAATCAGATTAAGATGGCACCAGAAGACATGGAGAAGACTACTTTCATAACACCTTGGGGAACATTTTGTTACAAAGTGATGCCCTTCGGACTAAAGAATGCTGGGGCAACGTATCAGCGTGCAATAACGACTCTTTTTCATGATATGATGCATAAAGAGATTGAAGTTTATGTCGATGATATGATTGCCAAATCCCAGACGGAGGAAGAGCATTTGGTGAATCTGCTGAAGTTATTCAAAAGGCTTAGGAAGTTCAGGCTGAGACTGAACCCTAACAAGTGCACCTTCGGGGTGAGGTCGGGTAAACTGCTGGGGTTTATCGTGAGCGAAAAAGGAATAGAGGTTGATCCTGCAAAAATAAAAGCAATACAAGAGATGCCGATGCCTAGAACAGAAAAAGAGGTGCGCGGGTTTTTAGGGAGGTTGAACTACATCGCTCGGTTCATATCTCACCTAACAGCTACGTGTGAGCCGTTATTCAAGCTGCTGAAAAAAGACCAAGCTGTAACATGGAATGAAAATTGTCAAAAGGCGTTTGACAGAATAAAGCAGTATTTGCAGGAGCCTCCTATTTTGATACCCCCAGTGACGGGGAGACCCTTGATTATGTATTTGACAGTTCTTGAGGGAAGTATGGGTTGTGTTCTCGGTCAACACGATGAGACAGGAAGAAAAGAGCATGCAATCTACTACTTGAGTAAGAAGTTTACTGAATGTGAATCTCGGTATTCAATGCTCGAAAAAACTTGTTGCGCGCTGGCCTGGGCCGCCAAGCGTTTGAGGCAATACATGCTGAATCATACAACCATGCTCATCTCGAAGATGGATCCTATCAAATATGTATTCGAAAAGCAGGCGTTATCGGGGATAATTGCCCGTTGGCAGATGGTTTTGACCGAATATGACATCCAGTATGTCTCGCAGAAGGCTATAAAGGGGAGTGTATTATCTGAGTACTTGGCAGAGCAGCCTATTGAAGACTACCAATCGATGAGGTTTGATTTTCCTGACGAGGATATCATGTACCTAAAGATGAAAGATGGTGAAGAGCCGTTGTCAGACGAAGGACCAGAAGTGGGCTCCAAATGGAAGTTGATCTTTGACGGAGCTGTAAACGCCTACGGTAGCGGAATAGGGGCAATCATCACTACTCCACACGGGTCGCACATCCTGTTTACTGCTCGACTGACTTTTCCAGTTACCAATAGTGAAGCCGAATACGAAGCTTGTATCATGGGGCTTGAAGAAGCCATTGATTTGCGAATCAAAAATCTGGATGTATACGGAGACTCAGCTCTGGTAGTGAATCAAATAAAAGGGGAGTGGGAGACACGTCAGCCTAATTTGATACCGTACATGAATTGCGCAAGGAGATTGTTGCCTTTCTTTGACAAGGTTGAATTGCATCATGTACCGCGAGCAGAGAATCAGATGGCTGACGCCCTGACCACTTTGTCTTCTATGTACAAAGTCAACTTCTGGAATGAGGCTCCCAGAATTGTTATCTCTCGGCTTGACAGACCCGCCTTCGTGTTTGCCATTGACGAAGCATCTGATGATAAACCGTGGTATTTCGATATCCTTAATTTCCTGAAAAATAAAGAGCATCCGGCTGGGGCATCCAGTCACGATCAGAAGACTCTCAAGAGATTGGCGGGTAATTTCTATTTGAATCCGGACGGTGTCTTATACAGAAGAAATCACGACTTGGTGCTACTACGTTGTGTAGACGAAAAAGAGGCGAAGCTGCTCATGGAGGAAATACATGAGGGTACATTTGGTACGCATGCTGGTGGGCATGCTATGACGAGGAAGCTGCTGCGGGCAGGTTATTTTTGGCTAACTATGGAAACTGATTGTTTCAAGTTTGCGAGGAAGTGTCATAAGTGCCAGATCTATGCAGATAAGATCCATGTGCCTCCGAGTCCTCTGAATGTGATGTCATTGCCATAGCCATTCTCGATGTGGGGAATCTATATGATTGGAAAGATCAAGCCGACTACGTCTAACGGACACCGGTTCATTCTAGTAGCAATCGATTATTTCACCAAGTGGGTGGAAGCGGCATCTTATGCGAATGTGACTAAGCAGGTGGTAGCCAGATTCATCAAGAGAGATATCATTTGCAGATATGGAATCCCCGAGCGGATAATTACCGACAACGGTTCAAACATGAATAACAAAATGATGAAGGAGCTGTGTCAGAATTTTAAGATCGAGCATCACAACTCTTCCCCTTACCGACCCAAGATGAATGTCGCTGTTGAAGCGGCCAATAAGAATATAAAGAAGATTGTTCAGAAAATGGTGGTGACCTATAAGGATTGGCACGAGATGCTACCTTTTGCTTTGCACGGTTATCGTACGACGGTACGCACATCAACCGGGGCAACCCCGTTCTCGTTGGTATATGGAATGGAAGCAGTGTTACCATTGGAGGTTGAGATTCCTTCCCTGAGAGTATTACGAGACGTCCAACTAGACGAGGCAGAATGGGTGAAAGACAGGTTGAACCAGCTGAGTTTAATGGATGAGAAGAGGCTAGCTTCTCTAGAATACGGTCGTTTGTACCAGAGCCGAATGAAGAAAGCATATGATAAGAAGATACATCCTCGGAGCTTTCAGACGGGCGACCTTGTGCTGAAAAGGATTCTCCCGCCACAGGCAGATCACAGGGGCAAGTGGACCCCCAACTATGAAGGGCCATACGTTATCAGAAAAGTCTTTTCAGAAGGGGCTTTGTTGTTGTCCACCATGGACGGTGAAGACTTTACGTCGCCTGTGAATTCGGACGCAGTTAAAAAATACTTTGCTTGAAATTGACCCGCTGGACAGAAAAAAGAGAGTCCAGGCAAAAAAGGGGCATCCTGGCGAACCAAAAACAGAATGAAAGGTTCGGGCAAAAGTTAGGGATAAAATTGAAAAAATGTACACCCGCGAAGTTGAAAACCTACACTGGGCGGCTTCGGCAAAAAAGGGTATCCCGGTGAACTGAAAACCCGTAAAGGGCGGTTCACGCAAAAGTTAGGGATTTGAAAAGCAAATGACTGCGGTCCGAAGTTGATACTGCGGTAAGCATTGGTGCGGGAGAATATACCTGAGGGGTCGAGTATCAGATACAATCTCTTCGGAAGTGTGAATACCGGGAAAGCATTAGAGTCGGGCGAGTCATAGGAGGATCAATTCATGATGTTCGTCTGCATCCCGTTGCCGACATGTGTACAGATTTGATTTGTCATTATATTTATGCTTCTTGCGCATACTTGTATATTTGTTGTGCGTAGCTTCCTCTTTTCAGGAGTTACATCCCGTGTACAAAACTCCGCCCATTTAGGGGCCCAATCAATAAAACATGTTATTCAGTATTTGATGCTGGTTCTTTACTGTTTTGTACATGATAAACGCCTAGGTTTAATAAAACTAACAAGTGTATAACGTCGCTGGCCCTTGCCAATAATTGCTAAAACTTTGAATTAACTGAAAATAATGTCACTAACACTAACCTGAATAGATTCGGTTGCATAGACTCGTCTTGTCTTGTTTGTGGCGTTGCAGGGTTCGTAGCCGTATGAAATGGGTGATCAAAAGATTGCAGTACTGACCAGAGGCTCGTAGCGAAAGACTCGATCCCCACGCAGGTCACGCTTCTGAGATGACAATGTTCATTACTAAAAAAGGATCAAATTCCCCAGCTAATCGTAGCTTATCCGAGGGACGTTTTCCAGCAAAGTCGTTTACTCTCAGCGGAATTGACGATTCCCAGATCGAAGGCTGTAGTCAGACAGTGTGGTATCCCCCAAAAGGATCCCCCATCCCGAGCAGAGTGGTTTAGCCTCAGAAGATTAATATTACCAACTTGTGATCCGTACCCAAACAGTTTACCCTTTTCAGTAGGGTCATTTACTCTCCCCCAGCGGAGTCAGTTGAGTTTCCCCAAGAGAGTCGTTTCGTCCCCAGCGGAGTTCTCTCTTTTCAGCAAGTGTTCTTTTTCCTCCCAGTGGAACTCGAAGGTTAAAACTCTTCCCGACAGAGTTGGTTGTGTGTCCTGGCATTTATTCTGCCGGAATACCGTGTGATACCCGTTCACTCCGCAGCAAAAGTCCAATTTTCATTGGCACGGGTAAGCTGTCCCTGACAGAAGTCCAATCATGATTGGCGCATTCAGTTATTCCTCAGCGAAGTTGGCTTCACTCTTCCAGTATTTATTTTGCTGGAATAATTCTGTGGCACCTGGTTACCCCCAGCGGAGTTGGCGTTGTCTTCAGCGTTTATTTTGTTGAAGCGGCTTCGGTATCCCAGCAGTTCGAGTCTGCTTTTGCATCAGCATATAGTGTCATATTTGCATCTACCAAATAAAAACGCATAACATTTCCATGTCGAATGGAGCATTGCGTCATTGTCAAACATATGCATTTTTAAACATAAACCAGGTTGGTTAACCCGTTTGTTTTCAAGTGTTGTTTCCCTTGCAGGTGGAGGGAGCTCTTGCTCAAATTAAGTACCAAACATTCAAGATCTCGGCGTGAGACATTCAACGATAATGTCAGTTTTGGCATTATTCCCCACAGAGTTGCTTGGTTAAGTTTCTCTTACCCCTCCAGCGGAGTATTTCTTCAAGGTTGTTGTTCGGTCGTTATCAACAGATTTCGTGAATCGATTTTTGGAAGTTGCCGCCTATGTTAAAATAGGTGTCTGGCAGTGTGGATTCAGAAAATCCCCAGTAGAGTACTTCTCAGATCTGCTGCCATGTTAGCACTAAAAATTGGAAGACTAGACTCAGCTTGTGTTACCCATGTGATTGATGGAGCTAGCTGTTGCAAAGATAGGCAGAAAAAGCTGTACCAGGGTGTTCCCGTAGAATAGGCGGATGAAGTTTCCTGTGTTCAGGCAGATGATTTTCCCGTATGGATAGGCGGATGAAGTTTCCTGTGTTCAGACATATGATGTTCTCGTATGAATAGGCGGATGAAGTTTCCTGTGTTCAGGCAGATGATGTTCCCGTATGGATAGGCAGATGAAGTTTCCTGTGTTCAGGCAGATGATGTTCCCGTATGAATAGGCGGATGAAGTTTCCTGTGTTTAGGCAGATGATTTTCCCGCATGGATAGGCGGATGAAGTTTCCTGTGTTCAGACAGATGATGTTCCCGTATGAATAGGCGGATGAAGTTTCATGTGTTCAGGCAGATGATGTTCCCGTATGAATAGGAGGATGAAGTTTCATGTGTTCAGGCAGATGATGTTCCCGTATGAATAGGCGGAGGAAGTTTCCTGTGTTTAGACAGATGGTTTGCCCGTATGGATAGACGGATGAAGTTTCCTGTGATTAGACAGAAATGTTTCCCCAACGAAAGCGCCGAGATTTTTCCGTGATGTGAGTCCTAACGTGGACAGATTTGTGTTTATTCGTGATTTGGCGAAATTTGGGTCCAGATGTGGACAAGGTTACTCCTGTGACAACAGAATCTCTATTCGTGTTGACGAATTTGTCTCTCTTCTTGTGTTGATAAGGTTATTCCAGTCGTGGAAAGAGGTGTTTTGCGAAAAGTGTTCAGTACCTGTGGCGTTACATAGGTGGTTGAAGTTGAAATCAGAATTATCATACGTCGGATCAGTTGTTGCTGCAACAACCAGATTCAGTTGGTAGATGTCGTTCCCCAAACAGTGGTGCAGTTTATTTCTGCGGTTGGCAAATTTCCGGGTTCTTAGTATTCAACCGTCTTGTACCTCGAATGTCTGAAGGCCCTGGGCGTTTCACCCAGTCGGGTCCAAGTCGCTTGAATAGGGGCAGCTGTTGCACCCTAAAATTTGTTCAACCTACTTCATTTGGTTTATGTTTCAATTGCATTAACATTTGCATATTAGGTCATGTACATAGTCTAATCATTTGCATAGCATAGCATAGCAAACCATCCAACAAGGGACCAAGTACTGTTCTTATCTCTATGAGCCTATCAAGAGGTTCTTATTCAAATTCAAGCCTATCCAAGTCATCAGAAAGAAATTGAAATCTAAGAAGTCAGTGGATCAAGCAGTGGATCTGTCTCCTATCTTGAGTGTATTTGAAGATCATCAAAGAAGTTGTAAGCTGTGAATTGAGCATGGAGGGTATATAGACATCATGGAAGATCTAGGGAGTCATTTTGAAAGTGATACAAGTCATTGGCATGGTTACAAGAGTTGCAGTTGAAGACAGTCAACTAGGGTTTCATCTGGGTCAACCCTAGGTCAAATGCTTGATTGAAAGGCATCAAGGTCTATTTGAAAGATGTGGGGTTCATCATTTGACATGTAGATATGGATGTGGTGTTGTGCCAAAGAGAAATCAAGAGGAATCAAGAAGAAGGGGAGTTTCTAAATTAGGGTTTCTGTGTAAAATCCCCTGATTTAGGTCAAAATTCCAAGCAAGATAAGTCAAAATGAAAGCTTCAAATGGATCCTTGGCCAACATGAAACTTGTAGAGGATCTCAAGACCTTTAATTTGAGTGGTGGAAGACATCAAAGAGATTTATAAAACTCAAGTTATGGTTCTTGCAAGTTACAGGTCATCTGAGGCATCTGAAATTTTGTCTGTGAAAGTTACTTGTCTTCCAAGCAACTTTTACCCCTCAAGGAGCTTTCAAATGGATTTCTGGTCAACATGAAAGTTGTTCCTCATGATCTTAGCTTTCTAGAAAGGTA
Organism: Lathyrus sativus; assembly: GCA_963859935.3. Lineage (NCBI taxonomy): Eukaryota > Viridiplantae > Streptophyta > Magnoliopsida > Fabales > Fabaceae > Lathyrus > Lathyrus sativus. Next base: position 770,273,627 of record OZ012735.1, read on the forward strand.
TGGTATGCCTTCTTCTGATTTGGGGAACTCTACTTATGACCTTGGCAAGCAAAGGGTATTTTGGTCATTTGAGAATTACAGGTCATTTCAAGCATATGCCTAAAACTCATACAAGGAGGCTTCAAATGAAAAACTTCACAACATCAAAGTTGTTCCAAATGACATTTTGAGTCTAGAAAAGTGGCCATGGAAGTTGGAAAATGCTCATAACCCAATATTACAAATTTGGTCAATTAAAAGGTGAATTTAATGAATAAAAGTGACTTAAAAATGAGATTTTTCATAACATGTCCAAATGGGATGAAATTATAGGTCATTTTGATTGGAAACAATGTTTTGAGACCATTGGAAATAGTGTATTTTTGAGTTTAGTTCAAAATTTGAGAGATATCATGGCTTGCTTATGATTAAAGTGACACATGCCAAAACTCAAGGGATTTGTGTGCAAGAAGTTTCTAGCAATTTCTAGATGTTTCCATGGGCATCTATATAAACCCTAAAGCTGATCCATGAAGGGGTTGCACTTCATTTTGATCCAAAACACCAAGTTTCACTCCATTTTGCATTTTTGCAAATTCATTCCAAACTTCTCAATTCTCCATCATTCATTCAATGTTATGATCCAATTCCATTCAAGAATCATCCATGAGTACATTGCAAGCAAGATCTGAAGCAGAAATTACAAGAATCGTGCTATACCACTTTCACCTCCAAATTGCAAAAAGAGTTGGTTACAAGAATCCAAGGTGTTTAAGCAAGAACAAGTGCATACAGTATCAAGATCCACCTCCATTGATCAAGTCCAAAGCATTGCAAGCTGTGAATCCAAGAGATCATCCTTCTGTTTTCAATTTTGCACCAAGTTAGTGTTTGCTTCGAATTAGCATAGAATAGATAGCATGATGTAGAATTATTAGGTTAGAACTGTTAGGAATAGGTAGATGATCATTTCCAGTGAGTTTGAGAGCATTTCATGGAGTTTGACATTGGAGCAAAAATTCTGTTGAGACCTAAAACTTGGTGATTAGGTTGTTAGAATCTTGAACTGTTAGTGATTATTGATCAGTGCAAGGCCATGAAGAGTTTAGTGTACTTAGATCATGGATTGGTGATGATGAAAATTCTGAGTAATTTTGAGGTGGAGATCGTGTTTCAAGCAAGAGTGGATATTAATTGAAACCAATACTATAGATGGATTCAGTGATGAATTTGGAGTGAGTTTGCTTTTTACAATTTTGGAATTGATGAAGAATTGAGCACGTACGAGTGAGGAGAAGATGATGCATGAGGTTCCATTTCCATAGCTGTTTCATAAACCCTAGACTAGAGGAAGACGAAGCACTGCAATCGTTGGATGAGGTCTTCATTGTTGACCAAGACTCAGATCGCACGACCCTGGTTTAAAGTTGAAAATGAGAGGGAATCAGAGAACGTGAAACGCATCGTTTCACTTAAGTTCTCAGATTGGGCTTAAGTATCCATTTCTATTCGCACCACCATTTCCAGGCCCATTCCATTTTGAACTAACATTAGTTGCTTTCTGCACCGTTTTCGCTTTATTTTCTTTTATATTTTCTGAATATGCACTGGGCCCAGGCGCGCCTTGCTACGCGCACCCCCAGTCTGGGCCCATCATCCATTTTCCAATGCAAATCATTACTGACTGCACCCCATGCATAGATTATCATTTTAATTTTCCTCCAAATCTTTTCAAACTTCAAAAATTCATAATAAATTGGAAATTCCATATTCTTGATTGGTTTTTTTTTTTTTACCATTTTCATATTTCTGTGTAGAAAATTATCATGTAATAAAATTTCCATTTTATTTTCTTTTAATATTTTTTGCACATTTTTTCTTTTAATGCCTTTTTAATAGATTTAATTTGTACATAGTATTTGTAGAATTTCTTTTAGGTACTTCTCATAATCTTTTTAGGCCAATTTCTTTAGTATAACTAGATACATATATTAGGTGCCCCCTTGATTTTTATACCAATTTTTTAGGATTTATTTTAGGTAGTTTAGTTAGAAAACATTAGGCTAATCATTTAGGGTTGTGAATATAATGTAGGTTTAACAAAACAAATTTCTTTTGGGTTTTCTTTAGGACAAATTAAATGATGGGAATATAGGGGTATTGAGGGTAAATAATAGATCCCTTAGAAAATATTAGGCTTCCCCTATTCTACTATTACTACTAGTATATTTCCTGTATTTGCTTGATTGTGTGGTGTGCCCTCTCTAGGGTTATTATTTGACTGTGTGGGGTATTGGGCCTGCTTGGGGTTTGGTTTTGAGCTGAAGACTTTGCTGATGAAGCCCATTGAAGCCTAAGAGAATGAAGACCAATTTCCAGAGTTGATGAGGAGTATATCTTGCTGGCAGCTGTTGAAGGTTATAGGATCTAGGAGCTAGGCAGAGCTCTAGAGTAGAAAACTTGATTCACAAACATGGAAGGTCTTGTTTGCCTCCATTCTTTCTCTATGATTCAAAGTCTCTTTTAAATACCCACCTCCTTCCTTTGGAAGGATTAATGAATGTATTTAAAATATAGAACTTTTGAGAGAAAACTGTCTGTATCATGTTAACAGTCAGTGAGCCACCCTTGGTAGGCAACTGACTGCTTAACATCCAGTGCATCTTGTCAACTGATACTCATCTTGGAGAGTGAGACTTGAAGAAAAGCCAGTGAAAGATTGAAGATAGAGACCTTGCTTGAAGGCTTTGAAGATGAAGACTGATGCTTGCTTGAAGCTTGTAGATGGTTGAAGATGACTTGAAGACAAATGTTGATGAAGACTGCTTTAGCTGTTTAATTTTTGATGTATTGTTTGAATTTCCCGGACTGTATTGTTTGCCATTTAATCTGTTAGGTTGAAAGCGAATTTTGTTCGCTTTTGCCTGTTGTTTTCTAGGTTCGAGGTTGAGTGGGACTCCCTTGCCTCGCTTGTATTGCTGCATCCATGCATTTTACTGCTTTATTGTATATATATGCTATTGTTTCTGTTTCCGTTTATCCCTTAGGATCTCTGTCTCTCTCTGCGCAAGAGAGGAGCATGATAGACATTAGGTCTTAACCCATGCATGATAACATTAGGTTAGTGTGATTCCCTCGTCAACCATAGGTTAGAGTTCTGTCTCTTCTTTCTCAAAACAAACATAAAAACACAATAAGTCTTTCAAACACAATAAAAGACACTTCTTCCGTAAAAGAATGTGAACTCATCAAAACGTCATTTTCGTCCGCTTGGACGGATAATCAGAAAAACACTTTTTTAGAAGGAGATAAAAACAACCAAGACAGACTTGTGTCGTACGTGGCCCGAACTACGTTTGCTCTGATCTTTCATGCTGTATGAAAGTACGTAGGCATAGGATGCGATATCCTAGAGAGCAACCTTCCCCTCCTTTCTCGTAGGTAGGCGAACTACGTTGACTCTGATTTCTCGTTCCAGAAGGGAATACGTAGGCATAAAGTGCGATACTTTGCCAAGTCATTTTATTTTCTTTTAACCCCAGACCTGTAGAGTAGATAGAATAACAATCCGTACCAGAAAACAAGCGTGGATCCCGTCGAGTACGACGGACGTGAGGGGTGCTAATGCCTTCCCCTTGCGTAACCGACTCCCGAATCCAGGTTTTGGTTGCGATGACCATTCCTTTCCCCGTTTTGCGGTAGGTTTACCTCGAGCGTTTCCTTTCCCTCCTTTGGGATAAATAACGCACGGTGGCGAATCTTCTGTTCAGCCAGCGCCGATTTTCGCAGTAGCGACACTAGCGTAATTATGCGACTTCATGCGACTCAACAATGCGACTCAACTGTGCATATGCATGTGGTACCATTTAGGAGCCAACACTTCAAAACTCGGGACAGGGCCAACACCTCGAACCCATCTAGGAGCCAACACTCCAAAACTCGGGACAGGGCCAACACCCCGAACCCATCTAGGAGCCAACACTCCAAATAACGCCAATACAGGCACAACCGTCGCCAATCCAGGCCAAATACTATGCCATGAAATGCATCTATTATGGACTACAACACAACTATAGCAACCATATAACAGGGCATTATGCCTACAACCAGAATGTCCATAACAGAGCATCATAACATCATACCACTCATACAACCAGCACTTTCTACCCATCCACATACGGGACAATGGCAACATAATTTCAACATTTACGACTGTTCATGTAAAGGAACATTACAACATCGTACCAACAATTAGGAACTCAAAGTGTTCATCCAAAACGGATATTCCTATACAGGTATAACATCAACATCAGTTCAACAATTAATCTTTAACATCTTATCGTAATAACAACATTACGACATCTTCTCACATAATTAATTACAAATCAATCACAACCAGGAAACTGTCATTTTTGGCCAATTAGGGAAAACCATTAGAGCGTTGTACGAATAACCGTATAGCATATTCGTTCTACGTATTTTCCCATAAGGAAAACCTTAGAGCATCGCACTAATAACTACATAACACATTCATTCCTACATAGAAATCTGGTCCCATTAGGGAAACCTTTTCCTTAACATTTATCGATTAACGAAAACTATACCTATGACTCGATCCCCACATGAATTCGATCATACTCCCGGTTATAGAATTGAACCCCACCCTTACCTTAGAATTGAGGTCAATTCCATGCTCTCCGGTTCCGGTTCCGCTCTACGGTGACTTTTCTGCAGAAATCCTCCAAATTCGCTGGTGGTTGATTCTTTGCTTTCAACTTTCCTTAGTGCGTAACTTCTCTTTCCAGTCTTTTCTTTCCCCAAATGGTGTAATTGAGGGTAAAAGATTCTATGGGAATATTTTTTTGCTACCCACTCTCAGCCACGTCCAAATTCTGCATTTAACTGAATTTTGTTACTATGACGGTCGTGGCAAGTCCATGACGAGCGTCACGGTCGTGACGGTCGTGGCAAGTCCATGACGGTCGTCATATCAGAAGAATTCAATTTTTTTCAATTTTTTTCTAGATAGAACATCTCTTTAGCTTTCCAACGCTTCGAACGGGGGTCAAATCCGACTTACGGATCAAGAGATATGATTTTTCGAAGTTTCCTAAAACTGCTACGGAATTTTACACTTTTTCCTGACAATTCGACCGATTCAATTCCTTCCTTCGATCCAAACACATACTCAACTATGACTACGACGTAACGAGACATAGAAAAGTCATAATTGAATTTAATCAAAATAAAACGGGCGTTATAGTGTGGCTAGCACAAGCCAAAGACCTCAAAGAACCAAAGTACTCCCAGCAAGGCTTCAAGATTGTGAAGTGGTTAGTGATGATGAAGTCACACCAGATGGATATTTGGCCCATTTAACTTTAATTGTAGGTGGTGAACCAATCCACTATAGTAAGGACTTAAAATATAAACAATGGAAGGATGCTATGATCAAATAGTTACAAGCGATCGAAATAAACAACACATGGGAGTTAGTTGAATTGTCAACACATACAAAAGCTATTGAAGTGAAGTGGGTGTTCAAGTTGAAGCATAATGTTGAATGGTTGATAGTAAGACATAAGGAAATATTAGTAGCTTGAGGATTTCTTCAGACAGAAGAACATGACTACTCTGAAATATATTCACCAGTAGCAAGATTAGAGACTATTTGATTGGTGGTACCCTTGGTATATAAGCAAGGCTGATTGACATTTCACTTAGATGTGAAATCAAAATTTTTGAATGGTTCTCTAAATGAAGAGGTATATGTCACAAAACCTCCAGGGTTTGTGATACATAAGTAAGCAAGGAAAGTATACAAGTTACACAAAGGGCTCCATGGTCTCACGCAGGCACCTAGGGCATGGAACAATAAGATTGACTCATACATGGTCGAATTTGGATTCATAAAATGCAAATCTGAGTATGGTGTTTATGTTCAGGTTGTGGCACAAGATATAACAATCATATGATTATATGTTAATGACTTGTTAGTAATTGGAAACAACTTTGAGAACTTGTCGAAGTTAAAAGAGCTGATGAAGAAGGAATTTTAAATGTCGTATATGGGAAAGTTTCCGTACTTCCTAGGCATGGGATTTCAAATGTTGAAGCAAGGTATGATGCTACATCAAAGAAAATATGTCAAAGAGATACTCAAGAGATTCAGGATGGAAGAAGAATCCTAAGATACTTAAAAGGAATGACAAACTATGGAATTCTATTTCCATGAGATTTGGAAAGAAAATAAGCTGAGATTACTTGCTATTCAGATGTTGATTAGTATGGAGATAAGGAAGATCAAAGAAGCACAACTGATATTTCTTTCAATTATTTGGTCCTCTAATCTTATGGTGCTCGAGAAAGCAACCCATGGTGGCATTATCATCAAGTGAGGCTGAATATGTAGCAGGATCATGTGCTGCTAGTCAGGCAATTTGGATTAGATATGTGTTGGAAGAGACAGAGGTTGAAGTGAAAGCCAATTATTAATCTTACAAAGAATCAAGTTCTGCATGGGAGAGGTAAGCACATTGAGGCTAGGTTTCATTTCCTAAGGGAGAAGGTAAAACAGGGTGAACTTGAAGTGATACGTTGCTTGAGTGAAGCACAATTGACTGACATTTTCACCAAAGGATTAAAGATCGACAAATTCCTAACTTTGAGAAATAAATTAGGAATAGTTCAGATCGAATATGATTATTTTGTGTTCAACAAATTGGACTATAAGGAGGTATGTTGTAATATAATCCAAGTTAGGTAACCCAAGATCAATCCCAAGTTGATTAGGGCTAGGGTTTGTTATGTTAGTTACTTAATACTCAAGTTACTTAGTTGTATATATACGCATATTGTAATTATAACAACAATCCTTATTTTCATTCTTTCTCTCTTTCTCTCCTTACTAAAAGTGCCTCACGCACTAACAGTGCAATGTATGATTTATGTTTTAAGGGATATATCCATGTAAGTCTACTATAGTCGTCAATGAAATGAATATCTTATTTAAAACCAAAAGTTATATTATTGGTGAAGCCCTTTCATCAACATGAACTAATTAAAAAACATATTGAGCATGAGAGGAAGAGGATTTAAAAGGTAAAATGTGTATCCTTCCATATTGATAAGCCTCACAAATATGCTCACTAGGCGGTAGTTTTACATTATAGTGTTGAAGGACTTTGCCTAGGACTTTATTATTGGGGTGACCATGTCTTCTATGCTACCTATCGTTAACATGAAAATGAACGCGTGAGTATCTCTCAATCCATGAGAGATGATATAATCCATCTCTAAGTGTCCCTCTTATAAGTTCTTTCCCAACCAACTTGTCCTTCATAAAATAATAATTTGCATCAAACTCAACAAGAATGTTATTATCTGTTGTTAAGAATCAATTGTAATTAAGGTGTATCAATTACCATTAATATGTATCAATTAAAATCAATTGTAATTACCTATTGTATATCACTCAAATGAATATAAATACACTAGTGTGGTCTCATTAGACACACAGTGTTATACACAAATACCTTTTCAATATGGTATCAGAAGTTACAAGTTTCACGATCCTTTTCCGCTTTCCCAAGTAACCTTGTTATTCAAAATACAAACAACCATTGTGTGTCTCCGTTCTCTGCCACCACACGTCCAATCACTGGTGTGCCACCACCACTAGGTTCACAACTCTCTGGTGAACCTTTAGCAACCGTCCTGTCACGTGTGCCCCACATGCGTTACGTCAGACTCATTTTCTAGTGCATTTTTGCCCAATTTTTCCATTCTTCGCGAATGTCACTATTCTCCACACTAGTGGCCAACCTTTTTTACACGTTTTCCAACCATCAAATCTTATGGGAGACATCGATTTCGTAATATTTACCAAAGTTTCACTTATCCCTGCGAGAAACTAACTGATTCATCCAACTAAAACATATGGGTTGGTGCAATTAAGATGTGGTTTTAAGGTCAAAGATTTGAAGATCACCTAACCGTGCAATTGGAAAATATTTCCACCGTTAATCATGCTAAATGGAAACAAGCGGATGCCTCTCTATGAATTATGTTATGGTTTTCCATAGAACCTAATCTCCAAGCACAATACCATGCCTTTATAACTTGCTATGAGGTTTGGGAAAAGACTAAGAAAATCTTTTCCAACGATGTCCATTGTCTTTACAGTTTCATCCTAAGACTCAACTCTTTAAAATTATAGAATATGGATATGCAAGCTTATCTGAGTAAGCTTGGTGTGTTGAAGACGAATTTTACAACCTTAATGCCTTTCATAAAATATGCAACAACTCATGTCGAACAACACATTAAGCTTTTCACGATCATGACACTAGTAATATTGCCATCAAACTTGATTTCACTCACAACAAGATTTTATTAGGATCCACTATTATTGACTATGAAGCAGTTAATGAACAACTATTGCGCTTGGATACACCTCATGATTTTGGACCGGTCTCTACTCCATCTCTTACTAAATCATTTGGCCTTACTTCCCACTTCAGTGGCCGTGGTGGACAAAATGGAGGATGTGGCGGTAAACACTAAGGTATTTGTGTTAGCTATTGTAATTGTTATAATCATATTGAATATGAATGTCGTACAAAGGCAAGAGAATAATAATGATAACCTAAGGTTGCTGGTGTTGCTCAACCGACGATCACCAAAAATGTTACTATTCTAGCTTCTGATTACAGTAAGTTCCTTTAGTTTAAAGTATCCCATCAATCATCATCGCTTGCCGCCATTGATCAGTCTAGTAATCTACTCACCTTTGTCTCGATATCATCCATTGGTCCTTAGGTCCTTGACTCTGGCACCTCTAATCAGATGACTAGTAATAAATCTCTTTTATCTTATTTGTCTTATTATGATTCTTAGCTTCTATCACAGTGACAGATGACTCTAAAATCAAGTTCAATGCCTTGGTCAGAGATATCCATTTCCAAATTTGTCTTTATATTTTGTCATTTGTATTCCTGGTTCTCCTTTTAATATAATATTTGTTAAAAAGCTCACTTGTAGTCTTATTTTGAAGTTGCTCTTCCCTCTAGGGCTTTGGTTTTGGTCTTTGTCTTGTTTATTATCGTTTATCATTTATCTCTTTCGCAATTGAGTATCCTCTAATTAGATCTTTGCAAATATCTTAGAATTGAGTGGAATGCTTTTCAAATAAGTATTTTTCATTAAATCTTATTTTGCATGCATAAATAAAAATGTTTGTGTTTGAGTATGAACATTATACTTTAAGTCAATTAGTAGATTTTTTGGAACAAGAACCATAATTGAGATTGATTAAAGTCATTTCAAAGATAGAATCTCAAAACTTAATAGAAACCCTGGATTTTTGAGATTTTGGATGTGTGATTTGAATAAAAAAATCACGAGTCGAATCAAATAAGGCATAAAGGATCTAGGGTTTTATTGCAGTTTGTGAGTCGACTCACAACTTGTCTCGATTCAAATGGTGAACTTTGTATGTTGAATCATAGTTTGTACATGAGTTGAATCACAGACCCTTCTTGAGCCACTGCCAAGTTTGAGTCGAATCATGACCAAACCTTGACTCGAATCATGACTTGTGTGAGTTGAATCACGCTTTAGTCTTGACTCGAATGACAGAAAAATGGGTCTCTCTTAAAGTGAAAATCTTGATTCAAATAAATTTTCCACTTAACTCAATTCATACATGTTCTTATGACTTAAATCAAGCATCATTTTCACTTATTTTGTGCATAATATCAAGTACCTATATAAATCATTTTCATCTCTCCCTCACCATTAAGTTTGAGTGACTATTGTGATGATAATCATATCTTTGAAATTCTTTCTAAAAGCTTGGAAATACACTTTAGCAAGATTAAAATTTTGTTCTAAGTAGGACAAATGTTGGCCACAATGTTTGGGACAACGTGTACAACAATTTAAACCAGATTAACATATACTAAGGAATTAAAAGAAAAAGGCAATAAATAACATAAGAGAATTATTAACTTACTTCAGTGCAACATCACCTACATATGGGGAGCTTCCAACCCAAGAAAGGAAATTCACTCTCAATAGTATTAGTACAATTAGTCTTATATGAACAAACCTTGTTAAATGCCTACTTCCTAATACTACCTATTCCTTTTTATTTAGGACTCCCCTAAATATGATAATCCTTTTCATTTTATCTTAATCACTACCCTAGTGATCAATTCTTTCAACGGTTTAAATATGTTGAATTACAACTCAACTAACAATCAACTTCTATGCCTTGAATATTCAGTTTAGGCTTCTTTAGAGGTTTACAATAAATAACAAGAATATAAAGACTCAAAAGAACAAAACCCTAGCACACTAGATATTCAATATACGTGCATCTTTAAGGTAGGAATAAGTTTCCTTAAATAAAGATCCATCTTCTAGGATTTCCTCTAGTGGGCATTAGATTTGAGAACCACCAGATTTAATTTAGATTTGGTTTGCTTTAAAAATATCTTCGAAAAGATTTGATTTGATTTGATCTTCATTCAATTTAAATATTCATTTAAATAGATTTGATCTTTAAATATTTTTAGAAAATATAACTCAATAACATATTACTGAAAGATACAACAACAAATATTCTTTGAATCAAACAAAATTTTGCTCAAAATAACGCACTGATTCGGTCTTCAAGACTGGGGACAAATGTTGTACACGTGCTGAAACATCTTGTTCCACATGTTGCATCATCACCAAAAATACATGTACTACTCATGTTGTTTCACCTAATACATCAAATAAAAAGAAAAACAATCTCCCCCTTTGGAAAATTTTGGCAAAAACAACTTACAATCTTTCTACAAGATGTGCAAGAGTAAATCAAAATAATTCTTATTCAGGAGAATACACACATACACATATCAGAGCATACTCACAACAACGAAAAACATAAATAATGAGATACTTACACGCATGCTCACACACAAAAATGCTCACAAAGTTAAAGGCGAGATCCAAGGCCAGATGCTTCAGCATATGAGCACACACAAATATTTATGAGCACAAGTAGCACACCACATCAGAACATCATTAGCAGTAAAAGTAGAACACAACACTCAAAACATGAAAGGTGATTACTACACCTCAAGAGATAAACTAGCCAAGCATTAACACACAACATAAGCTAGGCATACATGCACAAAACACACCATTAGCAAGCACACACAATTACTCCCCTTTTTTGCCACAATTTGGAAAGTTTTAGAAAATGAAAACTAGAGAATCACAGAACCATAAAATAAGTACCAAATAATGATTATAGAGAAGAATGATCATTATTAAAGGATCATTACAGAACAAAAAAAAGCATGCCTATATACAAAGGAAGAAAAACTTCTTCAAAATAGCTTTCTTCAGAAATAACATAAACAATTCTAGCTTGATGAACTTAGTCTTCATATATTGATTCTTCTTCTTCCCATGAGGATTATAAACCTCTAGCTATCTTGTCCACAGAGGGTACATCCTCATAATCTACAGACTTGTTTTTGCCTAAATAATCATTTATAATTTTAGGAGAGAATTTTTCACAACAACCTCTTACATACACCTTCCTTAATTCTTTGCTTCCTTCAATTGTATTCATTGGACATGTTAACAATGAACTCCTTGATCAATTTCTCATAACAAGGTCCAATGTCATACACAGTCCTCATTAGTCCAACATCCTTCAGTAAATCCATAGTTTGTTGACAATCAATAGCTTCTTTTCTAAGCTCTTTTTCATGAGAAATTATTCTATGAAACATATACTTCTACTTCTACACGACTGCTTCTAATGGAATGATACATTATATGAGGGAGAGGCTGAAATATTAACAAGAATCTATTTTCCTCCATTCTTTTTCCTAGAAGAGGTTATAATATCTAGGACATCTGGTTCATCATTTGTCCCAATGTCACTTGTTTGCACAAGTTTTCTCTTCAAAGACTTATTCTCAGTAACCTTTTTCTTTACTTTCTTGTTTTTCATGGGATTTTCTTTAGGAGACTTCTTCTTTGCCTTCTCAGAATTCTTCTTAGAAGACTTAGGAGTAAAAATTGTTAGCTTCTTCTTGTCTTTAAATATATCAGTTATATATCTAGAAATACTTCTCATCATAGTCATAATAGGTTCTTCATCAATAATCACCACTTCGTTTTCTACAGATTTCTCTTGAGACTTGGTAACACTTCCAATAATCATCTTCATGATATTGGCAATAGAAATATCCCCCTCCTCCTCAACCTCTTCATTAATGTTTCCTTGATCATCAGGCTCTTCATTTTTAGGATCCTCATTCCTCAATCCTTTATGGACTCATGGTTTTCATTCAAGAGATTATCCAAATACGTCTCAAAAACATGATCATCATTAGTATGAAAATCAATAAGTTTAATAGGGGGATCAATAATTGGTTCATAAGATATTGGAGCAAATATTTCAACATTTGTTTCAACATGTGGATCAACATGTGGTTCCACATATGGTTCTTTATCAGTGAATTCATCAACCATGATTAATGATTTTCCCAATAGGGTTGGAATAAACTTCCTTAGCAACATTCATAGATTCAACATGATTGCGAGCATGCAAAAATGGTTCCTTATCAAAGGTACTAACCTTTTTAGAAGATTTCTTCTTCTTGGTGGCAACCATTTATAGAGGTACTGGGTTTAGAGTCACACCAAGTTCATCAATATTACTGCTAGTTCCAGAAACCCTAGTATTATTAGATATTCCTTTTTCCTAGCATTTTGACCCTGTACGAGTTGCTAAGAGTTTTGGGTTCAGAAGGCTTAACTTCATTAGCTTTTTGACTCATATTTGAACTGACTTGAGAGAGATGAAGGTGAACATGTGTGCTATTACTATATATATATATATATATATATATATATATATATATATATATATATATATATATATATATATATATATATATATATATATATATATATATATATATATATATATATATATATATATATATATATATATATATATATATATATATATATATATATATATATATATATATATATATATATATATATATATATATATATATATATATATATATAGGTTGTTTACGTGTGAGGGAGGAATAGTTATGAAAAAAATTGAATTGGAAGAGATTTTCCTTATTTTACGTGCAACAATGGTCATAAGAGAGAGACAATTTCCTTTTATTCTAGCACGCGACTACAAATAACACCCCTTAGCCTTTCAATCATAGCAACATGTAAGGGTTTAGAGAAAATGTTTCTTAGTTTCTTTACCTATTAACCAAGATAATAGGTGAGACCACCTACAAGACTCATCTCACATTTAGACTGCAGATGTGGAACACAATGTTTCACCATCTTGAACACATCACACATGTCATATTTTTCTGTAATAAAATTTATCCAAGTGTACCATAACAAATCATCCACACACACGTGCGCGCGCATACACACACACACACACACAAAGAGGTATATTTTCCCATCCATGCTTTCTACTTGCATAGGCCCATCATATCCATATGAAGTAACACTAGAACTTTTGGGGTGTTAAGATGTTGGAACTTCTTGTGGGACATCTTGGTCTACTTGCCTATTTAACACTCACCGCCGATTTTTCCTTCTTTAATATTGAGCTTTGGTAATACCTTGATAGCATCTTCATATATGATCTTTCTCATTCTCTTGAGGTTGAGATGACCAAGTTTATGCTGTCATAGCTTGGTCTCATCTATCTTGGATATCAAACATGTTGACGAATGACTTTTGTTTTGAGATACCCACAAATAACAATTGTTTTTAGATTTTGGTCCTTTCATCAATACTTCTTGATCTTTGCTAAAAATAATGAATTATGATTTGTTTAAACACACATTCAGACTTTGTTCATATAGTTGACTTATACTAATCATGTTTGTAGTTAATCCTTATACCAATATCACATCATCAAGGCTAGGGAGACCTGGATAGACCAATTTTCCCATGCCCTTGATTTTACCTCTTGCTCCATCACCAAAGGTAGCATAACTATTTAAGTATGATCTTAACTCTTCTAGCTAGTTTTTTCTCTCCATTCATGTGCCTAGAATATCCACATCAAAGTACCAATCTTTTCTTGAGGAAAATTTAAGAGTTGTGTGATCTATGAGACAAGTGGTTGATTCTTTGGGTTTCAACACTTCTCTTGCTTGAGTTTTCTTGCCTTTATTTCTATTGAACCTATGTTGACTATATGGATAAGGATATCCATACAATCTATAATAATAGGGCTTTATATAACCATATTTTCCACAGATGTGACGTATGAAAGAAGAGTTATTGTTTCTTCTATACCGAGGGTACATATGTTAAGCATGATGTTGAGACATCTGGTCCAACATCAGAATATCAATTTTCTTCTCAGAGGGGACAAAATTAATGTGAACTTTTTCTTCTTTACTCATTGAGTTGTAGTCAAATCCTATTCCCTTCACATCATTAGACATCCTTCCAACTTCTAGGATTTCATCAAGAGCCTTAGAGCCATTGTTCAAAATATGTATAGACTTTGTCATATTATCAATTTTGGACTTAAAAAGGTGGTTTCCTCTTCCAGGCCTACAATGGTTGAACCAAATTTCTCCTTTTCCAGAAGTAGAGCACTTATAGTTTTCTTTTGTTTCTCTACTACTATGCATGCTTCCTCCCATTGAATGTACAAAAGTTTGTATGTTTCAGATAATTATTCATCATTTATTTCTTCACCACTTCACTCATTACTAGATTCATACTTTCTAGTAAAAGCCATAACATTGTCTTTAACATTTGTCCTCCACCTTCTGTCTAGTCTCTACAAATCTTTGTTAAACTTTCTACCCAAAAGAGGTATAGCATATGAAAGACTTTATTTAGTATTATATTTATCTTAATCCTCTTTAATGTTGGATACAAAGGCAATACTATTGGTTTTCTTTTCAGTTCTATCATTTATTACAATCTCAAAGGTTTTCAAATATCCAATGAGTTCATCCACTTTGATGGTGCTAATGTCTTGGGCTTCTTCAATAGCTATGACCTTCATTTCAAACATTTTAGGTAGGGATTTTAATATATTTTTGGCAAGTTTTTCTCTAGACATCTTGTCTCCTAAAGCAAAAAAAGTGTTGGCAATATTACACAGCCTGATGTTGAAGTTATAGATAGATTCATCTTACTCCATTCTCATATTTTCAAACTTTGTTCTGAGGATCTACAAACATGACATACATACTTTGGAGGTTCCTTCATGTGCACTTTTGAGAATCTTCCATGCCTCTTTCGCTTCACCACATGTGTTGGTTAATCTAAACATGTTATTATCCACGCTATTGAAAATAACATGGCAAAATACTCTCTTTGGCCCCGTATCTTAACCTCAGGGTTCATTTTGGTCCGTTAACTTAAAAAATGTCCATATCGGTTCCTTAACTCTTCAAAATGTTCCTTATTAGTACTTTTGTCCTATTAGCGACGAAGAAAATTCAAAAATACTCGCTAAATTTATCGCTAATTAGACAAAAAAAGATTAATTTGGAAATTTTTGAAGAGTTAAGGGACCAATATAGAGCTTTTAAAAGTTAAGGGATCAAAATAAGCCTCGAGGTTAAGATACGGGACCAAAAAGTGGTATTAAGCTAAATAACATCTGGAACTTTGGAATTTCTAAGAGCTTTATCATCTTCAGCATTAGTCCACTCATCTTCTTGATTTAATATTAATGTTTCATCTTAAGAGGTAGTCATAGGGTGTTTCTAACCTTTTACTATAGCCTTTCATATTTTATTGTCCATGGACTTCAATAAAGCAAAAATTCTAACTTTTCAATAATCATAGTTGGTGTCATCCTAGATTTGTGCTCTATTGACCGATCCTCCTTCCTTAGTATTGTCCATTTGAACAAAATTATTTTCTTGAAGCTCACCCAAACAGAACAGGGTGCCTGCTCTAACGCCAATTGAAATTATATTTTAAGCGATAGATGTTGGACACGATATCTTGGACAACGTGTATAATAGTTAGTACCAGATTGGCAGATACTAAGGAATTAAAATAAAAAAAATCAATAAAGAACACAAGAGAATTGTTAACCCAATTTGGTGCAACATCACCAATATCTGGGGGGGCTTCTAACCCATTAAAGGAAAATCACTCTCAATAGTATTAGTATAATTAGTCGTAGATGAACAAACCTTGTTCAATGACTACGTCTTAATACTACTCGTGTCTTTCTATTTAGGACTCCTCTTAAATATGATAACCCTTCTCAGTTTCTCTCAATCACTACCTTAGTGATCGATGCTTTCAATAGTTTAAAGATGTTGAATTACAGCCCAACTAACAATCAACCTCTATGTTTTGAATATTTAGTTTAGCCTTCTTTAGAGGTTGATAATAAACAAAAACAATACAAAGACTCAAATAATAAAACCCTAGCACACTAGATCTTCAATACTTGCACGTCTTCAAAGGTAGGAATGAGTCTCCTTAAATAACAATTCATCTTCTGAGCTTTTCTCTAATGGGCATTAGATTTGAGAACCACCAGATTTGATTTACTTTAAAAACATCCTTAAAAAGATTTAATTTGATTTGATCTTCATTCAATTTAAATTTTCATGTAATTAGCTTTGATCTTTAATTTTTTATAGAAAATCTTACTCAATAACATACTACTAAAAGATTAAACAACAAATCTTCTTTGAATCAAACCGAATTTCACTCAAAATAACTCACTGATTCTGTCTTTTATACTAGGGGCAAATGCTTCACACATGCTAGAACATTTTGCCCCACATGTTTCATCTTCACCAAAAATACATCTTGTACTACCTATGATGTTTTACCTAATGCAGCCAATCAAAAGAACAACAAAGATTAACACCGGCTGCTTCTCAATTCTTAAAAAATATGAGTTCAATTATAAAGAAGGTTCATTTTTTGTTGATATCTGGTAAGTTCTTGAGTTGCAGAAATGTCTATTTTGTTTTTGATCAAATTGTGCTAAAAGAAAATGTTTTTGAAAATCGTTTTATGGGAAATGTCTATTCACTCCTCTACTAACAAGTGGTATCATAGTTGGTCTTTTGATCAGGTTTTGCAACATCAAAAGTTGAGGATACGGGCCAGAACAATCTAAAGGGTGTGTTTAATGGAGCTCCCAAATTTAAATAGTATAATCTATATGATTAAATAAGTACCATGTTGCTTACTTGATATTATTTAATTAAATAACTTTGAGTTATGTGAAGCAATATAATATTATTATGTTAATAGTTTATATAATCAAAAGTTAGAATTTGAATGTGACTGAATCTGACCAAGATTAAGTTGTCAAATTATTAAGGTATATGTGCAGGAATGTCCACCTAGCCACATGAATTTAAGACTTTAAATATTCAGTTATATTTGGAAAACTTATTTTTCATGAATCATAAAGCATCTCAATTTAATAAAAAAAGAAAGAGATAAGGATTTTTAAAAGAAATTAGAAGCATCTTCTTAAAGACCTACATTTTTTAGGTCATCATGAAGAAAGATGAAGATAGTTTATGTTAAGATGTTGGTGTGTTTGTTAATTATTCAACAAGCATATGAGAAGACTCAAAGTAATAAGTTTTTTGAGAGAGCCTAATTTCTGTCAAGTGTTGAATAAGTTATCCAAGCTTGTTGACACAAAGTTCATGCAATGAAGTGATTGATCATTGCTAGATGGGGAGACACAAGTAAAGATAATTAGAATATGTGTTATTCTACTTCATTTTATATTTTTTTAAGGAGTGTTTGAGATATTCTCTTCAGATGTGCTAAGGAAGACATATCCAATTTGTATTTTGTTTTTAATCAAATTGTGCTTTTGCTTAAGATTTGTGTACTAACCATTACTTGTGCAGAAAGTTTGAGCCAACATCATCAAATTGGTATGATTGTTCCACTCCCCTTCACCTTCTATTAGTGTGTCTTTAATTATTTAATAATATTTGTTTGTTTGATGTATTGTGTGTATATAATATATATT
This sequence comes from Lathyrus sativus, assembly GCA_963859935.3. Classification (NCBI taxonomy): domain Eukaryota; kingdom Viridiplantae; phylum Streptophyta; class Magnoliopsida; order Fabales; family Fabaceae; genus Lathyrus; species Lathyrus sativus. Next base: position 770,291,673 of record OZ012735.1, read on the forward strand.
TTCTATGTGTGCATGGTATATCTCATTCATTTGTGCATTACATTGTCATCTCGATCATTTCTTTCATCTGATGTTGTATGTAATCATCTGTAGTTTGACACTCATTGACATTAATTTTTTTATTAAAATATCTTGCATCAAGTATTTCATTAAATTCTTGCATCGAGTTATTGTTATTCATCTATGCATAGCATTTTTCATTCATATATGCATCATTAATAAGTGCTGAATTGGAGTGATATTGAGTGTGAATAATTGGAACTTATTAGCTTAATTCAACCAATAAACCTCAACTTTTGTGCATATGTTGTATAGTTTATATTATAGTGTATATATTACGTATCATGTAAATATCATTGAGTTTAATTTTTTTCTCTCATTTTTGTAGGTATAAAAGCAATGAGATTTTTTCATTGTCTTATAGAGAATTGAATAAGTTTTCCAAAGCTTCCGACCACGCGTAAAACGAAGTTACGGTTTAAAAGTTATGGTGAAAACAAGTACTGGTTTACTGCCATGTTCGCTAGGCGAACACCAAGTTTGCTAGGTGAATAGAAAGTGCTCAAAAGCGTGGAAAAATTGTTTTGGTAGTACCTAAGGCGACATATGTTTGTTGGGTGAACGAGACTTCGCTGGGCAAACACGGGACCCCAAATGTTCATATCAAATCAATTTTTAGATATTTTTTAGTTTATGTTTTTGGGATCTTTTAAACCCAACTTCCTTAAACACATTTTTGGAGTTTAGAGAGATTTAACAACACTAATGGAGGTTGCAACATGATGATCCGGGATTGAAGCTTCTTTAATCGTGATTGACGTACACCACAAGAGATTTTGATTCTTCTCCTTTCTTCCCTTTGTAGTTTCCATTTGTAGGGTTTGTATGTAAGTTTACTCTGATTTTATATATATGTATTGATCATGACATTGTATACGAGCTATTTTACAAATATCTATCGGTGTTATCCTTGTTTTACTCGCTTTTTGTTTGGGTTTGAGTTGCGGTAGACATATCCTCTTTGAATCTGGATCTAGGATATTCATCTATCGATGCACAAATTGGAGAAATCAATTTGTGTTTTATATTTTCTTTGTGTTTAACTTAAAGCTTATTGTATCAGTTGTTATATGGGGAAATCGTATAGTGATGGATACATTATTTCTTACGACACCACTCTAGACATAGACGATATTGAAAGAATATGTGATGATATAGACAAGAGTTTTAGGTTGCGTACAACTGATTAGTAGATTGTGTATTTGATGGCGAGAAGGAAATACAACTCGTGTCAAATTTCTTCCTCTATAAAGAATGTATTTATTTTCTTGTTCTTATGTTTTTCTTTTGGCTCTTTACTCTAAAACCATTTAAAATCAAGCTTAGATATGCAGAGATTGTCGAATGACATTCTTTCCCTTGAACCGTTCTCTGTGGAGACAAAAAAAAATCAGGTACTTAATTAACTTTTGCTTGCCACCTCACCGATTCAGCAAAATGGCACCGTTGTCGGGGATTGGTTTTGATATTGAATTACATTGCAATAGTTTCTTTATTTCTAAACTTTGCAGATAATTGTATATATGCTTGTATATATACTTGTTTTACTTTTGTCTTCCATTATGTTTGTTCAAGTGTTGTATATATTTTGTTCCTGTAACGTTTGTTCAAGTGTTTAGTTAGGACATTTTCTTTAGGTTAGCACTTTGATAAAGTATCAACATGTCTGTGAGGAAGTTACTATCAAAGCACAATAAAGACGTCGAGCTAAGGACGTGAAACAAGCGCTTGTTGGGAGGCAACCCAATAATTTTTGAGTTTGTATAACTTTATGTTTATTTAGTTTGATTCAATTTTGTTAGCTTGTTAGAAAATTTTTGTGTTTTGTCTTAAGCTTTATTTTTTATTAGCTTGAGAATGCATTTTGTGATTGTTTAAGTTTGATTGTTTCAATAAGAAAATTTTATGGTAATGTGAAAAGTTTAAAGGATTTACAAGGCTAAGGTTTATGTCTATTGCTTTTATAGAACATAATATGTTTATGAACCTTAGACTTTGTACAAATAACATGCTATTCATTCTCTTACAATTTTTATTCAATTTTGAATCACTTAGGTCCAAAAGCCACAAATTGTGAGAAACCTCCATTGTTTAGTAAATGCTTAGGATGATTGATAGCTTTGTTTAATTCGTTTTATTCATGCTTAATCTTTTGCTTATTATGTTTTTGTGGAAACATTAGAAATGATCAAGGCATTTGTTGATATTGAGCACAACGATAACCAAAAGTAAGTTACCCGTGAGTAGCGAAAATTTGCTAGCCCCTTTGAGCCTTAATAAATTAGATCCTAATTTAGCGATGAAATCTCTCTTTACCATTGAATTTTATGGGATTCTAAAAAAAATTCTTGAACCTTTGAACAATATTTTAAATTGATTTCTTTGCCATAAAAATCAAGAAGCATTCACTAGAGGTTTGGTTGAATTCAAGTTGGGGAGAGTGAAAAGAAAGTGGTGAGTTGCTAAAAGATTTTGAAAATTTTCAAACATGCATAGAAAAGAAATTGCGAATATGAATGTGAACAACAAAATAAAAAGATGCTTGTTTGAAAAGAAAAAAAATATAGAGAATGAAAAATAATTATGCAAAGGAATTATGGAAAGGGTGAGCAATAGAGAAAATAAATTGGTGAATAAAGTTGTGATGTGTAAATACCATGTATAGTGAATGTTTCTTTTGTGTGACAACTTTGATTCAATAGCCTAAGAAATGATCATTTGTTGTGAAACCTGGCCAAGCTACAACCTTTCAACCCCTTAGTGATATTTTTTCTTCCATGATTTTATTTATGATTGTTAGATAAATGTATGAATTGAAATGTTGTTAGCATTATTTTCAAATGAGTGTAATTGTCCCACGGTTGCAAACACGTAAAATTTCTTCATCCTTATTCTAAAGAGGAGTGTTAGGTGTAATTCATTCTTGAACATTTGTATTGCTTTAGAATTTTTGACGTGTTTTGTGCTTGGACTTTTCTTTATTGTCATGTTGTCATTGTAGTTTAGTGGTAAGAATTACTTTGCATGTACTTTTGAGATTTGTACCATACATATGTTTTCCGTTTGTAAAAACTTGTTGAACATGACTTCTCAATTATTGCTTTTGTTTCTTCGAGTTGATTGATATTTTTTTAAGGACAACTACGTTTAAGTTGGGGATAGTTTGATAAATGCTAAACTGGAGTGATATTGAGTGTGAACAATTGGCACATATTGGCTTAATTCAACCAATAAACCTCAACTTTTGTGCATATGTTGTATAATTTACATTATAGTGTATATATTCCGTATCGTGTAAATATCGTTGAGTTTAATTTTTTTCTCTCATTTTTGTAGATATAAAAGCAATGATATTTTTTCATTGTCTTGTAGAGCATTGAATAAGTTTTCCAATGCTTCTGACCATGCGTAAAACGAAGTTACGGTTCAAAAGTTATGGTCGAAATAAGTGCTGGTTTGCTGTCATATTCGCTAGGCGAACTGAAAGTGCTCAAAAACATGGAGAGTACTATTTTGGTAGTAGGTAAGATGAAATATGTTCTCTAGGCGAACGAGACTTCACTGAGCGAACAAGGGATCCTAAATTTGCATATAAAGTCAATTTTTAGATATTTTTTAGTTTATGTTTTTGGGATCTTTTAACCCCAATTTTATCGAACACATTTTTGGAGTTTAGACAGATTTAACAAAATCAATGGAGGTTGTAACTCGATGATCCGGGATTGAAGCTTCTTTAATCGTGATTGACAACATGAGAGATTTGGATTCTTTTCCTTTTTTTTCCCTTTGTAGTTTTCATTTGTGGGGTTTGTATGTAAGTTTACTCTGATTTTATGTATATATATTGATCATGGCGTTGTATACGAGCTATTTTACAAATCTTTATCGGTTTTATCCTTTTTTTACTCGCTTGATGTTTGGATTTGGGTTGCAGTAGACATATCCTCTTCGAATCTAGATCTAGGATATTCATCTATCGATGCGCAAATTGGAGAAATCAATTTGTGGTTGATATTTGCTTTGTGTTGAACTTAAAGCTTATTGTATTGGTTGTTATATGGAGAAATCGTATAATGATGGATACAATATTTCTCATGACACCACTATAGAAATAGACAGTATTGACATAATACATGATGATATTGACGAGTGTTTTAGGTTGCGTACAACTGATTGGTAGATTGTGTATTTGATGGGTAGAAGGAAATACAACTCATGTCGAGTTTTCTTTTGTCTAAAGAATGTATTTATTTTCTTGTTCATATGTTTTTCTTTTGGCTCTTTACTCTTAAACCATTTAAATCCAAGTTTAATATGTAGAGATTGTCGAACACCATTTTTTTCCTCGAACCGATCCCTATGGAGACGATAAAAATCGGATACTTAATTAATTTTTGCTTGCCGCTTCATAGCTTCAGCCATCATTAAAATTGTTTTTCATATGACATTAACCCTCTTAGAATATTTATTAAAATTCTTTAGCATTTAAAAACCTTAGTTACAATTTTTGCAATTTCATGAAAGCTATTTTTCTTACATTTAAAATTTTGATATAATTTCTGCTGCATACTTTTGTTGTTGTATAACGATCCCATAATTGCCCTGCTTCACTTCAACTCCCAAAAAATACCTCATCCTTCCCAAGTCAGTCATTGTAAACTCTCCCTTCATTATTTTCTTGAATTCATCCATCATTTGAAGATCATTGCTAGTTTAGATAAGTTCATCTACATACAAGCTCACAATGAGAATCTTCTCTTTAATTCCATGCTTAACAAAAACAGTATACTCATATGGACATTTAAAAAACTTTTCAATACATAAATATGAGACTCTCTTGCTATACCAAGCCTTTATAGCATGTCTTAGGCCATAAAGTGTTTTCTTAATTTATACACAATTTCAGGTTTGCCTTTGTGATATCCTGTAGGTTGGCTTATGTAAGCACCTTCAGATAGCTCACCATGCAAAAAAACACTCTTTACATCTAGTTGAAACACACACCATATTTGATTTGCTACTATTGCTAGTATGCTCTTAATGGTGTCCCACCTAACTGCAGGTGCAAACACTTCATTAAAATCAATACCATGCCTTTGTGAATATCCTTTTTTTGCCAATATGGCTGTGTTTGTCCACTTGTCCCTTTCCATTGTACTTTTTTTTGTAGATTCATTTTACTCTAATGTTTTTTATGCCTTTAGGTAGTGTTGTCAGCTCCCAAGCATCATCTCTATCTATAGACTCCATTTCAAGATCCATTACTTTCCTTCACACCTCTAATATGAGAGCTACCTCATAGCTTGTAGGGTCCTTATTTTATAAGCAAGTCACATAGTCATTAAGATACTTTGGAGGTTTTTTAATTCTATGAGTTATCCCATTTGATTCTTTAGTGGTTTATGCACTTCCATCATTCTCTTCATTTGTATTTCCATCTAAAGGTTCTTTAACAAGTTCTATCGTTGATTTTTCTGCTACTCCTGGAGTTGCTACATCAGGTCTTTCTTATATTTCAAAGTCACTCTCATTTACAACTAGGACTTGTGAATCTTCAAGGCTTGCTTGACCCTTTTCGTATTAACATTTTACTTCTTCAAACATAACATCTCTACTGATGATTACTTTTACTTTATCTTGTTCATACAACTTGTATGCTTTGGATTCCTCATTGACTCCAAGATTCACAGATTGCACACTTTTACCATCCAATTCTTTATGTGTCAGGAAGATGAGCATGAGCCACAAAACTGAAAACTTTGAAGTGATGTATTGATGGCTTTGTTACATTCCAATATTCTTCAGGGGTCATGTTTTTTACTGCAATTATAAGACTTATATTCATGACATAAGTAACCTATCTTACTGTGTTATGCTAAATGATAACATGCTTTTGATCATATTCACGAGACTCTTATTCATTCTTTCAGATACTCCATTTTGATGTGGAGTATATGTAGTGGTCAACTGTATCTCAATCCCTTGCAAGCTACAAAGTTCATTGAAAGCATTTGATGTGAATTCTCCACCTATGTCGGTTATGAGGCGATGAATCAAACAATTGGATTTTCTTTCAACCAATGCCTTGAATATTTTAAAAGACATCAAATGAACTTGAATTTTCTTTCAAAAAATAAACCCAACTTTTTCTACTAAAACCATCTGTGAAGGTGATGAAATACATATTTCTTACAAGTGACCTAGGCTTGATAGGACCAAAAATATCAGGGTGAGCGAGCTCTAGATTTGCACTAGCTCTCCAAATAGCCTGTGTAAAAATGGGATCTTTGTGTTGCTTGCTTATCAAGAAATCTATACATCTTTCTTTTATGTTTACCAGGCTTGGCAAACCTCTCACAATTTCTTTCTTCACAAATGAGTCTAGTCCTTTGATGCTCAAATGTGCATACATGATATGCTATAATTGAGATTCCATTTATTTAGTTGTCTGAAAACACATTGGCATGATGAATGGTGCATGGATCACATACATTCTATTATGATACATTTGTGTAGTCAATATCATACTGTTATGTTCATGGAAGATTTAGCAAGAATCGTGCTTTAATACTACACTTAGTTTCTTATATTGAAGTTGACAAATGTTGAGAAGATTATTTCTCAAGCCTAGTATGTAATAGACATCAATTGTCACATGTGTCTTGTTGCCAATGTCCAACTTCACATTCCCTTTTCCCATTACCGACATTGTTGAGTTAACACCTAGCTTAACCAATTTTCTAAAATTTGATTTAAATTCAAATAACTAAGTTTTAACCCCAACCATATGATTACTGCATCTAGAATCAAGATACCATATTTCTTCCTTAGCCTAACCTTTTGATTCACTCTTGGCCATCAAGATCATGTCTTATTCTTCATTGAATTCAACATAGTTGGCACTTTCTTCCCAGCTAGGACACTCACTTTAATAGGGATATAACTTGTGACATTTGTAGCATTCCACAAATTATCTATTTTGTATACCTCTTCCATGACCTCTTCCTGAGAACCTTCTTATACCTCTCCCAACACCTTTTTTGAATTAGAAACTTTTAGTGCTTGTTCTTTAATGAAATCTATTTGACATTTCATCCTTTGTTCATGCACAAGCAAGTTTCTTTGTAATTTATCAATGAAAAGAGTTGTCACATCATTGTACTCTTTAGTGGAACACATAACATATTTGAATTTTGCTGACATTGATCTCAAAGATTTTCTAAAAAAACAACTACCTACTCCAATATCTCTCCATGTGCAGTCCATTCGATTGGAAATGGCAAGGGTTCTTTCAAAGTACTCATCAAGAGTTTCAGTTTCTTCCATTGCAAGAACTTCTAATTCTTTGTGCAGCAAGTGCAAATGTTTTAGGTTGTATTGTGCACGAGGATGATTTCCAAAATTGACCTATCAATGGACTGTAGCATATAGTTCTAGGCCTTCAAGTATTTCAATTTACTATCCTTCGCAACCTTCAACTATTATTGAGTTGCATCTAAAGGTGGCACCATGATACTGTTTTCGATCAATCCCCAATACTCCTTTGATTGAAGCAAATTCTCCATTAGCATGGACCAATGGTCATAGAAACCTTCAAATCTTAGAGTTGCTGGCTGAATGAATCTTTTTTGTGAGAATTCAGACATGATGAAAAAGTAAAAAAACAAGTAAGATTCAAGAATGAGATTGAAAAGTAGAGGCAATGGCGCCAGAGAAAAAAAAGAATCAGTTGTTATAATTGAAAAACTCACGTACTCAATTAAACGGAGTCAGAATCCCAACCAAAGTGATGTTATCACTTGATCAATGGCCTGCCACGCGTCGTTAGATTGCAACCTTCACCAGAGTTAGGGAGAAAGAGGGGGTGTACCTGCAAGGCACTCCGATGCTTAAATGAGTAAAGGATCGGAGTGGGAGAGCAAATACAGAGAAGTAGGTGTAGAGAACAAGATACCTGACCCTCTAGTGAAAGAGGGTATTTATAGAGAGACCCCAGCGCAGGGCCATCGGTTACATTGCATTGGGCTAGACTGTCAGGCCCAACCCAAGTAACTATTAGGGCTTACATGGCGTAGTGAAAATAAGTACGTGGTATTCGCCCTAGATCAACTGCCCCGTGATTTTCAAAAGATAGGCTGACCAACTCTTTCGGAAGTAGATAGTTTCCTGATGACGTGTCCCCACGTGGGGGAGCACGTGGAGAATATGGGGGAAGCGCGTGGGCCTCCCCGTCAAAGGAGTCACCTGCTCGACATAGGTGCCTTATTGAGGCTCGTGCTCGACAGGGGGAATTGGTCCTCGCTGGGCCTCATCAGCATAGCATTGGGTGGGCCTGCTCGAATGAGGGGCAGGTCCCGACCCAGTCCAGGACATGAGTCCCCTAAGTCGCTGCTCTGAGGCGAGGAGTAATGACTTAAGGGCAGGTTGAAATGGTGAGGTCCTCTTCGAAAAACTATGCTCGTCGGGGAGGTGAAAGATGACTGGGGTGCTGGCCTTCTGAGTTCGAGGGAGAACGAAGGGTCGCGGTCAGGAACGGATGCCACGCGTCAGGTGTTCATTGTTCCTTCTAGGGCGGCTAGCCATAGCGGCGCTTGAGTGCCTAGGGGCGCCTGAGTGCTTAGGGGAGCCTCGAGTCCCGTGCTAGGTTTATAAATAGCTGAGGTCTGCCATCCCCTTGTTACTTTTTGCTCCCAACTAGCTAACGAAATCTCTCTTGCTCTTCCACCATCTATGTCGTCGTGCAACCGCTGCGGTTGCACCTTCCACCGTATCTACGCTCAAACTACTGTATCAATTAAGTCCATTCTTCCTTCCTTATGTTTCTTTATTTTTAGGCAACTCTTGCGGCTGTTGCGGTGAGAATCGTGATACCAAGCTATTGATTAACTTGAATCTTTAATTCTCAAATTCACAACCGGACTTTAATTTATCCAAAGGAAAGGTCTAAAGAAAGAAAAACCCTTTTGCGCGATGTAACAACAATGCTAAGAGATTCGGGGATCGGGGGTTGGTTATGCATAGGGTAGGTATCTCACATCCTAAACATCTGTAGTACTGTACAGGAACCTTTGTTTGTTTGCATGCTAAGTTTTCTAAATGTTTGCTATGGATTGGGTTGGGTAAAAGGTGTAGGGCGTAGGTTCAAACCTAAGGATAGTTTCTAAGTTTTCTCGCAAAGACATCGCGTCCTCTGCCTACGTATCCTTACTAGGATAGAATCAGAGCAATCGTAGTTCACCTCACAAGGGATGAAGAACACTTGATTATGATCAGGGTTCAAGGGGGAACAAACATTACAATGCTTGTGTAGAGTTTAACAAAACTCTATAGATCTATGTTGAACACTCAAAGGGGAAGTAAGTAGTCATAACGATGATTCTTACATAGAGTTGACGAACTCTATCCTAGGGTTCTAGTTGAAGAAACACTCCTAGAAAAGGCGGGTTTTTTAGGCTTAGAGCAAAATCTAATGGCTTATACTAAGGGTCAAGATGACTTCACAAAGTCAAGGGAAGCGGGTAGTGAACTATCCATGACAGAAGGGTCAATGGAGAGACTTTTCCTTTGGAAGGAGAGGGAGAGGCAACTTGGATGAGAACTAAAGAGTTCCATCACTTGGGGAAGAAATACTTAACAAAGCAATAAATAACATAGCATGAAGAATTAGGTTACAATCAAGCAAGCATGCATATCATAATAAGCAAGGATTAAACGGATACAAATGGTTTCAACCAAGAATCAAATATCTTAACAAAGATGGAAGTAACAACCCAAGAGACTTATTAACAAATATGAAAACAACAATCATACAAATAAGTCACAACCTAAAATGATCATGTTATAAGTTCAAATGTAACAACATTCAGGCATTGATGACAATCAAATACGCAAGGAACAATCACAACAGTTAAATCTCAAGACTTAGGAAGAGAACAAAATTTTATGGTAACCACCAACAAGAAATAAAGTCTCAACATGCTAACAAACACAAAGAAATTAAATATCAATAAATCTCACAAGATAAGTCAAGCATGGTATGAAGAAAATTCAACCACGACACAAGGTAACGACCTAAGAACGAACCAACTAACAAGCAGGCCAAAAGGCATTATAAATAAAAACAATTTGAGACATTATTCCATTAAATGAAAATAGACATTACAATGAGAAATTTGCAAAAAGAACGGGTTAAAAACAATAAAGCATGCAAGAGTTATGACATTTTGATTTTCTATGAGAATAAAATAAAATGCAACAAGCAAATAAAAAGAAGTGGCATGGGAAGGGATTGAACCCAATCCCTTGTGCTTACAAACACATGCCTTATCCACTGGGGCACAACGCGCACGCATGGTTGGAATGGCAAGAGATAAGAAAATGATTAAACATGGCAAATGAAAAATAAAAAGCCAAAAGAGTTAATCACCAAGGATCAAACTCAGGTCAGGCATGGCAAAGGGTACAAGGCGCGCAAGTTGTCTACCACTGGGGTGGCTATACATCCGTGTATTAAGCCACCCCCATAAATAGATAAACCTAAATATGTTGGATTTTCTAGGCAAAAAGCAAGTCAATCAAACCAAATGCGTGAAGGATCCAAACTTGATCAAAACTTAATCTTTTTTTATGAAATTTTATCCAAACTTGAATGATTTTTGATGAGGATTATGATGGTCACAACCAAAACTTGAAATAACATCCACAAAGTAAAACACGATAGCACATGCATATTGGCATTTTGTGATGCATTTTGATGAACATGGATCAAACCAGATGCAATTATGATTAATGAAAGATGTGAGCAAGTTTCAAACATGATTATGAATGAACTTTAGCAAAGATATCAATCAAAAAAATGTTGGATCCAAAAGAGACATATAAATTACAAACATAACATGAAAATGAAGGCAAACTGTCAAGGGTGCAGATGGGAAGGTTCAAATCACACATATACATGGCCTACCAGTTTTTAAACATGTCAACTGATGCTTTTAAAGTTTACAAACCAAACACCAATGCTCAGGCAGAAGAAAGAAGTAAGATGCAGTAATGACAGCATATTGGAAACTTGAGTGAACTTTGTGAAAAAGGTGAGCTTATGCTCTCAAACAAACAAGAATAAAATGACTTCCAAATCAAAACCAAGTTGTTAAAAATTAACACAGACAAACAGTTATATCATACATAAATGTGGCTAAATCAAATGTGATATGAGAGGAATTAATGATGATGAAAACAGTAGGCAAACAGCTGGCCAGGGTTCACACAAAAGGCCAATCATGGATGGAAATCAAACTTTGATCACAATAGGACAGGAAAACCTCATGGTATCTCAACCAAACCAAATAAAATGCAATGAGGAACATGAAGATAACAATCAGAATGCTAAGCTTAAACAACAAGAAGAACTGTCAAGTTATGCCAAGCTATGTGAAATTGAAAGAAATGCAAGTTGAAAGCTAAATCATGGAATAAGCATAATCAGGTTGGACAAGCTTCATACAAGCACTCAAATCATGATATTAAGTCTTTCTACACTTCAAGGTTGGCTACAAACAAGATAGGAATGAAAGTCATATACCAGCTGCTCATTAACACATAAAGATGCATAATTGAAGGCAAAGACATTATTGGAATAGGTTAGGCCAGACAAACATCATACACAAGTTTTAAATGCATCAATGAATGATTCTAACACCTAAGATCGATCATGAAATGCACATAACACAAAATGGCTCACAAATTGCAAAGGTAGCACATGGTAAGTGGGGCTGTCATGATAGGCAGAGGAAAATTGGCAAAGCAATCATGAATGGGACCTAGTTCATACACATACAAGTCCTAAACATACTATCTAGAGGTACTATGCTCATGGAATAATTCAAAACAAAACAAATAGCAAAGTGAAGTGTGTGCTGCAGTTGTTGTTTTTCAAAACAGTTTTGGCAGCATAAGGGGGTACAAGCTGGTGAATGGTCTCATGTTATAAAAAAAAGAACATACATATCATAAATATGAAGGTAAATGAGGTCAAACTCAGAAATCAAGCACTTTGCAATTGGAACAAGATTTGGTATAGTCATGGCATACTTTGGCTTGAAAAAGCAATTTGAAAGTGAAATGAGAAAACAAGTGAAAACAGATCAAAAACACAACACACACACACATCACAAACATGAAGATGAATGAGATCAAACATAGAATTCAGGCCTAAACAAACAGAAATGAGATTTGAAATGTTGATGGCTTAAGAAGTGCAAAATCTGTCTTGGAGCAACACTAGTGGTACAACAGGGTGTTTTGTAAAGTGATGAGTTCTATGCTAAACCAATGACATACACATACCACAAATATGCAAACAGATGAGATTATACCCAAGAATCAAATCAAATCAACACCAAGCAAAATATGGCATACTGGTTGTAAATAAAGCATAAAAATGCAAGATTATCAACATTCAAAAGCAAGTAGGATCTGTCATGGCAGTTGAGGCAATTTGGCACCACATACAAGTTCAAAATATGTAGAATGAAGACTCTAGGCACATGGATCAAGTAAAAACAAGGTGGAACAGAAAATGGTATGTTGTTGGTATCATGAGGTTTTGAAAGTGCAGATTTGGAAGTGAAAGACTGTTTTGAAAAAAGCAAGGCCAGTTTGAACATACAAATACCACACACAACTTCTAAACATATTAAATGATGTTTTCACAACTTAAAAACCACACACAAATTGCTCAAGATAAAACTGGTATGCTGTTGCAAATACTTGACAGCAAAAACACACAAAACCTCACATCTGGCCTCAATAAACAAATCTCATGTTTTCAATATTTTCAACAAGCTCAACTAGGCAAACAAGATCATGTAAACACAAACCAATAGTTTAAAACACTTGAGACACAACATGGCAAACACAAGCAGTTTAACACAAAACTCATGATAATGGTATAGAAAATGTAGCATCTATCACAACAAATCAAACTAGATTCAAACATGACCTAGGGGCAAGGGAAGCATCATGAAACAACTAACAAGTTATCCAAATATCACCAATAGAAAAGGGCTGACAGATCTAGGGCAAGCACATCAATATTTCATGTTTGGATCCCTAAAGCTAATCTTATAGACAAAATTCTCAAAACAAGTTGTACACAACATCAAAGTTCAATATTGGTAACATATCATCAACACATCATTTATGAGTAACATACCTTAACAAAAGCAATATCATAGCCACAAAGCATAAGCTCTTGACAAAGAACCAAAATGGGACAACATGACTATATTTTCACAACAAGCACCTCAAAATTGTAAAACATGACAATGTATGAATAATAAATAGGTTGAGCATTACATACCTCTTGTAGACTTTCTTGAACAAGCTAAAACGCTAAGAAACCCAGAGATATTCTTCCTTGGCAAAGATTTGGAGATTTCTTCCTCTTGAAGCAATAAACTATCTTTCAAGACAGTTTTAGTTATGAACTTCCCAGTTGGTTTTTGAGACTTTGGACAGTTGAAATATGATATATATGAAGTGTTGGGAGTGTTGAGGTGGTAGGAAAAGCCTTAAGTGAAGACTTGTCTTCCAAAGTGCATAAAAGTCAACATATAAAGGTATGAAGGTTGACTTTTGGGAGAATGATGTTTTTGGGTGGTTTGAGTGTATGAACACCTTCTACACAATGTTTATAGATTGTGCAAATGGTTTTGAGTGGCTTGGAAGGGGTGGAAATGAGTTTGGGCAGAATTTTGCTTGAGACAGATTTTGGTGAAAACTTGAAAGTTTTTGAAGAATGAAGTTTTTGAGAAAGTGAATGAGAGTTGAGAGCTGTGATTTCTCTTGGTTTTTAAGAGTGCTCTGGGGTGGTTTGTAACATAGAGAGAGGTATCTATTTATAGGGAAAATGAGGGTGAGGGCAGCCTTGGCTTTTCCATATTTTGGAGGGAAATTGTGAAGTTTTGAATGAGATCTTGCCAAGATCTTGTGGCAGCTTCATATATCAGTTCCATGGGAAAATGCTGAGCAAAAATCAAGTGAGATGGGAGGGATGAGATGACTGAAGTGAAGCTAGGAGGGTAGGGGACTGCAGCTGCCCAATCTCTTTGAAAAATTTCTCTTTCATAGCCTTTAAATGATTATTTTAATGGCCACTTGCTCCAAGTCGCAAAAGCCTACCAATTCTTCACTTCTTTTGGTTTTTGCATCATCTAAGCTTCATAGAATCAAAATAGAATATGATCCAATGGCTGAGGGTAGCCCAAGTTGTTGAATTTTGAATTTTGGAGAGTGTTGAAGTGGTGACTTCAAGTGTGGCAGCCCCAACTTCCATGACCCATAACTTTCTGCTCACAAATGCTATTGAAGAGTTCTACCACAATTTAGAAAGCCCTCTGGTAGCTCTATAACTTTCATTTTTTTGATATTTCCAAATTCTAGATGGAACTAGGTTGAAAAAACCCCTCCAAGTTGCTGAAAAAATCACTTAAAAGGCCAAATAACTTAAAATGTTTCTAAGTTATTTCCCTTCTTGAAATGAATTTGGTCATAACTCCAAATCTATGCATTTTTTGACCATGGACCACTTTGAGAATTTTGTAGGACTTTTCAAGAGCTTTCCAATGAGCTTTGAACCACTTCATTTGGATGTGTGGTTGAGGAGTTATGGTCTTGCCCTTTTCAAAATCCTAATTCCCGATTTTTGCAATTGCTTCTTAACCCTTGATCCAATGGTCATGAAATTTTATGGAAAGGTGTAATATGACATAAAGAACATTTTTGATTCACATCTTGAAGTCAAATTCCTTATTGTTAAAGAGTTGACTTTTCAGTCAACCGTATGATCAATCGGTGACTACCGAGTCGACTGTTGGGGCTCCGGACCTTTCGAGGCTTTGAAACTCTTTGAATAGACTTTAATAATCCATAGGGACCTAATGGACCTTGATCTCACCATTGGAACACCTTTTAAATCAAAAGTCAAACTACGGTTGACTTTTCCTGATCGAAAACCCTAATCGGGTATCTTGAACTGCACTGTTCTCAATTCCCGGGTAATAACCTCAAATTGGATTCATACTTGACCCAATGTAGTATCATTGATCTTGTTTATAGTTGAATCAAATCCAAAACATTGATTGATCAAACCAACGAAGCCTCGATTTCGACGGTACGGAACCCTGATTCATCTGCATCTTGACAAAGATAAACTTGAAGTGGGTTAAGGTTAGTTAATCAAATGAGTATGATCCTACAATGATGATGAGGATCTAAGGGGTCAAAATTTGGGGTGCAACAGATGTCCCTATTTAAATATCTTTACTAGATGGCAATGAGAGATGACAATCCTCATGGAATCGTAGTGAAAGGTATTTAAATATAGCAAACCAGAAATTTTGTCCCTTAGATCCGATGGTATGCAAAAAGGACAAATGTTGAAATGCAATGAGTTCTAAATGATGCTTTATGATGCTTGAACGCAAGACAGATGCAGACACACGAGCAAGTATAAAATAACGGCAAGACAACGAGTAACCACTCACGGAGGACCCAACACACTAGGGAAAGGTTCAATGCAAATTAAGCAAGATAGTTCAAACATGACTAAAGATGTTGTTCAAAGGCATCTTTCACATAGGGGACACAAATTCCACCAGGGAAGACATATCTTCAGTGGGGAAAGGAGACACAAATCTCACTGGGGATAACCAGATGAGGAAGCCCATCGGGGAAGAAGACAAATCTTCACTGGGGAAATGAAAGAAAAGAAGCGTAAACCTCACTGGGGAAGAAACCCACTGGGGAAAACTTTGTTGGGGAATGGTTCCACTGGGGAAGCAAAACTTCACCAGGGAAACGATGGCACGAAGACACGAACCTCACTGGGGATAACCAGATGAGAAATTTCCTATAACGAAGAGTTTAAACAGGATCTTCAGGAAAAGGTTAGAAACAATACTGGACGCGCTAGGGAAGCTAGTATCCACTAGTTCTCCGAGACTCGACCGGGAAAGCAAGAGCTTCAAATGGGGAAACCTGTGACGACCAGAATAACAAATAGTTTCAACTATTGTTAGCTTCCAAAAGACTTACTGGGGAGGATGGTGACGACCAAATCAAAGTTCAGTTCCCAAAAAGTGCTAAATACCACTAGACTTCCTGGGGATATGGTGACGACCAAATCAAAGCCCTAATTACAATTGGGAATTCCAAGCAATATTGATAAAACACAGGACTTCGGCTGGGGGGATTGGTAACAACCGACTAATAACAATTAGTTTTCAAGTAATGCCAGTAACTACTAAACTTAGAGGGGACTGGTGATGACCAAATCGGGGTATACCAATAACAATTGATAATGCTAGTAACCACTAGATTCCACTAGAGAGACTGGGAATGACCGAGTCCAAGGAGACCAATAACCATTGGATTTGGGGTAATACCAATTAAATACTGTATTTTCAAAGAGTTCGGTAACAACTAAACCAATGTGATGATAACAATCCGATTTAAGCAATGCCAATAACTATTGGACTTAGGTCAACTGGTGACGACCAAATCAAGTATACTAATAACAACTGGTTCTGAACGATGCTAGTAAACACTAGATTTTCCAAACGATGCTAGTGACTACTAGACTTAGAAAATTGGTAATAACCGAATCAAGAAGCACCAATAACAACTGGATTTGAAAGCGATACTAGTAAATACTAGATTCAGAAAGATTGGTAATAACCGAATCAAAAAAAGGTACCCATAACAACTGGTTCCAGGTGATACCAATAATTATTGGACTTTTAAGGAATTTTGGTAACAACCAACTCGAGTACCAATGACCATTGGTTTCAAAAGGCAATACTAGTAATCACTAGATTTTAGCGAAGATTGGTGATAACCGAATCAAAAGGACCCTAATAACGATTGGTTGGCTTTATAACAGAATCAGTGACAACTAGGTTTGGAAAATTGTTGGTGATGACCAAAATAGAGATAAACATTGGTAACAACCGCCCATCTGTGTAAATCGGATACTGCTAGTCACTACCAGCTTCCCAAAAAAGATAGTAATTCCACGATTACTAGTAACCTTGGGGTGTCAACCTCAAAGCGAAACTTATTGTAAAGGATCAAAGATAGAGGTAACGACCAAAGGATCTCAAAGGCAACAGCCAAACGAATAAAGACCAAAACCAAATGCAAGCAAATGCATATGCTGGTATGATGTTGTATGTAAAATGCAGACCGACCCGCAGGAACAAAGGAAAGCAAAAGAAGGAAAACACAGAGGGAACTCGTCACGCTGAGTCTCATTTGCTTCAAGTTAGGCGACATTTTCTTCTGGCGTAGATAAAAATCTTCCCAGACAAAATCTTCGTGATCTTGTGGAGGAGAAGTCTTGGCTTAAGAGCAGGAATTGTTGTCGGACGCATCTAGTTTGGTCAGAGGTGACAACAACCTTTCATGACTTTGAGAAATGCGTAATGTTATCAGATTACCTCTAGAGTTCTCCAATCGCTTTGTCAAATTATGTTTTCTTTTTAAAATAAAATTTAAGTTTTTCAAAACACTTTGCTTTCGAAAAAATCCTTAATAACAAATAAGTGAAATTGCATAACAAAAACAGAAGATCATAACAATGATTGGCCAAAATATGATTTCATTGATAGACAAGAACTTTACAAAGGGCAAAGCCTTGGGAAAATTATACATTTGAAAAAATGGCAAACAGAAAGGGTTACGGAATCCCATAATAATCCAGTCTCCCTAACTATCAGTTCGCTTGGTCTGCCGCTTCTCACGAGAATGACAGACGTTGATCTTTCTTCTAACACCTTGCACAAGCTTTTGCCCCAGCTTTTGTTGGCTTTCAATCTTTGGACTCTCGCCTTGCTGAAGCACTGGAATCTCCTTTCTAGGTTTCTGCTTTTAAGCATAGTACTTTCTCACTACATCTGAGTTGATAGGGTACTTGAGTTGTTCGCCATCCATGGTCTCAAGAATTAGAGATCCTCCGGAGAAGACAGTCTTTACAACGAAGGGGCCATCGTAATTCGGCATCCACTTGCCGCGCATATCCTTTTGTGTTGGTAGGATTTTTCTGAGCACAAGCTCTCCTTCCCTATATTCTTTGGGACGAACCTTCTTGTTGAACGCTCTTATCATTCTTTGTTGATCTGACTATGACACATGGCCGTCATCCTTTTCGCATCAATGAGGTTCAATGAGTCGAACCTTTCTTTTATCCATTCACCTTCCTCGAGCTCGGCCTCCATTAAGATCTTTAGAGAATGTGTTTTGACTTCGATGGGAAGCACAACGTCCATCCCATATACTAAGGAAAAGGGAGTTGCCCCTGTTGAAGTTCACACTGATGTTCGATATCCATGTAGAGCAAGTGGTAACATCTCGTGCCAATCCTTGTATGTTACGACCATCTTTTGTACTATTTTCTTGATATTTTTGTTTGCAGCTTCAACTGCACCATTCATCTTGGGTCTATAAGGAGATAAATTGTGATGCTTGATCTTGAAATCGTCACAGAGTTCCTTCATCATTTTGTTGTTTAGATTCGACCCATTATCAGTAACGATCTGGTTAGGAATACCGTATCGACAGATGATTTCCTTTTTGATGAAGCGAGCAACCACTTATTTTGTCACGTTCGCATACGATGCTTCTTCCACCCACTTGATGAAGTAATCCATTGCGACAAGGATGAAGCGATGGCCATTGGAAGATTTTGGCTCTATTTCCCCAATCATATTTATTCCCTACATTGAAAAAGGCCATGGTGACGTCATCACATTGAGAGGATGTGGAGGGACATGCACTTTGTCGGCATAGACTTGGCATTTATGGCATTTTCGAGCGAAGAGAATGCAGTCCGTCTCCAGAGTTAACCAAAAGTAACCTGCCCTTAAGATTTTCTTAGCCATAGCGTGGTCGTTGGCATGGGTACCGAATGTTCCTTCATGTACTTCGGTCATTATGAGATTTGCCTCTTTTTCATCGACACATCGGAGTAAAACCATGTCGTGGTTTTTTTTGCACAAGGTACCATTGTTGATGAAGAATTTAGCCGATAATCTTCGTATGGCTCTTTTGTCAATTCTGGATGCGTCAGCTGGATATTCTTGATTTTGAAGAAATTTTTTGATGTCGTGGAACCACGGTTTCTCATCAGTTTCTTCGTCTATTGTCATAACATATGCGGGTACTGTCCTTCTTTCAATGCGAATCAGAGGCGCCTCGTTAACAAACTGGACCTTCCACATTGATGCTATCATGGCTAATGCATCAACTATGTGATTTTCCGCTCTTGGTACATGTTTGAAAGTAATTTCATCAAAATATTCAGCCATCTCTAGGATATGAGTTTTGTAAGGGATCAACTTTTCATCCCTGGTTTCCCATTCTCCTTTGAGTTGGTAGATCACCAAAGCAGAATCACCGATTACTTCCAAGATTTTGATGTGAAGATCAATAGCAGCTTCCAACCCTAAGATGCAGGCTTCATACTCGGCTATGTTATTCGTACACGAGAAACAAAGTCGGGCTGTGACGGCAGTGTATCCTCCGGTTGGGTTTTTCAAAACAGCTCCAACACCATGTCCGTTCTTTTTTGACGCTCCATCGAACATCATTTCCCACCGAGATCCAGGCTCAGGACCTTCTTCAGGACCAGGCTCTGGTTTCGTGCGTTGAATGTACATCACATCTTCATCAGGAAACTCAAACTTGAGTGGTTGATAATCTTCCATGGGATGCTCTGCGAGGTGTTCTGACAAGACACTTCCCTTGATAGACTTTTGAGCAACATACTGGATATCGTACTCTGATAAGAGCATATGCCATCTGGCCAATCTTCCGGTTTGAGCGAGCTTTTCAAAGATGTACTTGATGGGGTCCATCTTAGAAATCAGCATTATGGTATGGTAAATCATATACTGTCTCCGACGCTTGGCGGTCCATGCTAAGGTACAATAGGCTTTCTCCAGGGGAGAGTAACGACTCTCGCAATCGGTGAACTTCTTGCTCAGATAGTAGATTGCGTGTTCTTTCTTTCCTGACTCATCAGTCTAGCCCAAGACACAGTCCATTGAATCTTCTAATACTGTCATATACATGAACAAAGATCTTCCCGGCACAGGAGGAATCAACACCGGAGATTCTTGTAAGTACTGTTTGATTTTCTCAAATGCGAACTGGCAGCTTTCGTTCCATACAATCGTCTGATCTTTTTGTAACAACTTGAAGATCAGCGTGCAGGTAGGAGTTAGATTGGAGATGAACCTGGAGATGTAATTCAAACGTCCGAGGAAACCTCTGACTTATTTCTCTGTTTTAGGAGTGGGCATCTCTTGGATTGCTTTAACTTTGTCGGGGTCTACTTTAATCCCTCATTGACCAACGATGAAGCCTAGTAATTTGCCTGAGCAAACCCCAAAGGTGCATTTTGTTGGGTTTAACCTCAGTTGATATTTTCGGAGTCTCTCGAATAGCTTCAACAAATGATCCAAGTGATCTTCTTCACTTTGAGACTTTGCGATCATGTCATCCACATATACTTCAATTTCTTTGTGCATCATATCATGGAAGAGTGTGACCATGGCTCTCTGATACGTTGCACCTGCGTTCTTCAAACCGAAAGGCATGACCTTATAACAATAGGTGCCCCAGGGTGTGATGAAGGTTGTCTTCTCCATGTCGGTTGGATCCACTTTTATCTGATTATAACTAGAAAATTCGTCCATGAATGAGAATACTGCGAAGCTAGCTGTATTATCCACCAAAGTGTCGATATGTGGTAGAGGGAAATCGTCCTTTGGACTTGCTTTGCTTAAATCCCTGTAATCGACGTACATTCTGACTTTTCCATCCTTCTTTGGGACTGGTACGATGTTTGCCACCCATTCTGGATATTTGGCTACTGCTAAAAAGCCCGCATCAATTTGTTTCTTGACTTCATCTCGGATTTTAAGAGCCATGTCTGGTCTTGATCTACGAAGTTTTTGCTTGACCGGAGGACACTCTGGCTTCAGGGGGAGCTTGTGCATAACAATGTCGGTGTCCAACCCTGGCATGTCTTGATAAGACCAAGCGAATATGTCGACATAATCTTTGAGGAGTGCTATCAGCCTGCTTTTGATCTCGGGCCCCAAGCATGCCAATCTTGACTTCTCTTTTTTCCTCTTCGGATCCCAAGTTAATGATCTCAGTATGCTCTTTGTACGGCTGGAGATACACATCTTCATACTCAGTCATCCTCTTCAACTCTTCTGGGACTTCTAATTCTTCATCATTCTCTTCTTCAGCTTGAAAGACAGATGAACCACTAGTAGAATGAACCGAAGGATCATGGGATTCTGTGGTGGATGGAGGTATTCTGCATGTTTTATTTTTGGGAGCAATTAGACACACACACGCAGACGTGCAGATGAAGGGTTGTTTTTACTTTTTTCAAAAAGATTGCCATTTTTCCTTTTAACAAAAAGAGTGAAAATGATGCGTAGAAAATAAACAAGAGTTTTAACAAAAACACTTTTTCATTCATAGATTTTCAAATCGCAAAGTGGCCCAATATAAAATAATTCGCAGGCCTTGGGCAAGACCAGGAATTTTAAAGAAAACACAAAGCTAACAAGCAAAATGACTTACTCTAAAGGTAAAAAGACAGGAATTTCCACAGCCTCCCAGTTGTGTAAAGCTGCTCCTCCTCGAGTTATCAAATGATCTAGATTGCAATCCTCATCCTCAGCAATGATAGCGTTGATTTGTATTCCGCCATTGGTAAATATTTCCTTCAAAGACTTCTTTCTCATGGTGCTTTCCTCCGGCTCGTTTCCCAGAGTTGGTTTGTAACCCAACCCTTGTCAATCGTTTTTGGCCCGAGCATTGACTTCAATGATCTCCCCCCATCCCAACGGGACTCCAGCTTTTAGCGCCGCCTTGATACTCTGAACAGAGGTGAGGATGGACCACGAGTTATGTCAGATTCGTCGACCAGAACAGCGTGGGCTATTTCTAGCGCTTGAAAGGCTGTCTCAAGGGAATCTTCGTCAGCCTCGACGTATCAAAATGAGGACAAGTTGCTCACCATTAAATCCTCTTCTCCATGAACAATGACCAACTGATCGTCCACAACAAACTTCATCTTCTAATGGAGAGTAGAGGTAACAACGCCAGCTGCGTGGATCCATGGCCTTCCCAGTAAACAACTGTAGACCGGATTGATATCCAGCACCTGAAAGGGGTGGCTCCACTTGAGCAGCAGTCCCGCGCCATCTTTGCGTGTATTCCTTGAAGGTTTCAGTGCTTTTTTGTGTCATGCTGAGAAGCTGATGGCGGTCTGGAGCCAAGTCCATGTTGTATTTATATTGTTGAATGAAGGCATCTGAAAGATCTTGGAAACCATGGATCTTTGCTTGATCCAGGCTGAGATACCATTTAGCTGATGCTCCTTTAAGACTGTCTTGAAAACAGTGCACCAACAGCTTGTCGTTTTCAATATGCGGAGCCATCCGCCTACAGTACATGATCAGGTGTACCTTGGGACAGGTAGTCCCCTCATATTTGTCAAACACTGGCATCTTGAATTTTTGGGGAAATACCAAACCAGACACCAGACACAGGTCTTTGGCGTCAGACCCGAAAACATTGCTTCCTTTGATGGCTCTCATCCTCTTAGCCATAATGTCCATCTCTACCCTCAGTTTTCCGTGCTTTTCATCCTTGGCTTCAGAACCGTCGGGCACGTCAAAGATAGGTTGCTGATTGTTGAAAACAGGTCGCACCATAGTTGGTCCACCTTCCTGAGTGAAAATGGGATTCCTGATTGTTGAATCAAACAGTGGATTAAGACTTGAAGATTGTATATTGCTGAATGGTGGCACGAAATCCCGAGACATGCCATAGGGAAATTCTGCAGTGGTAACCGGAGCTACTGTGACGTTGGTCGTTGCCGTGGCGACCTCGGAGATTACTGTAGACTGAGTGTCCATATTTTCCTTGATTATATTGAGAACTTCCATAATCTGACTGACGTCACCCTTGATTCCTTCAATGTTGTAGTCCATTTGGTCGAACCTCTGTTCATTATCAACCATCTTCTTCTGAGCTCTGGATCGAGTGTTGTATTTGTGGGTATTCAACATGACTCCCTTCTTTCTTTATTTTCTCTACAAGAACAAAGGATGAGCTACGGAACTCGGATGCAAGACTTATGCAGGATGGGATGCGAATGCAAATGTAAATGCAAATGCACAAACCATTCAAGAAAAAGCAAGTTTTTGTTTACAAACAAAAAAGTTGGAACAACATGTAACGACATGCTTAGAAAGAGTTTTTCATTGATAATTGAAGTCTATTACAATATATGGCTCTTGCTAAAAAGCAAGACCTTTCTTACAAGAAGTGAAAGTAAATGCAACATAGGATTACAATCCTTTTTAGGGAAAACAGGAAATGGTGCAATAATGATCATTCTAACAAGATGATCCTTCTCCTTCTTAGTCTTCAACATGAGCTTGGTCCTGGCGGATGATCTCCCACATGTCTTCATTCTCTCGTTGTGCTTTGATCAAAGCATACTTCAGCTATTCCCTGGTCGTGGGGACCTCAGGTTCCATCGTTATCTCATAATCATGAGTATAGAACATGGCCAAAGCTATTTCCTTCGACCAAAGCAAGTACCCTCTGGTAGTTAAACAACTTATGTTCTCCATTGGAGTTACACCCAAGAGGTGAGGATCTCTCTGAGCATAGTGAGCATGGGCTTCCAGTTCAGGGATTGAAAAAGCAAATGACTGCGGTCCGGATTTGATACGGCATTGCTTAGTGGTTTGGGAGTACCTGGGGGCCGTCTATCCAAAAACAATCTCTTCCGAAGATCGAGTACCAGGAAAGCGCAGAGTCAGGCGAGTCATAGGAGGATCAGCTCATGGTGTTTGTCTGTGCCATGTTGCCGACATGTATACAAATATTGTTTTGTATTTTCTTTATGCTTCTTGTGCATATATTTATGTGTGGTTGTGCGTGACTTCCTCTTTTCAGGAGTTGCATCCAGTGTACACAACTTTGCCTATTCAGAGGCCCGTTATCAATAAAACATGTTATTCAGTACTTGATGCTTATTCTTTATTGTTTTGTTTGTGAAAGACGCCGATGTTTTTGATAAACTTGCACTTACATAATCTTGCTGGCCCTTGCCAATAATTGCCAAAACTTTGAATTGACTGAAGTAATGTCACCGATGCTAACCCGGATAGATTCTGTTGTATAGGCCTGTTTTGTCTCGTTTGTGTTTTGCAGGGTTCTTACCTTTGGAGCAAACGGTCAAGAATTGTATTCCCCAGCCAAGGTCGCTTGACGTAAGACCTGACTCCAGTTGATGTCATTCCTCAGCTAGTCGCAGCTTATCCCCAGAGAGTTGAAATGACATTTATCCCTTCCCGAAGGAGGGAATTATTCTCCCCAGGAGAGTGTCCTCATGAAAAGCCGTCCATAGGATTAACCCCAGCAAGTCAAGATCAATGTCCCCTGCAGAGGTTGCGCTCCTCAGTGAATCGAAGATGTGCACGGTCAATCTCCAGCATGGGAGATTCCCGCAATAGTTAACCAAGTTATTGGTTCGAAAGGTTTATATCCGCAAAGGATGGTTTTCTTGCTCCCCACAGGTTGTCATGCTATTGACAAGATGTTGATCCTCAGCAGAGTGGTAACTCTGAATGTGTAAACTGTGCCCAGGCAGTGTGCTCTGCCCAGAAGTGTCGCTTCTTCCCCGACTAAGTTTGTTCACCAGCAGGGTGTTTGTTCTTTCCTCCCAGTAGAAATTGATGTTCAATTTCTCCCCGGCAGAGTTGGTTGTGTTTCTGGCGTTTATTTCGCCAGAATACTTTGTGATACTTGTTCTCCCCAGCGGAGTTGGCGTTATCCTCAGCATTCATGTTGTTGAGACGTCATTATCAGAGTGGCCCTGGCAGCTTGAGCCTGCATTTGCATTTGCATATATCGTCATATTTGCATCTACTCAAACGCGTAGCATTTCCGTGTCGTACGGAGCATTACGCCATTTTCAAACATACGCATTTTGAAACATAAATCAGGTTGGTTAACCTTTTGCTTTCAGGTGTGTTTTCTCAGCAGGAGTATGGAGTGCTAGCTCAGATCTATTACCAAGTATTCGAGGTCTCGCCGTGAGACGTGTGATGATACGGTTCATCTTACTATTTTCCCCACAGAGTTGCTTGTTGAAGTTTCTCTTATCCGGCCAGCGGATTGTTTTCTTCAAATTTGTTGTTACGTCAGCGTCAAAGGGTTTCATGAATCAAATTTTCAGAAGCTGCCGCCGGTTATCGAACAGGCGTCCGGCAGTTTGGTTTCCAAATATCCCCAATAGGGTCCTCCTCAAAGTCGATGTCACGTCAGTGCTAAAAGGTTTGTGGGTTGGGACCAATGGAGTTAGCTACTGCATAGATAAGCAGAGAAAATGTATTCAGAGTATCTTCCCGTATGGATAAACGGATGTATTTTCCTGCTGGTTGACAGAAGTATTTCCCCGGAAGTCACCAAAATTTTATTACCTATATTGATAGGAGTTCCTCGTGTTGACGAGATATGAGTCCTGACGTGGACAATTTATTCCTGTATTGACGGGATTTCTTTGTGTTGGTGAAATATGAGTCCTGACGTGGATAGATTTATTTCCTCGTGTTGACGAGATATGCTAGTCCTAACGTGGACAGATTTGATTTCTCCGTGTTGACAGAATATGAAGTCCTGACGTGGACAAATTGATTACTCTTCGTGTTGACGAAATAGTGTCCTGACGTGGACCATTTATCCCCAGTAGATATCTTTCTTCGTATTGGTGAAATGTGCGTCTTGACATGGACAAGTTTATAGTTCCTCGCGTTGACGAGATGCGCGAGTCCTGACGTGGACAAATTTATCTTTCGTCGTGCTGACGAAACGGTGTCCTGACGTGGACAATTTACTCCTATGTTGATAGGATTTTCTCGTGTTGATGAGATGTGAGTCCTGACGTGGACAAATCAAGACGAGATGTGAGTCCTGACGTGGACAAATCAAGACGAAATTTGAGTCCTGACACGGACAAGTTTACCGTTCTTCGTGTTGGCGAGATAGAATCCTGACGTGGATAAATTTATTTCTCTTCATGGGGACGGGTTTATTTCCTCGTGCTGATGAGATGTGAGTCCTAACGTGGACAATTTACTCCTATTGTTGATAGGATCTCCTCGTGTTGACAAAACGCGGACAACTCATCCCCAGCGAAGTCGCCGAGATTTCTTCGGGTTGACGAAATTTGAGTCCTAACATGGACAAGTTTATGATGGAATTTCTTAGTGCGCGTCCTAACATGGACAAAGTTTTGCTCTTGTTGAGGGGATTTCTTCGTGTTGACGAAACCGGCGTCCTAACATGGACAAAGTTCTATTCCTATGAAGATAGGATTTCTTCATGTTGACGAAACCGGCGTCCTAACATGGACAAAGCTCTATTCCTATGAAGATAGGATTTCTTCATGTTGACGAAACCGGCGTCCTAACGTGGACAAAGTTCTATTCCTATGAAGATAGGATTTCTTCGTGTTGACGAAACCGGCGTCCTAACATGGACAAAGTTCTATTCATGTGTTGTTGATTTCTTCGGGTTGACGAAATGAGAGTCCTGACGTGGACAGATGTGTATTTATTCGTGATTTGACGAAATTTGGATCCAGATGTGGACAAGGTTACTCCTGTGACGACAGAATCTCTATTCGTGTTGACGAATTTTTTCTCTTCTTGTGTTGACAAGGCCAGTCCAGTTGTGGACGGAGGTGTTTCGCAAAAAATTGTTCAGTACCTGTGGCGTTACATAGGTGGTTGAAGTTGAAATCAGAATTATTATCAGATGTTGGATCAGTTGTTGCTGTAACAACCTGATTCAGATAGGGGATGTTGTTCCCCAAGCAGTGCAGTTTATTTTTGCGGTTGGCAAATTTCCGGGTTTCCTGGTATTCAACCGTCTCGTACCTCGATTGTTTGAAGGCCGCTCGCTCTTCACCCAGTCGAGTCCAAGCCGTTTGAATAGGGGCAGCTGTTGTACCCCAAAATTTGCTCAACCTTTTCTTGCCTGATTTATGTTTCCTTGCATTTCATTTGCATAGTTACATAATGTGCATAGTTCAATCATTGGCATATTGTCGCTACTGCGAAAATCGGCGCCGGCTGACAGAAGAGTCGCCACCGTGCGTTATTTATCCCAAAGGAGGGAAAGGAAACGCTCGAAGTAAACCTCGCAAAAAACGGGAAAGGTATGGTCATCGCAACCAAAACCTGGATTCGGGAGTCGGTTACGCAAGGGGAAGGTATTAGCACCCCTCACGTCCGTCGTACTCGACGGGATCCACGCTTGGTGTTTACAAGGAAAAGGGTGTGTTTATCTATCTACGCTAATGGTCAGTCTGAAAAGAAAAGAAAAGGACAGGACTCGACAGAACATACGGTGTTCTGGGCCTACGTACTCCCTCGTGCAATGGGAAAGTCAGAGTCAACGTAGTTCGACTACCTACTGGAAAGGAGGGGAAGGCTGCTCGCCAGGACATCGCGTCCTGTGCCTACGTACTTCCACACGGCATGGAAGATCAGAGCAAACGTAGTTCGACTACGCACGACACAAGCTGTTCAAGTGTTTTTTATGAAAGAATGCACCTTAGCCAAGGGTTTTCACAGTCCAGGAGGACAAAATGGTTTAATGTTTGTTCAAATCTTTTAATGGAAGAAATGAATTCATTTTTGTTTTATCCTTTATTAAGTGTTTTTCTGTTGTTTCTAGAAAGGAAAGAGACACCCTAAAACTTATGGTTGAAAAGGGGAATCTACCTAATGTTATCATGCCTGGTTAACCAACCTAATGTCTATCATAACTCCTCCACAGCAGAGAAGTTAGAGCTTCTAAGGGATCATGGCAACAAAACTAAACAGCAAACAAGAATCACTGCAAAGTAAAGAAATACTAGAAATATGCATGAATGCAACAACCAAACAAGCAAGGCACAAAGGCCACACACCACAGAGGCAAGGGAGCTCAGCTCTACCAAATACCAACAAGCAAAGCCACTCAATAACAAACAAGAAGAAGGAGGGCCACCTCAACTTCTCATGCACATAGGGCCTACTTCTAAGATGCACTTATTTCAGAAATATCTAGATGAAACCCTAAGTCTAATGCAGCACAGCACCACACAAGTCAATCAATCACAAAGAGAAGGCTAACCAGCCTGGCAAACTCTCATCCCATAAATAGACCCCTGAACAAAGCCCCTAATCAAATCTCTAAGCAAAGCCTTAAAGCAAAACCCTAATCAAAGCCCTAAGCAAAGTCTTTAAAGCAAAACCCTAATCAAAGCCCTAAGCAAAGCCTTAAAGCAAAACCCTAATCAAAGCCCTAAGCAAAGCCTTAAGCAAAGCCTTATGCAAAACCTCCACACAAGAGAAATCAATCCCAGTCTTCAAGCTTCAAGACAAGCTTACCAAAGAAAGGGAGCTAAGCAGGCAGACTCATGGTGCCTTCCTCAGGAAAGTACCAGGAGGCTCCTACTTAGGAATCATATCCCATGCGGCTCAACAACTGTGATCAGTTTACATTCCTCCTCAGGAGAGACTAAACTCACATGAAGGCTCCAACATCATTGGATACTTAAGAAAGCCTATATGAACTAAGGGAACTAGGTGAACAGACCCATAGTGCCTTCCTCAGGAAAGTACTAGGAGGCTTCCACTTAGGAATCATATCCCATGTGGCTCAACAACTGTGATCAGTTTACATTCCTCCTCAGGAGAAACTAAACTCACATGAAGGCTCCAACATCATTGGATACTTAAGAAATCCTACATGAACTAAGGGAACTAAGTGAACAGACCCATAGTGCCTTCCTCAGGAAAGTACTAGGAGGCTTCCACTTAGGAATCATATCCCATGTGGCTCAACAACTGTGATCAGTTTACATTCCTCCTCAGGAGAAACTAAACTCACATGAAGGCTCCAACATCATTGGATACTTGAGAAAGAGGTGAGAAGAAAGAATGAAAGGTATCCATAGTGCCTTCCTCAGGAAAGTACCATCAATTTCCCTCAAACTTCAGGATCTCGAACCTCACAGAAAGAGAGCAAACTCCTAGACTAGGACCTCAATCCATGCATCCTTGCAAGCTCCAACCTCTGGGTCTTGATCTTCAATCTTCTCCTTCATCATGCTCCTTCAACAAGGTCTTCAAAGCAAACCAAGCCCCACAACAATTCCCCAAAGATAGACAATCAACACAAAACATGCCACCCAAACAGTTCATTCTGAAAATACTCTGAAAATACTAAAGTCACAGGGAAAAATCTAATATCTATCCACAAAGGTCCATTACACCTACCCATAATACCCCTATAGTCCCATACCCAAAATCAAACTAAAACTCCTAAAAGAAATGATTTACTTCACCTATGTTAAACCTAAACCCTAATTTTGATCACTCTGATCTCACTTAATCAAACCATCTAAAAATTAATCCTAAAATTATGAATTAAATCCTATGAGGAAGCTAAAGTCCTAAGTTAATCACCCTAAAAAGAATGGACCCTAAATCTAAGGGGAGCTAATTGAACTAAAATCAAAAAAATGGGGTATCAACTAAATCATCTAAAAAAGCTATTTAAATGAAAAATATACTAAAAATGCTAAACTAAAAATAAAATGGACTTTTATTATTTTTTAATTTTCTAGACAGGAATATAAACCTATAGAAAAAATAAGCAATTGAAAATATTGATTTTCCATTTTTTTATGAATTATACAAGAGGCAAGAAAATATTAAAGAATTAAAATCAAAAGAATGAGTTAAAGGGGAAGGGGGTGTTAATAGAACACACGCCTAGTTCTAATCCTAAGTGGGTTGGGAGTGGGAGGTGTTGAAAGTAATTGGCACAGGGCCCATTATCATCAGAATCCAATTGAAAATAAAAAGAAAAAATGAAAACGCGTGTGGGTGCATTAAGTAATTTTTCACGTGTTATTTTGGTTGGGCTCACAAGGGGATGTGTGGATAGAAAGACTGTGTCAGGCCCATGGACTCCACTTATTGAAACGCCGCGTTTGGCTTTAGAAACTCCCTCCATTTCTGAGTTTGAATTATGGCCGTCAGATTGGTTTAAAAGGTCAAATAAAATAGAATGATCCAACAACCTAGGAGTTATCTTCTCCAACTCAACCTAGGGTTTTAGGTTTTCATCATGCCATGCACGAATTTTCCAGCCATTTGTTCTCTCTGGTTTCTCAATGAAAATCAAAAATTCCAAAGGCAAAAACGTGCCATTTTCTTCCAAGAATCCAACTATGCCAATGGTTCCTCCTAAAGCCCCGTGGATTTCACAAACAGAGTGCATGAAGACCATGGTTCCACTACTTTTCTCTGAGTTCAATCTTGGTCAAACCTAAATCTCATGGCACTATTCTCTTCCCTAGGTTACATTAATCATTCTAAACCATAACAAGATCATTAATACTCAATACACGTTCTGTTCTTTATCTTGCAAGAAATGGCACCCTGCCATCAACCTTCACATAAAGCCCTCTAATTCTCAGAAAATGATCAACTATCTTATCCTAACAAATCTACACCTAAGAATCTAACAGAAAGCACATAATTATAGAGATATGGGGAGAGAACAAAACCTGTCAAATAGCTATGGCAGGTGCAGTTAGGGCTTGATCCAAGGCTTGTTATTGCTTCCAAATAATCCTCTAATGGAAGAGAGCTTTCTGTTTGCAAGAGTTGTGATGAATGAAGCTTGCAGTGGAAGAATTGTGGCTTGCTTGCAATTGAAGATTCCTTTGAATATCTCTCTCTCCACTGAATTCTCCAACTGAATTCTCTAACCTTGGCCAACCCCTAACCTCATCATGATCCATTCAATATATAGACTTCAAAGGAAGATCCTAGATTCATCTAGAAAGAAGTAGAAGAATGTGGAAATTCTCATGTAAGGATACTTTGACATATCTCATCTCATGCCATCAATTACCTTTACAACCCTTTGAATTCATTTTAAAATCTCCTCACATGAGATATTGAGGTGGTATGAATGAAGAACAAACCAATTCCTTGCCTTTGGTGAAGTTTTACAATGTTGCCTTATTATGTAAGTAAGAACATTACAAAGCAACTCCCATTTTTAGGCCTCAAATCAAAAATGTGTATAAACCATTGTTTTCAAAATGTTGTTTAGACTCAAAATGGTATATTACATGACCTATTTTGGATTTGTAGATCTCTCAAACCATTTTCCAACTTGAACTTATTTAACTTATATGCCATTTTTAGGTCATTTTCACCAATTTTTATCAATCTGAGCTCTATGCATCTCCAAACTTCCATGACCTCTTTTCTAGACTTAAAATGCCATTTTGAGAAACTTTGATGTTGGGAAGTTTTTCATTTGAAACTTCCTTGTATGAGTTTTAGGCATAGGCTAAGAATGACCTGTAATTCTCAAATGACCAAAATACCCTTTGCTTGCCAAGGACATAAGTGGAGTTCCACAAATCATATGAAGTCATACCATACCTTACTAGAAAGCTAAGACAATGAGGAACAACTCTCATGTTGGCCAGAAATCCATTTGAAATCTCCTTGAAGGTCAAAAGTTGCTTGGAAGACAGACAATTTCCACAGACAAATTTCAGTGCCCTCAGATGACCTGCAACTTGCAAGAGCTATAACTTGAGTTCTATAAATCATCTTTATGACTTCCACCACTCAAATTAAATCTATGAAGATACTCTACAAGTTTCATGTGGACCAGAAATTCATATGAAGCTTTCATCTTGAGTTACACTGCTTTGAAGTTTGACCTAAATCAGGGGATTTCACACTGAAACCCTAATTTGGTAACTCCACTTCTCCTTGACTCCTTCTGATTTTTCTTTGGCACAACACCACATCCATACCCATATATCAAATAATGAATCCCACATTCTTCAAATGATCCTTGATGCCTTTCAAAACAAGTCTTTGACCTAAGGTTGACCTAGTGTTGGCCCAGATAAAACCCTAGTTGACTGACTTCAACTGAGGCTCTTGCAATCATTCCAATGACTTGGTTACTCCTAAAAAATGATCATCTAGGCTCTTCATAACATCCATACACACCTCATGCTCTTGGCTCATGGCTCACACTTCCTCTGATGATCCCCAAATAACCTCAAGATAGGGGAGAACTCACTGATCAACCTGTCAACTCTTCAAAGCTCAAATTCTTCCCTGATGACCTGAGTAGTCTTGAATATGAATGAAACCTTCTGAATATGCCTCTTGAGACAAGAATGGTACTTGATCCCCTGATTAAGATAGCTTGCTTATGCTATGCAATGCAGATGAATACACTATGTACATGATGCCAATGCAAATGATTATGCAATTGAAACATAAACCTAGGTTAGAAAAGGTTGGGCAAATTTTGGGGTGCAACAGCTGCCCCTATTCAAGCGGCTTGGACCCGACTGGATGAAGAGCGCGCAGCCTTCATACATTCGAGGTACGAGACGGTTGAATACGAAAGAACCCAGAAATTTGCCAACCGCAAAAATAAATTGTGTATATGACCACTGCTTGGGGGGAAAACCCTTCAGGGAAATGACTTCTGTTGTCACGGCAACAACTAACCATTCCTATGTCAATCTATTTTGTAAAATAATCTGATATTGCCCGCAGACCGCTCTATTCTGAAGAAATGAGCATACACCACACAACGAGAAATTGTTGACATCACTTATCAACCTCTGTTGATCTCACTTATCAACCAAGCACACGCTAACCAGCGGGAGAATATTGACTTCACTTGTCATGTTGAGTTCACTGATCCATCCTTCGTATCCTGAAGAAATGAGCAAACGCTTAACCAAACGAGACAATGCTGATTTCACTTATCAACCTTCCATTCGTATCTGAACGAGCATCTTGTAGGGACACGAGAAGCTTAACCGAACCACTCTGAGAGGCCAATTCTGACAACTGCCGTCAAACACCTGCTGGGGAAATTGGGAACTTACCCAAGCACCCTGACGAGAATAACCTTGTTGAAAAATACGAGGAATTTAACCAAACAACTCCGTGGCGAATACCCTGCCGGGGACTGTGAGGGACTTAACCAAGTAACTCATTAACGTAACATCCTGCTGGAGAACATAACTTTGCTGAGGGGACTACGGGCGACCACCCAAAAATCTTCATTACCATCTTCTAATGCTGACACCACAGCATCCTGAGAAAGACTCTGCTGGGGGGAATACAAGTAACTTAACCAAGCGACTCGTTGAAGAAGACCCTGCCGGGGATTACGAGGAACTTAACCAAGTATCTCGTTGAAGACCACCCCACTGGGGATTACGTTTCTACTGGGGTAACTGTGGGTAACCACCCAAAATCTGCATTCCATTTCCATAGCCCTTTGAGAAAGACTCGGCTGGGGAGAAAGAGAAGTGCTTGACCAAACAAACTCTGCTAGGGGAACATGTGGCATAGCGAACACGATCACTGCACGTCTTACACCACAAATCCATAACAACGAGACGAACACGATCGCTGCGTGTATCGCAAACAACATCAACTAAAGGGACAAACACGACGAACACGATCACTGCGTGCTGCGTTACAACCAAAATCACATCGACCATAAGTCCAACCGGATGAGATAAACACGATCACTGCGTGCCAGTCGGAATAAATCCATATAGAAGAGGCGAACACGTTCACTGCGTACTTCAACCACCAATATGATGAACACGATCACTGCGCATCTCGACCAACAAAACCCCAAAATGATGTCAACACGATCACTGCGTGTGCCACAACCAACCCATGTAATAGGACGAATACGGTTACTGCGTATGCCGACCAACAAAACCAACTGATACGATAGCCACGATCACTGAGTGTTCCGCATCACAAGTTCCCAGGGTACTATCAACACGATCACTACGTGCCATACGAATACGATCACTGCGTATCTTGAACACGATCACTGCGTGTTTGAACACGATCACTGCGTGTTCTGAGCCACGATCCTCTTGACTGGAGAAAACACGATCACTGCGTGCTGTGTGTCTCAACTAACCCACATAACTGGACGAATACGATCACTGCATATTCTAACCATACATAGGGTAAACGCGATCACTGCGCATTTCATGTCACGGCCCTCTTGACTAGAGGAAACACGATCACTGCGTGCTGTGACACAAATTCAAACATGGGACGAATATGATCACTGCGTACTTCGGCCGCCAACAACCAGATGAACACGTTCACTGCGTGCCTCACCCCATAACCAAACCGTATAACGGACGAATACGATCACTGCGTATACTGACCAACAAAAACTGGATGAACACGATCACTGCGTGTCAATCTATAACCACTGTATAACGTACGAATACGATCACTGCGTATATCGACCAACAAACATCGCGTGATATGGTAAACACGATCACTGCGTGTCCTGCACCGCCAATAGGGTGAACACGATCACTGCGCGTCCTGCCCAATAAAACCCCGAGACGATACCAACACGATCACTGCGTGCCTTACAAAACAATCTTCTTAGATCGGGACGAATACGATCACTGCGCCATTCGACCACAAATACACATACCAAGAACAACACGATCACTGCGTGTCCTACAACATGAACCCCACAGATGGTACAAATACGATCCCTGCGTACTTGGGCCACAAATCAACATCTTCCTGAACCACGACTTCTCTTATCAGCAAGGAACAACATGTCTGAAACGGAAGACGTAACCAACCTGGCTTATGTTTCAAAAATGCGCGTTTGATAATGACGTAATGCTTCCACACAGTATTGAAATGCTACGTACTCGTGTAAAATGCAAATGCTCATGATGCATGCTTATGCAAAGAGTTACTTCAGCAAAATAAATGCTGAAGACAAACTGGATCCGCTGGGGGATGACCGGAATACTACCGATACGCTTCCAACAAAATAAATGTTAGAAAGATGAACTAACTCCGCTAGGGATAACCATCCTGCTGGGAAGGTAACTCACAAACTTAAAACTTCAAATTCTGCTGAAGATGATCGTCCTGACGGGGAAGGATCAACCTGTTGAGGGAAGAGAAAAGCAATCCCGGAAACTGCTTTCAAATGTATCAACACTCTAATTACGCCCTGTGGGATACTTCATCCTGCTATCACTGAGCTAGGGGTTGACCGGTGTGCTCTGATTTGCACTACACAAGAAACTCTTTGGGGAAGTTAATCATATCCATCTTGACCTTCGCTGGGGAGGACTCTGCTCTGCTTGATAAGCTAATTCTGAACTACTGAAGATACATTGATCTTTTCCTTTGACGCAATCTCCGCTCTCCTGGGGGGACAACATTCAATTTTACCTGGGGCGACTTCACTGGGGAAGGGCACAACGTTCATCCTCTGGAGAGGGTACCAGCCTGCCATGGACTCTGGCGGGGAACTTTGCAAGCTTTTGAATACCTGCAAAAGTCAACAAGCAAACACAAGGCAATCTATGCAAAAAGAAACATCTTGGTAATCACCCACGACAACCATTCAGGTAGTTTCCGGTTTTAACAATCATCGGCCGAGGCCCGCCTGTTTACACACATGTAAGTTTATCACAAACATCGGCGCTTTTTACAAACAAAACTGTAAAAAATTAAAACCAAAGTCACACACTACACTGAATAAAACACTTTATTGATAGCGGCCTGAGAATAGGCAAGATTTGTACATCAGATGCAACTCCTGAAAAGAGGTAGTCACACATAAACAACATGCAGAAGTATACAAATATACAGCATAAAATTTGTACACATGTCGGCAACGTGTTACAGACGAACACCATGAACCGATCCTCCTATGACTCGTCGAACTCTGACGCTTTCCCGATCTCTGTCTTTGGAAGAAATTGCTTTGGATAATTGACCCCTCGGATGCTCCCAAACCGCTAAACAATCAAACTTGGACCACAGTCATTTGCTTCTTAAATCCCTAACTTTTGCGTGAATCGCCCTTTGCGGGTTTTCGATTCACCGGGATACCCCTTTTTGCCGAAGCCGCCCAGTGTAGGTTTTCGACTTCGCGGGTGTACATTTTTCCGTTTTATCCCTAACTTTTGCCCGAACCTTTTTATTCTGTTTTTTGGTTCGCCAGGATGCCCCATTTTTGCCTGGACTCTCTTTTTACTGTCTAGCGGGTCAATTTTAAGCAAAGTATTTTTTAACTGCGTCCGAGTTCACAGGGGACGTAAAGTCTTCACCGTCCATGGTGGATAACAATAAGGCTCCTCCGAAGAAGACCTTTCTCACGACGTATGGACCTTCGTAGTTGGGAGTCCATTTGCCCCTGTGATCCGATTGCGGTGGGAGAATCTTCTTCAGCACAAGATCACCCGCCTGAAAACTCCGAGGTCGAATCTTCTTGTCGAACACTTTCTTCATCTGGCTCTGATACAGCCTACCATGTGCAATGGATGCCAGTCTCTTCTCATCTATCAAGCTCAGCTGATTCAATCTACTTCTTGCCCATTCTGCCTCATCAATCTGAACATCAAGCAAAACCCTCAAAGATGAAATCTCAACCTCCAATGGCAGGACTGCCTCCATGCCGTATACCAGTGAGAACGGTGTTGCCCCGGTTGATGTATGCACTGTAGTACGATAACCGTGCAAAGCGAATGGCAGCATCTCATGCCAATCCTTATACGTTACCACCATCTTCTGAACAATTTTCTTTATATTCTTGTTGGCCGCTTCAACAGCGCCATTCATCTTGGTTCTGTAGGGAGATGAATTATGATGCTCGATCTTGAAATCCCGACACAGATCTTTCATCATCTTGTTGTTCAAATTCGAACCATTATCAGTAATGATTCGCTCAGGAATACCGTATCGGCAGATTATATCTCTCTTGATAAATCTGGCCACCACCTGCTTCGTCACATTGACGTAAGATGCTGCTTCCACCCACTTGGTGAAGTAATCGATCGCGACCAGAATGAAGCGATGCCCATTAGAAGCAGTAGGCTCAATCTTGCCAATCATATCGATTCCCCACATGGAGAAAGGCCACGGGGAAGCCATGGCATTCAGTGGACTGGGTGGCACATGGATCTTATCTGCATAGATCTGGCACTTGTGACACCGCTTGGCAAACTTGAAACAGTCAGTTTCCATCGTTAACCAGTAATACCCTGCCCGCAACAACTTTCGAGTCATAGCATGCCCACCAGCATGTGTACCAAAAGTTCCCTCATGGACCTCTTCCATGAGCAGGTTGGCTTCCTTCTCATCTACACACCGGAGGAGTACCAAATCGTGGTTCCTTCTATACAAAACGCCGTCGGGATTCAGATAGAAGTTGCCTGCTAATCTCCTTAGAGTCTTCTGATCACGACTGGATGCCCCAGCCGGATATTCCTTATTCTTCAGGAAGTTCTGTATATCGAAGTACCAAGGTTTACTGTTAGATGCTTCATCAATTGCAAACACAAAGGCCGGCCTATCAAGGCGAGATATGACAATCCTGGGAGCCTCGTTCCAGTAGTTGACCTTATACATCGAGGATAATGTTGCAAGGGTATCTGCCATTTGATTCTCTGCCCGGGGTACATGATGAAACTCTACTTTATCAAAGAAAGGTAGCAACCTTCTCGCATAATTCATGTACGGTATCAGATTAGGTTGGCGTGTCTCTCACTCTCCCTTAATATGATTCACAACCAACGCTGAATCCTCATATACGTCCAGATTCTTGATCCTCAGATCAATAGCCTCCTCCAACCCCATAATACAAGCTTCGTACTCGGCCTCGTTATTCGTCACTGGAAAAGTCAATCTGGCCGTGAACGGGATGTGCGACCCGTGGGGAGTTGTAATGATTGCCCCGATCCCACTACCGTACGAATTGACAGCCCCATCAAAAATTAATTGCCATTGGGAACTCCGCTCCGGACCTTCACCAGGAAACGGCTCATCACAATCTTTAGCCTTCAAGTACATTATGTCCACATCAGGAAACTCAAACTTCATAGGCTGATAATCCTCAATTGGTTGTTCGGCAAGATATTCGGACAGAACACTTCCCTTAATGGCCTTCTGGGAAACATACTGGATATCGTATTCTGTCAATACCATCTGCCATCTAGCAATCCTTCCAGAGAGCGCTTGCTTCTCAAACACATATTTGATCGGATCCATCTTCGATATCAACATGGTTGTATGGTTCAGCATGTACTGTCTTAGACGTTTGGCAGCCCACGCCAATGCACAACACGTCTTTTCAAGCATAGAGTATCGAGATTCACAATCCGTGAACTTTTTACTCAAGTAGTAAATTGCATGCTATTTCTTTCCTGTCTCGTCATGTTGACCGAGAACACAACCCATACTGTTCTCCAGAACCGTCAGGTACATTATCAGTGGTCTTCCTGCTACTGGGGGTATCAACACCGGAGGTTCCTGCAAGTATTCTTTTATCTTTTCAAATGCCCTTTGGCAATTGTCGTTCCAGACCACCGCTTGATCTTTCTTTAATAGTTTGAATAATGGTTCACACGTGGTCGTTAGGTGAGAGATGAACCTAGCAATGTAGTTCAACCTCCCTAAGAATCCACGGACTTCTTTTTCTGTTCTCGGTGCTGGCATCTCTTGTATTGCTTTTATTTTTGCAGGATCGACCTCGATTCCTTTCTTGCTCACAATGAACCCCAGTAGCTTCCCAGATCTCACTCCGAAGGTACATTTATTAGGATTCAGCCTCATCCTGAACTTCCTAAGCCTCTTGAACAACTTCAGCAGATTAACCAGATGTTCTTCCTCTGTTTGAGACTTGGCAATCATGTCATCGACATACACCTCAATCTCTATGTGCATCATGTCGTGAAAAAGCGTTGTCATGGCCCGCTGGTACGTTGCCCCAGCATTTTTCAAACCAAAAGGCATCACCTTGTAACAGAAGGTCCCCCACGGGGTGATAAAGGTCATTTTTTCCATATCCTCCGGAGCCATTTTGATCTGATTATACCCTGAAAAGCCATCCATGAAGGAAAACACTGAAAACTGAGTCGTGTTGTCAACTAACACGTCAATATGCGGCAGCGGGAAATCATCTTTCGGGCTCGCTTTGTTTAGATCCCTATAATCAACACACATTCGAACCTTGCCATCTTTCTTTGGCACAGGCACGATATTAGCGACCCAAGTGGGATAAGTGGTAACAGCCAGGAACCCAGCATCCCATTGCTTCTGCACTTCTTCCTTTATCTTTACGGCCATGTCAGGACGAGTCCTTCTGAGTTTCTGCTTCACAGGCGGGCAATCTTCCTTCAACGGCAGACGATGAACAACCATATCAGTGTCCAAACCTGGCATGTCCTCGTAGGACCAAACAAATATATCACTGTATTCACGCAGCATCTCAATAAGCTCTCGCTTGATGTCAACTTGCAACGCGGCCCCTATATGGATATTCCTGACGCATTCTTCAGACCCCAAGTTGACAATATCAATCTCTTCTTGGTGAGGCAGAATGACTCTCTC
Source organism: Lathyrus sativus (assembly GCA_963859935.3). NCBI lineage: Eukaryota > Viridiplantae > Streptophyta > Magnoliopsida > Fabales > Fabaceae > Lathyrus > Lathyrus sativus. The sequence continues at coordinate 770,331,368 of OZ012735.1, forward strand.
CTCTTGCTTCAATAACCGACTAAGCTCTTCTGGTAAGTCACTATCCTCAACAATCTCCTCCTCAGCTTGGAAGATCGGATGCTCGAAGTCTAAACGAGTCATAGGAAGTTTTTGGTCGATGTCATCTGAAGATTCATGAATCCTGCGAGGGAAACGGTTAAGTGCTTCAAAATGATATACAAGCAAAATGCATAACCATGCTGCCATTTTATTGAAAAAATAAAAAACAGAAAGAAAAGGATCGCAATATTTGAATGTAAAAAACGCCGTCATTTATTGATCATGCAAACATACAGGTAAACAGTTAGGCCCTAAGACAAGATCAACGATGCCCTGGGCAAGGCATGTGATCATACAATGACTGAAAAACAATGCATTACTGTTTGGTGACTTCGATGACGTCCTGGATGGACCAGTTGCATAGGCTTTGCCCCGGCGTGCTGGGTCGAATCCATGCGTCCATGTCGCAGTCGCTATCCACTTCCTCCGTATCAGACACGGCATTAATCTTTTCGAAGATAACTCCTCCGGGCGTGAACACCACAGGTCCCTTGTACTTAGGCACGCTCTGCGAGGGAGATGGGCGGTACCCCAAACCATACCTATCTTGCTTCACTGGGATGTCCAGAACCTGCCCCCACTTCTGAGTCTCTCCTGCTTGTACCAACGCCTTGGCTTCTTTATATGAGGAGACTACCACCTCTTGCCCTTCACTCTTTAACGGAGCCTCTTCTTTAACCTTCACCCCTTCGAACGCTTGACACAGCGTTTCATGAATCTCTCCACCTACCTCCACGTACTTGAAGGAAGACAAATGACTGACTAAGATATCCTCTTCGCCACACACCATCACAATACTCCCCCCAACCATATATTTCAGCTTCTGATGGAGTGTAGAAGTTACTGCCCCAGCGGCATGAATCCAAGGTCTCCCGATCAAACAACTATATGCAGGCTGGATGTCCATGATATAAAACACTGTATCAAACACCTCCGGTCCTACCTGGATGGGTAATGTCACTGACCCGAATACTGACCTCCTTGTTCCGTCAAAGGCCCTCACCACCAAATCACTAGGGGTGCACAACAACCCACAGGTATCTAATTTCAACAGGGCTTTCTTTGGTAACACATTCAACGAGGACCCGGTGTCTACCAGCACATGGGATAAAATGGTGCCCCTGCATTCGATAGAGATGTGCAAGGCATTATTATGATCACGCCCTCGAGGTGTTAGGTCAAAATCCGTGAATCCCAGTCCATGCCCAGCGTTAACATGTTCCATGACTCCCTCCAGCTGATTAACTGAAATCTCTTGCGGCACGAAGGATGTCTCAATCACCTTCAACAGGGCATTTCTATGCGCCTCAGAACACAACAACAGCGATAATATGGAGATCTTTGACGGGGTCTGCTGCAGGTGCTCTACAATCTTGTAATCACTTTTGCGAATCAACCTCATGAATTCTTCCACATCTTTGGTTATCGGCTCTTTCTCCTTACTCCCCGAAGATTCCCCCTCAACAACTTTGTTCTTACCTCTGGCAAGCCTCTCTGCTTCAACCTCAGCTGAAGTGAAAATTCTCCCGCTCCGGGTCATACCACCCGCTCCCACTATGTTATCTACGGATCCCGCTGGCGGATCATTCAAGTCAATCTTTTCCCCATTGCACACCTGAGCACCATAACTCCACGGGACTGCCTTTGTGCTCTCATAAGGGGCTGGCTTATCCTTGGTAATAGTAATGGTCGTCCTTTTCGATGATGCCGAAATCGTCGCTGATTTGAACAGAATGGTGATCGTAGCAACCTCCCTGCGCTCTTCTTCAGATTCTGTCTCGACAGACTTCTCTCGCCCCACAGACCTGCCAAACTGCAGGATTCCTTCATCAATCAAACCTTGAACTCCCCTTTTCAACTTCTCACAGCCCCCAGGTTGAACCAAACAGTCAGCACACTCTTCGCTGCATCCGGGATAGACTCCTCCTTTCAACACGCGCTGCTTTACGTAACACAAAGGCGTTATCAGCTCGCTTACCTCCGAAACCAAGTTCAACTCATCATCTGCCAGGATTGCATTGGCCCCAGCCCCACCATGCTTGGGCATTGGCTGCTGCGTGATATTGGGACCGTCCTTCCCGAAGTTAATAGTCGTACTATCAAGCAAGTCATGTACTTTATGCTTGAAAGCCAGGCAATTTTCAATATTGTGCCCTGGTGCACCCGAATGGAAGTCACAGTGTTCATTAACATCATATCCGACTGGCGGCTGGCCAGTTGGTGGTGCTAAGGTCCTCTTCTCGACTAGCTGCAATTTCAACAAAGTTTGAAGGAGTTCTGCATATGATACCGGCGGTACCTCGAATACTCTCCTCGGTCGGGGGTTCTGAAGCCTGCGCTTATTATTAGGCTGCTGCTGAGCCTGCTGCTGTGGTTGTTGTCTCTGCTGCTGAGAAGGCCCTGGAATGGTTACGCTTGCAACCTGTGACTGCTGATGCCAGTTCTGACTTTTATTCCTTCGTCGAGCATCATATACAGCATTGGTGTCACCCTGCCTTTTACCACCAAACGTCTTCTTATTACCTCCTGCGGAACTGGACTCACCCGCTTGAATTTTACCAATTTTTACCCCGTTTTCAATGCGCTCCCCCATCAAAATCAACTCAGAGAAAGTACTCATCGAAAAATTTAGCAACCGGTCATAGTACATTCCAGAAAAAGTTCCTATGAACATATCCATCATTTCGCGCTCCACCATAGGAGGGTGTACCCTAGCAGCCAAATCTCGTCATCTCTGGGCGTATTCCTTAAAGCTCTCGCTAGACTTTTGAGACATGCTTTGCAGCTGGACTCGGTTAGGGGCGAGATCACTATTATATTGATAATGTCGAACAAAAGCTTCTGCCAGCTTTTTCCAACTCCTGATCTGAGTAGGCTCCAAGCTCATGTACCACTCCAGCGATGGCCCTGACAGGCTATCCTGGAAGAAATGCATTAGCATCTTTTCATCCTCAGAATACGCATACATACGCCTGTAAAACGCGCGTACATGCACCCTAGGGCATGTATCCCCTTTGTACTTATCAAATGACGACGCTTTGAATTTCAGCGGGACCCTCAACCCTGGGACTAACCCCATATTTGACATATCCAGCCCAAGAGCATTCTGGCTGGCCAATCCGTTCACCTTCTCTTCTAGCAATCTCATCCTATGGTCGTCATCCCTATCTCTTTCATAACCCTCGTTCTGACCAGAGAACACATCCTCCTGACGATCCTCCCAGCGAGGTACTGCATCGTATCCAACATAATCTGCATCACGGCCCGGACCCGTTTGGAAATACCTGGGGTCATACCTCAGATTACCCATCTCTTGAGCGTTGTATGCGCCAGTTCCATATCCGAGATTACCATAGCCACCAAACCCAGCCTTGGCGCCAGCAATGCTACCATACCCCATATTCACACCATTGAAGCCCTGGTTACCATTAATACCATTCATTCCGACATTCTCAACGCCTCCAATGAAACCCTGGTTGACATTACCCACAAATACCCCAGCAGTATCTGCATTGGCATTCATATTACCGGTATTCCCACCTCCACCTACAGGACCAGTTTCTCCAGCATTCAAACCGGTTACGGGAATAGCATCAGCACTTTGACGGTTCTCAATTCGGGGAGAAGCAGCAATGTTTTCACCATGCGGCGTCCCGTTGTTTTCAGCCCGTGCGACTATCGGTTGAACCAGATTCTGCAGCTGCTCTTGTCCTTTGGCGATGGTTTCCATGGTTTGCATGAGCAGGGTCATCCTGTCACGCATCTCTTGCATTTCACTCTGCACGTTGTCCATGATCTTCTTGTGATTGGTCCTTGTAGAGTAACGGTGGACCCGCTTTTCTGCAATCCTGAAAATACCTGAATGTATGGATGAAGAATGATAAGGAACCTGGATCACAAACCTGTAATGCAATGCGATTTATGCAAACAACAACGCAATAATGCTAACGTGCATGTGTGCGTTGGGGATATTTCCCCCCCAATTCCGGTGTCAAGGTAGCAAGACAAAAGAAACCATAAAGACAATATTTAGAAAAACCCTCATATATTGAAGAAACAGTATCACCAAGTCGTTACACAACTATGTTCCATACAACTGATATGATAAAGGAGGATCCCAACCAACATGCCTGGTGGTGATCTCAACACATAGAATACAAGAAAGAAATCAGGTGCGAGTACGGTCGCAAAAATCCTCGACCAGCTTCTTCGTCTCTGGGTGATCTGGTTGATAAATCAAGCCTTCTATTAACTGATCCCTCTTCCTGACCGTTCCTTGGATATCTCTGACAAAATCTTCCCAGGCCTTATCCTGGGCACCATCCCCAGGTTTGGGTCTCTTGGCGTCTGCTCTGTGCTGACAATCTTCCAAATTCTTCATGGCATCAATCAGTTTGCATTCGGCCTCGTATCGACGGCATGATTCCTCTTCAAGATCTTCGGTCTTCACTCTAACCTGTTCTCCCAACTGAGCAACCTGTACCTTTAGCTCTTCTTCCCGCTCTTTGCGCTTGGCCATAGTGAGGTCCCAATGCTCTCTGAACTTAGTTAACTTCGCGTAGGCCCTTTCCAGCTCTTGTTTCTTAGTAGCCAATACACTGCTAACTGAGTCTACATCTAACTCCAGACGCTTCTTGGTTTCATTCAACTCCAATAAAGTAGTCTTCAGATGTTTCAAAGCTTCGGCCTGTTTCTTGGAAAAATATCCTGTTTCAATCTTTTCATGACGAAGCTGGGCATTCTCCTTCTCTAAAGCTTCTTTAGCCTTTGCTAACTCTTCTTTCTCTACCATTAGCTGCTTGTATACCTGTATGTCTATAGTGGTAGGCTCCTCTACCGGAGAAGGATACAATGGCTGAACTGCAGGATAAGGCATAAGGAACTTCGTAGCTCATTCACGAATCCATTCCACATGCAGACCAAGAACTCGAGTACCCCCTTTGCTAAATGAAGACTTTCCTCTCTTATGCAGGTTCTTCCATGCTTTCTTAAGCTTGATCAACATCTCTTCCTCTATTGCCCCAGTAAGATACAGAGATTCTTGTATCTCCTCCGGCTTTGGCGCTTCCTGAGGTACATACCCAAATTGCCTGATTAATAAAGAAGGGTTGTAATTGACACACCCTCTCCTTCCTATCAGGGGAACATTAGGGAATCCTTCGCATCTGTATATGACCTCAACTCCTAACACCTCCTCATTAACCCATACCACATTCTCAGAAGTCAACCCCATCAAGCGCTCAGGCCATCCTAAAGAATCAATAGAAGTGACGAAAGGCCCTGACTTCGGCCTATGACTATTAAACCACCTGCACAATAGAGGTACACAGCAAAAGACATTCTTTCCTCGCCGTTTTTCATTTTTGTAGTGAGTGGAATGGTGGATATCTCCCAGCAAGGTAGGAACTGGGTTCTTTGCAGCCAGAATATAGAAAGCATCCGCATTAACAAAATCAGGCTGGTTTGGGAACAAAACAATGCCATAAACACACACAGCAAGGATGGCGTCAAAAACAACCCATCCACCCTTCTTAGCATACTCCCGAGCCTTCTCTACCAAAACAAACAACGGAAATCCCCACGCGTCTCCTCTTCTTATCATCTTCCCTGTCAGCTCAAACTCTCTTAAGTGCAGAATATCAGAAAGCTCAGCCAGATTAGGCTTAGCGTCCGTGTGATAGAAAGGCATCTGCTCGCGAATCGGTATATCCAAGAGTGCAGAATACTCCTCCAGGGTTGGAGCCAAAACAAAATCAGGAAATACGAAACACCTGAGCTCCGCATCATAAAACTGCAATAGGGTATAAATGCCGCTGATCTCATAAGCCGAGGGCTGGTAAACATAAGTCAGGATCCTCCCATATGTCTTTCTGAAATCTCCCATCACCTTCTTCCCAGCAATAGTAATCAACTCTGACAACAAACTGATATCTGGAGACGGGAATCTGTAGGGTAACACTATCTTCATGGCTTCCATGTCTGCTAGGAAACAACCACCGGAACTGGGAGGGAAAATATGTACCTGCAATACACACACGTTAGTTGGATGCAAAGGGTGATGCAATGATGCAATATGATAAATGATGCAATCAGTGAACACAGAGGCCATGCTGTAGCCTGAAGAGGAACATCTCTGTGATATCAAGAACAGAAAACCACCGCAGTCACCAGAACCTCATGATACTGGCTATCATCCGACACCCAAAATACCAATACCCTGTTAAGAAATCCATCTGGACCTCTGTCTCTGACAAGAAAACCATCTGATAATAGTATCAACCTCAGACAAGAAATCCATCTGATCCAATCAATACACCTGTTAACGAGCTAAGAAAACCGTCTGATAACTACTGAATCATGGTTTCTGAAGGCCAGTTTTCCCGCAATAACCCGATCCTTCTCACAGGTATGGACCTAATCCACGGACAAAGGGTACGGCATCCTATGCGGTCATCAGCGTCACAGACTTTCATGAGTGACGATACGATTCCCAGAAGGAGTGGCATCATCAAGTCATGAAGAGGCCTCACTTAGCTGACTTCCAAATGATCGGTCCCCAGAGTCGACAATCCTAACGTCTGGACTCCCCTCAGATCCTCAGGATCGGAAAGGAGCACCTCGGAGAGAACCTCGTCTGAGCGCAGATTTCGTAGGGAACGGTGTCTGCTCAGCAAACAGGTTCGTCTACTACTCTCCGCAACTATGTCTAGGTGCATACTCAAGCCCAGGTCCGGCTTATCACTCATAGTAACCTCCCTCTCCCACAGCAATAAACATAATAATATAGTGCTGAAAGTAAATGCGGAAAGGTAAAGGTGCGGGAAAGTAAAGTGCAGAAAGGTAAAACACATATGCACAACACCCAACAGATAAACACCCAAGCGCTAGGATTGACTCGCGTAGGGGATGGGAAACGGTCCCAGCATAAGGGATGGGAAAAATCCCTAGATGCTATAAGTTCCCCAGCAGAGTCGCCAGCTGTCGCTACTGCGAAAATCGGCGCCGACTGACAGAAGAGTCGCCACCGTGCGTTATTTATCCCAAAGGAGGGAAAGGAAACGCTCGAAGTAAACCTCGCAAAAAACGGGAAAGGTATGGTCATCGCAACCAAAACCTGGATTCGGGAGTCGGTTACGCAAGGGGAAGGTATTAGCACCCCTCACGTCCGTCGTACTCGACGGGATCCACGCTTGGTGTTTACAAGGAAAAGGGTGTGTTTATCTATCTACGCTAATGGTCAGTCTGAAAAGAAAAGAAAAGGACAGGACTCGACAGAACATACGGTGTTCTGGGCCTACGTACTCCCTCGTGCAATGGGAAAGTCAGAGTCAACGTAGTTCGACTACCTACTGGAAAGGAGGGGAAGGCTGCTCGCTAGGACATCGCGTCCTGTGCCTACGTACTTCCACACGGCATGGAAGATCAGAGCAAACGTAGTTCGACTACGCACGACACAAGCTGTTCAAGTGTTTTTTATGAAAGAATGCACCTTAGCCAAGGGTTTTCACAGTCCAGGAGGACAAAATGGTTTAATGTTTGTTCAAATCTTTTAACGGAAGAAATGAATTCATTTTTGTTTTATCCTTTATTAAGTGTTTTTCTGTTGTTTCTAGAAAGGAAAGAGACACCCTAAAACTTATGGTTGAAAAGGGGAATCTACCTAATGTTATCATGCCTGGTTAACCAACCTAATGTCTATCATAACTCCTCCACAACAGAGAAGTTAGAGCTTCTAAGGGAACATGGCAACATAAATAAACAGCAAACAGGAATCACTGCAAAGTAAAGAAATACTAGAAATATGCATGAATGCAACAAACAAACAAGCAAGGCACAAAGGCCACACACCACAGAGGCAAGGGAGCTCAGCTCTACCAAATACCAACAAGCAAAGCCACTCAATAACAAACAAGCAGAAGGAGGGCCACCTCAACTTCTCATGCACATAGGGCCTACTTCTAAGATGCACTTATTTCAGAAATATCTAGATGAAACCCTAAGTCTAATGCAGCACAGCACCACACAAGTCAATCAATCACAAAGAGAAGGCTAACCAGCCTGGCAAACTCTCATCCCATAAACAGACCCCTGAACAAAGCCCCTAATCAAATCTCTAAGCAAAGCCTTAAAGCAAAAACCCTAATCAAAGCCCTAAGCAAAGCCTTTAAAGCAAAACCCTAATCAAAGCCCTAAGCAAAGCCTTAAAGCAAAACCCTAATCAAAGCCCTAAGCAAAGCCTTAAGCAAAGCCTTATGCAAAACCTCCACACAAGAGAAATCAATCCCAGTCTTCAAGCTTCAAGACAAGCTTACCAAAGAAAGGGAGCTAAGTAGGCAGACTCATGGTGCCTTCCTCAGGAAAGTACCAGGAGGCTCCTACTTAGGAATCATATCCCATGCGGCTCAACAACTGTGATCAGTTTACATTCCTCCTCAGGAGAGACTAAACTCACATGAAGGCTCCAACATCATTGGATACTTAAGAAAGCCTATATGAACTAAGGGAACTAGGTGAACAAACCCATAGTGCCTTCCTCAGGAAAGTACTAGGAGGCTTCCACTTAGGAATCATATCCCATGTGGCTCAACAACGGTGATCAGTTTACATTCCTCCTCAGGAGAAACTAAACTCACATGAAGGCTCCAACATCATTGGATACTTAAGAAATCCTACATGAACTAAGGGAACTAAGTGAACAGACCCATAGTGCCTTCCTCAGGAAAGTACTAGGAGGCTTCCACTTAGGAATCATATCCCATGTGGCTCAACAACTGTGATCAGTTTACATTCCTCCTCAGGAGAAACTAAACTCACATGAAGGCACCAAAATCATTGGATACTTGAGAAAGAGGTGAGAAGAAAGAATGAAAGGTATCCATAGTGCCTTCCTCAGGAAAGTACCATCAATTTCCCTCAAACTTCAGGATCTCGAACCTCACAGAAAGAGAGCAAACTCCTAGACTAGGACCTCAATCCATGCATCCTTGCAAGCTCCAACCTCTGGGTCTTGATCTTCAATCTTCTCCTTCATCATGCTCCTTCAACAAGGTCTTCAAAGCAAACCAAGCCCCACAACAATTCCCCAAAGATAGACAATCAACACAAAACATGCCACACAAACAGTCCATTCAGAAAATACTCTGAAAATACTAAAGTCACAGGGAAAAATCTAATATCTATCCACAAAGGTCCATTACACCTACCCATAATAACCCTATAGTCCCATACCCAAAATCAAACTAAAACTCCTAAAAGAAATGATTTACTTCACCTATGTTAAACCTAAACCCTAATTTTGATCACTCTGATCTCACTTAATCAAACCATCTAAAAATTAATCCTAAAATTATGAATTAAATCCTATGAGGAAGCTAAAGTCCTAAGTTAATCACCCTAAAAAGAATGGACCCTAAATCTAAGGGGAGCTAATTGAACTAAAATCAACAAAATGGGGTATCAACTAAATCATCTAAAAAAGCTATTTAAATGAAAAATATACTAAAAATGCTAAACTAAAAATAAAATGGACTTTTATTATTTTTTAATTTTCTAGACAGGAATATAAACCTATAGAAAAAATAAGCAATTGAAAATATTGATTTTCCATTTTTTTATGAATTATACAAGAGGCAAGAAAATATTAAAGAATTAAAATCAAAAGAATGAGTTAAAGGGGGAGGGGTGTTAATAGAACACACGCCTAGTTCTAATCCTAAGTGGGTTGGGAGTGAGAGGTGTTGAAAGTAATTGGCGCAGGGCCCATTATCATCAGAATCCAATTGAAAATAAAAAGAAAAAATGAAAACGCGTGTGGGTGCATTAAGTAATTTTTCACGTGTTATTTTGGTTGGGCTCACAAGGGGATGTGTGGATAGAAAGACTGTGTCAGGCCCATGGACTCCACTTATTGAAACGCCGTGTTTGGCTTTAGAAACTCCCTCCATTTCTGAGTTTGAATTATGGCCGTCAGATTGGTTTAAAAGGTCAAATAAAATAGAATGATCCAACAGCCTAGGAGTTATCTTCTCCAACTCAACCTAGGGTTTCAGGTTTTCATCATGCCATGCACGAATTTTCCAGCCATTCGTTCTCTCTGGTTTCTCAATGTAAATCAAAAATTCCAAAGGCAAAAATGTGCCATTTTCTTCCAAGAATCCAACTATGCCAATGGTTCCTCCTAAATCCCCGTGGATTTCACAAACAGAGTGCATGAAGACCATGGTTCCACTACTTTTCTCTGAGTTCAATCTTGGCCAAACCTAAATCTCATGGCACTATTCTCTTCCCTAGGTTACACTAATCATTCTAAACCATAACAAGATCATTAATACTCAATACACGTTCTGTTCTTGATCTTGCAAGAAATGGCACCCTGCCATCAACCTTCACATAAAGCCCTCTAATTCTCAGAAAATGATCAACTATCTTATCCTAACAAATCTACACCTAAGAATCTAACAGAAAGCACATAATTATAGAGATATGGGGAGAGAACAAAACCTGTCAAATAGCTATGGCAGGTGCAGTTAGGGCTTGATCCAAGGCTTGTTATTGCTTCCAAATACTCCTCTAATGGAAGAGAGCTTTCTATTTGCAAGAGTTGTGATGAATGAAGCTTGCAGTGGAAGAATTGTGGCTTGCTTGCAATTGAAGATTCTTTTGAATATCTCTCTCTCCACTGAATTCTCCAACTGAATTCTCTAACCTTGGCCAACCTCTAACCTCATCATGATCCATTCAATATATAGACTTCAAAGGAAGATCCTAGATTCATCTAGAAAGAAGTAGAAGAATGTGGAAATTCTCATGTAAGGATACTTTGACATATCTCATCTCATGCCATCAATTACCTTCACAACCCTTTGAATTCATTTTAAAATCTCCTCACATGAGATATTGAGGTGGTATGAATGAAGAACAAACCAATTCCTTGCCTTTGGTGAAGTTTTACAATGTTGCCTTATTATGTAAGTAAGAACATTACAAAGCAACTCCCATTTTTAGGCCTCAAATCAAAAATGTGTATAAACCATTGTTTTCAAAATGTTGTTTAGACTCAAAATGGTATATTACATGACCTATTTTGGATTTGTAGATCTCTCAAACCATTTTCCAACTTGAACTTATTTAACTTATATGCCATTTTTAGGTCATTTTCACCAATTTTTATCAATCTGAGCTCTATGCATCTCCAAACTTCCATGACCTCTTTTCTAGACTTAAAATGCCATTTTGAGCAACTTTGATGTTTGGAAGTTTTTCATTTGAAGCTTCCTTGTATGAGTTTTAGGCATAGGCTAAGAATGACCTGTAATTCTCAAATGACCAAAATACCCTTTGCTTGCCAAGGACATAAGTGGAGTTCCACAAATCATATGAAGGCATACCATACCTTCCTAGAAAGCTAAGACAATGAGGAACAACTCTCATGTTGGCCAGAAATCCATTTGAAATCTCCTTGAAGGTCAAACGATGCTTGGAAGACAGACAATTTCCACAGACAAATTTCAGTGCCCTCAGATGACCTGCAACTTGCAAGAGCTATAACTTGAGTTCTACAAATCATCTTGATGACTTCCACCACTCAAATTAAATCTATGAAGATACTCTACAAGTTTCATGTGGACCAGAAATTCATATGAAGCTTGCATCTTGAGTTACACTGCTTTGAAGTTTGACCTAAATCAGGGGATTTCACACTGAAACCCTAATTTGGTAACTCCACTTCTCCTTGACTCCTTCTGATTTTTCTTTGGCACAACACCACATCAATACCCATATAGAAAATAATGAATCCCACATTCTTCAAATTATCCTTGATGCCTTTCAAAACAAGTCTTTGACCTAAGGTTGACCTAGTGTTGACCCAGATAAAACCCTAGTTGACTGACTTCAACTGAGGCTCTTGCAATCATTCCAATGACTTGGTTACTCCTCAAAAATGATCATCTAGGCTCTTCATAACATCCATACACACCTCATGCTCTTGGATCATGGCTCACACTTCCTCTGATGATCCCCAAATAACCTCAAGATAGGGGAGAACTCACTGATCAACCTGTCAACTCTTCAAAGCTCAAATTCTTCCCTGATGACCTGAGTAGTCTTGAATATGAATGAAACCTTCTGAATATGCCTCTTGAGACAAGAATGGTACTTGATCCCCTGATTAAGATAGCTTGCTTATGCTATGCAATACAGATGAATACACTATGTACATGATGCCAATGCAAATGATTATGCAATTGAAAGATAAACCTAGGTTAGAAAAGGTTGGGCAAATTTTGGGGTGCAACACATATCATAGCATATCACTCATCCAACAGGGGTCCAAGTGTGATTCTTATCAGAAGAAGCCTAGCAAGAGGTCTTATCCAAGTTTGAGAGATCATCCAAGCCATCAAGAAGTAATTTGAAGTCTTGAGAAGTTTGAGTGCCTACATGTGGGTTTTGCTCCTATCTTGAGGAATATTGAGTATCATCAGTGGGATGAGATACAAGGAATGTGAATTTGAGGTGTGTATGGATCTCATGGAATGCCTAGAGGGCCCTATTAAAGCCGAGACAAGTCATTCATTCAAGTATGAGAGCCATAGTTGAGGTGCAGTCAACTAAGGTTTCATCTGGGTCAATCCTAGTTCAATTGAGTAATTAAAGAGCATCAAAGCCTACCTTGAGGTCATGGGGTTCATGGATTGGTATGTTGATACATGTGTGGTGTTGTGCCAAGGTTAAGCAAAGAAGAATCAAGAATGTGGGAAGTTGCTAAATTAGGGTTTCAGTGCAAATCACCCTATTTAGTGCCTAACTTCAAAGCCACATAAGTCAAAATACAAGTTTCAAATGGATCTTTGGCCAACATGAAACTTGTATAGCATCTCAATACCTTTAATTTGAGTACTAGAAGTCCTCAAGGGGATTTATAGAACTCAAGTTATGGTTCTTGCAAGTTACAGGTCATCAGATGACTATGAAATTTATCTGTGAAAGTCACTTGATTTCCAAGCAACTTTTTCCCTTCAAGGAGTTTTCAAATGGATTTTTGGCCAACATAAGAGTTGTTCCTCGTGATCTTAGATTTCCATAGAGTACTATAAGTCCTTGATAGGATTTATAGAACTCAAGTTATGATCATTGCAAGCCAGGGGGATTTTGGGCATTGGTGATTATAGGTCATTTGTGATCATAGGTCCATAACTCCAACTTGCAAGCTTCAAATGGAAAATTGTTCAGCATGGAACTTTTTCAAAATGATGTTTTGAGTGCAACCAAGTGTTTATGAGAGTTTGGTTTGGCTTGGAACACAAAGTTGCTTGAAATGGCCTAAAAGGGAAGGATTTTTCAAATGGATTTTGGTGGGAAAATTCACTTTTTGATTTAGAGACCATAAACATGTCACGTTGATACTCATTTTAAGTGGAAATTAAATTTCAAAGACATTGGCAATATTACATTTTTGAATTGAGTCTTGGTTCCATGGCTTGCCTTTTAAAATGGTTTCTTCAAATGCAAGTCATTAATCCAAATCAACAACCAATGCAATTCAGGCTGTGCTATTGATCCAAACACATTCCAAAATAAATTTGCAACTGAATGGAACCTTCTGGAACAAGGAATAAGCCAGAATTCGCAACTATCACATTGAGCTTCAAGAGCAAAAATCAGAATTTTGGATACACTGATTTGGGCCTCAAAGTGGATCAAAAAGCCCATGGAATCCTTCTATATATTGATTGGAGTGAGTTCAGACTCAGTTTGGTGATCAATTCGTGCTAGAAGCTGATAGAGAAGGTTGAGTTTCAAGAGCTCCAACTCAGAATCAGTTTTGGATTTGCAAGCACAATCAAGCCAAATTGAAGATTGAGGAAGCTTCATCTTGCATCATTGAACATTTCTGGAAAGCTTTGAAGGTGGAATCGTGCTCCAAGTGCTTCTGTTAGTGAGCTTTCATCAGGTTAGTAACTTCCAAATTCTACATTGATCTAGGGAGAATTGAGTAGAATCTTGCATGTGGTTAGGGACTAGAATACATAAGGATCGTTTCTGGATTGGTTTGGAAGCAAATAGAGACAATTAAGTGTGACATAGCATTTCTATTGAGGATCGGTTAGGCTTGATCTTGAGGATATGAATTGATTTGGATAGATCAGAGTGATCAGTGCAATGAGAGGAAGAGACCTATGGTTTTAGTTTTACAATTAATGATGATTGATTTGGATGTCATTTCTAGACATTGATTCGTATTTCAAATTCTGTTGAGAGTTGGATGGAATGGATAGAAGATTTGAGATCCTGGTGATTTTCTGATCAAGTTTGGTATAAGGTTCATCATGTTTGGCTACCTGAAACCACCCCCTCGCCGGAGAAGGAGGTGGTTTCCACCGTGGACCATCACCTGAGAATGTGACCTTCGCCTGAGCTAGAGGTAGGAGATGATGTCCTAGCCCTTGGATCAGCTTTCTTCATTGACCTTGTATATGCATCTCACGATCCAGATTCAAGCTCAGGATTGCCTCCTTAGATTGAAACGCATCGTTTCATTTAAAAAATGTGGCAAGCCCAGTCAGTTGCCATCTGGTCCTCACGTGGACACGCTCTGAAGCTTTGGATTTGTTTACCAGTCAATTGATCTAGTGGCTCTCATTTAATTCAGCATTTTAATTTTCTTTATTTCTTTTATTTTGTCATTTTCATATAGTTTAGGATTAAATCCATAACAAATAGAAAAATTAACATTTTTAGGCTAGATTTTTTCCCCCTGACTCCTTAAAGAGTCTAGTTAATAGGATTGAGAAATTCATAATTCATGCATTTTATATTTTAATTGCATTTTTTGAAGTTTAATTGCTTTTATTTTGAATATGGTTGATATGTGACCTTGTTGATTTTAGTATGAGCAATTGGTGTGGATTTTTGAATTGATTCTTTTTGGAATAGATAGCTTAGATACGCATGTACCCCTAGTAATTTTCTCATATTTTTGTGAGATAATTTTAGGTTGCTTTGAACATTGAACATTAAGTGGTGTAGATTTAGGGTTTTAGGATAGTACCCTTAGGTTTAGGGCATAGTTTTAGGACTTAATGAATGGTTAACCCCCTGGTTTTTGTATGGAGTGATTCTTAAGAGGTCTAGGAACCCTTAGAATTTTTTATAGGAATTTACAATCATTTTTGGTATTTTAATTAGGATTAGTTTTAGGACTAACTTCTAAGTGTTTCTAATGAACTAACTTGACTAGTTTAATTCAATAGCTCCCCTTAGATTAGGGTGGTGGTGCTCTTGTGCTTGGATGGAGATGAAGACCAATTGAAGTTGCTTTGGGGATGCTTGAAGAAGCTTGGATGTGAAGATTTCTCATCTTGTGGAGTGCTTGTCAGGAGCTTAGGGAAACTAGGGTTTTAGGAAGAGCATTAGATTAGTTTGCTTGTTTCTTCAAACATGGAGTATATTGTTCATCTCCATTCAATTTAATGACATAAAGTCCTCTTAAAGAAGTCACATCTCTCCTTTTGAGGGATGAATGGCATGCTTTGAGAGTAGAACTTTGAGGATGCCTTCCTATTACAGTGTTAAGATCTTAATGGCTTCCCTTGGTTGTCATTGAGTTTCTTAAGACTTCAACTTGATCTTGTTGAATTGATTCTCCCTTGGAGGCTGCTTGTTGAAGCTTGTTGAAGATGAGGTTTGTGCTTGTTGAAGCTGGTTGCTTGTTGAAGCTAGGGTTTTGCTGCTTGTTGAAGATGGAGTTAGGAGCTTGTTGAAGCTGTTTACTGGTTGAAGTTTGCTAGGGTTTAGGCTGTTTGCTTGTTGAAGCTTGGTGCTTGTTGGTGCTTGAAAGTTTATTGAAGCTTGAGGATAGGAGCATTCATGAAGATGAAGGTTGTTGCTGTCAACTTTTTGCTGTTTAATCAACTGTTGCTGTCAGAGCTGCTGCTTGTGCTGTTTGCTGTAGGAGTTTGATGCTGCTGCTTGGGCTGCCTCCTCTCCTTTGGTTTTGTTTTCTGTATTGTTTGTTGGCTTGTGTAGCTTGCCCCTAGGCTTGAAGTGAATGTTGATTCACTTTGCCTGTTGTTTTTCCAGGTTCGAGGTTGAGTGGGACTCCCTTGCCTCGCTTGTATTGCTGCATTGCATGCATTTTACTGTATTTGCTTGCTTTCTTTTCTGTTTATCCCCTAGGATCTCTGATTTCCTCTGTGCAGGAGGGAATTATGACAGACATTAGGATTCTTATCCATGCATGACAACATTAGGTCAGTTTTATTCCCTTTTCAACCCTAGGCTTTTTAGAGCTTCTTTCTCTTCTTATCTCAAAACAACTCAAAAATACAGTAATAAGGTTAATCGATGTCGTACGTTACGAGCCTTAAGCTGTTTGAGAAAGGGTTGTTGGAGAGTTTCTTTCCAATAGTCTGGCTGCTTAGTGTGGTACCCTTTGGGTGACACGCGACGTAGTCACTCTCAAATCATAGTCTCTAGTGCGTTAGAGATTGCAAACAGACTAAAAAACACTTCTTTCGTAAAAGATTCGAAACAAACATCAAAGTGTCATTTTTGTCTGCTTGCACTCTTAATCAAGAAAAAAACCCTTTCATAAGGTAATAAAAAACAGTCATACAAGCTTGTGTCTTTCGTAGCCCGAACTACGTTTGCTCTGATCTTTCATGCTGTATGAAAGTACGTAGGCATAGGATGCCGTATCCTAGCGAGCAACCTTCCTCTCCTTTCCCGTAGGTAGGCGAACTACGTTGACTCTGATTTTTCGTTCCTGACGGGAATACGTAGGCATAAAGTGTGATACTTTGCCGAGTCATTTTCTTTTCTTTTTAACCCAGACCTGTAGAGTAGATAGAATAACAATCCGTACTAGAAAACAAGCGTGGATCCCGTCGAGTACGACGGATGTGAGGGGTGCTAATACCTTTCCCTTGTGTAATCGGCTCCCGAATCCAGGAATTTGGTTGCGACGACCATTCCTTTCCCGTTTTGCGTTAGGTTTACTCTGAGCGTTTCCTTTCCCTCTTGTGGGATAAATAACACACAGTGGTGACTCTTCTGTCATAGCCGACGCCGATTTTCGCAGTAGCGACAACAAGTGCTGGCAGATCTAGGGCAAGCACATTAATATTTCATGTTTGGATCCCTAAAGCTAATCTTATAGACAAAATTCTCAAAACAAGTTGTACACAACATCAAAGTTCAATATTGGTAACATATCATCAACACATCATTCATGAGTAACATACCTTAACAAAAGCAATATCATAACCACAAAGCATAAGCTCTTGACAAAGAACCAAAATGGGACAGCATGACTATATTTTCACAACAAGCACCTCAAAATTGTAAAACATGATAATGTATGAATAATAAAGAGGTTGAGCATTACATACCTCTTGTAGACTTTCTTGAACAAGCTAAAAAGCTAAGAAACCCAGAGATCTTCTTCCTTGGCAAAGATTTGGAGATTTCTTCCTCTTGAAGCAATAAACTATCTTTCAAGACAGTTTCAGTTATGAACTTCCCAGCTAGTTTTTGAGACTTTGGACAGTTGAAATATGATATATATGAAGTGTTGGGAGTGTTGAGGTGGTAGGAAAAGCCTTAAATGAAGACTTGGCTTCTAAAGTGCATAAAAGTCAACATATAAATATATGAAGGTTGACTTTTGGGAGAATGATATTTTTGGGTGGTTTGAGTGTATGAAAACCTTTTACACAATGTTTATAAATTGTGCAAATGGTTTTGAGTGGCTTGGAAGGGGTGGAAATGAGTTTGGGCAGAATTTTGCTTGAGAGAGATTTTGGGGAAAACTTGAATGTTTTTGAAGAATGAAGTTTTTGAGAAAGTGAATGAGAGTTGAGAGATGTGATTTCTCTTGGTTTTTAAGAGTGCTCTGGTGTGGTTTGTAACATAGAGAGAGGTCTCTATTTATAGGGAAAATGAGGGTGAGGGCAGCCTTGGCTTTTCCATATTTTGGAGGGAAATTGTGAAGTTTTGAATGAGATCTTGCCAAGATCTTGTGGCAGCTTCATATATCAGTTCCATGGGCAAATGCTGAGAAAAAATCAAGTGAGATGGGAGGTATGAGATGACTGAAGTGAAGCTAGGAGGGTAGGGGACTGCAGCTGCCCAATCTCTTTGAAAAGTTTCTCTTTCATAGCCTTTAAATGATTATTTTAATGGCCACTTGCTCCAAGTTGCAAAAGCCTACCAATTCTTCACTTCTTCTGGTTTTTGCAGCATCTAAGCTTTATAATATCAGAATAGAATATGATCCAATGGCTGAGGGTAGCCCAAGTTGATGAATTTTGAATTTTGGAGAGTGTTGAAGTGGTGACTTCAAGTGTGGCAGCCCCAACTTCCATGACCCATAACTTTCTGCTCACAAATGCTATTGAGGAGCTATACCACAATTTAGAAATCCCTCAGGTAGCTCTATAACTTTCATGTTTTTGAGATTTCCAAATTCTAGATGGAACTAGGTTGAAAAAACCCCTCCAAGTTGCTGAAAAAATCACTTAAAAGGCCAAATAACTTAGAATTTCCCTTCTTGAAATGAATTTGGTCATAACTCCAAATTTATGCATTTTTTGATCATGGACCACTTTGATACTTTTGTAGGACTTTTAAATAGCTTTCAATGAGCTTTGAACCACTTCATTTGGATGTGTGGTTGAGGAGTTATGGTCTTGCCCTTTTTAAAACCCTAATTCCCGATTTTTGCAATTACTTCTTAACCCTTGATCCAATGGTCATGAAATTTTATGGGAAGGTGTAATATGACATAAGGAACATTTTTTATTCACATCTTGAAGTCAAATTCCTTATTATTGAAGAGTTGAATTTTCGGTCAATCGTACGATCAATCGGTGACTACCGAGTCGACTGTTGGGGCTCCCGACCTTTCGAGGCTTTGAAACTCTTTGAATAGACTTTAATAAGACATAGGGACCTAATGGACCTTTATCCCACCATTGGAACATCTTTTAAATCAAAATTCAAACTACAGTTGACTTTTCCTGATCGAAAACCCTAATCGGGTATCTTGAACTGCACTGTTCTCAATTCCCGGGTAATAACCTCAAATTGGATTCATACTTGACCCAATGTAGTATCATTGATCTTGTTTATATTTGAATCAAATCTAAAACATTGATTGATCAAACCAACGAAGCCTCGATTTCGACGGTACGGAACCCTGATTCATCTACATCTTGACAAAGATAAACTTGAAGTGGGTTAAGGTTAGATAATCAAATGAGTATGATCCTACAATGATGATGAGGATCTAAGGGATCAAAATTTGGGGTGCAACAGCGGCAGACACGGTGGGTATCTCGAGGAGGCTACGAGTTTTCCGACGATTACGGTGGGACTCCCTTGACCAAGGGAGAGTCTAGGATGACGCTCCTAGGGATGCATGGTAGTTCTAGATGGACTCCCCGGGGACAGATGATAAGGTTGGACGCATTTCCCAGGGACATATCACAAGTCTGGAGGAATGCCCCGGGGACATATGTTAGGTCTAGATGAATTCCCTAGGCACATAGATGAATACCCCAGGGACATACAATAGTGAATGACGCGGGGAGTCGGATGTCGAGGTTGGAGGAGCCTACATCATAGATGTCGCCCCTTCGCCCTTTCACTTGAGATGTGGTGGAAGGGTGAATTTGATCTTGAAACATCGAATTTACCAGTTTCCTCTACTTTTCAGGTGAACATGGCTGCTTGGATCCCCAAAGTTATGGAGGTTGATGTAGAACCGGAGTCTCCCGTGGCCCTGTCTATCGAGGGGAAGAATATGACAGTCGAGGGCTGGGTTAGGGAGGAGCCTCTGAGTACGCCTTCCCGTTTCGTCGGGGATGACTCTGACGCTTTTGCCACGGTCGAGGATTGTTGTGAGGGTTCCTCTGTGAGTTGGCAAGTATATAGACTGCGGGACCACCACCGTATCTGCTTGAGCTATGGGAAGATTTGATTTCGTGAAGCGGGACTTCGACTGCCCTTCTCAGGTTTTCAACTAGGGGTGTTCGACTGGTTGAGGCTAGCGCCTTCGCAATTGCACCCTGTTGCACCCCAAAATTTGCTCAACCTTTTCTTGCCTGATTTATGTTTCATTGCATTTCATTTGCATAGTTACATCATTCACATATTTCAACCATTTGCATATCATAGCTTATCAAGTCATCCAACAAGGGATCAAGTGCCATTTATGTCAAAAGAAGCCTATCTAGAGGTATTCTCTGAGCCTGAGAGACCATCCAAGTCATCAGAGAAGGGTTGAAGTCATGAGAAGTTTGAGTGCCCACAGGTGGATTTCTCTCCTAACTTGAGGTGTATTGAAGGTCATCAACATGGAATGTGAACTTTATGTGTGTATGGATCTCATGGAATTCCTAGAGGGCCCTATTGAAGCTGAGACAAGTCATTGATTCAAGTACAAGAGCCACAGTTGAGGTGCAGTCAATTAGGGTTTTATCTGGGTCAACCCTAGGTCAATTGAGTAATTGGAGAGCATCAAAGCCTACCTTGAGGTCATGGGATTCGTGATTTGGTATGTTGATACATGTGTGGTGTTGTGCCAAGATTAAGCAAAGAAAGATCAAGAATGTGGGAAGTTGCTAAATTAGGGTTTCAGTGTAAAATCCCCTATTTAGTGCCTAACTTCAAAGCCACATAAGTCCAAATACAAGTTTCAAATGGATCTTTGGCCAACATGAAACTTGTATAGCTTCTCAATACCTTTAATTTGAGTACTAGAAGTCTTCAAGAAGATTTGTAGAACTCAAGTTATGGTCTTTGCAAATTACAAGTCACCAGAGGACACTAAAATTTATCTGTGAAAGTCACTTGACTTCCAAGCAACATTTTACCCTCAAGGAATTTTCAAATGGATTCTTGGCCAACATAAGAGTTTTAGGTCTTGATCTTAGCTTTAATTTGAGTACTAGAAGTCCTCAAGAAGATTTGTGGAACTCAAGTTATGATCTTGGCAATCCAGGGGTATTTTGGGAAAGTTGAATTATAGGTCATTTTCAAGCATGTGCCAAAATCTCTATCTTCCATGCCTCCAATGGAAAATTATTCAACATGAAATGTGTTTAGAATGTTGTTTTTAGGTCAGATAAGTCATCATGGTGGATTGAATTGGCTTATATCATGAAGTGATTCAAAATGGCCTAAAAAGGAAATATTTCAAATGATTCAAAGGAGGGAAATTGAGATTTTTGAATTATAGGTCCCAAACATGTCATGTGAGTAGTCATTTTGACCAGAAATTGCATTCTAAACACAATGACATTTCCACATTTCTGAATTGAGCCCTAATTTCATGACTTGTTTTGAAAAGTTGTTTCTTCATTTACAAGTCACATTGCCAAAGTTAGTTCCAATGCAATTCAGGCCTCTCTCTTGATCCAAACACATTCACAAACCAATTTGCAGTTGAAAGGAACCTTCTAGAGCAAGCTGAGAGTGCAAAATCGTGACTGTCACCATTGATTCACAAGTGCCATAACAGAATTTTGGATTGGTTAATTTGGGCTTCAATTTGGATCCAAAAGCCCACAATCAATTTCTATTTAAGCTCTAGAGTGAATCCGCATGAGGTTTTGTGTTGTATTCGAGCTGAAGAGGAGAATTGCAGTTGGTTTTCACAAGCTCCCAAGTCAGAATCAGTTTTTGAGTTGCAAGCATATTCAGGCCAAATTGAAGGTTGAAGAAGCTATATGGTGTATCCCTGATCGTGTCTGGAAGGTTTGAAAGGTTGAATTGAGCCACAACCATCTCTGTTGATCAAGATTCAGCAGGTATGTAACTCTCAAATTTCATGTTGATCTAGGAAGAATTAGGTAGGATCTTGCATGTGGTTAAGGCCTAGGATGTAAGAGGATCGTTTCTGGATAGGTTTGGGAGCCATTAGAGAGAAAATTAGGCGCATCACCATTTCTGTTGAGGGGTAGAACTCTTGGTTCTTGATGAGTTAAGCCCGGTTGAATGGTGAGATTTGATCAGTGAAGAATGTAGTTCATGCTAGTGCTTTTGATTTTAAGTTTTGGAATGATTCAAGAATGACACCTCTTCTGAACTTTGAGTCGTATTTTGAGATGGAGCACGAATCAATGATTTCTGATTACATATTTGAACTCAGGGGATGATTTTGAGTTGGATTGGGTATTAAGATGTTGTGTTTGGTGAGTTTCTGTAACCCCCTCGCCGGAGACGACAGTGGCTCTGTGTCTCAGGCCACCGTCCCAATTTCCCTCTCAGTTTTGAATTATTTGGGGAAGATGATGCTAGATCCGTTGGATCACGTTTGACTGTTGACCGGAGATAGAAACCAAGGGCCACAATGTTGTTTCATTTCTGAAGAGAGAGTGATTTTGATGAAACTCACCATTTCATTTAATCAGACTGAATGGGCTTAATGAATTGCTTGCTCTTCACACCCCATGTTTGGCCCAAGTTGAAATATACACTAAAAATAACTGCTATTCATCACGCGTTTTTTCCATTTTTCCTTTCTTTCTCTGAGTTGTTTTAGTTTAGTTTTGGGCCTAGTTACTCATTGTTACGCGCACCCCCCTGGGCCCAGGTCTACATTCTAACTGAAATAAATTGCTATTTGCAACGCAGTTTTATCATTTTCCATTATATTTTCTTTTATTTTTATATTTTCATATAGTTTAGAAATAAATCATAATAAATTGAAAAATAAACATTTTTAGGCCAGGTTTTTTTCCCCTGGCTCCTTAGAGAGTCTATAATTTCATAGGATTAAGAAATTATTGATTCATGCATTTTAGAATTTAATGGCATTTTTTATAGTTTAATTGCTTTTATTTTGAGTTTGGTTGATACATGATTTTGTGGATTTTATTGTGACCAATTGGTGCATGAGTTTGAGTTGATTCTTGTTGGATTAGTTATCTTAGAGAAGTGTGTACCCTTAGAAATTTTATCATAATTTTGTGAATAAAGTTTAGGCAAATTTGAGTGGTGAACATAAAGAGTGTTAGATTTAGGGTTTCAAAACAACTAGTTGTAGTTTAGGGCATATTTTGGGGACTTAGTGTTTGATTTAAGTCCTGGGATTTATATGGGGTATTGGGTATAGGCTTAGGTTCCCTTAGGAATTTAATTATGATTTTATGATCTATTTTAGAATTTTATTTGTATTTTACAACTTGTGTGTTGTTTGGGGTTTTCTCCCTTTGAGTGTTTGACTTGTTCAACTTGGTTAGCCATGTTGCTTTGGCTTTTGGCTTGGACTCTGCTTGGATGAAGGAGAAGACCAATTGAAGTTGCTTTGGATAGCTTGAAGGAGCTTGGAGTTGAAGATTTCTCATTTGTTGAAATGCTTGTCAGGAGCTTAGGAAAATTAGGGTTTTAGGAAGAGCTTTTTAGACTTAGTTCATTTCTTGCCTCAAACATGGAATGTTTTGTTTGCATCCATCCTATCCTATGATTCAAAGTCACCTTAAGGAAGCCTCATCTCTCCCTTGGAGGGATGAGTGGTATGCCTTAAAGAGTAGAACTTTTGAGGATACCCTTCTTTGCAAATGATGGTTTCTAGTGATTTCCTTTGGTTTTCACTGGTTTCCATTCATTATAACTTGATCTCAATAACCAATCTTTCTTGGTGGAGCTTGCTAGAGCTTGGGGATGAAGATCTAAGATGTTGAAGATGCCTTTCATAAGGTCTGCTTGAAGATGGAGTTATATTACTGTTAACTTTGCTGTCAGAGCTGTTGTTTGCTGTCAGAGTTGCTGCTGGTGCTGTCAACTGTAAGAGTTTGGTGCTGCTGCTTGGGCTGCCTCCTCTGCTTTGGGGTTTTGTTTTCTGTATTGTTTGTTGGCTTGTGTATCTTGCCCCCTAGGTTTGAGGTGAATGTTGATTCACTTTGCCTGTTGTTTTCCCAGGTTCGAGGTTGAGTGAGACTCCATTGCCTCGCTTGTATTGCTGCATTGCATGCATTTTACTGTATTTGCTTGCTTTCTTTTCTGTTTATCCCCTAGGATCTCTGATTTTCTCTGTGTAAGGGGGAATTATGACATACATTACGATTCTTATCCATGCATGACAACATTAGGTTAGTTTTTATTCCCTTTTCAACCATAGGCTTTTTAGAGCTTCTCTCTCTTCTCATCTTAAAACAACTCAAAAATACAGTAATAAGGTTAATTGATGTCGTACGCTACGAGCCTTAAGCTATTTGAGAAAGGGTTGCTGGAGAGTTTCTTTCCAGTAGTCTGGCTGCTTAGTGTGGTACCCTTTGGGTGACACGCGACGTAGTCACTCTCAAATCATAGTCTCTAGTGCGTCAGAGATTGCAAACAGACTAAAAAACACTTCTTTCGTAAAAGATTCGAATTAAACATCAAAATGTCATTTTTGTCCGCTTGGACTCTTAATCAAGAAAAAACCCTTTCATAAGGTAATAAAAAACAGTCAGACAAGCTTGTGTCTTCCGTAGCCCGAACTACGTTTGCTCTGATCTTTCATGCTGTATGAAAGTACGTAGGCATAGGATGCCGTATCCTAGCGAGCAACCTTCCCCTCCTTTCCAGTAGGTAGGCGAACTACGTTTGTAAGTACAGAGTATGCCTAAGAGGGGGGGGGGGTGAATTAGGCTTTTAGGGACTTTTTCCGGTTTTTCGGTATTCTTGAAATTTTACTGGTTAGGTTCTTGGTGATGAATGCAGTAGAAAGAAAATAGAGAGTGGACACCAAGATTTATAGTGGTTCCCCTCACAATCCGAGAGTACTACACTCCCCTTTCAACAGGAAAGAGAGTTTTCACTATTGTTTAATAAAGTACAACCTATCACACCATCAACCGGTGAGGCCTACTATCAAACAATAAAAAATCAACAAGTGTACAAGAACAATCCTCTTGTAAACACTCACCCTTGTTTCCAACAATCCTGGATCACAAGTCAAAATACAAGTAATCTGAATACTTTGATTTGAGAGTAATAATGGTAATATCAATGCTGAGATTGATCTTCTCCTTCTGATCAAAATTCACTCTTTTAATTTCAACACAAGTGTTCAATGCTATGCACATGAAAGATATGATCAATATGAACACTTTTGAAAAATTTGAAAAGTATTTGAAAGTGGTGAATTTGATTCAAAGAATTGTTTTGAAATTGATTATTGGAGGATTATTTTTCAATTTGAAAAACTCAGAATTTATATGTGTAAACACACCTTTTCCAACAGGTATATTTGAGTATAATTCAAAATATGAACTGGTATAATTTTCAAACCATTTTTGAACTTGAAACAAAGCCATTTTTCAAAATACGTTCAGTGTTAATCGGTTAACCTATATAGTTAATCGGTTAACACTGCTATTTTTCAGAAAAATGCTTATAAAAATAGTGTTATACCAATTCTAATAGTTTAAGAAATATGCTTATGCAATGTGATCAAATGATAAGGAAGTTGAACACTTGTATATCAATTAAATTAATGGATTTTGATATACCATGGCTTGTGTCCAAAACTTGAAAGTTGATCAGTCAAATGTTCATGAAGCTTTGAATGTTGATCACTTCCATTCCACTTGATCTTGGTCTTTTGAAAGCGCTTGCCTTTTTGCATAGATGAAATATTCTTGATCTTGATTGTTGACGTCATCAAAACTTTGAGATGAAGCTTGCTTCTACAATCTCCCCCTTTTGATGATGACAACCAACATGATCTTGTGCAATTTTTTACGATGATTGGCAATGATCTTGTTTTCTCTCCCTATGTCCATGAACTCCCCCTATCGAATACATAGGCAAAAATTCTGCGCACATAGACATAAGAAAGCCAAAGCTCTTCTCCCCCTTTGTCATAAGCAAAAAGGAAGGAGCTTTCAAAGAAAGAAAACTAGATAGACCAATAATGCAAGCAATCACAAGAATATGGAAGCAAAGCATAATGAAATTAAACGACAGCAACGCTGCAAATATTGTACGAGTTACAATGCCAAATAAAAACAGAGTTCAAACATAAATGAAAGCATAAAACATCAAAAACTAGAAAACAATGCAATAAAAGACATCAACAGCAACATATTCTTCTAAATGTCCTCATCCGCCATATCCGCATCATCTTCTTCCTCTTCTTCACTACCATCCTCTTCTTCAATCTTGTCGTCCACAACTCGGGTGTTGGAATGTGGAGGGTTAAGAATAAGGTTTCTGAGGGAGGCAATGGCTCGGGAGGTCTCTCTATGCATATTCATTGACTCTCTATGCTGGTTCATCATGGTTGTATAGAGAAACTCACTTGTAAGACCCCCTTCAGGCATTGGATACGCGTGATGGACAGGACCGTCATCGGTATACCTGTAGGTACCGTTAGCCGCTTTGATGATACCAGTATTTTTGACAATGTTAATCTCATTGATCTCATTAGTTGTAGGTTTCATCTTGGAGGACGGTTCCCTGTTGAGGTCTAGTTCGGTTAATTCCATAATTTTCGAAATCAAACGAGCATACGGTAACTGTGTGATGCACTGAAGTTGCTGCTGCAGATGATACATGATGGTCAGAATCCAATTGACCCTTATGCGGTTCTTGATTGCATACAAAAGCTGCATCTCTAAGTCATTAATCTGAGAGTGGTTGGAATCCTTTGAAATAAGGACATAGCAGATAATGTAATGAAGCATTCGATCAGATACCGTCAGATTCTTGGCATAACACAGCATACGAGCGGTGCGAGAGTTTGCAATAACTGTTTCTTTCGGGAACCTGCAAATCTGATAGTAATACTCCATTTTATCATAATTTGCCCAAGGTCCATCCACATGGTTTACACCTTTCCTCAGGAAGCAGCCTTTTGATGGAATCTTAAGGTGTCTAGCAAGGGTGGATAATTTCTCAACAAACTCATGGTCTCTAATGGTGGAACGGATCATGTGGTTCTCATCCATGTCCAGATATACAACCATCTTACTCATAAAAGCTTTAACAAGATCGGGATAAATAATACCAGAGTCGGTGACGAACTTGTCGATGCGCTGATATTCCAATAGTGTAGGAAAGTCAAAAGAAATTGCAGGAAAAGCTCAAAGATTTACGTACTTTACCGGCAGAAGTTGACGAACACGAACTTTGAAATCCATGCGCCTGTTTTTGGTGGTTTCCATTGGAATGCTGTCGTCATCAGATTTTGATGCATACTCAGGAAGCTTTCCCTTTCCTTTGCGTGAGGATGCCATGGATGAAAGTTTGAGAGAACTGAAGTTGTGGGTTCTGAGGAAGTTAGGGTTTGAGAAGTTGTGGGGATGGTTATGAGGAGTTATCCAACTTTAGAGAGTGGGAGAGAGGAAGTTAGGGTTTGAAGAGGGAAGTTCCACAAAAACTCTTTAAGAGGGAGTAGGATTCAAAGGATATGGATTTTGGACACTTAAGAGAATATGGACCACATAAAAAATCCATTTATCATATATAATATTTTCAAAATTTTAATTAATTTTCGTTTCTGATTTTTAGAAAATTTAACAGTGTTAATCGGTTAACACATTAAAAAATTGAGTCAGAATTGAAAATTTAACAGTGTTAATCGGTTAACCCATATGATTAATCGATTAACACACGCGAATTTTTGAAAAAATGCTTAAAAACAGAATGCATACACATGAAAACACAACACAAATAATGCATACACATATTAGATAAAAGGTCAGATGTCACCTTCATCAAGAATCCCAAGTTCTCGCCGAATTTTGTAGAATGGTTCTTTTGCCAAAGGTTTGGTGAAGATGTCGGCGAGTTGATTGTGCGTGTCGACGAAAGTAACATCTACATCTCCATTCAATACGTGATCTCGAAGGAAGTGATGCCGGATATCTATATGTTTTGTTCTTGAATGCATGACTGGGTTCTTTGTAATATTGATGGCACTTATATTATCACATCGAAGAGGAATGCAGCCGAGATCTATACCGTAATTGAGGAGTTGTTGCTTGAGCTACAGAATTTGTGCACAGCAACTTCCTGCTGCAATATATTCCGCTTCGGTTGTACTGAGTGCCACACACGCTTGCTTCTTGCAGGCCCATGACACTAATGCATTCCCGAGAATGTGACATGTACCGCTTGTGCTTTTTCTATCGGTCTTACATCCTACATAGTCAGCATCAGAGTAACCAACTAAAGAACAAATACTACCTTTAGGATACCATAATCCGACGTTCATTGTCCCTTTGAGATACTTTATGATTCTCTCTACGGCTGTGAGATGCGATTCCTTCGGACTTGCTTGAAAGCGTGCACACAAACAAACGCTAAACATAATGTCAGGACGGCTTGCCGTCAAATATAGTAATGAACCGATCATACCTCGATATTTTGTTATATCAACTGGAGTACCGGATTCATCTTGATCAACGTACGTTCCGGATCCCATAGGAGTGGACATCACCTTGCAACTTTCCATATCGAATTTCTTCAACAATTCTTTGCAATACTTGGATTGGTTGAGGAAGATGCCATCCTTTGTTTGCTTGATTTGTAGTCCAAGAAAATAATTCAATTTTCCCATCATGGACATCTCGAACTCTCCTTGCATCATAAGTGAGAATTCTTTGCAAAGCTCTTTGTTTGTTGATCCGAAGATGATGTCGTCGACATATACTTGAACCAATAAAGTGTTTCCTTTGATCTTCTTTATGAACAATGTCTTATCAACCTTTCCTTTTGTAAATCCCTTCTCACATAAGAAATTGCTAAGGCGGTCATACCATGCTCTTGGTGCTTGTTTTAGTCTGTAGAGTGCCTTTTTTCAGTTTGTAGACATGTGAGGGATTCTTGAAGTCTTCAAAACCCGGAGGTTGTTTCACGTAGACTTCCTCATTGATGTAGCCATTCAGGAAAGTGCTTTTGACATCCATCTAGAACAACTGAAAATTCATAGAACAAGCATAAGCAAGTAGTAATCTAATTGCTTCTAACCTTGCTACCGGAGCGAACGTTTCATCAAAATCAATTCCTTCCTCCTGGTTGTAGCCTTGCGCGACCAATCTTGCTTTGTTACGAACTATGATCCCATTCTCGTCAAGTTTGTTCTTGGACACCCATCTTGTTCCTATGATGTGCTTATGGTTTGGTCTTGGTACAAGACTCCAAACTTGATTCCTTTCGAATTGATTGAGTTCTTCTTGCATTGCTACAATCTATTGGTCGTCGCCTAAAGCTTCATCAATCTTGGTTGGTTCAATTTGAGATACAAAAGCCATGTTGAGACAAGCATCCTTTAGATTAAGTCGGGTTGCAACGCCTTGGCTAATATCACCAATTACTTTATCTATCGGGTAATCTCTATGCGTTCTCCATTCCTTCGGAAGATCTTGATGTTCTTCAATGATTTGAGTGACATCTTCTTGTGGTATTTCTTGATTCTTTAAAATCTCTTCTTGTTGTTGTTAAGAACCTACTATATCATCATCATCATCCATAATAATATTATCCTCTTTCGAGGGGTTAGTCTCATCAAACGAAACATGAATG
The DNA here is from genome assembly GCA_963859935.3 of Lathyrus sativus. NCBI lineage: Eukaryota > Viridiplantae > Streptophyta > Magnoliopsida > Fabales > Fabaceae > Lathyrus > Lathyrus sativus. The sequence goes on from OZ012735.1 coordinate 770,360,948, forward strand.
GATTCTTCAATAGTAAGTGTTTTCTTATTAAAAATTCTAAATGCTTTACTATAAAGAGAGTAACCAAGAAATATACCTTCGTCGGATTTCTCATCAAACTTACCGAGATTATCTTTGTTGTTGTTGAGAACAAAGCATTTGCATCCGAATATGTGGAAGAATGCTATATTTGGTTTTCTACCCTTGAACAACTCATACAGAGTCTTTTTGAGGAGTGGTCGAATATTGACACGGTTGCTTACAAAGCATGTTGTACTAACTGCATCTACCCAAAAATATTTAGGAAGATTTGCGTCGCTGAGCATTGTCCTTGCAAGCTCTACCAGTGATCTATTCTTCCGTTCTACGACACTGTTTTGTTAAGGCGTCCTTGGTGCTGAAAAATTATGAGAAATTCCATGCTCTTCGCAAAAAATCTTCAAAGTCTGAATTTTGGAATTCTCCACCGTGATCGCTTCTTATAGAGGCTATGGTGAGTGATTTCTCATTCTGAATTTGCTTTGCATATTTCTTGAATGAAGCATCACTTTTTCTGCACTAAAAACAATGTCCAAGTGTATCGAGAGAAATCATCAACAATAACTAAGGCGTAGAAATTACCTCCGAAGCTTTTTGTTCTTGATGGACCAAAAAGATCCATATGCAACAATTGAAGTGGCCTTGATGTAGAAACCACTTGCTTAGATTTGAAAGTTGTCTTGGTCTGTTTTCCCTTTTGACATGCATCGCATAACTTATCCTTGATGTATTTTATCTTTAGAAGACCAACAACTAGATCATGCTTTATCAAGTTGTTTAAATGCTCCGTGTGAATGTGAGCAAATCTTTTATGCCAAAGCCATGCCTCGTTGTTGTTCGCCATAAGACACTTTACCTTCAAGGAAGAGTCATCAAAAGAAATCATAAAAATGTTATTATATCTTTTACCTTTTAGCAAAATGTCATGAGTGACTTCATGTTCTATCAAGCATTCCTCCTTTGTGAAGTTGATTCGGAACCCTTTGTCACACAATTGACTTATGCTAAGTAGGTTGTGTTTAAGGCCTTCCACATAAAGAACATCTTCGAAGATTGTACATGGAGGTGCACCAATGGTTCCAACTCCAAGTATTTTTCCTTTATTATCATCACCGTAAGTGACGTATCCTTTGGCCTTTAATGATAGACTTGAAAATTTGTTTATGTCTCCCGTCATATGCTTCGAGCAACCGCTATCAAGATACCATTGATTAGTGGTTGTCTTCAAGCATACCTACAACACAAAATTAAGTAGTGTTAGGTACCCAAATTGCTTTGGGTCCTTGATAGTTAATACCTTTTTCAACCCACACATAATGCCCTTTAGCAACACCAATATTACGCACATAGCAAGCATTAGGTGTATGGCCTTTAATTCTACAATAAGAACATGTTGGTTGAAAGTGACTTCTATATCTAGGAACATAATTCTTTTTCTTTGCAATGCTTTTCTTGTTATGATTTTGATGCTGAACTTTAGAAGTGCTGGCCTTTTCTTTAACAATTTGTTCACTTGCTCTTACGAAAACGGTCTTATTGGTGCTTGGTTTTGAAAATTTAGAATATCATAATCCACTTTTATCATTAGGATATGTTTGATGTTTTAGAATTTCTTCCAAGCCAATTTGACCTTTTTCGTATCTTTCTAAAACTCTTTTGAGTTGAACAATTTGGAAAGATAAAGACTCACACTTCTTACATACAAGACTTTGTTTTTCATCCATCAGTTTCTATTTTTCATCTTCAATATTTTTCATAAAAACAGAGTTTTGTTCTTCTAAGGATGATATTCTTTTCTTTTGTGATGAGATGTTTTTATACAAAGTCTTGCACTCTTTTAGAAGTTCATCTATACTTTCTTGTGCATCATTATCATAAACAGAAAAATTACTACTAACCTCATTTTCTTCATCGGAGTGGTGAGAGGCCATTAACGCCATATTTGCACATTCATCATTTTCCGATTCTGATGATGAACTTACTTCGTTGTCGTCCCATGCGACATAAGCCTTCTTTGTTCTGAAATCCTTCTTGCCTTTGAATTTTCCTTTATTTGCGAGTTTCAGGCAATTTGGCTTTATGTGACCTTGTTTCCCACATTCGTAACATGTAATTTCTTGATTTGATGTGGGTGCCTCCTTTTTCCTGAAATGTCTATTCTTTTTAGAAAAAGAGGAAATTTTATTATTATTAAAAAACTTACCAAGCTTCTTTACTAGAAGCATGAAATTTTCGTCTTCGGAAGATTCGTCATTTTTGTCATCCCTTGTGTCAATCTTCAAGGCAATTCCTTTGGACTTCTTGTCTTGACTTTCATGCTTCTCAAGCCTTCCAAGTTCTAGTTCATGCTCTTGAAGTTTGCCAAATAAGGAAGCGGATGTCATTGTTGAAAGACTCTTCTTTTCCGAAATAGCGGTCACCTTTGATTGTCATTCTCTTGTTAAGGATCTTAGGACTTTCAAGTTGAGATCATCATTGGTGAAGGTCTTCCCGAGAGCAATCAGATGATTAGTTAAATGAACGAATCTCTTTTGTAAGGCAATAATGGATTCACCAGGCTGCATACGAAACATTTCATATTCTTGACTTAAAGTATTAAGTCTTGATCTTTTTACTTCGGTTGTCCCTTCATACGTTTCTACCAGGGTGTCCCAAATTTCCTTTGCTGATTTACATTGTGATATACGGAAGAATTCGTCCATACTGAGAGCGCTTTGAAGTATGTTGATTGCTTTCTTCTCATTCAAAATTCTCTTCTTGTCATCTTCATCATATGAGGATTTTATCTTTGGAGTTCCAACACCATTTACCACACTTGTAGGAACATGTGGACCAGTTTCTACGGTTTCCCATATACCATCTCCTTGAGCCTCAAGATGTGCCTTCATACGGATTTTCCAAAAATCAAAGTATTCTCCAGAAAAGAGTGGTGGCTTGTTACTGCTTCCACCGTCTTTGAAAACCGGGTTAGTACTAGCGGAAGCCATTAGGATCGATAGGAACAGGTTACCTTAACCTGCTCTGATGCCAATTGTAAGTACAGAGTATGCCTAAGAGGGGGGTGAATTAGGCTTTTAGGGACTTTTTCCGGTTTTTTGGTATTCTTGAAATTTTACTGGTTAGGTTCTTGGGGATAAATGCAGTAGAAAGAAAATAGAGAGTGGACACCAAGATTTATAGTGGTTCCCCTCACAATCCGAGAGTACTCCACTCCCCTTTCAACAGGAAAGAGAGTTTTCACTATTGTTTAATAAAGTACAACCTATCACACCATCAACCGGTGAGGCCTACTATCAAACAATAAAAAATCAACAAGTGTACAAGAACAATCCTCTTGTAAACACTCACCCTTGTGTCCAACAATCCTGGATCACAAGTCAAAATACAAGTAATCTGAATACTTTGATTTGAGAGTAATAATGGTAATATCAATGCTGAGATTGATCTTCTCCTTCTGATCAAAATTCACTCTTTTAATTTCAACACAAGTGTTCAATGCTATGCACATGAAAAATATGATCAATATGAACACTTTTGAAAAATTTGAAAAGTATTTGAAAGTGGTGAATTTGATTCAAAGAATTGTTTTAAAATTGATTATTGGAGGATTATTTTTCAATTTGAAAAACTCAGAATTTATATGTGTAAACACACCTTTTCCAACAGGTATATTTGAGTATAATTCAAAATATGAACTGGTATAATTTTCAAACCATTTTTGAACTTGAAACAAAGCCATTTTTCAAAATACGTTCAGTGTTAATCGGTTAACCTATATGGTTAATCGGTTAACACTTGAACGTTATACCAAAATATTCAAAATTTAAAATGGTTAACCGGTTAACCTATATGGTTAATCGGTTAACACTGCTATTTTTCAGAAAAATGCTTATAAAAATAGTGTTATACCAATTCTAATAGTTTAAGAAATATGCTTATGCAATGTGATCAAATGATAAGGAAGTTGAACACTTGTATATCAATTAAATTAATGGATTTTGATATACCATGGCTTGTGTCCAAAACTTGAAAGTTGATCAGTCAAATGTTCATGAAGCTTTGAATGTTAATCACTTCCATTCCACTTGATCTTGGTCTTTTGAAAGCGCTTGCCTTTTTGCATAGATGAAATATTCTTGATCTTGATTGTTGATGTCACCAAAACTTTGAGATGAAGCTTGCTTCTACAACGTTGACTCTGATTTCTCGTTCCAGACGGGAATACGTAGGCATAAAGTGCGATACTTTGCCGAGTCATTTTCTTTTCCTTTTAACCCAGACCTGTAGAGTAGATAGAATAACAATTCGTACTAGAAAACAAGCGTGGATCCCGTCAAGTATGGCGGACGTGAGGGGTGCTAATACCTTCCCCTTGCGTAATCGACTCCTGAATCCAGGAATTTGGTTGCGACGACCATTCCTTTCCCGTTTTACGTTAGGTTTACTCTGAGCGTTTCCTTTCCCTTCTTTGGGATAAATAACGCACGGTGGCGACTCTTCTGTCATATCCAACGCCGATTTTCGCGGTAGCGACAGCTGGAACTCTGCTGGGGACTCCAACGGTTCCCTACGCGAGTCAGTCCTAGCGCTTGTTTTCCCGTCGTGGGTTTTGTATGGATTTACATTTCTGTCTTTACTTTCCGCATTTTATTGTCAGCTTTATATTGTTATTGCTGTTGTGGGCATGGTGTGAGAGATAAGCCGGACCTGGGCTTGAGTGCACCTAGAATTAGTTGTGGAAAGTAGTGGGCGCGTGCATGCTTTGCGTGTACTAGTGTCCCGCAAAATCCACGCTCAGACGAGGTTCTTCTGGTTGACTTCTTTTTTAACCCTTTGGGTTGAGGGGGTTGTTGGTTTGTTGGATTGTCGACTCTGGGGACCGATCAATTGGAAGTTGGCTAAGTGAGGCCTCTTCAGGACATGATGATGCCACACCTTCTGGGTATCGTATCATCAGTCTTGAAAGTATGTGACGCCGACGACCGCATAGGTTGTCGTACCTTGTGTCAGTTGATAGGACACCTACCTGTGAGAGGGATTGGGGCATGCAGGAAACTTGACCTCCAGATTACCCGGTTTTCTTGATATTGGATCAGTATGTGTGGTTACTTGGGGTTCTTCATTAGGACAGTGTTATAGGTCTGTTGAGACCAGGTTGGAGCTTTGTTATAGGTCTGTTGAGATCAAAGTGGAGCATTGTTATGGGTCTGTTGAGACCAGGGTTGAGCAGTATTGTGGGTCTGTTGAGACAGATATTGTGGATGGATCTCTTTAGCAATATATCACTCGAGCCCTGTCGCATGTTTGCATATTGCATTGTTGTATACTCATTTTGCATATCATTAACGTGTGTCTGTGCTGCAGGTTCATTTCATACCCTCTGATTCTAGTTGCTCGGATTTCAGTCTGCTGCTATTATGGATACTTTGAAGAAGACTGTGGCATACAAGTTGCCTACTCCAGATGTCTCTTCTCTGCTTGGTTTGATATCTCTAGCTGATGAGGATGTAAAGAGAAGCTTCAGGAAGAGTTATGGGAAACTGCTTAGGTTGGTTTGTAAACCATCCATGTATGAGCGGAACGGATTGTACGCGCTGATGCAGTTCTATGATCCCCCGCTGAGGTGTTTTACTTTCCCTGACTTCATTTTGGCTCCGACCATGGAGGAATATGCTGAGATCTTGGAGTTGACTATTCAGAACAAGGTGCCCTTCATTCATATGGGTGATGAGCCCAAGCTGGAGGATTTGGCTGTTGCTTTGCACTTAGACTCCTCAGAGTTGCTGTTAACCTTGTGGAATGGAGTTTCTGGTTTCTCTCTCAAGTTCTTGGTTGGGAAAGCACAAGAGTATGCCAAGAGTGGCTGTTGGGTTGTGTTTAATGCTATCCTTGCTTTGTGTATCTATGGCATTGTACTGTTCCCTAATATGCCTGACTTTGTTGATTTGGATGCATTCCATATATTTGCTTCAGGCAATCCTGTGCCTACTCTGATTGGAGATTTCTATCATTCACTGCATTATAAGAACGAGAACAGGAGGGGCAAGAAAGTCTCTTGTTGCGTGCCTTTGCTGTATATGTGGTTTGATAGTCACCTGCCCAAGAAGGGTATCTTTGCTAAGTCTGCAGCTACGGTGGATTGGTCTGAGCATCTAATGGGACTTTCTTCAGAAGATGTTGTCTGGTTTGATAGAGATTTACTAGGATCTGAGATTATCTACAGCTGCGCCGGATATCCTAACGTTCCTCTGATTGGGAGGAAAGGGTGCATTAACTACAATTCGTCATTGTTGATCAGGCAATTCGGTTATGCTTTGAGAAGCCCGCCAAAAGAGGAGGAAGTGCAGGAATCTCTGTACTTCACAGGTGATCTGAGTGGAGAATTGTTATCCAAGCTTAAGCATACTTAGAATAACATCCGCAAGAAAGGGAAGTTGTTGTTGGGTAAGAATGATTGTCAAGCCTATGCTCTGTACAAAGTCTGGATCCAAGATAGGGCAAAGCAGGTGTGGATGCCGTTCGCTGCAGTATTACCTCCTACTCCCCCCGTGATCGAGGAGCCAACTACTGTGTCTATTGAGAGATATGAACAGGTTGTGAAGGAGAAATAAGAGCTGATGAAAGCCAACGAGAAGTTGGAAGAAGAGCTAGTGCAACTCAGAAGCGAAAGGAATGAAGTCGTATATTCCTTCAAGCAGCAAACAGAGCTAGTGAATCAACTAGGCACGGAACTGACTGAACAACGAAAGAAGCGTGAACGTTTGGGGATAGATTTCAAGAGCTCTCACGACATGCTGGAGTCCAAGAAGAAAGCACTTGATGTAGCCTACCGGGAGATCTCTGCATTCAACAAAACCTGGAACGCTACACTGACCAGTAATAAAGAAAGAGAAGACAAACTGAAGCTGCAGATCTCTGAGCTGGAAGGTTAGTTGAAAGCTAGCCAGAAGAAGTTTGAAGAAGAGTGTTGCACCCTAAAATTTGCTCAACCTATTTCACTTGGTTTATGTTTCAATTGCATTAGCATTTGCATATAGAGTCATATACATAGTCTAATCATCTGCATAGCATAGCATAGCAAGTCATTCAACAAGGGACCAAGCACTATTCTCATCTCTATGGGCCTATCAAGAGGTTATTATTCTAATTCAGTCTCATCCAAGTCATCAGAAAGAATTGAAAGCTAAGAAGTCAGTTGGATCAAGCAGTGAATCTATCTCCTATCTGAGGGCATCTGAAGATCATCAAAGAAGTTGTGAGCTGTGAATTGAGCATGGAGAGTATGTGGACATCATGGGAGACCTAGAAAGTCATTTGAATAAGGATGCAAGTCATTGATATGATCACAAGAGTTGCAGTTGGAGACAGTCAACTAGGGTTTCATCTGGGTCAACTCTAGGTCAACTGGTTGATTGAAGGGCATTAAGGTCTATTGGAGAGATGTGGGGTTCATCATTTGGCATGTAAATAAGGATATGGTGATATGCTAAGAAGAAATCAAGAGAAATCAAGGAGAATAGGAGTTTCTAAATTAGGGTTTCTGTGTAAAATCCCCTAATTTAGGTCAAACTTCCAAGCACGATAAGTCAAAATTCAAGCTTCAAATGGATCCTTGGCCAACATGGAACTTGTAGAGGATCTCAAGACCTTTAATTTGAGTGGTAGAAGACATCAAGGAGATTTATAGAACTCAAGTTATGGTCCTTGCAAGTTACAGGTCATCTGAGGTATCTGAAATTTTGTCTGTGAAAGTTACTTGTCTTCCAAGCAACGTTTACCCCTCAAGGAGATCTCAAATGAATTTCTGGTCAACATAAGAGTTGTTACTCATTGTCTTAGCTTTCTAGAATGGTATGGTATGCCTTCATATGATTTGTGAAACTCTACTTATGGTCTTGGCAAGCAAAGGGTATTTTGGTCATCTGAGAATTACAAGTCATTTCAAGCCTATGCCCAAAACTCATACAAGGAAGCTTCAAATGAAAAACTTCACAACATAAAACTTGCTCCAAATGACATTTTGAGTCTAGAAAAGTGACCATGAAAGATTTTAGAGGCTCAAGGCTCAAGGTTTCAAAATTGGTGAATTTAATGAATAAAAATGACCTAAAATGGAGATTTTTCATATTTTGGCCAAATGGGATGAAATTATAGGTCATTTTGATTGGAAAAAATGTTTTAAGAACATTGGCAAAAGTATATTTTTGAGTTTGGTTCAAGATTTGAAAGATATGCTTGGTTACTTACAAAAGAAGTTACATAATCCAAATCCAAGGGAAAGTGTGCATGGGAAGTTTCTCCAAGGTTCTAGGACTTTCTATTGTCATCTATATATTGAATTGAATAGCTTCATGCCATGGTTGGTGATTCATTTTGTGCATGATACCAAGTTTCACATCATTCTTCCAATTTGCAAAAGCATCTCAAACTCCATAAAATCTCTATCAATTTCCACATTTCTTGATTTGATCATCATCAACATCTTTCATAGATCAGAATTCACATCAAAATTTGGTTGAATTGGAGAGGAATCGTGCCATACAACTTCATCATCCAAGGAGCAAGAATTTGGTGATTGCAAGATTCAAGAACTTGGAGCAAGATCTTTTGCATACAGAACTCAAGATCAAGCTCACTGATCAATCTCCAAGCATTGCAAGCAGTGTATTTGAAGAATTCCCCACCTGTTTTCACCATTTACACCAGGTTGGTTTCTCATTCGATTTGCTTGTTTTAGTTAGAATCATAGAGATTTGTTAGGCTAGAACTGTTGGGATAGGTTAGATGAAGGATTTCACAAAGTTTGAGGAAGTTTCATGAGGTTTGCCATAGGTGTACCAAGACTGTTAGGGTTTGTAACTCATGGTTTATTACTCTATAATCTTGAATGAATAGCTCAGGTTGATAAGCATAAGGTGTAGATCATGTTAGGATAGAATTTAGCAAGAATTCTCAAGTTTGATGTCAGGTGAAAATGGTGGAACCGAGTTGTTGTACCTATCGGGTTTGATTGTTAGTTGAGTTTTAGAAGAAGATAATGGCATGGTTGTGTAGAGGGGAAGGAATGGACCAACTTTACTCTTTGGATCGTGTGATTTCATGGAGAGACAAGGGAGAACATAGAGGTATAAAACTCGTGCATGGTGAGGTTTCCTTCTGAATCTAGGGTTTCTTGAGGTTGAAGATGATGGACAACCGTTGGATCCATCTATTGACCTTGACTCTGAGACTAATCCTATGGCTGGTGTTCAATTGGAAAACGGAGGGAAGTTTGAAAGGTGAAATGCACCGTTTCACTAAAACCCTCAAACTGGGCTCATAATGTTGTTACTAATCCCACCCCCCGTTCGCAGGCCCAAAACCATAATGAGCTAAAAACCTTGCTATTGACACCGTTTCCATCTTTTTTATTTTTGTTATATTTTCTGAATGCATTGGGCCCAGACGCGCCTGCTATGCGCGCCCCCCAGTCTGGGCCCATCCTTTCATATTAACTGAATAATATACTTGTTGCACCCCTCACCTCAATATTAATTCCATTTTATTTTCTCTCATATTTTTAATTCTTTAAAAAATCATAACAAATAGAAAAATGCATGTTTTTTAATGGTTATTTTTGCATCCTTTTCTTAATTCTGTCAAGAAAATTATCATACCAAAAAAATTCCAATTTAATTTCATTTTTGTATTTTTAGCATATTTTTCTTTTAAATAGGATTAAATAATGTTTAGTTTAATGCATGAAATTGTTAATTTTGGTTTGATTAGATGCTTTAACATTTTTGATCCATTCTTTTTAGGTTGATTAGCTTAGACCTTTAGCTTGTGCATAAAATTTAATTCATAATTTTAGAACTTAATTTGAGATGATTTGTTTAGGTGTGATTAGTGTGATCAAAACTAGGGTTTAGGAGATACCATAGGTGTGAGAAATCATTTCTTTCATGAGTTGTAGATTGAATCCTGGGGTATGGGAATATAGGGATTATGGGTAGCTAATAGATCCCTTAGAAAATATTAGGATTCCCCTACTGCTATTAGTATATTTCTTATATTTGTTTGACTGTGTGGTTCGCCCTCTCTAGGGTTATTTCATTTGTCTGTGTGGGGTATTGGGTTTGTTTGGGGATTGGGAGAGCTGAAGACTTGGATGATGAAGGCCATTGGAGATCAAGATAATTGAAGACCAACTTCCAGAGTTGATGAGGAGCATCTTGCTAGCAGCTGTTGAGGAGTATAGGGTTTAGGAGCTAGGCAGAGCTCTAGAGTAGAGAACTTGATTCACAAACATGGAAGGCCTTGTCTACCTCCATTCTTTCTCTATGATTCAAAGTCTCTTTCAAATATCCACCTCCTTCCTTTGGAAGGATTAGTGAATGTATTTGAAAGATAGAACTTTTGAGAGAAACTTGTCTGTATAATGTTAACAGTTAATGAGCCACCCTTGGTAGGCAATTGACTGTCTAACATTCATTTCATCTTGTTGACTGATATTCATCTTGGAGATTGAGACTTGAAGAAAAGCCATTGCAGATTGAAGACTGATGATAAAGACCTTGCTTGAAGGCTGTGAAGATAAAGACTGAGGCTTGCCTGAAGCTGTTTGGAGATGACTTGAAGGCAGATGTTGATGCAGAGCTGCTGTGGCTGTTTATTTTTAGCTGTTTATTTCTGATGTATTGATTGGTTTTCCCTGACTGTATTGTTTGCTGTTTACCCTGTTAGGTTGAAAGTGAATTCTGTTCACTTTTGCCTATTGTTTTCTAGGTTCAAGGTTGAGTGGGACTCCCTTGCCTCGCTTGTATTGCTGCATCCATGCATTTTACTGCTTTATTGTATATCTGCTACTGTTTCTGTTTCCGTCTATTCCCTTAGGATCTCTGTTTCTCTCTGCGCAAGAGAGGAGCATGATAGACATTAGGTCTTAACCCATGCATGATAACATTAGGTTAGTTTGATTCCCTTTTCAACCGTAGGTTAGAGTTCTGTCTCTTCTTTCTCAAAACAAACAGAAAAACACAATAAGATTTCAAACACAATAAAAGACACTTCTTTCGTAAAAGAATGTGAACTCATCAAAACGTCATTTTTGTCCGCTTGGACTGTTAATCAGAAAAACCCTTTTTCAGAAGGAATAAAAACAATCAGGACAAGCTTGTGTCTTCCGTAGCCCGAACTACGTTTGCTCTGATCTTTCATGTCGTATGAAAGTACGTAGGCATAGGATGCGATATCCTAGCGAGCAACCTTCCCCTCCTTTCCCGTAGGTAGGCGAACTACGTTGACTCTGATTTCTCGTTCCAGACGGGAATACGTAGGCATAAAGCGCGATACTTTGCCGAGTCATTTTATTTTCTTTTTAACCCTTAACCTTTAGTTTAGATAGAAATAACAATCCATACCCGAAAACAAGCGTGGATCCCGTCGAGTACGACGGACGTGAGGGGTGCTAATACCTTCCCCTTGCGTAACCGACTCCCGAACCCAGGTTTTGGTTGCGATGACCATACCTTTCCCGTCTTTGCGGTAGGTTTACTCTGAGCGTTTCCTTTCCCTCCTGTGGGATAAATAACGCACGGTGGCGACTCCTCTGTTCAGCCGGCGCCGATTTTCGCAGTAGCGACAGCTGGCGACTCTGCTGGGGATCCAACGTCCCCTGGCTGCTAAGGACTGCGATAGTCCTTATGCATTTGGGATCCAACGTCCCTTAAGCGAGTCAATCCTAGCGCTTGTTTTCCCGTCGAGGATTTTGTATGGATTTATATTTCTGACCTTTATTTTCAGCATTATATATTATTGATTATTATTGCTGTATTGGGGGGTGATGGGTGTTCCATGATTGAGAGATAAGCCGGACCTGGGCTTGAGTGCACCTAGAATTAGAGTAGAAATTAGTGGGCGCGTGCCGGCTTTGCTTGCATTAGTGTCTCACGAAATCTACACTCGGACGAGGTTCTTCTGGTTGGCTTCTTTTTCTACCCTTTGGGTCGAAGGGGTTGTTGGTCAGCTGAATTGTCGACTCCGGGAACCGATCATTTGGAAGTTGGTAAGTGAGGCCTCTTCAGGATTTGATGATGCCACTCCTTCTGGGAATCGTATCATCAACCCTGAAAGTCTGTGACGCCGACGACCGCATAGGATGCCATACCTTGTGTCAGTTACTAAGACATCCACCTGTGAGAGGGTTTGGGGTTATGCAGGTAACTAGACCTTCAGATACCGGTTTATTTCTCGATCAGAGATCCTGGGTATTTATGGAGAGTTATGAGGTCTGTCAGAGACCAGTCAGAGTTGTGATATGAGGTCTGTCAGAGACCTGCTGGAGTTATGGTAGAGGTCTATCAGAGACCAGTCAGAGTTATGTTGTGGGGTCTATCAGAGGCCAGTGTCGGAGCTTTTGTATTGGGTCTATCTGAGACCAGTGTTTGAGGAATTATGGAGGGTCTATCTGAGACTTCTTGATATGGTTCAGGCTGTTCAGCTATGGCATTTGGTCCCTGTTGCATGTTACTTGCATTGCATTGTTTGCATAACCATTATCATTGCATCCCATTAACGCGTGTCTGTGCTGCAGGTGCATTTGCATATTCCCTGGTTCTAGTGCCCAGATTTCTGCTTATTGATCATGGCTGGTTTGAGGAAGACAGTTGCGTACAAGCTACCGACACCTGACATTACTCCTTTACTTGGTCTGATGTCTCTTACTGATGAGGAGGTTAGGAGAAGTTTCAGGATGAGTCATGGAAGATTGCTGAGATTAGTCTGCAAGCCAACTGCTTTTGAGATGAATGGGCTGTACACGCTGATGCAATTCTATGACCCGACATTGAGATGTTTCACGTTTGTTGACTTTATTCTGGGGCCTACCATTGAGGAGTATGTGGAGTTTACTGAGCTACCTGTACAGAACAAGGTTCCCTTTATTCACTCTGCTGCTGAGCCCAAGTTGGAGGACTTAGCTAAGGCCTTGCACATGAACGCTGCTGAATTATTAGTGACTTCTTGGCTTGGGGTTCCAGGTTTCTCCCTTGATTTTCTGGTTGGCAAAGCTCAAGAGTACGCCAAGCACGGGTGCTGGATAGTCTTCAATGCTATCTTGGCTTTGTGCATTTACGGAATAGTGTTGTTTCCCAACTTACCCAATTTTGTGGATTTGGACGCTTTCCATCTGTTTGCTGCTGGCAACCCGGTGCCCACTTTGATTGGAGACTTCTACCATTCACTGCACTACAAAAATGAAAACAGAAGGGGAAAGACCGTTTACTGTTGTGCGCCGCTGTTGAATATGTGGTTTAAGAGCCATCTTCCCTTGAAGGGACCTGTTGTGGATAGTGCAACTACAGCTAGCTGGCCAGAGCGCCTGATGAGGTTATCTTCTGAAGACATTGAGTGGTTTGACCGAGACTCGCTGGGGTCTGAGCTTATTCTCAGTTGTTCTGGGTATCCTAATGTTCCGTTGATAGGAAGAAAAGGGTGTATCAATTACAACCCTTCTCTGTTTATTCGCCAGTTCGGATATGCGTTGAAGAACCCACCAAAGGAGGAAGAAGTACAGGAATCTCTGTACTTCACCGGTGATCTGAATGGAGAGTTACTACCGAAGCTTCAGCATGCATGGACGCGTATTAACAGAAGAGGGAAGCCACTGTTGGGGAAGAATGATTGTCAGGCTTATGCACCATACAGAGTTTGGATCCAGGAGAGAGCAAGACAATTACTGATGCGATTTCCAGATGCACCAGTCCCTGTTCATATTCCAGTGGAAGAACCGACTACTGTCACTAGGGAGGCCTACGAGCAAGTTGTTAAAGAAAAAGAAGCCTTGATGAAGATCAATGAAGGATTAGAGCAAGAGCTGGCTCAGATGCGTAGGGAGAAGAACCAGGCTGTGCATGCTTTCCAACAGCAGATCGAACTAGTAAACAGGCTTAGTGCTGAATTGACTGAAGAGAAAAAGAAGCGCGAACGTCTGGGGCAAGAGTTCAGAAGCTCCCATGATATGCTGGAATCCAAAAAGAAAGCACTCGATGCCGCACACCGAGAAATCTCTTCTTGTAACAAGACTTGGAATGCTACGCTGACCAACAATAAGAAGAGGGAAGATAAATTGAAGCAGCAAATTTCCGACCTCGAAGAGCAGTTAAAGGCTAGCATTAAGAAGTACGAAGAAGAGGTGATGACCAGGTACAGTCTCCAGAATGCATTGAACAAGGCCATCAAAGGCAGGAACGAAGCTGTGTCTCAGAAGCGGAAGCTAGAGGACCGCTTCGGAGAAGGGGCATGGGAGGAAACCGTTGGTGACGTGCGACGTGTTCTCAAGAGAAGAAACCAACTTGTTGAGGGTCTGCTTACCCGACCGGGTCATCCAGAGACCAAGAAGTTACTAGAAGAGTATCAGGCTTATGAGCGTCCTTGACCATTTCATGTATTGATGCTTTATTTGCATAGTGCTGACCATCACCAGGATTGTTGGTTGAGGTCATGCCTTCTTATTGTACACTCAGTGATATTGTATTCTTGGCTTATTGGATTTCTCTGCAATATATGAGGCGTTTTTCAGCTCCGATCTTCGTATTGCTATCACTGTCACCGCACTGGCACATTCGCACTAGAACCGGGGAATGATATTCCCTAATGCACAGACACACATTGCATTGCATTCATATTCATATTGCATTACAGGTGATTATTGCACGGTATCTTATTGCTTGCACTGTACCAGGTCTTTTCAGGATTGAAGATCAGCGCCCGCACCGATATTCCACTCGCACCAACTGTCGAAGAATCATGGATCAAATGCAGAATGAGATGCAAGATATGCGTGAGAAGTTGGCACTCTTCATGCAGACCATGGAGACTATTGCAAAGGTTCAGGAGAATTTGCAAGCTCTGGTGCAGCCTCTGTTGGTCAGAAATGCGGGGCATGGGAATGAGGATCATCAGTCTGTGCGAGTCGACACTGTTCATGGGGATGGTACTCCCACACCAGTGGCTCCACCTGTAGTCAACATGCCTGCTGTCAATGTCAACAATGGTACTGCTGCTGGGAACGGTAACATTGGAATTGGGAACGAGACTGTTGTCCATAACGTTGGGCTTGGAGATGTTAACCTGGGTGATAATATGGGAGGCAATGGCTTCGGCAATGCTGGATTTGGTTTCAATGACCAGGGATTCGATAATACTGGGAAATATGGTTTCAATGCTCAAGGCTTCGGGCAGGACGGATATGGTGTGACCAATCAGGGTTACGGCGGATTCGGAAACGGAAATGGCGCTGGGTTAATGACTTTTGGACCTGCTGGAGTTGCTCCGGGGTACGGCAACAGAGGGCGAGGCCCGATAATGAATCAGATTAAAGCTGGCCGTAACAACGGATACGATGGGTATGGAGCTGGGAATGGTAACTGGCAGGAAGATCAGCAAGAGGACGCTTTCTCCGGCGGAGGTTTCGAGGGGCCTATGGATGACTCCCAGAGGATCAGAATGCTAGAAGAGCAGATGAGGGGGGTCGTAAATCAAAGTGTTGTGGGCTTAGACATGTCAACAATGGGCCTAGTGCCTGGCTTGAGGGTGCCAATCAAATTCAAAGCCCCTACATTTGATAAGTATAAAGGGGACACTTGTCCAAAAGTGCACGTGCGGTCATATTACAGAAGGATGTCAGCATATTCAACTGATGAGAGGATGCTAATGCATTTCTTTCAAGATAGCCTGTCTGGTCCTTCCCTAGAGTGGTATATGGGATTGGAACCAACTCATATAAAGACATGGAAGCAGCTGGCAGAAGCATTTGTAGCTCACTATAAGTATAACAGCGACTTGGCACCCAACCGGGTCCAACTGCAAGGGTTGTCTCAGAAGAAGGGTGAGAGCTTTAAAGAGTATGCGCAGAGATGGCGCGACATGGCTGCTAGAGTCCATCACCCTCTAGAGGAAAAGGAAATGAATGACATGTTCATAGGAACATTCACCGGCATGTTTTATGACAAATTGTTTCACACATCTTTGGGCAGTTTCTCAGATTTAATTCTGATGGGAGAAAAGATTGAGAGTAACATTAAACAGGGAAGATTCCAAGCTGAGGAATCTACTGCATCTGGCAACAACAGAAAGGCTTTTGGTGGGCGCCGTCAGGGCGATACAAGCGCAGTGTTTGGGGGCCGAGGCCGAGGCCGGGGCAGAGGTCGAAACCAGTATAATCAGCCGCAGCAGGTGGCGAGTGTTACTATTCCGTTTCAGCAACAACCATTTCAACAACAACAACAGCAACAGCAGCCACAACAGGGGGCACAGCCTGCCCAGCGCAGATTCCAGGGGGGTAAACCAAGGAGAGTGTTCGAAAAGCCTCCTTCAACGTATGCAGATTTGTTACACACGCTATTGGGTTTGAACTTGGTAGAGAAGAGAACTCTGGCGCCAATAACAGGCACTCCTCCGTATGGTTATGATGCAAGCAGGCACTGTGAATTCCACTCTGGGGCTCCGGGCCACGATGTAGAGGGTTGCCATGCGTTTAAGCATGTAGTGCAGGATCTATTGGATAATAAGGCTATCAATTTTGGAACAGCGGGTCCGAATATAGTGCAGAAGCCCATGCCCAACCATGGGGCAAACGCCATTTTAACTGAGGAGGGTTTGAATTTGATTATGCATGTTGACGATTTAAAGACACCGTTGTGTGAAATAAAGAGCCGATTATTGCAAGGGGGTGTCTATCCAGGATGTGACGAGTATTGTTTAGAATGCTGGACCCTAGATGGGGGTGTGGTGAATTAAAGAAAGGTATCCAGGCTTTAATAGATGGCGGCACATTGCAGTTTGACCGAGCAGCAATTGAAGAACCTGCAGGGGCATTAGCAGACAAGCAAAGTGATGTGGCTACTATGACGATTCCTCGAAAGACAATCACTATAACAGCACCGGCCCAGCGACCACCGATCACTATTACTAAATCCGGACCAATCCCGTACGAGAGCACAAAGGCAGTCCCATGGTCCTATGGGTTGGAAGTGTATTGTGACGGAATAAAAATTGATGTTAATAAGCAGCCAGCTGAGATGGTAGACAACGTTGTTGGTACCGGAGGTATGACAAGGAGTGGGAGAATCTTCATATCGCCTGAGGTGGAGGCTGAAAGACTGGCGAAGGGAAAGGGAAAGATGGTTGAGAATGTCCCGGTGCAGGGGAATGAAAAAGAAGCGGCATTGAAGGATGTGGAAGAGTTCATGCGCTTGATCCGTAAAAGTGATTATAAGATTGTAGAGCATCTGCAGCAAACGCCGTCCAAGATATCTATACTGGCGTTGCTATTGTGTTCTGAAGCTCACAAAAATGCATTGCTGAAAGTCCTGGATACTTCCTTCGTACCCCAAGATGTCTCCGTGAATCAGCTGGAATGAGTGTTGGCACATGTGAATGCAGGCCATAGCTTGGGCTTTACCGACTTCGATTTAACCCCTAAGGGGAGAGATCATAATATGGCGCTGCACGTCTCTGTGGAATGTAGAGGATCAGTCATGTCTCACGTATTGGTCGACACCGGATCGTCTTTGAACATGCTGCCCAAGAAAGCGATGATGAAGCTAGATGTCAGAGGAATCTTGTGCATGCCCAGTGACTTGGTGGTCAGGGCATTTGATGGCACGCGAAGAACAGTCTTTGGATCAATAACATTGCCTCTACAAGTGGGGCCGGAGGTTTTCGCGACTAAGTTTTATATCATGGACATCCAGCCTGCATATAGCTGCCTTCTTGGACGACCCTGGATCCATGGGGCTGGGGCAGTCACGTCTACCTTGTATCAAAAGTTGAAATATATGGTGGGAGACAGCGTGGTCACCGTATGCGGAGAAGAAGACATCTTGGTCAGCCATCTGTCATCATTTAAGTATGTGGAGGTCGATGGAGAGATTCACGAAACACCCTGCCAGGCATTTGAAGGGTTGCGCATCAAGGACAAAGGTCCCGGGCCGAGCAAAGTGTCAGAAGTAGCAGTCTCGTCATATAAAGAAGCTCAAGCTCTAGTAGAGACCGGTGAGACAAAGGGCTGGGGCAAAGTGCTGGATATTCCTGTGAAGACGGACCGGTTCGGGTTGGGATATCAACCGTCGTCATCAACACCTGCAGTGGGGGCACCACGTTTCAGAGGACCAATAACCATCACTGCTAGTGGAGTATGCCATGAGACCATCAACGCTGCTTCAGAGTCTGACGAAGGAGACAGCGATTGCGATATGGACGCTTGGATTCAGCCGAGCATGCCAGGACAAGGATTGTGCAACTGGTCTATTCAGGAGATTGTTCCTGTGACTCTTAAACAGTAATGCTTTGTTTTTTTAATTGTTGAACAATCTGGTGTCTTGCCCGGGGCATCATGATTTGCTTAGGGCTGTGCTGTTATGAACATTGCGTGTTTATCATTAAATAAAAGGCGTTTTTTTCATGTGCAAATATTGTGATCTCTGTTTTTCTTGTTTTTCATTTTTCAATAAAATGGCAACGTGGTTATTCGCTTTATACGCATTTTGAAGCATTTAACCATTCCTTTTGCAGGATAACATTTTCAGATGACATCCTTGAACCACCTATGACTCGTCCCGACTTTGAGCACCCGGTATTTCAGGCCGAAGAAGAGATTGTTGAAGACGGTGACGTTCCCGAAGAATTATCTTGGTTGGTGAAGCAAGAGGAAAGAGTTATTCTGCCTCATGAGGAGGTTATCGAAATCATTAATCTGGGGTCGGAAGGGGTTGAAAAGAATATTCGCATAGGAGCCGCGCTGCAGAGCGACGTCAAGCGAAGACTGGTTGAAATGCTCAGAGAGTATAGGGATGTGTTCGCTTGGTCATATGAAGACATGCCTGGGCTCGATACAGATATGGTTGTTCACCGTCTGCCGTTGAAAGAAGAATGCCCACCGGTCAAGCAAAAGCTTCGCAGAACTAGACCAGATATGGCAGTGAAAATTAAGGAAGAGGTTCAAAAACAATGGGATGCTGGTTTCCTAGCTGTGACAAAATATCCCTCATGGGTCGCTAACATTGTACCAGTGCCAAAGAAAGACGGTAAGGTGAGAATGTGTGTAGATTACTGTGACTTGAACAAAGCGAGCCCGAAAGATGATTTTCCGCTTCCTCATATCGATGTGCTAGTTGATAATACTGCTCAATACTCCGTATTCTCCTTCATGGATGGCTTCTCGGGCTATAATCAGATTAAGATGGCACCAGAAGACATGGAGAAGACTACTTTCATAACGCCTTGGGGAACATTTTGTTACAAAGTGATGCCCTTTGGATTGAAGAATGCTAGGGCAACGTATCAGCGTGCAATGACGACTCTTTTTCATGATATGATGCATAAGGAGATCGAAGTTTATGTTGACGATATGATTGCCAAATCCCAGACGGAGGAAGAGAATTTGGTGAATCTGCTGAAGTTATTCAAAAGGCTTAGGAAGTTCAGGCTGAGACTGAACCCTAACAAGTGCACCTTCGGGGTGAGATCGGGTAAACTGCTGGGGTTTATCGTAAGCGAAAGAGGAATAGAGGTCGATCCTGCAAAAATAAAAGCAATACAAGAGATGCCGACGCCTAAAACAGAGAAAGAGGTGCGCGGGTTTTTAGGGAGGTTGAACTACATCGCTCGGTTCATATCTCACCTAACTGCTACGTGTGAACCATTGTTCAAGCTGTTGAAGAAAGATCAAGCTGTAACGTGGAACGAAAATTGTCAAAAGGCGTTTGATAAAATAAAGCAGTATTTGTAGGAGCCTCCTATTTTGATACCTCCAGTGGCAGGGAGACCCTTGATTATGTATTTGACAGTTCTTGAGGGAAGCATGTGTTGTGTTCTCGGTCAACACGACGAGACAGGAAGAAAAAAGCATGCAATCTATTACTTGAGTAAGAAATTTACTGAATGTGAATCTCGATATTCAATGCTTGAGAAAACTTGTTGCGCGCTAGCCTGGGCCGCCAAGCTTTTGAGGCAATACATGCTGAATCATACAACCATGCTCATCTCGAAGATGGATCCTATCAAATATGTGTTCGAAAAGCAGGCGTTGTCAGGGAGAATTGCCCGTTGGCAGATGGTCTTGACTGAATATGACATCCAGTATGTCTCGCAAAAGGCTATAAAGGGGAGTGTGTTGTCTGAGTATCTGGCAGAGCAGCCTATAGAAGATTATCAATCGATGAGGTTTGATTTTCCTGACGAGGATATCATGTACCTAAAGATGAAAGATTGCAAAGAGCCGTTGCCAGACGAAGGACCAGAATTGGGTTCCAAATGGAAGTTGATCTTTGACGGAGCTGTAAACGCTTACGGTAGCGGAATAGGGGCAATCATCACTACTCCACACGGGTCGCACATCCCGCTTACTGCTCGATTGACCTTTCCGGTTACCAACAATGAAGCCGAATACGAAGCTTGTATAATGGGGCTTGAAGAAGCCATTGATTTGCGGATCAAAAATCTGGATGTATACGGAGACTCAGCTCTGGTGGTGAATCAAATCAAAGGAGAATGGGAGACACGTCAGCCCAATTTGATACCGTACATGAACTACGCAAGGAGATTGCTGCCTTTCTTTGACAAGGTCGAATTGCATCATGTACCGAGAGCAGAAAATCAGATGGCTGACGCCCTGGCCACTTTGTCTTCCATGTACAAAGTCAACTTCTGGAACGAGGCTCCCAAAATCATTATCTCTCGGCTTGACAGACCTGCCTTCGTATTTGCTATTGACGAAGCTTCTGACGACAAACCATGGTATTTTGATATCCTTAATTTCCTGAAGAACAAAGAGTATCCGGCTGGGGCATCCAGTCAAGATCAGAAGACTCTCAGGAGATTAGCGGGTAATTTCTACTTGAATCCGGATGGTGTCTTGTACAGAAGAAACCATGACTTGGTGCTACTGCGTTGCGTAGATGAAAAAGAGGCAAAGTTGCTCATGGAGGAAATACATGAAGGTACCTTTGGTACGCATGCTGGTGGGCATGCTATGACGAGGAAGCTGCTGCGGGCAGGTTATTTTTGGCTAACTATGGAAACTGATTGTTTCAAGTTTGCGAGGAAGTGCCACAAGTGCCAAATATATGCCGATAAGATCCATGTGCCTCCAAGTCCTCTAAATGTGATGTCATCGCCATGGCCATTCTCTATGTGGGGAATCAATATGATTGGAAAGATCGAGCCAACGACTTCTAATGGGCACCGGTTCATTCTAGTAGCAATCGATTATTTCACCAAGTGGGTAGAAGCGGCGTCTTACACAAATGTGACCAAGCAGGTGGTAGCCAGATTCATCAAGAGAGATATCATTTGCAGGTATGGAATCCCCGAGCGGATAATCACTGACAACGGTTCAAACCTGAACAACAAAATGATGAAGGAGCTCTGTCAGAATTTCAAGATCGAACATCACAACTCCTCCCCTTACTGACCCAAGATGAATGGCGCTGTCGAAGCGGCCAACAAGAATATAAAGAAGATCGTTCAAAAGATGGTGGTGACCTATAAGGATTGGCATGAGGTGCTACCTTTTGCTTTGCACGGTTATCGTACGACGGTACGCACATCAACCGGGGCAACTCCGTTCTCGTTAGTATATGGAATGGAAGCAGTGCTACCATTAGAAGTTGAGATTCCTTCTTTGAGGGTACTACGAGACGTTCAACTAGACGAGGCAGAATGGGTGAAAGATAGGTTGAACCAGCTGAGCTTAATGGATGAGAAGAGGCTAGCTTCTCTAGCATACGGTCGTTTGTACCAGAGCCGAATGAAGAAAGCGTATGATAAGAAGATACATCCTCGGAGCTTTCAGACGGGCGACCTTGTGCTGAAAAGGATTCTCCCGCCGCAGGAAGATCACAGGGGCAAGTGGACCCCCAACTATGAAGGGCCATACGTTGTCAGAAAAGTCTTTTCAGGAGGAGCTTTATTGTTGTCCACTATGGACGGGGAAGACTTTACGTCGCCTGTAAATTCGGACGCAGTTAAAAAATACTTTGCTTGAAATTGACCCGCTGGACAGAAAAAAGAGAGTCCAGGCAAAAATGGGGCATCCTGGCGAACCAAAAACAGAATGAAAGGTTCGGGCAAAAGTTAGGGATAAAATTGAAAAAAATGTACACCCGCGAAGTTGAAAACCTACACTGGGCGGCTTCGGCAAAAAAGGGTATCCCGGTGGACTGAAAACCCGTAAAGGGCGGTTCACGCAAAAGTTAGGGATTTGAAAAGCAAATGACTGCGGTCCGAATTTGATACTGCATTGAGCATTGGTGCGGGAGAATATACCTGAGGGGTCGATTATCAGATACAATCTCTTCGGAAGTGTGGACACCGGGAAAAGCATTAGAATCGGGTGAGTCATAGGAGGATCAGTTCGTGATGTTCGTCTGCATCCCGTTGCCGACATGTGTACAAATTTAATTTGTCAATATATTTATGCTTCTTGTGCATACTTGTGTATTTGTTGTGCGTAGCTTCCTCTTTTCAGGAGTTACATCCCGTGTACAAAAACTCCGCCCATTCAGGGGCCCAATCAATAAAATATGTTATTCAGTATTTGATGTTGGTTCTTTACTGTTTTGTGCATGATAAAACGCCTAGGTTTGATGAAACTAGCATGTGTATAACATTACTGGCCCTTGCCAATAATTGCTAAAACTTTGAATTAACTGAAAATGATGTCACTAACGCTAACCTGAATAGATTTGGTTGCGTAGACTTGTCTTGTTTTGTTTGTGGTGTTACAGGGTCCAAAGTCGTGTGAAGTGGACGATCAAAAGGTTGCAGTATTGACCAGAAGCTCGTAACGAAGGAACCTGATCGTTATGTGAGGTGAGTCCCCACGCAGGTCGCGCTTTTGAGACAGCAATGTCCCTTCCTGAAGAAGGATCGAGCACCCCAGCTAGTCGTAGCTTATCCAGAGGATATTCTCCAGCAAAGTCATTTATCCTCAGCAGAGTTTGGCAATTCCAAGGTTGTAAGGCTGTGTTCAGACAGTGTGGTGTTCCCCAAAAGGATTCCTTATCTCAAGCAGAGCGGTTTAGCCCCGGAAGATTAATATTTCCAATTGGTGAGCTGTATTCAGGCAGCTTACCTTTCCCCGCAGGGTCATTTACGCTCCCCCAGTGGAGTCAGTTGATTTTCCCCAAGAGGATCGTTTCGTCCTCAGCGGAGTTCTCTTTTCTAGCAAGGGTTTTCCTTCCTCCCAGTGGAACTCGAAGATTAAGACTCTCCCCGGAAGAATTGGTTGCGAGTCCTGGCATTTATTTTGTCAGAATACCGTGTGATATCTGTTCACTTCCCAGCAGAAGTCCAATCATACTAGGCGCATCTGCTATTCTCCAGCAGAGTTATATTCCCCAGCAGGATTGACTTCACTCTTCCAGCATTTATTTTGCCGGAATAATTTTGTAGCACCTGGCTATCCCCAACGGAGTTGGCATTGTCTTCAGCATTTATTTTGCTGAAACGGTTCCTATATCCCAGCAGTTCGAGTCTGCATTTGCATTTGCATCGGCATATAGTGTCATACTTGCATCCACCAAATAAAAACGCATAGCATTTCCATGTCGATTGGAGCATTGCGTCATTGTCAAACATATTCATTTTGAAACGTAAACCAGGTTGGTGAACCGTTTGTGTTCAAGTATTGTTTCTCGTGCAGGTAGAAAGAGCCCTCGCTCAAATGAATTACCAAAACATTCAAGATCTCGGCGTGAGACATTCAACGATAATGTCAGTTTTGGCATTATTCCCCACAGAGTTATTAGACCAAGTTCTCTTTGTCTCTAAGCAGAGTTATTGGTGTAAATTTCTCTTGTCTTCCTCGCCAGAGTTAGTAGGCAAAATCTCTCCTTGTCCCCTAAGCAGAGTTATTTGTCATTAAAGGGTTTCAGGAATCAGAATTTCAGAGGCTGCCGCCGGTTATCAGAACAGGCGTCCGGGAGTTTGGTTTCCAAACATCCCTAGTAGAGTCCGCCTCAAAGTCGCTGTCACGTCAGTGCTAAGAAGTTTGTGGGTGGGGACTAATGGAGAAATGGGTCCTAATGTGGACAATTTTGATTGACAGGTTTTCTTCGTGCTAGAGAAGTGGGGTTCCTAACGTGGACAAATTTATCGCCCCGGGCTGATAAGAGGGGTTAGTCCTAACGTGGACAGGTTCAATTACTCAGAATTGATGGAATGTGAAGTCCTGACGTGGACAGATTGATTTCCTCAAGTTGACGAGAGGTGCTAGTCCTAACATGGATAAATGTGATTTCTCCGTATTGATTGAATGTGAAGTCCTGACGTGGACAAAATTGGTTACTCTTCGTGTTGGTGTCCTGACGTGGACCATTTATTTCCAACAGATATCTTTATTCGTAATGGTGAAATGTGCGTCCTGACGTGGACAAGTTTATAGTTTAGTGATGATAAGAGGCACAAGTCCTGACGTGGACAAGGTTATGGTTCTTCGTGATGACAAGATACACGAGTCCTAACGTGGACAAATTTATCCTTCTTCGTGCTGGCAAAGTGTGTGTCCTGACGTGGAAAATTTTTATCTCCCCAGCGAGTTGAAGATGCGTGAGTCCTGACGTGGACAAGTTTTATTTCCTCAGCAGACGAGATGGGAGTCCTGACGTGGACAAATCAAGATGAGATTCCTTACGTGGAAAGTGGGTTCCTTACGTGGACGAAGATGGTTTCCTTACGTGGAAAGATGATTCCTAACGTGGAACGATGCATTCCTTACGTGGAAAAGCTTAGTCCTGACGTGGACAGATCCAGAAGAAGTTTAAGAAGTTAATTCCTTACGTGGAAAGAGGGTTTCCTTACGTGGAAAGAAAGATGATTCCTTACGTGGAAAGATTGATTCCTTACGTGGAAAGATTGTATTCCTTACGTGGAAAGTTTAGTCCTTACGTGGACAGATCAAGAAAATTTTTATTCCTGACATGGAAGAAGATGTGATTCCTTACGTGGAAAGGTGGGTCCTAGCGTGGACGATGTATTCCTAACGTGGAAGAGTTTATTCCTAACGTGGAAAGGTGAGTCCTAACGTGGACGATGTATTCATAGCCTAGAAAGTTTAGTCCTAACGTTGACAGATCTAGACGAAGTCTTAGTCCTAACATGGACGGTGTTATTCCTAACGCGGAAGAGTTTATTCCTAACGTGGACGATTTATTTCTGATGGAATATAGACTAGTTATCCCCAGCGAAGTTGCCGAGATTTTTCCGGGTTGACAGCAGGTGGAGTCCTAACGTGGACCAGTTTTAGTTAAAGTTCCTTTGTGCCGACGAAACAGTCGTCCTAACATGGACTAAGTTCTATCCTCGCGATGATAGGATCTTTTTCAGGCTGATGAAAAGAATCCCCAGCACGTTGCTAATGGATCAGTTGGTTGCCATAACAGCTAGATTCAGTTGATGAATGTCGTTCCCCAGGCAGTGGTGCAGTTTATTTCTGCGGTTGGCAAATTTTCGGGTTCCTAGTATTCAACCGTCTCGTACCTCGAGTGTTTGAAGGCCGTCCGCTCTTCACCCAATCGGGTCCAAGTTGCTTGAATAGGGGCAGCTGTTGCACCCTAAAATTTGCTTAACCTATTTCACTTAGTTTATGTTTCAATTGCATTAGCATTTGCATATAGAGTCATATACATAGTCTAATCATCTGCATAGCATAGCATAGCAAGTCATTCAACAAGGGACCAAGCACTATTCTCATCTCTATGGGCCTATCAAGAGGTTATTATTCTAATTCAGTCTCATCCAAGTCATCAGAAAGAATTGAAAGCTAAGAAGTCAGTTGGATCAAGCAGTGAATCTATCTCCTATCTGAGGGCATCTGAAGATCATCAAAGAAGTTGTGAGCTGTGAATTGAGCATGGAGAGTATGTGGACATCATGGGAGACCTAGAAAGTCATTTGGAGAAGGATGCAAGTCATTGATATGATCACAAGAGTTGCAGTTGGAGACAGTCAACTAGGGTTTCATCTGGGTCAACTCTAGGTCAACTCTAGGTCAACTGGTTGATTGAAGGGCATTAAGGTCTATTGGAGAGATGTGGGGTTCATCATTTGGCATGTAAATAAGGATATGGTGATATGCTAAGAATAAATCAAGAGAAATCAAGGAGAAGAGGAGTTTCTAAATTAGGGTTTCTGTGTAAAATCCCCTAATTTAGGTCAAACTTCCAAGCACGATAAGTCAAAATTCAAGCTTCAAATGGATCCTTGGCCAACATGAAACTTGTAGAGGATCTCAAGACCTTTAATTTGAGTGGTAGAAGACATCAAGGATATTTATAGAACTCAAGTTATGGTCCTTGCAAGTTACAGGTCATCTGAGGTATCTGAAATTTTGTCTGTGAAAGTTACTTGTCTTCCAAGCAACTTTTACCCCTCAAGGAGATCTCAAATGAATTTCTGGTCAACATAAGAGTTGTTCCTCATTGTCTTAGCTTTCTATAATGGTATGGTATGCCTTCATATGATTTGTGCAACTCTACTTATGGTCTTGGCAAGCAAAGGGTATTTTGGTCATCTGAGAATTACAAGTCATTTCAAGCCTATGCCCAAAACTCATACAAGGAAGCTTCAAATGAAAAACTTCACAACATAAAACTTGCTCCAAATGACATTTTGAGTCTAGAAAAGTGACCATGAAATATTGTAGAGGCTCAAGGCTCAAGGTTTCAAAATTAGTGAGTTTAATGAATAAAAATGACCTAAAATGGAGATTTTTCATATTTTGGCCAAATGGGATGAAATTATAGGTCATTTTGATTGGAAAAAATGTTTTAAGAACATTGGCAAAAGTATATTTTTGAGTTTGGTTCAAGATTTGAAAGATATGCTTGGTTACTTACAAAAGAAGTTACATAATCCAAATCCAAGGGAAAGTGTGCATGGGAAGTTTCTCCAAGGTTCTAGGACTTTCTATTGTCATCTATATATTGAATTGAATAGCTTCATGCCATGGTTGGTGATTCATTTTGTGCATGATACCAAGTTTCACATCATTCTTCCAATTTGCAAAAGCATCTCAAACTCCATAAAATCTCTATCAATTTCCACATTTCTTGATTTGATCATCATCAACATCTTTCATAGATCAGAATTCACATCAAAATTTGGTTGAATTGGAGAGGAATCGTGCCATACAACTTCATCATCCAAGGAGCAAGAATTTGGTGATTGCAAGATTCAAGAACTTGGAGCAAGATCTTTTGCATACAGAACTCAAGATCAAGCTCACTGATCAATCTCCAAGCATTACAAGCAGTGTATTTGAAGAATTCCCCACCTGTTTTCACCATTTACACCAGGTTGGTTTCTCATTCGATTTGCTTGTTTTAGTTAGAATCATAGAGATTTGTTAGGCTAGAACTGTTGGGATAGGTTAGATGAAGGATTTCACACAGTTTGAGGAAGTTTCATGAGGTTTGCCATAGGTGTACTAAGACTGTTAGGGTTTGTAACTCATGGTTTATTGCACTATAATCTTGAATGAATAGCTCAGGTTAATCAGCATAAGGTGTAGATCATGTTAGGATAGAATTTAGCAAGAATTCTCAAGTTTGATGTCAGGTGAAAATGGTGGAACCGAGTTGTTGTACCTATCGGGTTTGATTGTTAGTTGAGTTTTAGAAGAAGATAATGGCATGGTTGTGTAGAGGGGAAGGAATGGACCAACTTTTCTCTTTGGATCGTGTGATTTCATGGAGAGAGAAGGGAGAACATAGAGGTATAAAACTTGTGCATGGTGAGGTTTCTTTCTGAATCTAGGGTTTCTTAAGGTTGAAGATGATGGACAACCGTTGGATCCATCTATTGACCTTGACTCTGAGACTAATCCTATGGCTGGTGTTCAATTGGAAAACGGAGGGAAGTTTGAAAGGTGAAACGCCCCGTTTCACTAAAACCCTCAGACTGGGCTCATAATGTTGTTACTAATCCCACCCCCCGTTCGCAGGCCCAAAACCATAATGAGCTAAAAACCTTGCTATTGGCACCGTTTCCATCTTTTTTATTTTTGTTATATTTTCTGAATGCATTGGGCCCAGACGCGCCTGCTATGCGCGCCCCCCAGTCTGGGCCCATCCTTTCATATTAACTGAATAATATACTTGTTGCACCCCTCACCTCAATATCAATTCCATTTTATTTTCTCTCATATTTTTAATTCTTTAAAAAATCATAACAAATAGAAAAATGCATGTTTTTTAATGGTTGTTTTTGCATCCTTTTCTTAATTCTGTCAAGAAAATTATCATACCAAAAAAATTCCAATTTAATTTCATTTTTGTATTTTTAGCATATTTTTCTTTTAAATAGGATTAAATAATGTTTAGTTTAATGCATGAAATTGTTAATTTTGGTTTGATTAGATGCTTTAACATTTTTGATCCATTCTTTTTAGGTTGTTTAGCTTAGACCTTTAGCTTGTGCATAAAATTTAATTCATGATTTTAGAACTTAATTTGAGATGATTTGTTTAGGTGTGATTAGTGTGATCAAAACTAGGGTTTAGGAGATACCATAGGTGTGAGAAATCATTTCTTTCATGAGTTGTAGATTGAATCCTGGGGTATGGGAATATAGGGATTATGGGTAGCTAATAGATCCCTTAGAAAATATTAGGATTCCCCTACTGCTATTAGTATATTGCTTATATTTGTTTGACTGTGTGGTGCGCCCTCTCTAGGGTTATTTCATTTGTCTGTGTGGGGTATTGGGTTTGTTTGGGGATTGGGAGAGCTGAAGACTTGGATGATGAAGGCCATTGGAGATCAAGATAATTGAAGAACAACTTCTAGAGTTGATGAGGAGCATCTTGCTAGCAGCTGTTGAGGAGTATAGGGTTTAGGAGCTAGGCAGAGCTCTAGAGTAGAGAACTTGATTCACAAACATGGAAGGCCTTGTCTGCCTCCATTCTTTCTCTATGATTCAAAGTCTCTTTCAAATATCCACCTCCTTCCTTTGGAAGGATTAGTGAATGTATTTGAAAGATAGAACTTTTGAGAGAAACTTGTCTGTATAATGTTAACAGCTAATGAGCCACCCTTGGTAGGCAATTGACTGTCTAACATTCATTTCATCTTGTTGACTGATATTCATCCTGGAGATTGAGACTTGAAGAAAAGCCATTGCAGATTGAAGACTGATGATAAAGACCTTGCTTGAAGGCTGTGAAGATAAAGACTGAGGCTTGCCTGAAGCTGTTTGGAGATGACTTGAAGGCAGATGTTGATGCAGAGCTGCTGTGGCTGTTTATTTTTAGCTGTTTATTTCTGATGTATTGATTGGTTTTCCCTGACTGTATTGTTTGCTGTTTACCCTGTTAGGTTGAAAGTGAATTCTGTTCACTTTTGCCTATTGTTTTCTAGGTTCGAGGTTGAGTGGGACTCCCTTGCCTCGCTTGTATTGCTGCATCCATGCATTTTACTGCTTTATTGTATATCTGCTACTGTTTCTGTTTCCGTCTATTCCCTTAGGATCTCTGTTTCTCTCTGCGCAAGAGAGGAGCATGATAGACATTAGGTCTTAACCCATGCATGATAACATTAGGTTAGTTTGATTCCCTTTTCAACCGTAGGTTAGAGTTCTGTCTCTTCTTTCTCAAAACAAACAGAAAAACACAATAAGATTTCAAACACAATAAAAGACACTTCTTTCGTAAAAGAATGTGAACTCATCAAAACGTCATTTTTGTCCGCTTGGACTGTTAATCAGAAAAACCCTTTTTCAGAAGGAATAAAAACAATCAGGACAAGCTTGTGTCTTCCGTAGCCCGAACTACGTTTGCTCTGATCTTTCATGCCGTATGAAAGTACGTAGGCATAGGATGCGATATCCTAGCGAGCAACCTTCCCCTTCTTTCCCGTAGGTAGGCGAACTACGTTGACTCTGATTTCTCGTTCCAGACGGGAATACGTAGGCATAAAGCGCGATACTTTGCCGAGTCATTTTATTTTCTTTTTAACCCTTAACCTTTAGTTTAGATAGAAATAACAATCCATACCCGAAAACAAGCGTGGATCCCGTCGAGTACGACGGACGTGAGGGGTGCTAATACCTTCCCCTTGCGTAACCGACTCCCGAACCCAGGTTTTGGTTGCGATGACCATACCTTTCCCGTCTTTGCGGTAGGTTTACTCTGAGCGTTTCCTTTCCCTCCTGTGGGATAAATAACGCACGGTGGCGACTCTTCTGTTCATCCGGCGCCGATTTTCGCAGTAGCGACAAAGAGGTTATACGGAGATATGACATTCAGGATGCCTTGAACAAAGTCATCAAGCATAAGAAGGAGTCTGCATCCCAGAAGCGAAAGCTGGAGGATTGCTTTGGAGAAGGTGTTTGGGAGGAATCCATTGGGGATCTCCAGCGTGTTATCAGGCAAAGAGACTCGCTCGTCGAAGGGTTGCTTTCTCAGCCGAACCATCCCAAGACTAAGAGATTGCTAGAGGAGTATCAGGCATATGGTCGCACTTGATTACCTTATGTACTGTTGTATATGCTTAATTTGCATTGTGCTAGCCATCACCAGGATTGTTGGTTGAGGTCATGCCTTCTTGTTGTACACTCAGTGATATTGTATTCCTGACTTGATGGGCTTTTCAGCAATATATGAGATGTTTTTCCCCGTGAATGGATCCAAGCTTCTTATCACTGTCATTGTCACTACACTGGCACTTTGGCACTAGAATCAGGGGTTGATTCCCCTAATGCACAGACACGCATTGCATTTGCATATTCATTTTGCATTGCCAGTTACTTGTTGAATTTGTATCTTATTTCCTGCATCTCACAGGTTTTTCAGGATTGACGAACGAAGAGTCCACCGCTATTCAACCAGAAACAACTGCAAGAAGATACTGGATCAAGTTCAGGTCGAGATGCAGGAAATTCGCGAGAAGTTGACTCTGTTCATGCAGGCCATGGAGAGCATGGCTAAGGGCCAAGAGAATCTTCAGACTTTGGTGCAGCCGCTGCTGACGCGGGCAAACGGGAATGGCAACACTGACCACATTTCTGTTGAAACTCCTCGCCGGGAGGATGAGATACCGGCAGTTGTTACTCCACCTGTTGTGATGGTCAATGGAAACACTGGTACTGGTGCAGGTGCTGGCGCTGGTAACGACAATACTGGGAATGGTGGTGATGGGCATGTTGTTAACAACAAAGGCAACACTGTGGATGCTGATCAAGGATTCGTTGACAATGTTGGCTTCGGAAACAACGGGTATGGCAATGTTAATCAGGACGGGAACTTCGGGTTCAACAATCAAGGCTTTGGTAATGACGGCTACGGCAAAAATCAGGGGTACGGCTATGGTAATGGTGGGTTCGGTAATGTGATTAACAACGGTGCTGGAGCACTTCCTTTCAATAATGGTTTTGGACCTGCTGGGGTCAATCTGGGGTTCGGCAACCGAGGACAGGGTCCTGTGTTCAATCAACAAGGATTTGGTTGTAACATAGGTTACGATGGGTATGGCAATGACTGGAATGTGGATCAACAGGAGGACGCTTTTTCAGGAAGAGGTATGGGACCTGAAGGCCCTATTGACCCTGTTCAGAGGATCAGAATGCTAGAAGAGCAGATGAAAGGTGTGGTTGATCAGAACTCCGTTGGGTTAGATATGACTACTATGGGGTTGGTACCAGGGCTGAGGGTGCCGTTGAAATTTAAAGCTCCAACATTCGACAAATACAAAGGGGATACCTGCCCAAAGGTCCATGTTCGTTCTTATTATAGAAGGATGTCTGCATATTCCAATGATGAAAGGATGCTCATGCATTTCTTTTAGGATAGCTTATTGGGACCATCATTGGAATGGTACATGGGACTGGAGCCCATTCAGATTAGAAGTTGGAAGCAGTTGGATGATGCTTTCGTTATGCATTACAAATATAACAGCGATTTGACGCCAAACCGGGTTCAGTTGCAGAGCATGTTGTAGAAAAGTGGTGAAAGTTTCAAAGAGTACGCGCAGTGGTGGTGCGATATGACAGCTCGAGTGCACCCTCCTTTGGTTGAAAGGGAGATGAATGACATGTTTGTGGGGACGTTTACAGGAATGTACTATGACAAGTTACTCAATGTTTCGATGGGTAGTTTCTCCGATATGATCCTTATGGGAGAAAGGATCGAAAATGGAATTAAAATTGGAAAGATTCAGGCAGACAAATCTACTCCAGCTGTGGGTGCGAGAAAAGCGTTCGATGGAAGACGACAGGGTGATACAAGCGCTGTATTTGGTGGCAGAGGTCGGGGCAGAGGCAAAAATCAGTACATTCAACCTCAACAAATAGCCAGTGTTACTATTCCAATTCCTCAGCAACAACAGCAACAACAACCGCAGCAGCAGCAAAGGCAGAATCAGGGTCAGGGAAGGTTTCAGAATGTAAGGCCGAAGAGGGTATTTGATAAGCCTCCGTCGACATATGCAGAGCTTCTTCAGACACTGTTGGGGTTGAATTTGGTCGAGAAAAGAACAATGGAATCTCATACTGGACCGGTACTTCCCAGGGGGTATGATGCTAATAAGCAGTGCGAATTCCATTCCGGGGCGCCCGGGCACGATATAGAATCTTGTCATGCGTTCAAGCATAAAGTTCAAGACTTGTTGGACAGTAAAGCCATCAACTTTGTCCAAGTGGGGCCCAATATTGTACAACAACCTATGCCTAATCATGGGGTAAATGCCATCTTGACAGAAGAAAATTTGAACTTGGTGATGGATGTTAACAAACTGAAGACGCCATTGAGTGAGGTGAAAAGCAGGCTGCTCAGAGGGGGAGTATTCCCCGGTTGTGATGAATACTGCTTAAAGTGTTGGACCCAGCCAGAGAGCTGTAATGATTTGAAGCGGGGAATTCAGGCCATGATCTATGAAGGGACCTTGCAATTTGATCGAGCTGCGGTTGAGAAGCCTGTGGAGGCATTATGTGAAGAGCAGAATGATGTTGCAACAGTGACGATCCCGAGGAAGACTATAACGATAGTGGCGCCCGCCAAGAGGCCAACTATTACAATCGCCAAAGCAGGGCCTGCTCCCTTTGAAAGTACGAAGGTTGTCCCGCGGACATACGGTTTAGAAGCGTATTGCAACGGTGAGAAGATTGTGGTGAATAGCCAGCCAGCTGGGGCTGTTGATAATGTCGTTGGAACGGGGGGCATGACCCGTAGCGGAAGGATCTTTACCTCACTTGAAATAGAAGCAGAGAGGTTGGCCAAAGGTAAAGCCAAAGTAAATGAAAGTGGACCTACTCAGTCGAAAGAAAAGGATACGTCACTCAAGGACGTAGAGGAGTTCATGAGACTGATTCGCAAGAGCGACTACAAAATTGTTGAACACCTACAGCAGACGCCGTCAAAGATTTTGATCTTGTCGTTGTTGTTATGTTCCGAGGCGCACCGGAACGCGTTGCTAAAGATTCTGGATACGTCATTTGTGCCTCAAGAAGTTTCTGTAAATCAGTTAGAGGGGGTAATGGCACATGTCAATGCTGGACTTAGTCTGGGTTTCACAGATTTTGACCTAACACCTAGGGATCGAGAGCACAACATGGCCTTGCATATATCAGTGGAATGTCGGGGCACCGTAATGTCGCACGTATTGGTGGATACGGGATCGTCATTGAACGTATTGCCAAAGAAAGCCATGATGAAATTGGACATATGGGGAATTATTTGCACGCCCAGCGATTTGGTTGTGAGGGCATTTGACGGGACGAAAAGATCAGCGTTCGGGTCAATAACATTACCGCTTCAGGTGGGGCCAGAGATTTTTGATACCGAATTCTACATCATGGACATCCATCCAGCTTATAGCTGCCTTCTTGGGCGCCCATGGATCCATGCTGCAGGAGCCGTAACGTCCACATTGCATCAAAAGTTGAAGTACATGGTCGGTGATAGTGTTGTTACCGTTTGCGGGGAGGAGGACATTTTGGTCAGTCACCTGTCATCATTCAGATATGTGGAGGTCGACGTAGAAATACACGAGACACCCTGTCAAGCCTTCGAGGGGTTGCGGATTAAAGACAAAGCCCAGGGTTCCAGCAAAATGCTCGAAGTGGCAGTGTCATCTTACAAAGAGGCTCGGGCTTTAGTGCAGGCTGGTGAGACTAAAGGCTGGGGGCAGGTACTGGAGATTCCCGTAAAGAATGATAAGTTTGGGCTAGGGTATCGACCGACGTCAGCGTCATCTTCAGGAGCGCCCAGGTTCAAGGGACCAGTCACGATTACGCCAAGCGGGGTGTGCTTCGAGACTATCAACGCTATTTCCGACGACGAAGACGGAGATAGCGACTGCGATATGGACGCGTGGATCAAGCCAAGCGTGTCCGGACAAAGTCTCTGCAACTGGTCCATCCGGGAAACTGTCCCAGTGACTTTTAAACAGTAATGATTTGTTTTATCAATTGTTGAATAATCCTATGTCCTACCCGGGGCATAGTGATGTTACATTAGGGCTACTTGATTATGTGTATTGCACTGTTTTAATCATGAAATGAAGGCGTTTTTCATATTCAAATATTGCGATCCCTGTTTTTCTTGTTTTTTTACTTTAACAATAAATGGCAACGTGGTTATTTGCTTTGTCTGCGTGTTGAAGCGTTTAACCATTTCCTTTGCAGGACTAATATTTCAGATGACATCTCATACGAATCGCCTATGACTCGTCTCGACTTCGAGCACCCGGTATTCCAAGTCGAGGAAGAGATTGTTGAGGATAGCGACCTGCCAGAGGAGCTGACTCGTTTGTTGAAATAGGAAGAGAGAATCATTCTGCCTCATCAGGAGGAAATTGAGATTATTAACTTGGGGTCGGAAGAAGTTGTGAGAAATATCCGTATAGGGGCTGCACTGCAGAGCGACATCAAGCAAAGGCTGATTGAAATACTGCGAGAGTATGGTGATATATTTGCTTGGTCGTATGAGGATATGCTTGGGTTAGATACGGGCATGGTTGTGCACCGTCTGCCATTGCGAGAGGAATGTCCGCCTGTTAAGCAGAAACTCAGAAGAACCAGACCGGACATGGCTGTGAAAATCAAGGAGGAAGTTCAAAAACAGTGGGATACTGGTTTCCTAGCTGTTACAACGTATCCGTCATGGGTCGCTAATATAGTACCAGTGCCGAAGAAAGACGGTAAAGTGCGAATGTGCATAGACTACCGCGATTTGAATAGGGCGAGCCCGAAAGACGACTTTCCACTTCCTCACATTGATGTGCTGGTTGATAACACTGCTCAGTTCTCCGTATTCTCCTTCATGGACGGCTTCTCAGGCTATAATTAGATCAAAATGGCATCAAAAGACATGGAGAAGACTACCTTCATTACTCCCTGGGGAACATTTTGCTACAAAGTGATGCCCTTCGGACTGAAGAACGTTGGGGCAACATATCAACGTGCTATGACGACTCTCTTTCATGACATGATGCACAAAGAGATCGACGTTTATGTTGATGATATGATTTCCAAATCCCAGACGGAGGAGGAGCATTTGGTTAATCTGCTGAAACTATTCAAGAGGCTTAGGAAGTTCAGGTTGAGACTGAACCCTAACAAGTGCACCTTCAGGGTGAGATCGGGTAAACTGCTGGGGTTTATTGTGAGCGAAAAGGGAATAGAGGTTGATCCTACGAAAATAAAAGCTATACAAGAAATGCCGATGCCTAAAACAGAAAAAGAAGTGCGTGGGTTTTTAGGGAGGTTGAACTATATCGCCCGGTTCATATCTCACCTAACTGCGACATGCGAGCCGTTATTCAAGTTGTTGAAAAAGGATCAGGTGTTGACCTGGAATGAAAATTGTCAAAAGGCGTTAGACAAGATAAAAGAATACTTGTAGGAACCTCCTGTTTTGATAGCCCCAGTGGCCGGGAGACCTTTGATTATGTATTTGACGGTTCTTGAGGAAAGTATGGGCTGTGTTCTTGGTCAACACAACGAGACCGGACGCAAAGAGCACGTGATTTACTATTTGAGTAAGAAGTTTACCGACTGTGAGTCCAGATACTCAATGCTCGAGAAGACGTGTTGCGCGCTAGCCTGGGCCGCCAAACGTTTGAGGCAATACATGCTGAATCATACAACCATGCTAATTTCAAAGATGGATCCAATCAAATACGTGTTTGAGAAGCAAGCACTCTCCGGAAGAATTGCCCGATGGTAGATGGCGTTAACCGAATACGATATCCAATATGTCTCACAAAAGGCTATTAAAGGTAGCATTCTGTCAGAGTACCTCGCTGAGCAGCCGGTTAAGGACTACCAATCGATGAGGTTTGATTTTCCTGACGAGGATATCATGTACATGAAGATGAAAGATTGTGAAGAACCGTTGCCGGACGAAGGACCAGAGTTGGGTTCCAAATGGCAGTTGATATTTGACGGAGCTGTAAATTCCTATGGTAGCGGAATAGGGGCAATTATCACCACTCCTCAGGGGTCGCACATCCCCTTTATGGCCCGATTGACTTTTCCCATTACCAATAATGAGGCTGAATACGAGGCTTGCATCATGGGTCTGGAAGAAGCTATTGATTTGCGAATCAAACATCTGGATGTATACGGAGACTCAGCTTTAGTGGTGAATCAGATTAAAGGAGAATGGGAGACACGTCAGCCCAATTTGATACCGTATATGAATTATGCAAGGAGATTGTTGCCTTTCTTTGACAATGTGGAATTGCATCATGTGCCACGAGCAGAAAATCAAATGCCTGACGCCCTGACAACATTGTCTTCAATGTATAAAGTTAATTTCTGGAACGAGGCCCCCCGGATTGTTATCTCTCAACTCGATAGGCCTGCATTCATATTTGCCATTGATGAGGCTCCCGATGGTAAACCCTGGTACTTTGACATCCAGAATTTCCTGAAGAACAAGGAGTACCCGGCTGGGGCATCCAGTCGAGATCAGAAGACTCTCAGGAGATTGGCTGGAAATTTCTATCTGAATTCGGACAGTGTCCTATACAAAAGAAACCACGACTTGGTGTTGCTATGTTGTGTAGATGAGAAAGAGGCGAAGCTACTCATGGAAGAGATACATGAGGGTACATTTAGTACACATGCTGGAGGGCATGCTATGACAAGAAAACTGATGTGGGTAGGTTACTATTGGCTGACTATGGAAACAGACTGTTTCAAGTTTGCGAAGAGGTGTCATAAATGCCAGATTTATGCGGACAAAATCCATGTGCCTCCGAGCCCTCTGAATGTTATGTCATCACCATGGCCTTTCTCGATGTGGGGGGTTGATATGATTGGCAAGATTGAGCCTACGGCATCAAACGGGCACCGGTTCATCTTGGTGGCAATCGATTACTTCACCAAATGGGTGGAAGCAGCATCATATGTCAATGTGACCAAACAAGTGGTAGCCAGGTTTATCAAACGAGATATTATCTGCAGTTATGGAATCCCCGAACGGATCATCACCGACAATGGTTCGAATCTGAATAACAAAATGATGAAAGAGCTGTGTCAGAATTTTAAGATTGAGCATCACAACTCTTCTCCTTACCGACCCAAGATGAATGGCGCTGTCGAAGCAGCCAATAAGAACATAAAGAAGATTGTTCAGAAGATGGTTGTGATGTATAAAGACTGGCACGAGATGCTACCCTTCGCTTTGCACGGTTATCGTACGACGGTACGCACATCAACCGGGGCAACCCCTTTCTCATTGGTATACGGAATGGAGGCGGTGTTACCATTGGAGGTCGAGATTCCTTCCCTGAGGGTTTTACGTGATGTCCAACTTGACGAGGCAGAATGGGTTAAAGATAGACTGAATCAGCTCAGCTTAATGGATGAGAAGAGACTGGCTTCTCTAGCATACGGTTGGTTATATCAGAGTCGGATGAAGAAAGCTTACGGCAAGAAGGTATGCCCTCGAAGCTTTCAGACGGGCGATCTTGTTTTGAAAAAGATTCTCCCACCACGAACAGATCACAAGGGCAAGTGGACTCCTAATTACGAAGGTCCCTACGTTGTCAGAAAAGTCTTCTCTGGAGGAGCCTTGTTACTATCCACCATGGATGGTGAAGACTTTACGTCTCCTGTGAATTCGGACGCAGTTAAAAAATACTTTGCTTGAAAGTGACCCGCTGGACAATAAAAAGAGAGTCCAGGAAAAAATGGGGCATCCCGGCGAACCATAAAAAATGAATAAAAGGTTCGGGAAAAAGTTAGGGATAAAATTGAAAAATGTACACCCGCGAAGTCGAAAACCTGAAAAGGGCGACTTCAGAAAAAAAGGGTATCCCGGTGAATTGAAAACCCGCAAAGGGCGGTTCACGCAAAAGTTAGGGATTGAAAAAGCAAATGACTGCGGTTCGGATTTGATACAGCATTGCTTAGTGGTTTGGGAGTTCCTGGGGGCCGTCTATTCAAAAACAATCTCTTCCGAAGATCGAGTACCGGGAAAGCGCAGATTCAGGCGAGTCATAGGAGGATCAGCTCATGGTGTTTGTCTGTACCACGTCGCCGACATGTATACAAATATTGTTTTGTATTTATGCTCCTTGTGCATATATGTATGTGTGTTTGTGCGTAACTTCCTCTTTTCAGGAGTTGCATCCAGTGTACAAAACTTCGCCTATTCAGAGGCCTGTTATCAATAAAACATGTTATTCAGTACTTGATGCTTGTTCTTTACTGTTTTGTCTGTGAAAGACGCCGGTGTTTTTGATAAACTTGCACTTGTATAATCTTGCTGGCCATTGCCAATAATTGCTAAAACTTCGAATTGACTGAAGTAATGTCACGGATGCTAACCCGGGTAGATTCTGTTGTATAGGCCTGTTTTGCCTCGTTTGTGTTTTGCAGGGTTCTTACCTTTGGAGCAAACAGTCAGGGATTGTATTCCCCAGCCAAAATCTCTTGACGTAAGACATGACTCCAGTCGATGTCATTCCCCAGCTAGTCGCAGCTTATTCCCAGAGAGTTGGAATGACGTTATCCCTTACCGAATGAGGGATTATTTTCCCCAAAAGAATATCCTCAGGGAAGTTGTCCACAGGATTTCCCCAGTAAGTCAAATCAATGTTCCCTGTAGAGGTTGCGCTCCTTAGCGAATCGAAGGTGTGCGCGTTCAATCTCCAGCATGGGAGATTCCCGCAATAGTTAACCAGGTTGTTAGTTCGAAAGGTTTATATCCGCGAAGGATGGGTTTCTCTTGCTCCCCCACAGGTCGTCATGCCATTGGCAGGATGTTGATCCTCAGCAGAGTCCGAGGCTCCGAGTTTGTAAACTGTGCCCAGACAGTGTGCTTTTCCTAGGAGGGTCGCTTTTTCCCCGGCTAAGTTTGTTCATCAGCAGGGTGGCTTGTTCTTTCCTCCCAGTGGAAATTGATGTTTAATTGCTCTTCGGCAGAGTTGGTTGTGTTTCTAGCATTTATTTCGCCGGAATACTTTGTGATACTTGTTCTCCAGCGGAGTTGGCGTTATCCTCAGCATTCATGTTGTTGAGACAACACTATTAGAGTGGCCCCGGCAGCTTGAGCCTGCATTTGCATTTGCATATATCGTCACATTTGCATCTATTCAAACACGTAGTATTTTCGTGCCGTACGGAGCATTACGCCATTTTTGAACATACGCATTTTGAAGCATAAGTCAGGTTGGCTACCTCTTTGTTCTCAGGTGTTTTTCCTGCAGGTAATTGGACCTCTTGTTCAGGATCGTTGTCAGGTATTCACATTTGCGGCATAAGATAGGCGATGATAAGGTTCATCCCGCCATATGTTCCCTTATCAGAGGTGTTTGATTAACTTCTCTTCTTCCTCAGCGGTGTGGTCTTTACACGGCTTCATCATTGGACTTTGGAGTTATTGTCAAAAATCCCCCGGCGGAGTGTTCCCTCGGGTTGCTGTCACGTCAGCATTTTCAGAAAAGATTTCAGGGATTAGATATCTGAGGTCATTACTCGTCATCAAGTTGAATGTCTGGCAGTTGACGTCAGAATTCCCCCGGCAGAGTTCTTCCCGGTTTGTGGTTATGGCTTCATAATTAGATTTTGAAGATGTTACCATCATGATATGGCTCCATAATCTGACTTTGAAGTCATTGTCAGTTGCTTTCAGCGGTCAACGGCTTCACGATTAGACTTCGAAGTTGTTGTAAAAGGAAGATTTCAGTGATTATACATTTGAAGGCGTTACTTGTTGTTACAGATTCGTAATTCGACTTTGAAGTTGTTGTTGGCATTTTTCAAGGGGGGTTTTAGCGTTTAGACGGCTGAAATCATTATCCTGTGTCACTGCTTCGTAATTAGACTTTGAAGTTGTTAGAAGCAGTGGATGGCTTCATAATTAGACCTTGGAGTTATTATCAATTTATACGGCTTCATCATTGGACCTTGGAGTTATTGTCAGTGTTAAACAACTTCATAACTAGACTTTGGAGTTGTTGTTAGGGATTCCCTAGCGGATTTTCCTCGCGTAGCTATTATGTCAGCATTGCAGACTTCATGATTTGACTTTGGAGATCGGCATAGTTTTCTTCGAGTGGTTGTTACGTCAGCGTTACACGGCTTCATAATTAGGCTTTGGAGTCGTCGTTAGCAATTCCCCAACCGAGCTTTCTCTAGCAGCTGTTACATCAGCATTGAGCAGCTTCATAATTAGACCTTGGAGTTGTCGTCAACATCAAACGATTTCTTAATTAGACTTTGGAGTTCTTCAGCGGTACCGCATCTTCATGATTAGATTTTAGAGTTGTTGTCTGAAGGTTTTGTCCGCTTGGAATAGCTTCATAAGTAGATCTTGGAGTTGGTGCCAGATTTTCCCCCACAGATTTGTTTGTTGAAGTTTCTCTTATCCGGCCAGCAGAGTATTTTCTTCAAGTCTGATGTTCCGTCAGCGTCACAGGGTTTCATAATCAAAATTTCAGGAGTTGTCGCCTGCTGTCGAAATAGGTGCCCGACCGCTAATTTCAGAGCATCCCCGGTGGGTTTGGGCTACTGCAAAGATAAGACAGAGTTATTGTCCAGTACGATTGACTGAATTGAATTACTATTGGGTGGAAGAATTCGATCCCCAATGAAGTCGTCGTGATTTCTTTGTATTGACGAAATATTGTTATCCCCAGTAAAAGCCTCCTCAAAGTCGTTTATGGGTTGGGACCAACGGAGTTAGCTACTGCAGAGATAAGCAGAGAACCTGTGTTTAGACAGATGATTTTCCCGTATGGATAGACGGATGGAGTTTCCTGTGTTTAGGCAGATGATTTTCCCGTATGGATAGACGGATGGGGTTTGTTGTGGTTAGATAGATGATTTTCCCGTATGGATAAACGGATGGAGTTTCCTGTGTTTAGGAAGATGATTTTCCCGTATGGATAGACGAATGAAGTTTCCTGTGGTTAGACAGATGATTTTCCCGTATGGATAGACGGATGGAGTTTCCTGTGTTTAGGCAGATGATTTTCCCGTATGGATAGACGGATGAAGTTTCCTGTGGTTAGACAGATGATTTTCCCGTATGGATAAACGGATGGAGTTTCCTATGATTGGACAAAAATATTTCCCAGTGAAGTCGACAAATTTATTGCCTATGATTGATAGGACCTCCTCGTGTTGGTAAGAGGCGGGCAACTCATCCCCAGCGGAGTAGCCGGGATCTCTCCGTGTTGACGGAATGTAGCGTCCTAACATGGACAAAGTTCTATTCCTGTGCTGTTGAGATTTCTTCGGGTTGACGAAATGTGAGTCCTGACGTGGACAGATTGGTGTTTATTCGTGATTTGACGAAATTTGGGTCCAGATGTGGACAAGGTTACTCCTGTGACGACAGAGTGTCTATTCGTGTTGGCGAATTTGTTTCTCTTCTTGTGTTGACAAGGTTAGTCCAGTTGTGGATGGAGGTGTTTTGCGAAAATGGTTCGATACCTGTGGCGTTAAACAGGTGGTTAATGTTGAAATCAGAGTTATTATCAGACATTGGATCAGTTGTTGCCGTAACGACCAGATTCAATGGGCGGATGTCGTTCCCCAAGCAGTTGTGCAGTTTATTTCTGCGGTTAGCAAATTTCCGGGTTTCTTGGTATTCAACCGTCTCGTATCTCGATCGTTTGAAGGCCGTTCTCTCTTCACCTAGTCGGGTCCAAGCCGTTTGAATAGGGGCAGTTGTTGCACCCCAAAATTTGCTTAACCTTTTCTTGCCTGATTTATGTTTCATTGCATTTCATTTGCATAGTTACATCATTCACATATTTCAACCATTTGCATATCATAGCTTATCAAGTCATCCAACAAGGGATCAAGTGCCATTTATGTCAAAAGAAGCCTATCTAGAGGTATTCTCTGAGCCTGAGAGACCATCCAAGTCATCAGAGAAGGGTTGAAGTCATGAGAAGTTTGAGTGCCCACAGGTGGATTTCTCTCCTAACTTGAGGTGTATTGAAGGTCATCAACATGGAATGTGAACTTGAGGTATGTATGGATCTCATGGATTTCCTAGAGGGCCCTATTGAAGCTGAGACAAGTCATTGATTCAAGTACAAGAGCCATAGTTGAGGTGCAGTCAATTAGGGTTTCATTTGGGTCAACCCTAGGTCAATTGAGTAATTGGAGAGCATCAAAGCCTACCTTGAGGTCATGGGATTCATGAGTTGGTATGTTGATACATGTGTGGTGTTGTTCCAAGATTAAGCAAAGAAAGGTCAAGAATGTGGGAAGTTGCTAAATTAGGGTTTCAGTGTAAAATCCCCGGTTTAGTGCCTAACTTCAAAGCCACATAAGTCCAAATACAAGTTTCAAATAGATCTTTGGCC
Organism: Lathyrus sativus; assembly: GCA_963859935.3. Taxonomy (NCBI): domain Eukaryota; kingdom Viridiplantae; phylum Streptophyta; class Magnoliopsida; order Fabales; family Fabaceae; genus Lathyrus; species Lathyrus sativus. The sequence continues at coordinate 770,403,775 of OZ012735.1, forward strand.
ATAATGAAACTTGTAGAGCTTCTCAATACCTTTAATTTGAGTACTAGAAGTCTTCAAGAAGATTTGTAGAACTCAAGTCATGGTCTTTGCAAATTACAAGTCACCAGAGGACACTGAAATTTATCTGTGAAAGTCACTTGACTTCCAAGCAACATTTTCCCCTCAAGGAGTTTTCAAATGGATTCTTAGCCAACATAAGAGTTGTAGGTCTTGATCTTAGCTTTATTTTGAGTACTAGAAGTCCTCAAGAAGATATGTGGAACTCAAGTTATGATCTTGGTAATCCAGGGGTATTTTGGGAAAGTTGAATTATAGGTCATTTTCAAGCATGTGCCAAAATCTCTATCTTCCATGCCTCCAATGGAAAATTGTTCAACATGAAATGTGTTTAGAATGTTGTTTTTAGGTTAGATAAGTCATCATGGTGGATTGAATTGGCTTATATCATGAAGTGATTCAAAATGGCCTAAAAAGGAAATATTTCAAATGATTCAAAAGAGGGAAATTGGGATTTTTGAATTATAGGTCCCAAACATGTCATGTGAGTAGTCATTTTGACCAGAAATTGCATTCTAAACACAATGACATTTCCACATTTCTGAATTGAGCCCTAATTTCATGACTTGTTTTGAAAAGTTGTTTCTTCATTTACAAGTCACATTGCCAAAGTCAGTTCCAATGCAATTCAGGCCTCTCTCTTGATCCAAACACATTCACAAACCAATTTTCAGTTGAAAGGAACCTTCTAGAGCAAGCTGAGAGTGCAAAATCGTGACTGTCACCATTGATTCACAAGTGCCATAGCAGAATTTTGGATTGGTTAATTTGGGCTTCAATTTGGATCCAAAAACCCACAAACAGTTTCTATTTAAGCTCTAGAGTGAATCCAGATGAGGTTTTGTGCTGTATTCGAGCTGAAGAGGAGAATTGCAGTTGGTTTTCACAAGCTCCCAAGTCAGAATCGGTTTTTGAGTTGCAAGCATATTCAGGCCAAATTGAAGGTTGAAGAAGCTCTATGGTGTATCCCTGATCGTGTCTGGAAGGTTTGAAAGGTTGAATTGAGCCACAACCATCTCTGTTGATCAAGATTCAACAGGTATGTAACTCTCAAATTTCATGTTGATCTAGGAAGAATTAGGTAGGATCTTGCATGTGGTTAAGGCCTAGGATGTAAGAGGATCGTTTCTGGATAGGTTTGGGAGCCATTAGAGACAAAATTAGGCGCATCACCATTTCTGTTGAGGGGTAGAACTCTTGGTTCTTGATGAGTTAAGCCTAGTTGAATGGTGAGATTTGATCAGTGAAGAATGTAGTTCATGCTAGTGCTTTTGATTTTAAGTTTTGGAATGATTCAAGAATGACACCTCTTCTGAACTTTGAGTCGTATTTTGAGATGGAGCATGAATCAATGATTTCTGATTACATATTTGAACTCAGGGGATGATTTTGAGTTGGATTAGGTATTAAGATGTTGTGTTTGGTGAGTTTCTGTAACCCCCTCTCCGGAGACGACGGTGGCTCTGTGTCTCAGGCCACCGTCCCAATTTCCCTCTCAGTTTTGAATTATTTGGGGAAGATGATGCTAGATCCGTTGGATCACATTTGACTGTTGACCGGAGATAGAAACCAAGGGCCATGATGTTGTTTCATTTCTGAAGAGAGAGTGAGTTTGATGAAACTCACCGTTTCATTTAATCAGACTGAATGGGCTTAATGAATTGCTTGCTCTTCACACCCCATGTTTGGCCCAAGTTGAAATATACACTAAAAATAACTGTTATTCATCACGCGTTTTTTCCATTTTTCCTTTCTTTCTCTGAGTTGTTTTAGTTTAGTTTAGGTCCTAGTGACTCATTGTTACGCGCACCCCCTGGGCCCAGGTCTGGATTCTAACTGAAATAAATCGCTATTTGCAACGCAGTTTTATCATTTTCCATTATATATTCTTTTATTTTTATATTTTCATATAGTTTAGAAATAAATCATAATAAATTGAAAAATAAACATTTTTAGGCCATGTTTTTTCCCCCTGACTCCTTAGAGAGTCTAAAATTTTATAGGATTAAGAAATTATTGATTCATGCATTTTAGAATTTAATGGCATTTTTTATAGTTTAATTGCTTTTATTTTGAGTTTGGTTGATACATGATTTTGTGGATTTTATTGTGACCAATTGGTGCATGAGTTTGAGTTGATTCTTGTTGGATTAGTTAGCTTAGAGAAGCATGTACCCTTAGAAATTTTATCATAATTTTGTGAATAAATTTCAGGCTAATTTGAGTGGTAAACATAAGGAGTGTTAGATTTAGGGTTTCAAAACAACTAGTTGTAGTTTAGGGCATAGTTTGGGGACTTAGTGTTTGATTTAGGTCCTGGGATTTATATGGGGTATTGGGTATAGGCTTTGGTTTCCTTAGGAATTTAATTAGGATTTTATGATCTATTTTAGCATTTTATTTGTATTTTACAGCTTGTGTGTTGTTTGGGGTTTTCTCCCTTTGAGTGTTTGGCTTATTCAACTTGGTTAGCCATGTTGCTTTGGCTTTTGGCTTGGACTCTACTTGGATGAAGGGGAAGACCAATTGAAGTTGCTTTGGATAGCTTGAAGGAGCTTGGAGTTGAAGATTTCTCATCTGTTGGAATGCTTGTCAGGAGCTTAGGAAAATTAGGGTTTTAGGAAGAGCTTTTTAGACTTAGTTCATTTCTTGCCTCAAACACGGAATGTTTTGTTTGCTTCCATCCTATCCTATGATTCAAAGTCCCCTTAAGGAATCCCCATCTCTCCCTTGGAGGGATGAGTGGTATACCTTAAAGAGTAGAACTTTTGAGGATACCCTTCTTTGCAGATGATGGTTTCTAGTGATTTCCTTTGGTTTTCACTGGTTTCCATTCATTATAACTTGATCTCAATAACCAATCTTTCTTGGTGGAGCTTGCTAGAGCTTTGGGATGAAGATCTAAGATGTTGAAGATTCCTTTTGTAACGCCCCCTTTCTATACCCCAAAATAATCACATCTCAAATCATATAGTCATGAATACAAGTGTTTTTATTTTCATCAGAGTATATTTACATTTAGGTATAAAAGAAGTGCGTCACAATACTCACGAAACGACCACATGAATATTAATGTTTAAAAAGAATTAACTCAAAAGGGGTAAATCTCAACTAAAAATAAACGCATGATTCTTCGAAATTACATATTCATGTTTTCTCTTAAAGCGGAAGACTAAAACATATATATATTCACTTAAGACATGACAAAACGTAATTACATGTCATCTGGTTGTTCACAAATTCATTCACATACAAACAAGACATCAAAAGACATTCTACAAGCCTATCTACCCAAAGTTACATATCAGAGCGACCGACACGAGGGAAAAGAACTACACTCCAAAGGAAACCTCCAGCGGATCCTAATCTGCAATGCCTCGCAGGACATTATAAAACAACAGAAGGGTGAGAAACATAACATAATAATCAAGGCATAAGATATATATATATATATATATATATATATATATATATATATATATATATATATATATATATATATATATATATATATATATATATATATATATATATATATATATATATATATATATATATATATATATACATATATAGAAATACACAAGTACCGAATGCCTATATTCTAAAGCTTTTCACTATGGTGCGTAGTAATAAATTCTCACCACATCAAATACACTTAGACGTATACACTCACACTAAACCATCCATCCATTAGTCAATATCCTACACATTCATTTATTCACTATCTGCGTCCCATCAATTCCTGCACGCATGCATATTACATACGACAACCGCAACCATGCCGTGCGATTCGTATAATACTCATCTAATATCCTCAATCCTCTTTCCGGGTTATGGGCATATCGCTCATGCCCTACCGGGAACAACATCTCAGTCATTCTACCCCGGTAACTTCTTCACTAGGAACGACACATTGCCATCCTACCCTAGTGAGTACAACTCCTCCACGCTTACTTCAACGTCATCCTCCCATCTATCAGACCATACATACATATATACTATTATATTCTTAGAGATTATTCTCCGTTCATCATCTGAAGATGATAGTGCAACTCATAGGGACCGACTCATTCATCCGCCAGATTCTCCTATGAACCTATCACTTATCAAATCCTCCACGGGATCAAATATAACCATCGCATCAAGCGAGGTTCTGCAGATCCTACACGGGATCAAATATAACCATCGCATCAAGCGAGGTTCTGCAGATCCTACACGGGATCAAATATAACCATCGCATCAAGCGAGGTTCTGCAGATCCTACACGGGATCAAATATAACCATCGCATCAAGCGAGGTTCTGCAGATCCTACACGGGATCAAATATAACCATCGCATCAAGCGAGGTTCTGCAGATCCTACACGGGATCAAATATAACCATCGCATCAAGCAAGGTTCTGCAGATCCTACACGGGATCAAATATAACCATCGCATCAAGCGAGGTTCTGCAGATCCTACACGGGATCAAATATAACCATCACATCAAGCGAGGTTCTGCAGATCCTACACGGGATCAAATATAACCATCGCATCAAGCGAGGTTCTGCAGATCCTACACGGGATCAAATATAACCATCGCATCAAGCGAGGTTTTGTAGATCCTACACGGGATCAAATATAACCATCGCATCAAGCGAGGTTCTGTAGATCCTACACGGGATCAAATATAACCATCGCATCAAGCGAGGTTCTGCAGATCCTACACGGGATCAAATATAACCATCGCATCAAGCGAGGTTCTGCAGATCCTACACGGGATCAAATATAACCATACAGCCACTAGGAATGATGTTATATCATTCTACCCTAGTGCACCCATCAATCACACCTCATTCGAAAAACTCCTAACGCACTACAATATTATTTGTGCCTCATTAGGAACGATATCGCGTCATCCTACCCAAATGAGCCCGCAACTAGGAATGATATCACATCATTCTACCCTATTGTAATCCACTCTGACACTATGTTCACTACTCAATGCCCACATAATCCTATTATGTTCTCATATATTCATATTATCATGCCAACGGCAACGAACTCGATCATCTCATCATGCAATCCTATTCGATCTAGCGATTGCATAAAATTGCCGATCGGCCACGCTCACGCTTCACAAACCATAAACTAGGATTCACGCCATTCGGCTACCCACAACACCTCACGGGCCAGCATACCCGCTTTTAAATCGAGGGAAGGTCGATCGAAATCAGGGTCTCAAGCCACAACAGTACACAACAGGAGAGAAACTCATTCTGCTACGTTCGTTACACGCTCGCCTAGCGAGCTACTAGCGAACGTTCGCAACCTCCTCGCCTAGCGAACTGCTAGTGAGTGCAAACAGAACCTCCAAACATTGCTCGCTACCTCGTTTGCCACAGCGAACCCCCAGCGAGCTCTTCGCTACTCCCTTCGCTACTAGCGAAAGACCACAATACCATTCTGTCCCAAGTCTGGGACCGTTCGCTACGCACTCGCCTAGCGAGATGCTAGCGAACACTCGCGACCTGCTCGCCTAGCAAGATGCTAGCGAGCGTCTGCGAACAGAACTTTTCCCCACTGTTCAGAATTCGAAACAGCCGATAAAATTCACCCGATAATTCCCCACTTTCTCCAGTAATCATAACCTAACGTTTCCCGACATAAATCCTACCACTTATTCTCATCTTCATTAAACAAAGCTAGATTTCTATCGATCGAATCAATTTCGACCTAAAACGGAAATTATAGGAAACTCTCCAAAACCCTAACTCAATCAACCATACACATACATAATCATACATATTGATTTAGATAGTAAGATTTCACACCCTTACCTTGGATTAATCGAAGCTTTGAGCTGTTCTTGATGATCCCACACTTTTCTTCTTCTTCTTCTCTTTTCTCCTCATTTTCCTTCTTCCTCTTTTCTTTCCTTCCTTTCTCCTATGTTTCTTTTCTCTTCTATTTCCCTTTTAATATCCTTCTCATTATTTCTCTAAAACATCTATTAATTCAATATCCCATAAAATATCCCACTTATCATTAAATAGGAAATGTCCAAAATACCCTCCAAACTATTTTCCCCGAAAACTCTCAAAATCGGTTAAAATAGAATAATATGTAAACTTAACATATTTCCACACAAATTCCATATCAAAAATAATATTCGTCCAATTAAATTAAGTAGGAACTCGATAAAAGAGACAATCGAAATCGGGGCGTTACACCTTTCATAAGGTTTGCTTGAAGATGGAGTTATGTTACTGTCAACTTTGCTGTCAGAGCTGCTGTTTGCTGTCAGAGTTGCTGCTGGTGCTGTCAACTGTAAGAGTTTGGTGCTGCTGCTTGGGCTGCCTCCTCTGCTTTGGGGTTTTGTTTTCTGTATTTTTTGTTGGCTTGTGTAGCTTTCCCCCTAGGTTTGAGGTGAATGTTGATTCACTTTGCCTGTTGTTTTCCCAGGTTCGAGGTTGAGTGGGACTCCCTTGCCTCGCTTGTATTGTTGCATTGCATGCATTTTACTGTATTTGCTTGCTTTCTTTTCTGTTTATCCCTTAGGATATCTGATTTTCTCTGTGTAAGGGGGAATTATGACAGACATTAGGATTCTTATCCATGCATGACAACATTAGGTTAATTTTTATTCCCTTTTCAACCCTAGGCTTTTTAGAGCTTCTCTCTCTTCTCATCTTAAAACAACTCAAAAATACAGTAATAAGGTTAATTGATGTCGTACGCTACGAGCCTTAAGCTATTTGAGAAAGTGTTGCTGGAGAGTTTCTTTCCAGTAGTCTGGCTGCTTAGCGTGGTACCCTTTAGGTGACACGCGACGTAGTCACTCTCAAATCATAGTCTCTAGTGCGTTAGAGATTGCAAACAGACTAAAAAACACTTCTTTCGTAAAAGATTCGAAACAAACATCAAAGTGTCATTTTTGTCTGCTTGGACTCTTAATCAAGAAAAAAACCCTTTCATAAGGTAATAAAAAACAGTCAGACAAGCTTGTGTCTTCCGTAGCCCGAACTACGTTTGCTCTGATCTTTCATGCTGTATGAAAGTACGTAGGCATAGGATGTCGTATCCTAGCGAGCAACCTTCCCCTCATTTCCAGTAGGTAGGCGAACTACGTTGACTTTGATTTCTCGTTCCAGACGGGAATACGTAGGCATAAAGTACGATACTTTGCCGAGTCATTTTCTTTTCCTTTTAACCCAGACCTGTAGAGTAGATAGAATAACAATCTGTACTAGAAAACAAGCGTGGATCCCGTCGAGTACGGCGGACGTGAGGGGTGCTAATACCTTCCCCTTGCGTAATCGACTCCCGAATCCAGGAATTTGGTTGCGACGGCCATTCCTTTCCCGTTTTGCGTTAGGTTTACTCTGAGCGTTTCCTTTCCCTTCTTTGGGATAAATAACGCACGGTGGCGACTCTTCTGTCATAGCCGGCGCCGATTTTCACGGTAGCGACACACCCCAACGTGATTGCTTTTATCCAAGCATACGAGCTCGTCTGTTGGCACCTTGAGATTGGGGTCACTCTCACTCTGTTATTTCGGCTCTTTCATCTGCAAAGACAAACGATTGATGGCCGACAGGGATGGGTCTCATTGAAGTAGCTGAGGAGATTTTTCAGGGCGTACATGGATTCTGTCTGGACTTTCAAAGATTGATTCTTTGTGGTTTGGCCCGTGTCTCATGAGGCATGCGCCGTGAAGCTCGGGAGATGAACTAGAAAAGGGAAGAGGTCATGGTGCCAAAGGTTTCCTTGGACTGGAAGAACGAACACTTCAAACAGAGCACGCACCACTATATCGTGCGGGCATATACCTTAGACAAGGAGGACCAAGTAGGCTATCAAAGGTTGGTGGGCTTCGTGGCCAGCTTCACCCTGGCAAAACTCGTGATGCCCGACGGTAAATTTATCCTTGACAGGCATAGGAATATCCTCCAGCAGTCGAGGCTCCTTAATACGAGGGATCTGCTCGAATGTTTTTCTGACGAGGAAGCCTTGCATCTGTTAGGTAGTGGGTCATCTTCTTCCCGACCCGTCTTGGACTCTGTTATCTTGTGCTTAGCTAATCCTTTACTCTTTTTGTTTTGCAGGAAGTATGTCAACCATGCAGGAGCACGTGAAACGACTAGCGGCCACCAGAGGTGGGGTGAAGAGTGGAAAAGGGAGGGTGGCTCAGGTGCAACAGCAGCCTACTGCCGAGCAAGGAGGAGGAGGTTCTCCGTCGTTACCGCAGGGGAACCAATCTCCCTTGTCGCAAGGGACTCCAAAGAGGGTGAGGGTCAATGGGCCAGAGACTGTCGTCGACCTTACTAAGGGCGGAGCAGAGGAGGGGTTCCTGATTCTGCCTTGCCATCTGCATCTTGGTTTCTTCCATGGGGCCAAGTCTCCTGTTGTGTTGGTCGCGGAGGCGAAGGCGGTTCTTGGCTCCAGTCAGGAGACGAGGAGACAAAGACTGACTGAGTACTTGGCTGCGATGATGAGGATCTTCTCTACGGCCCTGAATCTGAGCAATGAGAGTGCCTCTTCTTCCAATCTTTCCAAACTGCGGGGGGACCTCACGACTACTGAGTTAAAGCTGACCAAGTTAATTGTTGAGCTGGATTTAGCCAGGTAAGACAACGCCGCTCAACACAAGCGGAACAACGAGGCAGGGGAGTAGCTGAAGGCGGGAGAGGACAAGATGAAACTGCAGGCGCAAATCGCGGAGCTGGAAGTTGCCATTCGTCTTTCCGAGGAGGAGACCAATGAGGAGAAGCTCTTGACTTCTCGGGATTAACTGGTGGCGAAGATTTGGGAGCTCGAGCAGGATTGCTTGGGGGCTGTCTAGGTTGGCTATGAGAGAGTTGTGGAGCAGTTCAAGATAGTGAACCCCAAGGTTGCCCTTATCACTGAAGGGACGGGACCTTATCACCAGGTTATTGACGGACGGGTGGTAGCCACTGGGGCTGAGGAGGACGATGACAACTCGACGATCGAGGAAGAAGAGTGGGAGGGGCAGAACACCTCTTAGGGTTAGTTTCAGTATTTTCGGGCCTGCACACTCGTGTTTATTTTTCTGGCCTGCACACCTATTTTTGTTGAGATGTATTGTCGGGCCTACGTGCCCTTTTATGTAACTATGTACAATGGGTTATGCCCGCTTCTTCTTGAATGAATTTTGTTATTTTCTACTGCGTGTGATTGTATGTTTATTTTCTCTTATGTATGAATGTGGTTACTTGCTCGACACGCGGTGTCACCGATTGTGTGGAGAACGAGTCGGATGGTCAGAAATGTTACCCGATCGACTAGGGGTTAAGGTCCTTGGCAAAGGCCCTTTCCCGAGCGTGAACTTCCCATCACGAGCTGCGTGTTCTGCTCAACTGGTACGACAATGGTGAAGCTCGGTCGAGGGGTCCCTGCTGGAGCAAGGGTCGTGCCCGCACACGCAAAAGGTTGACTCTTGTCTTTTTGTTTTTAAAATTAGGAGTCGCGGCGGTACCATGTCGCGCCCTTGTGTCGCGATGTCGACGGGTCGCGGACAATGTTTAACTATAATACTGTTTACGTTTTTCTACATTTCGTGGTCGAGCAAGTTTGTCCTCTTGTAGGTTTTCGAGGTAGTAGGCCCCGTTTCCCGTCTTGTCCTGGACGCGTAGGGGCCTTCCCAGTTCGCGACGATCTTGCCTTCGCGTGAGTCCTTTTGGTTTCTTCGTAGGACCAGGCTTCGTAGTCCTTTTGCTGTCGTGGCGTAAAGCTATCCTTTGTTCCAGAGAAGATTCTCGTAGGGATGCTTCCGACTGGATCTCCTCGACCAGGTCGAGTTCTTGCCCTGAGTGCCTCATCGTTTGCCTCCTCAGGCAAGGGGGATTCGTTTCTGTTGGAGGGCTCTCTTATCTCGACGAGGATCACCGCTTCTGTCCAGTAGGTCAGTCGGAATGGGGTCTCCCTGGTCGTGGAGTGCAGAGTGGTCCTGTATGCCTAGAGAATGTTATGCAGCTCCTCAACCCATCCTCTCTTGGCGTCCCCCAGCCTACATTTCAGCCCGTGCAGAATTACTCTGTTCGCTGCTTCGGCCTGCCCGTTCGTCTGCGGGTGTTCGACCGACATGAAGTGTTGTTTCGTGCCTAATTTGGCGATGAAGTCTTGGAAGTTCTTGTCAGTGAACTGTGTCCCATTGTCGGTGACGATGGTCTGGGGCACGCCGAACCGGGCAAGTATGTTACGCTTGTAGAATCGTAGTATGTTTTGGGCCGTGATTTTTTCCAGAGCTTCGGCTTCTATCCACTTGGTGAAGTAGTCCACCCCGACTATCAAGTATTTGTTTTGATAGGATCCGAAGGTGAAGGGTTCGAGGATGTCCATTCTCCACCAGGCAAACGACCAGGGTGATGAGAGTGTTTTCAGCTTGCTAGATGGGGCGAGGTGCATGTCCCCGTGCCGTTGGCATCTATCGCACTTCTTGACATGTTGTTTCGCATCCTGCTGCATGGTGGGCCAATAGTACCATGCTCGTAACGCCTTGCGGGTGAGTGCTCTCCCGCCTAGGTGTTGGGCGTTGATACCCTCGTGAATCTATTTAACTATGCCCGACACCTGGGATTCGTCAATGCACTTGAGGAGGGGAATGGAGAACCCTCGCTTGTATAGTTTATCTTCGACCAAGGCGTAGGAACATGTTTGACGCCTAACAACGGTTTCTTCCTTTGAGTTGTTAGGAAATTTCCTCGTGCGCAGGTACGTATACACCAGGGTCATCCAGCAGTCGCTGTCGCCAATGGTGTTTACCTCGGGAGGCATTGTGCCCCTCTTGATGCTGGGGGAAGGGAGGATTTCCTGGATCACAGATTTTTTTCCGCCCTTCCTCTTTGTGCTGGCTAGCTTGGTCAAGACATCCGCTCGGGTGTTGTGTTCGCACGGTACATGTGTTACCTCCACAGAATCGAAACTCTTCAACTTTTCTTTTACCAGGGACATATATTCGGCGAGGTTGTCGTTCTTAGCTTGTTACTCCCCTCGCACCTGTGAGGCCACGAGCTGAGAGTCTGTGAAAATTTTCACCTCTTTGGCACCCAAATCTTCAGCCAGGCGTAGGCCCGCGAGAAACGCTTCGTACTCGGCCTGATTATTTAATGTTGAGAACGCCAAGGCGAGGGAAACTTCTATCAGGGTACCTTCTTCATTTTCTAAGATAATTCCTGCTCCACTTCCCATCGATTTGGAGGCTCCATCGACAAAGATGGTCCATTTGTGTGCCCTGGGTGTCGGGGAGTCCACAAAAGTCATTTAGGCGACAAACTCGGCCAGGACTTGGGCTTTGAGGGCCTTCCTTCTTTCGTATTGGATGTCAAACTCGGCTAGTTTGAGCGACCATCTGAGCAATCGTCCCGATATGTCTGGTCTTCCGAGTAATTGTTTGACGGGCAGGTCAGATCTGACCATGATTGTGTAAGTCGGGAAGTAATGTTGCAACCTTCTGGCCGCATTAATGAGGGCCAAGGCGACTTCTCGATCTGCTGGTACCTGAGCTCAGGGCCTTGGAGAGCTTTGCTCGTGAAGTATATCAGCTTCTGCCCGTCCAACATTTCTCAGATCAGCGCCGCACTAACAGCCTCTGTGGAAACGACGAGATATAGGTACAAGGTCTCCCCGACCTCTGATCACGATAGCACCGGTGGCTCTGAGAGGACCTGTTTGAAATGGCAGAGAGCCTGCTCACTTTCCTCGGTCCATTCAAACGCGGCCTCCTTACGTAACAGTTTAAAGAAGGGGAGGGCGTGTTGAGCGGACTTGGCGACGAATCGTGACAGGGACGCAAGCATCCCGTTTAGTGACTGGATGGAATTCTTTGTGTTCAGAGTGGCGAACTTAGAGAAGGCTCGACACTTGTCTGGGTTGGCTTATACTCCTCGTTCCATTAGGTAGAAGCCGGGGAGCTTGCCTTCTCGCACACCAAAGGTGCACTTGTCGGGGTTGAACCGCATCCTGCACTTCCTCGCCATTTCAAAGACTTTTCGGAGGTAAGCAGTATGATCGACCTTGTCTCGTGACTTCACGATCATTTCGTCCGTGTAGACTTCGAGCATATTACCGATTTTGCTTGGAAGAATTTTTTCATCATCCTTTGATAGATCGCCCCGACGTTCTTCAGGATGAAAGGCATTACGTTGTAGTAGTAGTTGCTTGACTCGGTCATGAAAGTCATATGATGCTTATCAGACTTCGCCATGGGAATTTGATTGTATCCCGAGTACACGTCCATGAACGACAGGAGTTTAGAACCTGCAGAATTGTCGACGAGTTTGTCGATGTTAGGCAACGGGTAAGCGTCATTGGGATACGCCCGGTTGAGATTAGTGTAATTAACACACATTCTCCATTTTCCATTAGATTTTTTAACAAGTACAACGTTGGACATCCAGGTTGTGTACCGGGCTTCCAAAATAAAATATGCTTCTAGGAGGTCTTTTACAGCTTTCTCGGGGAACTTCCTACGCCTACGTTGGACTATGGCCCTAGCGCCTGAATCTATGGAGAGGTAGTGGCATGATAAGTCGGGCTGAAGCCCCGACATCTTGGCAACACTCCATGCAAAGAGGTCCTCATTCTCCCGGAGGTAGGCTTTGAGTTGTTTCCTTGCTAGGTCGGGCAGGCCTTTGCCAATCTTCACGCCTCGCTCGAGTTTGTCTCCTAGCCTGATGAGCTCGAAGTCTCCATCCGGGATGGGGCGTGTTGGATGGGGGAGCTTCCCCTTGTCTTCTGGAGGCACGTCTTTGGGATCTTTGCCTTGTCCCTGTCTGCCGGAGAAACGACTGTCGAGGTCAACGGAGTTGACGTACGGAAGGGGCTTTGGTTCCTTAGTTCGAGCTGGACGGTTGGCAAGTTTGGGGGTGACGTTGATGGAGCTGAGTCCTTTGAGTGCTGCCTCGAAGCATCTTCTGGCTGCTTCAATGTCTCCGTGGAGGGTGACGACCCGCCCTCTGGTGGTGTAGTACTTCATCTTCAGGTGGACTGTCGATGGTACTGCGGTCAGCTCGGCTAAAGTTGGTCGTCCCAGGATGCATTGATACAACGAAGGACACTCGATCACCAAAAAGTGGACTTTCACCAGTCTGGACGTTTCCTCCACCCCGAAGGTGACGGGTAGCTCCTCATATCCCCAAGGCTTGGTGGTCGTGCCTTTGAAGCTCTGGAAGTCGGAGCCTACGTACGAGGTCAGATGGCTCTCGTCTAGCTGTAGGGTGGTGAATAGATGGGCGTACATGATATCCACCGAACTTCCTTGGTCGACCAGGATTCGACAGACGTCGAAATTTTCCATCTGCACTTTGATCAGGAGGGGAATGCTGGCGTTGGGTGCCCCTCTGGGAAGCTCCTCGAGATAAAAGGTGGTCGGGTTCGACTGCCCTTCGAATTTGTCGAGGGTAGCGTTCATCTTTAAGCTCTTGTCGATGAGCTCCTCGAATTTTCTCTTGACGGACCCGATCGATAACTGACTGAGTCCCCCACCCGATATTACCATTGTGGCTGGGAATTCCTCCCACGGGCTAAGAGTGGTCAGTGGTCTGGCGGGCTCGCTGAAAGAGAAGTTATTTGGTCGAGAGACGCATAGGGCCACTTGCAGTCCTACTTCTTTGGATGGAATTGACGCCTCTTCGACCTTCTTCGCCTCGCGGGTCTCAGGCTGGAGGGCTTATCCTATTTTGGTGTACTGTTTCAAATGCCCCTCTTTGATTAAAATCTCGATTGCATCCTTGAGTTGAATGCAATCTTCTGACACGTGTCTGTGGCTTCAGTGGAACCGACAGTATTTGGGCTTGTCCGCGTTGGGCTTAGGGGCTGTTGGTTTTGGAAACCGAACACCTCCTCGTTGAAACTCTGAATTAATACACTCAGCCAGGAGGCGCTCGTGGGGAGCTGTGAGTAGCGTGTGCTCAGTAAACCGATCTGCTGGGCGCCTTTGTTCTCGGGGGCGATCTTCGCGCCTTTTTTGCTCGTTTCGTCGAGAAGGAGCAGGCGGGGTATCCTCACGCCTCGCGCTTTTGGGAGCTTCGTGGTTGCGCCCATCTTGGGCGTTGTTTACGGCCTCTATCTCCTCATACTCGATGTGTGACTGAGCCATGTGGAAGAGGACATTCAGATTAAGGGGGCGTGAGAGGCCGACAACTTTCGCGAAATCGAATTGCGGCCTTATGCCCTCTGGATCAGGAACTTCTTCACGTGGTCCATCGTGGATACTTGGAGGCCTCACAATTGAACCTCTCAATGTAGTCTCTAAGAGGTTCGTTCTTTCCTTGAAAAATGGCTTCCAGGACCGCCACTGTCTTCGGATGACGTCAGGACACTGTGAAGTGCCTGGAGAACTGGCGCTTCAATTCGCCCCATGAGGAGATGGAGTAGGGCGCAAGGCGCTTGTACCACGCCATGGCCCATTTCCTTAAGATGGTGGGGAACAGTCTGCACTTGATAGCTCCCCGGACGTTTCTATAGTCCAACATCGCGTCTATACTTTCGATGTGGTCGTCCGAGTCGGTCGTCCCATCGTAGGTTGCCAAGATTTAGGGTTTCTCCATCCCGACAGGCAGCGGTGCTTCCCTGATGGCTCTGCATAGTGGTGAACGTCGGGTATCTTCGTCTCTCCGGACAGGCGACGACGAGGGGGAGACCGAATCCAGGCGGTTTCTTCGCCGACGTGGGCTATTCGGCTGGGCCCTCGGTGTGGAGGGGGATGTAGCTTCTTTGTTCTTCTTCGGAGCCGAGGAGCGTCGCTCTTCTCGAGGAGGGGACATGTCCCTCTTGTGCGAAACTGTTGGTTGGGGTCACTTGAGACGGGGACGACGCCCTGCTGGTAGGGGCAATGGGCTCCTAGAATCCTCCACGTACCGTGTCTGCCATGGAGGAGGCGAGGGACTGAGGGAAGCCTGGTGAAGGTGTCTCCGCGTGGGAGAGAGGTTGACAAAATATTGTCGACGGTGTCTCCTAGGGGGAGAGAGGCTGACAGAGTGTCGTTAACCATGTCTCCGTGGGGGAGGAGATGGGCTGGGAGAAACCGGGCGACAGTGTCTCCGCGGGGGAGAGCGCGACAGTTGTTTCCTCTCGAGCATCCTTATCCGTTCGTTTTTCCTGAATATCAGCAGATTGGTTTGATTGATCGCCGCGAATAGGGCCGTGACGGTAGGGTCGGCGCCCCTCGGTGCCAGAATGGGCTGGTAGACAGCCGAACTGTCTAAGCGTTGAACGTCGTTGAATGTCGCGTCTTCTGAGAAGGGGGAGGCGGTGCGCCCGTCCCTGGGGTCACCTTCCTCGTTGTGGACGACTGTGTTGGGGTCGTGGCCGTCCCCGTTGGGCAAGGGGGCAACGGCAGACCCTGAGGCATTGTTATTGCGTGGGCTGGCCATGATTGGAATGGAAGTTGAAGGTTGATTTCGCTTTGGTTTTTGAGCTTCTGTGCTCAGACAGAAAAAAGAACGGGGAAGCTGAGTTTCCCCACAGACGGTGTCACTGATCTCACCTGATCAGAAAGGATCAATGGCCTACCACGCGTCGTTGGATTGCAACTTTCATTGGAGTTAGGGAGAAAGAAGGGGGTGCACCTGCAAGGCACTCCGATGGTTAAGTGAGTAAATGATCAGAGTGGGAGAGCAAATACAGAAAAGTAGGTGTAGAGAATAAGATATCTGACCCTCTAGTGAAAGAGGATATTTATAGAGATACCCCAACGCAGGGTCAACGATTACATTGCATTGGGTCAGACTGCCAGGCCCAACCCAAGTAACTGCTAGGACTTACGTGGCGTAGTGAAGACCAGTATGTGGTCTTCGCCCTATATCAAATGCTCTGTGATCTTCGGAAGATGAGCTGACCAACTCTTTCGGAAGTGGATAGTTGCCTGATGACGTGTCCCCACGTGGTGAAGTACGTGGAGAACGTGGGGGAAGCGCGTGAGCCTCCCCATCAAAAGAGTCACCTGCCCGACGTAGGTGTCTTGTTGAGGCTCGTGCCCGACAGAGAGGAATTGGACCTCGCTAGACCTCATCAGCATATCATTGGGTCGATCCTACCCGGCTGAGGGACAAGTCCTGACCTAGTTCAGAACACTTGTTGGATCATAATGCCAATTTTTCATTGATATGCTATATACCAACTATTACTTATACAAGTATATAGATTAGTAATCATCACTTAAAAAAAACAAGTAATGTTGCAACTAACTTTTAACTGGCTAAAGAAGAATATACAACCGGAATTGTATTAAACCTTTGATTGATTATACTAATAAACACTTAATTCATGCAATTCTAACATCTAACACCTGTGTTACAAATCCCTTACCTTCCACCTAAGTACCCTTATGTCATGATATAAGCCGTATACATTGACCAACATGTAGAAGAAGAAAAACAAGTGATTGAATATGAGTGGCGGTGGGAAAAAAATCAAACAAGTAGATAATTGTGGTGTAATTAGGCACTATGGCACTAACTTCCATACATTCATGTTATAAATGATTACACTTCTGACTCAACAGAAACTAAATTCCCATAATGGTAGGCTCAGCAACAATGCCGGAGAATTGTAATGATCCTAACAAATCCACACGTCCTTATTCTCTTTCTCTCTCAATCCACACACCATTTTTTCAACTCCTTCGGTTAAACACACAAATCATAGCAACAGTGCATGAACCATAAGAAACCACACATTATGGTTGTGGTTTTACATTACCAGTACCTAGCTTATGCCACTTTGCTGTAAAGTTGTTTAACACTAAAATAGAGTTGACTCAATAATCGTGATTGTTTCACGGTTTATCTACACTTTTTCATGCTCTCATTTATCAAAGTTATGTCTTTTACTTTCTCTCTCTTATTTATCTCTCTCTTTTGTATTCATTGCTTTCATGGGTCTATTTAATTTTTCTCGCTAACCAAAAGGGTCATTTTATTTTTCTCAATTTGGTTCTGTTGTTTTTTCTCACCACCAAGCTAGCTCTTTCCTTTCACAACACGGTATCTTTTGTTTTGTCTCATGTTCATACTTTTTATGTTTTTTGGTTCTGATTTTTAAGCCAGCCCTTTATGTGTTTGTTGATTTGCCTATGAGAAAATGGCTTTGGATTTAAGTTTCCATTCAAAAAATGTGTTTTTTAACTTTTATATGATTCTATTGTTTAGCTTTGGAGTATTCCTTGTAAGTTCAATCAATGAAGAGGTTTCAATTCTTTTGAAGTTCAAGAGTTCTCTTTTAGACTCAAATGATAATCTTGTTAACTGGAATTCTTCTGATTTAACTCCATGCAGTTGGACTGGTGTGTATTGTACTGATTCAATAGTAACGTCTGTTACACTTCACAACCTTAATCTCTCTGGTAATTTGTCTCCAACAATCTGTAACCTTCCATGGTTAACTGAGTTGAATGTGTCTAAAAACTTTATCTCTGGTTCAATTCCTGAAGCTTTTTTTGTTAACTGTGATAAACTCGAGGTTTTAGACCTTTGTACAAATAGGTTTCATGGAGCATTTTTAACCCTTGTTTGGAAAATCAAAACACTTAGAAAGCTTTACCTTTGTGAAAATTATATGTATGGTGAAATTCCTGAAGATATTGGTGAATTAACATCACTGGAAGAGCTAGTGATTTATAGCAACAACTTAACAGGAAGCATTCCTGCGTCGATAAGTAAGTTGAAGAAGCTTAGAGTTATAAGAGCGGGTTTGAATGGTCTCTCAGGAAAATTACCTTCAGAGATCAGTGAATGTGAAAGCTTAGAGACATTAGGGTTAGCACAGAATCAGTTAACAGGTTCTATTCCAAAGGAGCTTCAAAAGCTTCAGAATCTTACGAGTTTGATTCTATGGCAAAACTCTTTTTCCGGTGAGCTTCCTCTTGAGATTGGAAACATTAGTAGCCTAGAATTAATTGCTTTGCATCAAAATTCATTGATTGGTGGTATCCCGAAAGATATTGGAAGGCTATTGCGGTTGAAGAGATTGTACATGTACACAAACCAGTTGAATGGTACAATTTCGGCTGAGTTAGGAAACTGTACTAATGCTATTGAGATTGACCTATCTGAAAATCATTTGATTGGTATCATTCCAAAAGAGTTAGGTCAAATATCTAATCTTAGCCTGCTTCACTTATTTGAAAACAATTTGCAAGGTCATATTCCAAAAGAGCTTGGAAATTTGAGGCTGCTGAAAAATTTAGATTTGTCGTTGAACAACTTAACAGGTATAATTCCATTGGAGTTTCAAAATCTGGAACTCATGGAAGATTTGCAGCTATTTGATAATCAACTTGAAGGTGTAATTCCACCTCATCTTGGAGCTGTTAGGAACCTTACTATTCTTGATATATCTTCAAATAATCTTGTCGGTATGATACCGATTCATCTTTGTGAATATCAGCAACTTCAATTCCTTAGCCTTGGATCTAATAGGCTCTTTGGTAATATTCCTTATAGCTTGAAAGTTTGCAAGTCGCTTGTGCAGTTAATGCTAGGGGATAATCTTTTGACAGGAAGCTTGCCTGTTGAATTGTATGAACTTCATAATCTTACTGCACTCGAGCTTCATCAGAACCGGTTCTCTGGACCAATTAGCCCGGGAATTGGTCAGCTTAAAAATTTAGAGAGGCTGCACTTGTCAGATAACTATTTTTCTGGTTATCTACCATCCGAGATTGGAAAGCTGGCTCAACTTGTCACATTCAATGTTTCGTCGAATCGTTTCAGTGGAAGTATTCCAGACGAGTTAGGAAACTGTGCGAGGCTGCAGAGGCTTGATCTCAGCAGGAACAAGTTTACTGGTATGCTTCCAAATTCAATTGGAAATCTTGTGAATTTGGAGCTGCTAAAAATTTCTGATAATATGCTCTTAGGAGAAATACCAGGCACTTTAGGAGACCTTATTCGGCTAACCGATTTGGAGCTCGGCGGAAATTGGTTTTCAGGAAGGATCCCTTTTCATTTTGGAAGACTTTCTGCTCTTCAGATAGCACTTAACTTGAGTCACAACAATCTTTCTGATACGATTCCTGATAGCTTAGGGAGCTTGCAAATGCTAGAATCACTTTACTTAAATGATAATCAACTTGTCGGGGAAATTCCTTCATCAATTGGTGACTTGCTTAGTCTTTTAGTATGCAATGTATCTAACAATAAGCTGATAGGAACTGTTCCAGACACAACAACATTTAGAAAGATGGATTTCACCAATTTTGCTGGGAACAACGGTTTGTGCCGCGTAGGTACTAATCATTGTCATCCATCTCTAGCTTCATCTCATCGTGAAAAGCCGACGAAAGACGGTTTGTCGAGGGAAAAGATAGTGAGCATTGTTTCTGGTGTGGTTGGTTTCGTTTCTCTTATTTTCATTGTTTGTATATGTTGGACTATGATGAAGCGCCGCCGCAGCGACTCTTTTGTTTCAATTGAAGAACAAACAAAGCCTCACGTTCTAGATGATAGCTATTACTTTCCAAAAGAAGGCTTCACTTACAATGATCTCTTGGAAGCTACTGGAAATTTTTCAGAAGACGAAGTTATAGGAAGAGGAGCTTGTGGAACTGTCTACAAAGCTGTTATGAATGATGGTGAAGTTATTGCTGTCAAGAAGCTGAATGCACGTGGCGGAGAAGCAGGAAATGTTGACCGGAGCTTCATAGCAGAGATTTCAACTCTTGGAAAGATTAGGCACAGGAACATTGTGAAGCTGCATGGATTTTGTTTTCACGAGGATTCTAATCTTCTATTGTATGAATACATGGAAAATGGAAGCCTCGGAGAAAAACTTCATTCAAGTTCAAAATCATGTTCATTGGCTTGGAATGTTAGATATAAAATTGCTCTAGGAGCAGCAGAAGGTTTATGCTATCTTCACTATGATTGTAAACCTCAAATCATTCATCGCGATATTAAGTCAAACAACATTTTGCTTGATCAAAGCTTTCAGGCTCACGTTGGAGACTTTGGATTGGCAAAATTGATTGATTTTTCATTCTCCAAATCTATGTCTGCTGTGGCTGGATCATATGGATACATTGCCCCAGGTATGAATAAGTTCAGTACAAAGGTACTACAACAATTATAGTTTTACTTGTTATAATAACTAAGTCTCATTTTTTATCTTTGGTTATAATTTACTTTCTTATGTTGATTTTTATAAAATGAGCTGAAAAGAAAATAGCTTAATAGAAAACTTAGTAAGAGATAGTATCAGAAGAAAGATTATTGTAAGAACAACAACCTAGTTCAAAAGAAAACTGATACGAAAAATGCATATAAAGAAAAAAAAATTGATCACTTAGTTTGGTCAGTTGTTTGTGCCTATGTGTCTACTTGCAATTGCAAAGCATCGCAACAACTTGTGGTCGCATTGCCTGCATCTTTCCACTATATCAAGGTTGTAAGGGCAGCTGTGATTGCAATGCAGAACAATGATCCGAGTCATTTTAATCGTTGTGATTTTCTAATTCTTGCTCGATTTATATATATTTTCAGAATATGCTTACACCATGAAGGTGACTGAAAAATGTGACATATATAGTTTTGGGGTAGTTTTGCTGGAACTAGTTACTGGGAGGTCACCGGTTCAACCATTGGAACAAGGCGGTGATTTAGTGAATTGGGTGAGAAGATCAATTCAAGCATCCACACCTACATCTGAATTATTCGACAAGAGATTAAATCTGGATGAACAAAGAACCGTTGAAGAAATGTCTCTTATTCTCAAAATTGCGCTGTTTTGCACAAGTACTTCTCCACTTAATCGGCCTACAATGAGAGAGGTTATTGCAATGTTGATTGATGCCAGGGAATATGTCAACCAAACGCCAACCTCTCCTTCGTCTGAAACTCCACTCGACGAAGAAAAAAGTTCTTCTTCCAAAGGTTAGAATGCTCAAATGTTTAATTATAGTTTTCGTTACTTATTCCGTTTCAAAATGTAGAAAACATATTTACCTGTCATAGTCTATGCATGCAGATGATGGTGTTAAGTTGTGAATTACAAGCTTTCCAATGTCCTCAAAGAAGATTTTGGCACTTCATCATTTCCACACGTTTGAATCTTGACCAATGATGTCCCATAGCTCAATTGAATAAACAAACTTAGCTTTAAGAAAGTCACAAATGCAATGCTTTAACACAATCAAATGTCCTTCATCTGCAAGCTCATTTACTGAGTTGTTTGACAAGTTTTAATCCAAAGGGTATCAACAAAATTTAATGTAGTGTATTTATAATGATTCCGTTAACATAGCAAAACTGTTGTCCATGTAGGCATTCTTTGTTTCATGCCTATGATGGCAGAGTTGAGCATACAAAATCTCTCCATTTCTTTGAACTTTAAGTTGGCGATACATAAATTATATAGAATACACTTTTGTCGCTTGCGCGAAAAATAAGGTGCCGGCATGACAGAAGAGTCGCCACCTTTCGTTATTTATCCCTCAGAGCGGGAAAGGAAACGATCGGAAAAACCTGACGAAAAAGGGTAAGACAAGGTCATCGCAACCATTGTCTGGGTTCGGGAGTCGGTTACGCAAGGGGAAGGTATTAGCACCCCTCACGTCCGTCGTACTCGACGGGATCCTCGCTTGTTTGTTTACTTGGACGGGTTAGTTATAATCTATCTACCTATCAAGGCTGGCTGAAAAAGAAAAGAAAAATGACTCGGCAAAGCGTCGCACTTTATGCCTACGTATTCCCATCAGAGAATGAGAAATCAGAGTCAACGTAGTTCGGCTAACTACGGGTGAAGATGGGGAAGGTTGCTCGCTAGGATGTCGCATCCTATGCCTACGTACTTTCATCTGGTATGAAAGATCAGAGCAAACGTAGTTCGGGAAACTACGGGAAAAAGTGGCTCAACTAGGAGGGAGACTATCAAGTCCTGTCTGTTATCATGCCATGGATTCATCCTATGGTTGAGGTTTGAACAGGGAGCTCCTAGATGTTATCATGCATGGGTTTCAACCTAACAGTCTATCATCAAGTCCTCATCAGAAGAAATGAGAGTCCTAAGGGATCATATCAATGATACACAGAATACAGACAAAAACATCAGTTTTAACAGTAAAATGCATGCAATGCAAGTGAGGGAGGAAATGTGTGTGGGGTTTCAGCCTCCACAAGCTCATCTCAACCTCAAGCCAGTCATGAAATAACAGTAATCATACTGAAAATAAACAACATGCTATCAAGCAATGAACCAGATAAAGGAAAGGAAGTACCATCAGGTAAACAAAACACACTTGAGAAAGAATCACCTATTCTCTAATCCTAATCACAGAATCTAAACAAATCTAAGCAAAGCCCTCAGGCAAAAACCTAAACAAGAGAAATCATTCCCAGTCTTCAAGCTTCAGAATAAGCTTACCAAAGAAAGGGAGCTAAGCAATCAGACTCATAGTGTCTTCCTCAGGAAAGCACTAGGAGGTGTATACTCAGGAATCATACCCTATGTGGCTCAACCACTGTGATCAGTTTACATCCCTCCTCAGGAGAGATTAAACTCACAAGCAGGCTCCAACATCACTGGATATTTAGAAAATCCTATATGAACTAGTGGAGCTAAGTGAATAGACCCATAGGACCTTCCTCAGGAAAGTACTAGGAGGCTTCCACTTAGGAGTTGTACCCCATGTGGCTCAACAACATGTGATCAGTTTACATTCCTCCTCAGGAGAAATTAAACTCACAAGTTGGCTCCAACATCATTGGATACTTGAGAAATCCTAGATCAACTAGTGGAACTAAGTGAATAGACCCATAGGACCTTCCTCAGGAAAGTACTAGGAGGCTTCCACTTAGGAGTTGTATCCCATGTGGCTCAACAACATGTGATCAGTTTACATTCCTCCTCAGGAGAAATTAAACTCACAAGTTGGCTCCAACATCATTGGATACTTAAGAAAGAGGTGAGAAGGAAGAATGAAAGTCATTCATAGTGCCTTCCTCAGGAAAGTACCATGAACTTCCTTCAAACTTCAGACTCTCAAACCTCACAGACAGGAGATGAGACAAGCTCTGGGTCTCTGCATCTTGGTCTACAAGCTCCTCTTCATGATGCTCCCCATCAATATCCTCAAGGCAACACAAGCCCTTCAGCAAATTCCTCAGAAAGATCCCCACAGATGAACAGATAACCCACTGAACAAACCAAATCATCAGGCAATCTTCAGATAATACCTAAAAATATTAAACTAATGGGGAAAAATCTAACAAATATTCACAAGGGTCCTCAACACCTACTCATAACATCTATAAAGGTTTCTACCTAAAAATCAAGATAAGACTCAATCAAAGAAAGGGATCATCACCTATGCACAATCCTAAACCCTAATTAGACTATCCTAAGTCTACCCTAATTAAACTAACCAAGATTAATTCTAAAAAAATCTAGAAAAAATCCTATGGGGAAGTATGACTCATCATCTAATTGCATAAAAAAGAATGGGTAAAAAAACCTAAGGGAATGTCCTAAAATAATTCCTACAAAATCAAATATCAAAATGAAACAATTAAAAAGCTATTTAATTGGAAAATCTATTAAAAATATTGAACCTAAAAATAAAATCTCAATTTTATTTTTATAATTTTCTACTCATTTTAATCTACTCATAGAAAAAAGAAGCAATTAAAAATCATTTTTTAACTATTTTTAATGAATTATTCAAAACAGACAAAATTAAAAGAAAATTAAAAAGAAATGAATTAATTAAAGGAGGGGGGGGGGGGGGGGGGGCGCAACTAGCACATCAGACTAGTTAAATGAATTGGGCTACACAAAAAGGGGGGTGCAAGTAGCGCTATAGGCCCAGAAGCGGTCTTTAATGAAACGGCTGCGTTTCATTTAGATTCAAATCTTCCCTCCAAACTCAGACACGCGCGCGACCGTTAGATTAGGTGAATTTGTCAAACATTGGATTTGATCCAACGGCGCTCCCTCATCGTCTTCAAACGAACTAGGGTTTTGCAGAACCCTCTCTCATGCACTCATACATTCGAGCTCCATTATCTCTCCCCACAGGCCACGGCTTCCCTCGACCTAAACATGAAAAATCATCTACTTCTCAAGCCCTACACAACCCTACGTACAGTTTTCACCAATTTGCCCTAGATTGTTCTAACAGAAAGCACCAACACCATGGCACCACCATATTCAACTGCTATCAAACTTCATCAAACTCAAAACTAAAAGTCTACAGATGCACTACACGTTACCCTAACTAATACACACTAATTCTTGATGATTAAAACTAACAATCTACATAGTTCTTGCAACTCAAAGATTTCTGGTTCTGTTATGGATCCTCATGGAACATGCTATAACTCTCAGGGATGGATCCTCTAGCCTAGTACATCATTCTTATGGCTATAAAACTAATTAAACTGCAATAATTTAAGAGATATAGGGTGAAGAAGGAACCTGTCAAGAAGATGATGGTGAGGCTCGTGGAGGTGGTTGCAGGTCTTGAAATGGCTTCAATGAGATCCTACAATGGTGAAGAAACTTCTGTTTGCACTTGTTGTGAAGGTGGTGGCTTGAAGTGAAAGAAAACTCAAGTTGCTTCAACTTGAAGAAACTCCTCCAATGGCTATGTATCCTTCTCTCTCCTCTGACTTAGCTCAACTTTCACCAACCTTAGACTCTCCATAATGCACTCTTTTTATAACAATCCATGGAAGTCTCTAGATTCATCTAGAATGATGTGGAAGTTTCATGAATTTCTCCTTGAATGAGAAGTTGGTTATCTCATCTCCCATGCTTCAAGCCTTCAATTTGGTCTCAAAATGTCCTTATGTGAGTTATTGAATGAGGATGAGTGAAAAACAAGTGTATTTGTTGCTTATGTAGGGTTTTCTAACATTGCCTTCTTTCTTAAGTAACAAATTTCCAAAGGAACCTCATCTTTTAAGCCTCAAATGAAAATTCTACTTAAACCAATCTTCTCAAAATGTTTTTTCCAATCAAAATGATATATTGGATGACCTATTTTGGATTTGTAGATCTTCCAAAACACTTTTCAATTTCAACTTTTCAAAGTTATAAGTCATTTTTAGTTCATTTTTGACCAATCATGGAATCTTGTGCTATGAGCCTTTTCAACAATTTGTGACCTTCTTTCTAGACTTAAAATCACATTTTGAGCAACTTTCATGTTTTGAGTTTTTCCATTTGAGGCTTGGAAATAGGAGTTTTAGGCATTGGATAAAATGACCTATAACTGACAAATGACCAAAATGCCCCTGCCTTGTTCAAACCATAAGTTGAGTTCCACAAATCCAATCAAGGACTTCTACCACTCAAATTAAAGCTAAGAAGATCCTCTTCAACATTCATGTTGACCAAGAAACCATAGGAATCAACCTACTAGGGCAAAAGTTGTCTGGAAGTTGGGTGACTTTCAAGGACCCAGATTCACACACATCAACTGACCTGTAATTTGTCAAAACCACAACTTGAGCTCTGTAACTCCTATCAAGGACTTCCACCACTCAAATTAAAGCTTAGAACAAGCTCTACAACATTCATGTTGTGGGGAAGATGAGATCTCAATCACATCTATAGCTAAAACTGCCTGGAAGATAGGGGTCAAATTAGGGTTTTTTCACTGACAATCCTCAGAAACCCTAACTTCAAACTTCTCAAACTCCTCATTCATGGTGAGTTGGTCTAGGAATCATCTTTATATAATCTCTATGCATCATTCCATGATCTCATGGCCCTTGGATTAAGTCTCAACCTTCTCCAAATCTTCAGTTGATCTAGGGTTGACCCAGTCAAAACCCTAATTCTACCATTCATGGTTGAATCTTCTGAATTCTTGCATAATGACTTCTCTGGGCTTCATGAAGGCTATCAAAGCATCTCATAAGCTTTCTCAAAACATTTAATTCATTCTCAAAGTCTCAGAATCATCTGAGGAGCACCCACAACTCTCAAACTGTGAAGCACACAACCCTGGTTTCAACCCATCCCTCTGAGGATCTCTTGAACTTTCTGATGAAGGTATCAACTTCCAAACACTCAATGAACAAATAAATGTTGGTCAAATTTTGGGGTGCAACAGCTGCCCCTATTCAAACGGCTTGAACCTGACTGGGTGAGAAGCGAACGGCCCTCAACCAATCAAGGTACGAGACGGTTGAATATCGGTAAACCCGAAAATTTGCCAACTACACGAGCACACGGTACATCTGCGGGGAACAAATCTTCGAATACTGCAACACTAGCTGCTCAACAACTAGCTGGAGAGATACTGATCTGACATCGCCGCCAGAAACAAACATCATTCTGAGAGACACTCGACATCGCCGTCGTATCAACATCATCTCTGCTGGGGATTTAAGGAATCTGACATTGCCGTCAAACAAACATCCAAACTCGCTGCCGGAACCAAACATAATCTGACCTCGCCGTCGGATAATCAAAATACCCAACTTTACTGCCGGACAACTATGTGACTTGAACAATTCTGACCTGGGGTTCACCCCTGGTAAATGGAACAAAAGGTACACTTGCGTATTTGAACCTACCCTGCTGGGAATGAGAGACTTAACCGAGCACACTCTGATCTGGGGTTCACCCTCAGAACCATAACGAACATCGGAATACTGCTGCACACTGCCTGCCGTAGAACTTCAATATAAAAACTATATGAAACCCTGGCCCCTGGCCACTTCCAGCTTCAGCTAGAAAAGATCTTCAAGTACTTCTGAAGATAAGCATCCTTGGCCTCCAAGGATGGCAACTCTGCAGGAGGTATCCTTCGACTTCAGTCTGAAGAAAGTGATCTTTGCCCTTCAAGGATACAAGGATCTGCCTTCAGGCAACTCCACCTCTGCTATAGAGCATCCGAGACTTCAGTCAGGGATATACTTCGGCCTTCAGCCCGAATAATGAATCCTAGGTCCTTCACGACCTTGGGGGATAACCTTGCCTTTAGGCACCTTTGCTTCAGCATAAGAAATCTGTGACTTTAGTAAAAGAAATGGTATCCTGAGCCATTCATGACTCTACGGGGATTCAAACACTTTGCCTACAGGCAAAACTCCGCTTCAGCTGGAGAAACATCTTCGACTTCAATCAGAAGACGTATCATTCACTTGATCGCGCTCAATCATCACCTCAGGACAACTGACTTGGTCTTCAGACTCACACGAATCACTCTGTTGTATCTACAACCCTGGAACCTTATCTTCAGCCCTTCGTTGATTCATCAATCCGGAAATCTGAACTCACAGGAACCTTCTGATATCGCCTTCGGGCGCTTACGAAATCCATCTTCAGATTAGACATCGTTGTTGGAGCAGACATACCACGCTGCTCTGGTCTTCAAGAATCATCTTGACCAAACAGATCCATCGGGCGTCTTCAAGAATCGTCCTGAACTAATAACCTTTCTGGAGCAAACATTCTGTTGGGAATTCCAGGAATCTTCCTAGGCAACTCCTGCTGGAGGCGCTATTGGGGAACTCAAGTATCATACTAGGCGAACCACTCGGGAAGCTGTACTGAGGTCTTAAGAATCGTCTTAAGCAAATGACCCTGCTGAGGGGTTTGAGAATCATCTCGAACCGAAGTCTTTGCTGGGGATCTCAAAAATCATCTTGAGCGAGCGACTGCGGGGATCACATCGGGGTCTTTAGAATCATCTAAGAAAACAACCTTGCTGGGGAGAACATCAAGAATCGTCCTGAGCAACCGGTCTTTTGGTGGTACACCTGTACAACAAGAATAATAATGACCTAGATCATGCTTATGATGCATATGCTTCTGCTATGCAATCATGCTCAATGCCATGCACTCATGCCTAATGCTATGCAATCGTGCTCAATGTTATGCAATCGTGCACAATGACGTGCAATCATGCACAATAATGCGATCCCGTCAGCAAAATAAATGCCGAAGGGGGAATCCTCCTGTCAAGGAGAAAGAGCCGCTCAGATGGAGGAATCGTCCTGCTGAGGAGAATGTGAACACACCAATATCAATTAGGCTCTGTCTGGGGAACTGATCTTCCGCGAACTGCTGCAGGGGAACAACTTCAGCTGACTGCTGCAGGGGATGAAGCTCTACGAGAACTTGGGTCTGCTGATATCAATCGCGAGAATGAACTGTGCGGCCGTCTCGGCTACTCTTCTGGGGATAACCATTCCGCGGGGAACCAACTTCAGCTGTTCAACACTCCACTGGGGAAAAACCAATCATGATCTGATCCACTTCCAAGGATTCGGATCCCTTGGACATCTGCAAACTCGGCTGAGGAAGGAGAAATCATTCTGCTTCGCTGGAAAGAGTGCGACTCTGGGGAAATGCAGCATCAGCCGCCCCATGCTCTGCTGGGGAGAATTGATCATGATCTGATCAACTTCCAAGGATTCTGCTTTTCTGCGGACTCAGCCGGGGAGAGAAATCATTCTACTTTACTGAAGAGTACGACTCTGATGGGGAATTTCAATTCTGCTGGGGAAGAAAGAATCATTTGACTTCGGGGGAGAGTACAACTCTGCCGGGGAATACAACATCAGCTGTTCCAACACTCTACTGGGGAAGAAGGAATCGTCCAACTTCAGGAGAGAATACGGCTCTGATGGGGAATCTCAATTCTGCTGGAGACTTCAGTCTGGCACCCTCAGTTACTGCATACTTC
The DNA here is from genome assembly GCA_963859935.3 of Lathyrus sativus. Classification (NCBI taxonomy): domain Eukaryota; kingdom Viridiplantae; phylum Streptophyta; class Magnoliopsida; order Fabales; family Fabaceae; genus Lathyrus; species Lathyrus sativus. The sequence continues at coordinate 770,432,473 of OZ012735.1, forward strand.
GGCATACGACTAGCTTCCTGCGAAACCTGCACTTGTGACCCGGTGCGGGGGAAAATCCTGCTTTAGTGACTTTACTGGGGAAACACGAGCTTCAGCTCCCGAACACTTCTATGAACTCTGCACTTGTGACCCGGTGCTGGGGGAGGAGGAATCATTCTTCGGTGCTTGACTCAGCTGATGAGGTGACGTTCCTTCAGGACGCGTCTGCTTGGGGAAGAGAATCACCTCTACCTGGGGAAGACATATCAATGCTCACTATCTGATTCTGATTCCGCGGAGGAGAGATCACTGAACTCTGCTGAAGAAGGAGGACTCATCCTGCTTCGGGGATACGCACGACACATCTTCTGACGGGTGCTATACCTGCAACGACACAAACAAACAGACAAGATACCCTCCTCAAAGGGGCCTATCAGGGTTATTATCTCGCGACAACGTTCAATTAATTAATTGTTTCAACAATCAATGGGCTTAGGCCCGCAGGTTTATGTATGCGCATTTTATCAAAAAAACACATCGGCGTTATCATTCGCAAACAAAACAGATAAATGCAAAACAGACAAGTAGAATTGCTGAATAATGTGCATTTTATTGATAGTGAACCCCTGAATGGGCAAAGATGTTTTACAATAGAGGCAAGCTCCTGAAATGAGGAAGCCGCGCAAAAAAAGAAAACATAAATATACATCAGTATATACAAATGTCGGCAATCGAGGCGTAGACGAACACCATGAGTTGATCCCTCTAAGACCCACTCGACTTCGATACTTCTCCGATGCTTCAGCTTTGGAAGAGATTGATTCAGATAAACGGCCCTCAGGTCTTCCGAACCACTAAACAATGAAAGTCCATACGCGGAACGCAGTCATTTGCTTATTTGAATCCCTAACTTTTGCGTGAACCGCCCTTTCGGGTTTTCAGTTCATCGGGATACCCTTTTTTGCCGAAGCCGCCCAGTGTAGGTTTTCGACTTCGCGGGTGTACATTTTTCAATATGTCCCTAATTTTTGCCCGAACCTTTTATTCTGTTTTTTGGTTCGCCGGGATGCCCCTTTTTTGCCTGGACTCTCTCTTTTTTTTTGTCCAGCGGGTCGCTTTCAAGCAAAGTATTTTTTAACTGCGTCCGCGTTCACCGGGGATGCAAAATCTTCACCATCCATCGTGGATAACAACAAAGCTCCTCCCGAGAAGACCTTGCTGACGACATACGGCCCTTCGTAATTCGGAGTCCACTTGCCCCGGTGATCGGAGTGTGGCGGAAGAATCTTCTTCAGGACGAGATCACCCGTCTGAAAGCTTCGAGGACGCACCTTCTTATCATAAGCTTTCTTCATTCGGCTTTGGTACAGGCGACCAAATGCAATCGATGCTAACCTCTTCTCGTCCATCAGGCTGAGTTGGTTCAGGCGATTCGTCACCCATTCTGCCTCATCAAGTTTCACATCAACCAAAACTCGCAAAGAGGGAATCTCCACTTCTAGCGGTAGGACAGCTTCCATACCGTACACCAAGGAGAAAGGAGTTGCCCTGGTCGACGTACGCACCGTCGTACGATAACCGTGCAAGGCAAACGGCAGCATCTCGTGCCAATCTTTATACGTCACAACCATCTTCTGAACAATCCTCTTGATGTTCTTGTTGGCCGCTTCAACGGCGCCGTTCATCTTCGGCCGATAAGGAGATGAGTTGTGGTGTTCAATCTTGAAGCTCTGGCACAGCTCCTTCATCATCTTGTTATTCAAATTCGAACCATTATCAGTAATGATCCGCTCGGGAATTCCATAGCGACAGATGATGTCCCTCTTGATGAATTTAGCCACCACCTGCTTGGTCACATTAGCGTACGAGGCTGCCTCCACCCACTTGGTGAAGTAGTCGATAGCTACCAGAATAAAACGATGACCATTGGATGCGGTGGGCTCGATCTTGCCTATCATGTCAATGCCCCACATGGAGAACGGCCAAGGGGAGGACATGACATTCAAGGGGCACGGCGGCACATGAACTCTATCAGCATAAATCTGGCATTTATGACATTTCCTCGCGAATCTGAAGCAATCCGACTCCATAGTCAACCAGTAATATCCTGCTCTCAGGATCTTTCTCGTCATGGCATGCCCGCCGGCGTGCGTACCGAATGTGCCCTCATGGACTTCCTCCATGAGCATACTGGCCTCTTTCTCATCTACACATCTGAGTAGCACGAGATCGTGGTTTCTCTTATACAGCACTCCATCAGGATTGAGGTAAAAGTTTCCAGATAGCCTCCTCAGAGTCTTCTTATCCTGGGTAGACGCACCCGCAGGATACTCCTTAGTCATAAGGAAGGTCTGAATGTCGTGGAACCATGGCTTGCCGTCAGTGGCATCCTCGATTGCGAACACATATGCTGGTCTGTCAAGACGCGAAAGGACAATGCTTGGAGCCTCATTCCAAAGATTGACCTTATACATAGAAGCCAACGTGGCTAAAGCATCAGCCATTTGATTTTCAGCCCGGGGTACATGATGAAGTTCTACTCGGTCGAAGAACGGAAGCAGCCTTCTGGCGTAATTCATGTACGGCACTAGATTCGGTTGACGAGTTTCCCACTCCCCTTTGATCTGATTGATTACAAGCGCTGAGTCACCATATATGTCTAGATTCTTGATTCTCAAATCAATTGCCTCTTCTAGACCCATAATACACGCTTCATACTCGGCCTCGTTGTTGGTAACTGGAAACGTCAGTCTCGCAGTAAACGGGATGTGGGATCCGTGAGGAGTCGTGATGATAGCCCCGATACCACTTCCATAGGAATTGACTGCTCCGTCGAATATCAACTTCCACTGAGACTTCCTATCCGGCCCCTCGTCGGGCAATGGCTCTTCGCAATCCTTTGCTTTGAGAAACATAATGTCCTCGTCAGGGAACTCGAACTTCATTGGCTGATAGTCTTCGATTGGCTGTTCGGCAAGGTAATCAGACAATACGCTCCCTTTGATGGCTTTCTGAGAGACGTACTGAATATCATATTCTGTTAACACCATTTGCCATCTGGCAATCCTGCCCGAAAGAGCCTGCTTCTCGAAGACGTACTTGATCGGATCCATCTTCGAAATCAGCATAGTGGTGTGATTGAGCATATACTGTCGTAGACGTTTGGCAGCCCAAGCTAATGCACAACACGTCTTCTCCAGCATCGAGTATCGAGATTCACACTCAGTGAACTTTTTACTCAAATAATAAATGGCATGCTCCTTTCTGCCCGTCTCGTCGTGCTGACCGAGAACACACCCCATGCTATTCTCCAGAACTGTCAAGTACATGATTAATGGCCGTCCAGCCACTGGGGGTATCAAGATTGGAGGTTCTTGAAGATACTGCTTTATCTTATCGAATGCCTTCTGGCAATCTTCATTCCAAGTAATCGCCTGATTTTTCTTTAACAACTTGAACATCGGTTCACAAGTGGCCGTGAGCTGGGAGATAAACCTCGCAATGTAGTTTATTCGGCCCAAGAAACCACGAACTTCTTTTTCTGTTTTCGGCGCTGGCATCTCTTGGATAGCTTTTATTTTCGCAGGATCAACTTCAATACCTCGTTCGCTAACGATAAACCCCAATAACTTTCCGGACCGCACCCCGAAAGTGCACTTGTTAGGATTCAGCCTCAGCTTGAACTTCCTAAGCCTTTCAAACAGCTTCAGCAAATTGACCAGATGCTCCTCCTCCGTTTGGGACTTTGCAATCATGTCATCAACATAGACCTCGATCTCATGATGAATCATATCATGAAACAAAGTTACCATTGCTCGCTGGTAAGTGGCCCCCGCGTTCTTCAGACCGAAGGGCATTACCTTGTAGCAAAACGTGCCCCAGGGGGTAATAAACGTTGTTTTCTCCATGTCCTCCGGCGCCATCTTAATCTGATTGTAACCGGAGAAGCCATCCATGAACGAAAACACGGAAAACTGGGCTGTATTGTCGACCAACACATCGATATGAGGCAACGGGAAATCATCCTTAGGGCTCGCCCTATTCAAATCCCGATAATCGACGCACATACGTACCTTACCGTCCTTCTTCGGTACAGGCACTATGTTGGCGACCCACGGAGGGTAAGTGGTAACGGCTAGAAATCCTGCGTCCAACTGCTTCTGGACTTCTTCTTTGATTTTTACAGCCATATCTGGTCTCGTCCTCCTGAGCTTCTGCTTGACTGGAGGGCAATCTTCTCGCAACGGCAAGCGATGAACCACGATATCTGTGTCAAGTCCGGGCATATCCTCATATGACCAAGCAAAGACGTCACTATACTCTCGAAGCATCTCGACCAGTCTATGCTTGACATCGTTCTGCAGCGCAGCCCCGACTCTGACATTCCTGATAAGCTCCTCAGAACCCAGATTTATGATCTCAATCTCCTCCTCATGAGGCAGAATAACCTTCTCCTCTTGTTTCAACAAGCGGGCCAATTCTTCCGGAAGGTCCTCGTCTTCATCAATCTCATCCTCGGCTTGATAGATCGGGCAATCAAAGTCGTAGTGAGCCGTAGAGGGTCCAGAGTCGATGTCGTCTGTTACGTGGATCCTGCAATAACAAGGGTTAAGTTTAAAGCAGGAATATGCAGGTTAGCACGAGCCTCGTCGCCCTTTTGCTGTTTTTCAAAACAAGCATAAAATATGAATAACAGAGAACACAATATTTGATTACGAAGAAAACGCCTTTTTATTTATTGATAAAATGTATACACATAATCCAACAAGGCCCTGACAGTAAAACCACTATGCCCCGGGCAGGACATAGGGTTGTACAAAGATTGTAAAAAGCAAATCATTACTCTTCACTTGTCAGTTCGATAATCTCCTTGATGGTCCAGTTGTGAAGGCGCTCGCCTGGCTTGCTCGGTTGAATCCAGGCATCGAGATCACAGTCACTGTCTCCGCTGTCCTCCGACGCTGCGTTGACACTTTCGAATATTACTCCTCCCTTGGTGAATAGGATCGGCCCCTTTCCACGAGATGAGCTACCAGAAGAAGTTGAAGCTTCAGCTTCTGGAGAATATCCCAGTCCAAACTTATCCTGTTTGAATGGTATATCCAAGACATGCCCCCAGCCTGGGGTAGAACCAGCTTCGACAACAGCCCTAGCTTCCTTAAACGAAGAGAGGTTCACCTCTTGCTTCTCTGCAACAACGGGAGCTACCTCCTTCACCTTGACGGTCTCAAACGCCTGGCAAAGAGTCTCATGGATCTCGCCATCCATTTCGACATACTTGAAGGACGACAGGTGGCTTACCATGATGTCCTCCTCTCCGCAAACTGTCACTATGCTGCCCCCAACAGCATATTTAAGCTTCTGATGCAACGTGGACGTCACGGCACCAGCAGAATGAATCCACGGCCGACCTAAGAGGCAACTGTAGGCGGGCATGATATCCATAATATAGAACACTGCATTAAAAGTCTCTGGTCCAACCTGAATTGGCAGGGTCAATTCTCCAAAGACGTGGCGTTTGGTTCCGTCAAAAGCCTTTACGACCAGATCACTGGGCGTGCACAGCAGTCCCCGGGTATCCAACTTCATTAGTGCTTTCTTCGGAAGCACGTTCAGCGAGGAGCCCGTATCTACTAGGACATGTGACATAATCGTGCCCCTGCACTCTATCGAGATGTGCAAGGCATGGTTGTGATCTCTTCCCTTGGGCGTCAGCTCCAAATCTGTAAAACCCAGCCCATTACCAGCGTTGACATGAGCTACTACTTCCTCTAGTTGATTAACGGATATCTCCTGCGGCACGTATGCAGCATTCAACACTTTCAGCAACGCGTTGCGGTGTGCTTCAGAACACAGCAACAGGTTGAGAATTGAGATCTTTGACGGAGTCTGGTGAAGGTGATCTACAATCTTGTAGTCACTTTTCCTGATCAGCCGCATGAACTCTTCGGCGTCTTTAACCAACAAGTCTTTCTCTGCCCCTGCAGGAACCTCTTCAACGGCTTTACCTTTGCCTTTGTCAGCAGCATCAGCCCTGACTACCTTCTCTGCCGCACCCTCTGCCGGCGCGAACACTCTGCCACTTCTGGTGATACCACTGGCTTCAGCAAGATTCTGCGCAGTCGATCTGGGCGGCTCAATCTCTACCTTCTGGCCATTACAATACACTTCAGCGCCATAATGCCATGGAACGGCATTGGTACTCTCGAACGGGATTGGTCCAGCCCTGGTGATGGTAATAGTAGGCGGACGAGGTGCAGAAATAGTGATAGGGTGGCGAGGAATGGTGATAGTGGCAACTTCGTCCGCCTGCTTCAGCACGACTTCTCCCGACGCATTCTCAATGCTTCGACTAAACTGCAAAATACCCTCGGTCATCAGACTCTGGATACCTTCACTCAACTGCTCACACCCGTCAGGAAGTGTAGCACATGCCATACAAAATTCCCCACATCCGGGAAAGAAACCTTTCTTTAGCAGCTTAGCTTTAACAAAGCTCAACGGCGTTTTCAAATCTCTGACATCAGTCAGCAAGTCTGAATTCTCTTCAGAGATGATAGCATTTACTCCGCCCCCCCTATGGTGAGGCATCGGATTCTTGGTGACGTTGGGCACGTTGTCAGAAAAATTTATTATCTTGGCGTCGATCATGTCCTGGACCTTATGCTTAAAAGCTTTGCAGTTCTCAATTGTATGGCCAGGTGCCCCAGAATGAAATTCACATGTAGCATTAGCATCGTACCCGGGTGGTGGTGCCCCTGTCAAGGGAGCTAGCGTCCTTTTCTGAACCAGTTGGAGCTGAAGCAACGTCTGCAGAAGCTGTGCATATGACATGGGAGGAGTTTCCAAATGACGGTTTGCCAGGGGACCCCGATGCTGATATTTCTTATATCCCGGATTATTCTGTTGCTGAGGCTGCTGCTGCGGCTGTGGGGGAGCAACTGGGATGTTTATGCTAGCGATCTGAGACTGAGGGCCCTTGCCCTTTCTCCTAGCATTAGAGACAGCACTGGCATCGCCCTCTCGGCGTTTGCCAGTATAAGGTTTCTTGCTGGCTCCTCCAGATGAGGATGATTCGCCTTGAATCTTGCCGATCTTTATACCATTTTCAACATGCTCGCCCAAAGTGATGAGGGCCGAGAATGTCCCGGACATGCCACTAACCAACTTCTCATAATAGACTCCGGGAAGAGTAGCCACGAACATCTGTACCAACTCACGCTCAACCATCGGCGGTTGAACCCGAGCAGCCAATTCACGCCACCGCTGGGCGTACTCCTTGAAGCTTTCATTGCTCCGCTGCGAGAGGTTCTGAAGCTGAACTCGGTTGGGAGCCAAGTCGCTATTATACTGATAGTGGAGAACAAATGCTTCAGCGAGATCTTTCCACGTTCGCACAGCAGCGGGTTCCAAACCCATATACCATTCAAGCGATGGGCCAGAAAGACTATCCTGAAAGAAGTGCATCAGCAGCTTCTCATCATCGGAGTAAGCGGACATCTTTCTGTAATACGATCGGAGATGAACACGGGGACAAGTAGTGCCTCTATACTTCTCAAAGATAGGCACCTTAAACTTGTGAGGTACTTTAAAGTCAGCAATCAGCCCAAGTTTGGACATGTCAACGCCCAATGTGTTCTGATTTTCTATATCTCTCATTTTATCTTCCAGTGCCTTGAACCTGAGTCTAGCTTCAGCAGTCAACTCAGCCTCTACACCTCTCTGAGAGAAAATGTCGTCCTGATGGTCCTCCAACCACGGTTGAGGCACCACCATATTTCCTGCACCAACATTAACATTGGCTCCCAAACCACCATTGACGGCGCCCGCCGCGTTAAGTCCGAGATTATTCATAAGATTGTCGTTAGCACTACCGTTGCCCCCGGCAGCAGGAACAACGTTCTGAGGAGTATCACCTTGAGGAGGAGGAGTGGGTACGGCCCCGCCGTGAAGAATTCCATTGCTGTCAACCCTGGAGATGAGAGGTTGAACCAAAGTACGCAGCTGATCTTGCCCGTTCGCAACTACTTGCATCAACTCCATAAAACGATCCATCCTTTCACGAAGCTCCTGAACATCTGATTGTACCTGGTCCATGATTCTCGTTTGATTGGCGCGAGTCGAGTAGCGGTGGATGAATCTTTGATCAATCCTGAAAGCAGCTCGGAACCTGAGTACCTGAAAAACCTGTCAAGATTAAAGGTTAGGAAAAGCAACAGAATGTATGTCATGCAAGAATGCTTCATGCAAATGCATGCGTGAGTCTGTGTGCTTGAGAGATTTCCCCGATCCTGGCACCTGCTGACGATAATAAGGAGAGGAATCCAGGCCCAATCATGGAAACAGTAACCTCACAGACACACGCTAATGGAATGATTATGCAAGCTAATGCAAAATGCAGGCATGCAACAATATATATCCAAGGCTGCTGTGGAGATTCGATGTCAACAGTCACTGCTGAGAAGGAAACCCCGGTGTAAACCCACTGATCTTGATCTGTTGTGAATAACCATCTGGTAGGATCAAGATCAAAATTCTGCTCTGACAAGAACGAAGGCCTGATGATGAAAACCCTGGATGCAAGATCAAGGAATATCTGTTGGAGAAGTCTTCGGACCCTCTGCCCTCTCAAGAACAAATGCACAGCTGCTGATGAGATCTTCAAACCCTACTCAAAAATCTGCCCTATCAAGAACAAAATAACAACTGCTGGCGAGATCTTCAGACCCCCTTCAAAATCTGCTCCATCAAGAACAAATAACAATTGCTGATGAGATCTTCAGACCTCACTCAAAAATCTGCTCCATCCAGAACAAATAACAACTGCTGATGAGATCTTCAGACCTCACTCAAAAATCTGCTCCATCCAGAACAAACCTCTGATAATAATACACTGGTCAAAGCCTGCTCTATCAAGAACAGACCAACATCCGATGATAAGATCCTCTGATCAAACCGTTGCTCTATCAAGAACAAATCTGCAACTGAGAACTCAACATACTGATCCACTGTCAAGAAAACCAGGTAGTCTGGAGGTCAAAGTTTCCTGCAATATCCCAACCCCGCTCACAGGTATGATGGACCTAATCCACGGACAAAGGTACGGCATCCTATGCGGTCGTCAGCGTCACAGACATTCATGAGTGACAATACGATTACCAGAAGGAGTGGCATCGTCAAGTCATGAAGAGGCCTCTCTTAGCTGACTTCCAAATGATCGGTCCCCAGAGTCGACAATCCTCACGTCTGGACTCCCCTCAGATCCTCAGGACCGGAAAGGAGCACCTCTGCAAGAATCTCGTCTGAGCGCAGATTTTCGTAGGGAACTGTGCCTGTTCAACAGACAGGTTCGTCTACTACTTCTCCGCAACTATATCTAGGTGTGTACTCAAGCCCAGGTCCGGCTTTTCACTCACAGTAACATCCCTCTCCCACAGCAGCACAGATAATCATATCAAACTGGAAATAAAATGCGGGAAATAAAATGCGGGAAGTAAAGAATGCGATAAATAAACGCAACCCAATAAGCAAACACACAAACGATAGGATTGACTCGCGTAGGGGATGGGAAACGGTCCCAGCATAAGGGATGGGAAAAGTCCCTAGATGCTATGTCCCCAGCAGAGTCGACAGCTGTCGCTTGCGCGAAAAATAAGGTGCCGGCATGACAGAAGAGTCGCCACCTTTCGTTATTTATCCCTCAGAGCGGGAAAGGAAACGATCGGAAAAACCTGACGAAAAAGGGTAAGACAAGGTCATCGCAACCATTGTCTGGGTTCGGGAGTCGGTTACGCAAGGGGAAGGTATTAGCACCCCTCACGTCCGTCGTACTCGACGGGATCCTCGCTTGTTTGTTTACTTGGACGGGTTAGTTATAATCTATCTACCTATCAAGGCTGGCTGAAAAAGAAAAGAAAAATGACTCGGCAAAGCGTCGCACTTTATGCCTACGTATTCCCATCAGAGAATGAGAAATCAGAGTCAACGTAGTTCGGCTAACTACGGGTGAAGATGGGGAAGGTTGCTCGCTAGGATGTCGCATCCTATGCCTACGTACTTTCATCTGGTATGAAAGATCAGAGCAAACGTAGTTCGGGAAACTACGGGAAAAAGTGGCTCAACTAGGAGGGAGACTATCAAGTCCTGTCTGTTATCATGCCATGGATTCATCCTATGGTTGAGGTTTGAACAGGGAGCTCCTAGATGTTATCATGCATGGGTTTCAACCTAACAGTCTATCATCAAGTCCTCATCAGAAGAAATGAGAGTCCTAAGGGATCATATCAATGATACACAGAATACAGACAAAAACATCAGTTTTAACAGTAAAATGCATGCAATGCAAGTGAGGGAGGAAATGTGTGTGGGGTTTCAGCCTCCACAAGCTCATCTCAACCTCAAGCCAGTCATGAAATAACAGTAATCATACTGAAAATAAACAACATGCTATCAAGCAATGAACCAGATAAAGGAAAGGAAGTACCATCAGGTAAACAAAACACACTTGAGAAAGAATCACCTATTCTCTAATCCTAATCACAGAATCTAAACAAATCTAAGCAAAGCCCTCAGGCAAAAACCTAAACAAGAGAAATCATTCCCAGTCTTCAAGCTTCAGAATAAGCTTACCAAAGAAAGGGAGCTAAGCAATCAGACTCATAGTGTCTTCCTCAGGAAAGCACTAGGAGGTGTATACTCAGGAATCATACCCTATGTGGCTCAACCACTGTGATCAGTTTACATCCCTCCTCAGGAGAGATTAAACTCACAAGCAGGCTCCAACATCACTGGATATTTAGAAAATCCTATATGAACTAGTGGAGCTAAGTGAATAGACCCATAGGACCTTCCTCAGGAAAGTACTAGGAGGCTTCCACTTAGGAGTTGTACCCCATGTGGCTCAACAACATGTGATCAGTTTACATTCCTCCTCAGGAGAAATTAAACTCACAAGTTGGCTCCAACATCATTGGATACTTGAGAAATCCTAGATCAACTAGTGGAACTAAGTGAATAGACCCATAGGACCTTCCTCAGGAAAGTACTAGGAGGCTTCCACTTAGGAGTTGTATCCCATGTGGCTCAACAACATGTGATCAGTTTACATTCCTCCTCAGGAGAAATTAAACTCACAAGTTGGCTCCAACATCATTGGATACTTAAGAAAGAGGTGAGAAGGAAGAATGAAAGTCATTCATAGTGCCTTCCTCAGGAAAGTACCATGAACTTCCTTCAAACTTCAGACTCTCAAACCTCACAGACAGGAGATGAGACAAGCTCTGGGTCTCTGCATCTTGGTCTACAAGCTCCTCTTCATGATGCTCCCCATCAATATCCTCAAGGCAACACAAGCCCTTCAGCAAATTCCTCAGAAAGATCCCCACAGATGAACAGATAACCCACTGAACAAACCAAATCATCAGGCAATCTTCAGATAATACCTAAAAATATTAAACTAATGGGGAAAAATCTAACAAATATTCACAAGGGTCCTCAACACCTACTCATAACATCTATAAAGGTTTCTACCTAAAAATCAAGATAAGACTCAATCAAAGAAAGGGATCATCACCTATGCACAATCCTAAACCCTAATTAGACTATCCTAAGTCTACCCTAATTAAACTAACCAAGATTAATTCTAAAAAAATCTAGAAAAAATCCTATGGGGAAGTATGACTCATCATCTAATTGCATAAAAAAGAATGGGTAAAAAAACCTAAGGGAATGTCCTAAAATAATTCCTACAAAATCAAATATCAAAATGAAACAATTAAAAAGCTATTTAATTGGAAAATCTATTAAAAATATTGAACCTAAAAATAAAATCTCAATTTTATTTTTATAATTTTCTACTCATTTTAATCTACTCATAGAAAAAAGAAGCAATTAAAAATCATTTTTTAACTATTTTTAATGAATTATTCAAAACAGACAAAATTAAAAGAAAATTAAAAAGAAATGAATTAATTAAAGGAGGGGGGGGGGCGCAACTAGCACATCAGACTAGTTAAATGAATTGGGCTACACAAAAAGGGGGGTGCAAGTAGCGCTATAGGCCCAGAAGCGGTCTTTAATGAAACGGCTGCGTTTCATTTAGATTCAAATCTTCCCTCCAAACTCAGACACGCGCGCGACCGTTAGATTAGGTGAATTTGTCAAACATTGGATTTGATCCAACGGCGCTCCCTCATCGTCTTCAAACGAACTAGGGTTTTGCAGAACCCTCTCTCATGCACTCATACATTCGAGCTCCATTATCTCTCCCCACAGGCCACGGCTTCCCTCGACCTAAACATGAAAAATCATCTACTTCTCAAGCCCTACACAACCCTACGTACAGTTTTCACCAATTTGCCCTAGATTGTTCTAACAGAAAGCACCAACACCATGGCACCACCATATTCAACTGCTATCAAACTTCATCAAACTCAAAACTAAAAGTCTACAGATGCACTACACGTTACCCTAACTAATACACACTAATTCTTGATGATTAAAACTAACAATCTACATAGTTCTTGCAACTCAAAGATTTCTGGTTCTGTTATGGATCCTCATGGAACATGCTATAACTCTCAGGGATGGATCCTCTAGCCTAGTACATCATTCTTATGGCTATAAAACTAATTAAACTGCAATAATTTAAGAGATATAGGGTGAAGAAGGAACCTGTCAAGAAGATGATGGTGAGGCTCGTGGAGGTGGTTGCAGGTCTTGAAATGGCTTCAATGAGATCCTACAATGGTGAAGAAACTTCTGTTTGCACTTGTTGTGAAGGTGGTGGCTTGAAGTGAAAGAAAACTCAAGTTGCTTCAACTTGAAGAAACTCCTCCAATGGCTATGTATCCTTCTCTCTCCTCTGACTTAGCTCAACTTTCACCAACCTTAGACTCTCCATAATGCACTCTTTTTATAACAATCCATGGAAGTCTCTAGATTCATCTAGAATGATGTGGAAGTTTCATGAATTTCTCCTTGAATGAGAAGTTGGTTATCTCATCTCCCATGCTTCAAGCCTTCAATTTGGTCTCAAAATGTCCTTATGTGAGTTATTGAATGAGGATGAGTGAAAAACAAGTGTATTTGTTGCTTATGTAGGGTTTTCTAACATTGCCTTCTTTCTTAAGTAACAAATTTCCAAAGGAACCTCATCTTTTAAGCCTCAAATGAAAATTCTACTTAAACCAATCTTCTCAAAATGTTTTTTCCAATCAAAATGATATATTGGATGACCTATTTTGGATTTGTAGATCTTCCAAAACACTTTTCAATTTCAACTTTTCAAAGTTATAAGTCATTTTTAGTTCATTTTTGACCAATCATGGAATCTTGTGCTATGAGCCTTTTCAACAATTTGTGACCTTCTTTCTAGACTTAAAATCACATTTTGAGCAACTTTCATGTTTTGAGTTTTTCCATTTGAGGCTTGGAAATAGGAGTTTTAGGCATTGGATAAAATGACCTATAACTGACAAATGACCAAAATGCCCCTGCCTTGTTCAAACCATAAGTTGAGTTCCACAAATCCAATCAAGGACTTCTACCACTCAAATTAAAGCTAAGAAGATCCTCTTCAACATTCATGTTGACCAAGAAACCATAGGAATCAACCTACTAGGGCAAAAGTTGTCTGGAAGTTGGGTGACTTTCAAGGACCCAGATTCACACACATCAACTGACCTGTAATTTGTCAAAACCACAACTTGAGCTCTGTAACTCCTATCAAGGACTTCCACCACTCAAATTAAAGCTTAGAACAAGCTCTACAACATTCATGTTGTGGGGAAGATGAGATCTCAATCACATCTATAGCTAAAACTGCCTGGAAGATAGGGGTCAAATTAGGGTTTTTTCACTGACAATCCTCAGAAACCCTAACTTCAAACTTCTCAAACTCCTCATTCATGGTGAGTTGGTCTAGGAATCATCTTTATATAATCTCTATGCATCATTCCATGATCTCATGGCCCTTGGATTAAGTCTCAACCTTCTCCAAATCTTCAGTTGATCTAGGGTTGACCCAGTCAAAACCCTAATTCTACCATTCATGGTTGAATCTTCTGAATTCTTGCATAATGACTTCTCTGGGCTTCATGAAGGCTATCAAAGCATCTCATAAGCTTTCTCAAAACATTTAATTCATTCTCAAAGTCTCAGAATCATCTGAGGAGCACCCACAACTCTCAAACTGTGAAGCACACAACCCTGGTTTCAACCCATCCCTCTGAGGATCTCTTGAACTTTCTGATGAAGGTATCAACTTCCAAACACTCAATGAACAAATAAATGTTGGTCAAATTTTGGGGTGCAACAACTTTTTGACACACTTGTACCTAGTAAATGTCTATGATATGCTCAAGTTTTTAAAAAACGTCTGCGGTCGCATAAAGACTTCCAAAATTTCAGTCGGTACAGGTGTTGCGAAATTGATTACAGTCGTCGCAGTATAAATTAATCATAATTTTTTTTTAACATAAAAACGATAAATAACAATATCGATAGTACCGATAACATTTTGTCACGGTTGTTTTTGCTGCCACAGCCCCTTTTCAAAACCCTGACTATGCCACAGTCCCTTTTGAGTGATAAGTTTTGAAACATATGTTTTTCTCTTATCATGTAACGTTGGTATCTACTGTCTAGGTGATTTTGACGGTTGATCAGAACTTGAAGTGAGTCAGAGACTTTGTCGGTGATGTTAAATTGCAAGGATGAGGAGGGTGTGTATCTGCAAGGCACTCCGATGCTAAAGAAAGAATAAGGCGAAGAGAAGGCAAGTACAAAAAGTGTATGACATAGGGTGACGTGGAATGATTTAGAATACCTGACCCTCTCAAGTGAGAGAGTTTTTATAGTGCCCCCAGCGCTTGGTCATTGGTCCTTATTATCGGGACGAGATAACCACTCTCCAAAGAATAGATAATTGCCATAAACTAGTCGTTAGGACGAGCAGAGGTGCTCGAAACTAGCCGTTGCCACGGGCAAGGGCGCGACCGCGGACACGGGGGTCGTAACTATTTCTGAATGGTGAAACCGTGCGCGACGGGCAGAAATGTGACGAGGGGCAGCTGATCCTGGGGTCAGCTGGCCAGCTTTCCTCAGCTGAGGGGCAGAGGAGAGGAAGCTTCACTTTTCCCTTAGCTGGCAGGGCTAAGGCTATTGTGTCGTTCTAAGAGTAAAAGTAGATTGTGTCATGCCTATCCATTGGGCTAGTCCAGAACAGGAGCCCCTAAGTCGTTGCTCCTGAGCATATGAGTGATGACTTAAGGGCAGCCAGCTGTCTGAAGAGGAGTGGGCGTGGTTGATGCCCGTTACTTAGATAGGATCGTTCCGTAGTGCTCGAAGGCGTCTGCGTCTGGGGAACCTGGAACGTTGTCCTGAGTGCCCGACGGACGGGAAGATCAACGGTTGATGGACGATCAGTCGTTTTTATGCGTTATTTTACCATTAGTTTTAGTTAATCTTCTTATATGTTTAGTTGCATTTTATTTTCTTTTATTGCATTTTATGCGTTGGTTTTGTATTTCCATTGTTTTTAGGTTCAGGTAAGCATTCAGGACGAATCGGAGCGGAAACCAGAAAAAATTGTAGGAATTCGGAAGAGTTTTTAGAAGAGAGACAGTGGTCTAACACGGCCACCCATGTCACCTGACACGGGCCGTGTCAGGAGGAACACAAAGAGAAGAAATTTGAGTGATGGATAGTGGGCTGACACGGGCACCCGTGTCACCTGACACGGCCCATGTCAGCAAGTCTGGGGCATGAACAATTTGCATTAGAGAGCCAAGGGGCCAACACGGCCGTCCGTGTTAGCTTGATCGTGGCAGCTTCCAATTTTCTTGTTTTTGTGACCTTTGTGATTCTTAAGGGTATTTTGGGTATTTTCCTGTTGATGTGTTGGACCTGAGAGTATTTAAGACGCATTTTGAGGAGGAAAAAGGGACTTTGGACCAGAGAAGAATTATACGATCAAAAGATTGGAGAGCTCAAGTTTTCCGAAAGACGAAGGGTTTTCAGGAGCGGAAGCGATTGACAATCTGAGTTTCTCAAATTTCTTGTAATGTCTAAATTTTATATTGTATTTTCCTTGAATATTATGAGTAGCTAAACCCCCCAATACTAGGGGATGTCCCTGATTTGAATCTGTAATAACTCTGATATTAGTATTGCAATAACATTTCCTTTGTTTTTCATAACCAATTTGATCTCTAGCTATTCTTAATGTTTGCCCTGCCGGACAAATAGGGTTTGATTTTCGATTAACGATTAGGCTGGACCGCCGTTGTTAATGCTTTGTTTTGGATCTTTCTGTAGTAGATATCACCTAGGACTAGGGATACCCTATAGGGACTGGAACATTCTTGATAATTGGTTGCTTAATTTCATCTATAATTCTCTATGGACATAGGAATTAGGGTGGATGATTAAAGGTTTTCTCACTAAGGACTTAGGGATAAACATTCTAAAGAATCAGTAATTAGTTAGTTACAATAAGTTGTTGTAGTGTAATTCAGAGTTGTTACCGAGTCATATCACACACCATCTCTAGCATAATCTACTCATATATTTTCTAAACACTCATATACTTTCTTTATCTTTATGCAATTGTTTTATAATTTCACAAAACAATCCTCAATCACAAGGACTTTTTGTTTAATTGAATTGAAATCAAAACTTATATTCCTACGCAGTCCTCGAGATCGATATTCGGGGAAATTCCCTCTTATTACTACATTGGCAAAATAGTACACTTGCTATTTTTCCGATCAAGTTTTTGGCGCCGTTGTCGGAGACTGCCAAAATATAAGTTTAATTTTAATTCAATTGAAATTTTTTTGCTCTACGACCAAAATTTTATTTTTAGTTTTTTTATAATTAATTTTTTTTCCGTTACTACTAATTTGCGTCTAACATTTTTATGCGAGGAGAATCCTCAGCTAATTTTTCTTTTGACGCAGAGATCGAAAGAACTTTACACACAAGGCGTAGACAAGCAAGACTAGAAGCTTCAAAAGCAGAACCTTCAGCGTCAGCACCAGAAAAAGAAAGAGTCTGTTTTCATTTAGAGCATTCTGATTCAGGTTCAGACTTAAATAGAGATGATGTGACTATGGCTGGAGTTCCACCAGCAGAGAGACTCCTTGGTAATTATGGTGGAGTTAATGCACTGGCTGGTCGGTTAAAAATTATGAACCAATCGATGAACGTGGAAAATTTTCAGTTGCATCCGAGCACCATTACCCAACTTGAGAGGAGATCTTTCACCGGAAAGGTTAATGAAGATGCCAACAAACATCTGCAAAGATTTCTAACTATGAGCACTACTCTCAAGATTGATGGGCACACTGATGAAGCGAAATAATTAAGAATGTTTTAGTTCTATCTCTCTGAAGATGCTGAAGAGTGGTTTTACTCGTTACCCGCATGAAGTATTGCTACTTGGAAAGAGATGTATAAGGCCTTTCTTAATGAGTATTTTTCTACCTCTGTGTATATTCGTAAAAGATATGATATCATGAATTTTAAACAGAAGGAGGGAGAATCACTGGGCGATGCGTATAAAAGGTTCAACCGATTATTGGCTGCATGTCCTACTTATAACATGGATCAAACTGAACAGATGCATCTATTTGTGAATGGTCTCAAGATGAAGACTAAGCAACTAATTGATATGGTAGCTGGTGGCTCGTCAAACTTTACAACAACCACTGGTATAAAGAAGATCATTGAAGCCATTGTTGCAAATGAGCATTTGGAACTATATGACTGTAGTGAGAGTAAACCTGAAGGAACAATTGACTTGAAGTTGACTAATCAAGTTGTAAAAGTGGAAGATCAAATTACAGCTAAAGTAGAAAGAAAGCTTAAAGCGATGAATGTAAGTACTCAGACTGTTGCCCAAGTTCAACCTGTCCAAGTTGTAAGTTGTGAGATTTATAGTGGACCCCATTTTACTACACATTGTGTTGCTACTACTAAACAAATTGAAGAGAGAAAGTATCTGAAGTAGAATAATCCCTATTCTTAGACTTATAATCCAGAGTGGAAGAACCATCCTAACTTCTCCTGGAAAGATCATAATCAACCTCAATATCAACAGCAACAACAAGCTCCTAAGAAAGAAGAATGAGAAATAGCTATTGAAAAGATGGCAACTCACAATATTCAATTCTAAGAAGAGACACGGAATAATCAGAGGAACATCACAATTGCTATAAAAAATCTTGAGGTTCAGATGGGGAAAATAGCACAACAACTCTCCGCGCAAACTCAAGGAACCTTCCCGAAGCAGGGGAGGAAGTTATTTAAACCCTTCTTTGAGTCCTTCAGGAAGTTCAAGAAGAGGTTCTACATTATCGAGCCCGTTTCGAAGAGGGCCACAGACTCCTCGTTTGTCTGGGAGGTTTCAACAGACGAGAACGGGTAATCCCTTATTGACGAGGAGGGCAAAGTCCAGGGATAGAGATTGCTGAAGTTCCCCTTCTACTGGAGCAGAGACCACTTGACCCGGAGAACCGACGATTATCTTACCACTCCTAACATGCTAGGGGATGATGACCAGGCCAAATATGCCAATCTTGTGGCCTTTATGGATGGTTTTCTCCCTGCTCAATGTGTGACTAGGGGCGGGAAGATTACTTATGAAGAAGATGGGGGACCCAAGGTGGAAGCCCAGTATATCAACACGAAGGAGCTCCACGAGTGTAGCACTCGTGAGGAGGCTTTAAAACTTCTGGGTAGTTATTTATTTCTTCTTAGCTTGCTCGTATTGTTATTTTCTTTGTTTGCTAACGCGTGCCCATTGTTTTACAAGTAAGAGGTCTTCGTCATAGGAGCGCATGGTGAAGAATGTCCAGGCGAAGATGAAAGCAGGAAAGAAGGTCGGAAAGAGCCGTCTGAGTGAGCAAATGGTTCCACCCCGGATGGGGTTAGGGACTTCAACCTCCGGAGTCACAACTTCCCAGACTTCCCCACTGCCGGTAACTTCCTGGGTTAAGCGCCCTCAAACGGGCGAGATCCTCGACCTGACTCATGAGGAGGAGAAGAGTAAGTTCGACATGCCTCCATGCTTTTCAACCAGAGTTTCTTCGAAGGCTCCTTCCTCTCAGTTCTTTGGGCGGAGTCTTTGCACCTCGAGAAGATGGACCGTCTGAGCAAGAGGACGATGCTAGCCCAAGATGCCGCTGCCCTGATGAGGATCTTGGGCATAACGGTGGTCTACACCGAGGAGGGGGCTCTTCAAGAAGCGGAGCTAAAAACATCCCAGGCCGCGAACGCAGCTCTGTAAGAAAAGCTGAAGGCCGCGGAGAAGGAAAAGAAGAAGTACATTGAGGAGGAAGTGAATAAATAGAAGGATGAGCTAGTAAAGGTTACATAGGAGAAGGACACCCTGGTCGTGCAGAAGAAAGTTGCGGAGGAGATCGTTGCATCACTGAGGGTTGTTATTGCTTCTGCTGAGGACGAAAGCCAAGAGGTGAAGAGTCTGAAGACTCGAGCCCAGCTTGTTGCCCGTGTTAATCATGCTGAGGAGGACTGTGTGGGCATCTTTGAGGAAGCTTTCGACAACATCGTAGGGCAACTGAAGATAGAGAACCCCGGGGTCGAGTAGTCTACCAAGGGGGCCGAGTTTCTCTACAGCGTGGTAGGCGTCCAGTTCGTAATCCCAGACTTCCTCAAATTTGCCGAGGAGCAGGGGCGACCTGCCCACGACGAGGCTCAGCCTGTGGAAGACTAGTCTTCTTTTCGTAGTACTTCCGGCCTGCGTGTTGTAATCTTGTAATTTATTTTTTGTATAGGCGGGGTCCCCTTTTTATTGTAACAAGTACAATTGCTACCCTCATGGTCGTCCTATGTTAATATTTATTTCTGGTTGCGTATGATTTGTGCATGTTATTACTTTGCTTTAAATTTGCTAAGTGTCACACGTTGCTCGTTACTTGTGCCCGTTGTATGGGTCTTTCAAGTGAATAATATCCTTAAGTCTCGGGGTTCGCTCGACAAAATTATGTTCGACAGTGGGGGGAACTGGTCGAAAGGCCGAAATTATTTCTGGGCATGAGAACGGAGCTCAGGTCGCGCTTGTTGTAACACCCCATTTCTCAAAATAAAATAAATGCAATTAAAATAAACAATTATCAGAGTTTCACACCACAAAATGGGATGTCACAAAATAAACTCAATCACGGAAACATTTTCATTAAATGATTTTCAACAAAATAACACAGCGAAAATCCTTCATCATATATATATATATATATATATATATATATATATATATATATATATATATATATATATATATATATATATATATATATATATATATATATATATATATATATATATATATATATATATATATATATATATATATATATATATATATATATATATATATATATATATATATATATATATATATATATATATATATATATATATATATATATATATATATACATATCATCATATACATGTCATATACATCAACCTCGACCAACTGCCCAAAATATACAAAACATGTTCACCCAAAAGATTCGTCAAACACGATACGCCACAAGGGCACACAAAATCATCAGATAACAAAATAACTCCCCAAAGCCCCGACGTTACGTATCAGAGCATCCCTACGACTCGCCACAACCAAGCTAGCTACACACCTGGATTATCTGTACTTCTGAAGAAGCACAGACCACAACAAAAGCAGAGGGGTGAGAAATCATGATCAAAATATAAAGGTAATAATGTACATGAATAAAAAGGCAGTAAATCACACAATTATCATTCACATACATCTACTCGGACCTAATGTCCCACACAACCATAACATATAAAATAATGCAACACATGCAACTCAACCCATGATATGCGGTACCGACTCAACAACAACACCGATGGGCACCTGGCCATCAACCTTCCCGAAGGAACACATTATCATCACCGATGGGCACCAGGCCATCACCCTCCACACAGGAGCACATCAAAACTAGGATAGATCACTTACGCTTCCCCGAGACAAGATCTATCCCTCACAATCACCGATGGGCATCAGGCTATCACCCTCCACACAGGAGTACATATCACTACCGATGGGCACCAGGCCATCACCCTCCACACAGGAGCACAATACCACAACCATGCTATGCATAACACAAAACAACAAACACAATAAATCTACGCAATTCCACCGATCACATTTCATCCCACATCACTTACACCGATTGATAATATACCTCATTCTAATTGAATCACAATATACCTCATTCATATGCAATCACATACACCGATTGAATCATTCTAATTGAACAATATCAAGGAAATCATATTTCACACCACACATATACTCTCTATAGCTCACAAACAATCACGTAATCAACCATGACCAACAAGGGCCCAACAATCACGAGAGAACCGAACAGCACAACCTAGAACACAACATTCTGTCACGCTCGCTGGCACATTCGCCTGGCGAAGCCCCGCAGCGAATGCTCGCTGAAGCTCGCCCGGCGAAACCCCCAGCGAAGCCAGACAGAGGCTACTGGCAGCACTCGCTGCCCAGTTCGCCTGGCGAAGCCTTAGCGAAGGCTCACCCCCTCATTCGCCCAGCGAATACCTGCGATTTCAGAAAAATAATGGCGTTGCTCAGAGTCGGCAAAACGCTCCGAACTCAGCCGATTCTATTCCAAACCAAACCCCATCATACCAGACCATTATTCCACCTATATACAACATTTATCCTCTATTTAACCCGATTAAATGTCAGCTATGCGCATTTACTCAGTTTCGGCATAAACTTCACACTATCCGAAATCCCCAAATTGAGCAATCAACACATGCAATGAATTCAAGCATATCAACATCAAACCCAAAATCATAACATCACATAAAACATAATCATCAACCTATGGGATTGAAGGAAATCCCCTTCTACCTAACATTCATGCATTTACTGAAATTTAACCGATTCCCCCCCCCCCCCCCCCCTTACCTCGAATAGGCAGCTTTGATGAAGAATCTTCAAGAATTCCACAGCCAAGTTCCTCTTGATTGTCTCTCAAGCTTGCTCTGCACTTGCTAGACCGTGTCCTTCTTCTTCTTCCTTTCATGATCGTGTTCTCTTTCTCAATTTCTTCCAAATGCCACTATTGCCCTCAATACCCCAAAATAATTCCAATTAATATAAATCCTCCTTTTTCTTAATTCCAATTAATATTTAAAACCTCATAATAATAATAATAATAATAATAATAATAATAATAATAATAATAATAATAATAATATCAACATTAATATTAATTATTAATTATTATCATTATTGATTATATAATATTAATACTATGCTCCTTATTTCCTCAACAACTTTCCACACAAGGCATGCCGATAATAAAATAACACGGGAAAACTTAAATAATTAAAATTGGCGTTACAACTCTCCCCCACTTTAATTATTTTCGTCCTCGAAAATACCTGATGGAAACAATTCTGGATATGCTTCCCGCATTCTGGTTTCCAATTCCCAGGTCACACTGCCTCCTGCAGCACCTTCCCAAGCTACTCTCACCAAAGGTATCTCTTTCCCTCTGAGTCGCTTCATCTTGCGATCCTCAATCCTCAACGGCATCATCTCAACAGTGAAATTCTCCTGGACTTGTACTTCATCTCTCTGAATCACATGATACGGATCCACGACATACTTCCGAAGTTGCGACACATGAAACACATCATGCAAATTCGAAAGCTCCGGCGGCAACGCCACCCTATAAGCCACAACGCCATGAAGCTTCACAATCACCCGAATATAGATCTCCGCCAGCTTCTCCAACGGAAAACTTATATTAACTGGCACAAAATATGCAGACTTCGTAAGCCGATCCACAATTACCCAAATGGCATCAAATCCTCTCGCCGTGCTCGGAAAACCCATAACAAAATCCATGGTGATACAATCCCACTTCCAAACTGGAATCTCTAACGGTTGCATCAATCCACTAGGCTTCTGGTGCTCCACCTTCGATTTCTGACACGTCAAACAGACATACACAAACTGAGCTATATCCTTTTTCATACCTGACCACCAAAACATCTTCCTTAAATCATGATACATCTTCGTAGCTCCTGGATGAATACTCAAACCACTACGGTGTCCTTCACTCAGAATCGACTTCTTCAACTCATCAATATCCGGCACACAAATCCTACTGTTGCACCCTAAAATTTGACCAACCAATTCTCCTATCTGACTCATGGTTTAAATTCATATTCACAGCTCAGATGTATGATTTTTGTGCACAAGCAGGGGATATCAGAGTTTACAGCTTGATTTTTGTCTATCAGATGTGGCAGATCCAGTCCAGATTATCGGGGTTTTATTTTCGGGAAATTGTGCGCTCCTCGGTGATTTTTCAGTGATTTTAAGGATATTCGGATGCCCGGGGATACCTGTTCGATTCGATCTGGTCTCGTGCGCTTTTATGGGGGTCATTTGCATTCATCTGCATTTTTAGGATTTTTAATAGGCTTTTGTGAATTTTTAATAGGCTTCATAGATTTTTCTGGAATTTAAATAGGGTTTTTGAATATTTTAATAGCTTAATTCTCTTTTTAGAATTTTATAGAATATTTTAAATAGATTTTAATCATTTGTAGAATTTTAAATAAGATTTTAAATGGTTTTATCTTTTTAGAATAATATAGCTTTTCTTTTAATAATAGCTTAGAATTTTTCTATAGATTTTAAATAGGTTTAATAGTTTTTGGATAATATAGAAAATAATATAGTTTTTTCTTACTAAGTGATAGATTTTGATTAGTTTTAAATAATATTAGAATGTTAATAGAGTTAGTAGAGATATAGAATTAATTAGGTTAATTGACTTTTTAGAGTTTAATTAGGTTAATCATGTTTTAGATTTAATTAGATTGATTAGAGTTAATTAGGTTTAGTTAACTGTTTTTTTTTTTTGTTCAGTTTTTTTGTTACAGTTTTATTCATTTTCGAATGGGCCCATAGGTGTTTTTTTTGGTAAAGCCCAATTCCCATCAGATTTCATCAGCAAAAACAATGGTCCAATTCAGCCCAGTTCGTTCCACCATTTTCCAGCAGGGTCCAGAAGTGTCCAGAAGCTTCCAACGTTTTTCAGTGTAATAAATAGAAGTGACACGTGTTGCGCAGAAGGAGGCCCCACGTTTTTTGCGCTGATCACGCCACGCCACACTGAGAACGGTCCCACCTGTCCCCCACTCCCTCTCTCTCTCAGCGCATGTGCGCCACTTGGCACCCAGCCATCACTCACCGGAGCCTCGCCTGGAAACCTACCGGCGGCCATGCAAACGCCCTAGCAACCAACCGCCGGCGACCTCAACTAACTCCGGCCACCACCTAACCACCAAAATCTCCAGAATCCCCAGATCTTCATCTTCTTCCCAGATCTCCACCGTCTCCACCTCGCCGGAATCATCAACCTTCATCCACGTTTTCCAGAATCCGCTCATACCTTCATCCATCTTCAAGCGACTTTTCCAGAAATCGTCTCAGATCTTCATCATCCATCAAGATTTTTCCAGAACAACATTCATCCTTCATACAAAGATTTCCAGAACACTCAACCTTCATCATTCTCCAGCAAGATTCCCCAGAAAACATCATCTGCGTTCAATCTTCAAGTCACAAACCCAGGAACTTCGAACCGCGTCCAATCTTCAAGCAAATTTTCCCAGAACGTCATCTTCAAGAGCCATCCTTCAAGTTCATCTTCGCTCCATCTTCGTACGCGATTGAGATCTTCGTTGAAGGGATTTCATTCTCCAATACGATCCAGTTCGCTCAAATATCTCCAGGTATGCTTGCTAAAACTCCTTACATGTTCTTCTTTAGAGCGTGTCGCTTTCAGTGATCCATGGAGTAGTTAGGGTTTTTTTTAGGAAGTGATTTGGTGCGTGGTTGTATGATACTGGGATTGGAGAATGATCTTGATAATGTGTTTGATGGTGGGGATTGAGATTTTCTTGAGAGAGATACGAGGGTTTCAGAAGGTTGTGTGGGATGAATTGCAGAGATAGGATGAGAGGAAGATGACGGAGCGGCGCTAGGGTAGATTGATGAACAGTGCCAGAGAGAGGTTAGGGGGAAGATAGTTTTGGTTAGGTTTGGTTCTGGATTAGGGTTTGGGGTATTGGGCTAAGCCCAAAAGCGTGTTTCTGACGCTACACCCCCAAACTGCTTGTCCCCCCCTGGCGTGTGGAAAGTCTGAGTGAGTGAGTTGGGCCTTAGGCCCCAGATTTACTTCCTGCACCCCCTGGGCGTAGCCCATAATGAAAACAACTGAGAATATTGCTAGTGCTGCACCCCCATAGGTTTTTCTTCTGATTTGCTTGATCTCAAACATGGGCCTGCGCCCAACTGCTAATGGCACCCCCCATTGAGGGCCCAATGTAGATAGTAACCTGAATGCTTGCTGATGGAACCCCCTCCATGTCATTTTCTTTCAATTTCTTTTATATTTTCACATTAAATAAATCATAATGAATTTGAGATAATTGTTTTTTAATAATTCTTGTTTCTACCATTTCATGAAAAAGGTTAAGAAAATTAAATAAAAATAAAAAAGACATTTTATTTTAGTTTGTTATTTTTATTTCCTATTTTTTGTGCATATTTTCCAATTAATTGATTTTGTTTAATATTTTCAATGCATGCATATCATTAGAAAATTAGTAAAAAATGGTAGATTTAGTCAAATAATTCCGTTCTTTTTTCTGTATACTCGTGATTCAGTGTAGAATTTTATAATGCAAAAATATTAGCTTAATCATGCATTTTCATTTTGATTGCATTTTTTCACTGTTATTGATGTTGAATAAACTGGTCTGTTGATATGTCTGGTTGCTGATTTTGATGCTTTCATCTGGTGTTGAATTTTGATCTGATTTTTTAGTATGTTACCCTAGAGCCATGTAGGTTTCCCAGTAGATTTTTGATAGATTTTTGTAGAGTATTCTGATAGGATTTGTCTGAGCCTGAAGATAGGGGAAGTCTTGATGACTTCTGACTTTGAAGTTCAACTACGGTTGAACTTCAGAGATAGTCTCCTGTGGTTTGTTGGCCTGTGGGTTCTTCTTGAAGGTGGGAGCTGATTGAAGTCCTGTTGGAGCTTGCAGAGTTGCTGTGGATTGTGGCTTAGTCTAGGAGCTTGTTGTCTGTTTGTGAGGTTCGAGATCCTGAAGTTTGAAGGGAGTTTATGGTACCTTCCTGAGGAAGGCACTATGAATGACTTTCATTCTTCCTTCTCACCTCTTTCGTAAGTATCCAATGATGTCGGAGCCGACTTGTGAGTTTAATTCCTCCTGAGGAGGAATATGAACTGATCACATGTTGTTGAGCCACATGGGATACGATTCCTAAGTGGAAGCCCCTTAGTACTTTCCTGAGGAAGGTCCTATGGGTCTATTCACTTAGTTCCACTAGTTTATCTAGGATTTCTTAAGTATCCAGTGATGTTGGAGCCAACTTGTGAGTTTAATTCCTCCTGAGGAGGAATGTAAACTGATCACAGTTGTTGAGCCACGTAGGATACGATTCCTAAGTGTCAGCCTCCTAGTACTTTCCTGAGGAAGGTCCTATGAGCCTGCTCACTTAGTTCCCCTAGTGCATATAGGTTTCTCAAGTATCCAGTGATGCCGGAGCCTTCATGTGAGTTTAATTTCTCCCGAGGAGGAATGTAAACTGATCACAGTTGTCGAGCCGCATAGGATATGACTCCTGAGTAGTAACCTCCTGGTACTTT